>FR990004.1:10007500-11231666 GCA_905404265.1 Fabriciana adippe
CAAGGTAAACGTTTGTAATCTCTGGTAAAGCATAAAATATGGCGTCAAAATATGTTAACACAGTTGTTGATAGAATAACAACCTATTGAATTCAACATTATTACTGGTTACATTGAAAATGTTATGGCCCTATTGAAGTGTAAAAATTGAAACCTTAAGTATTAAACGATCTGTCTGTTTGTAATATTATTGAAAGGAAATTTCTATATAAGTACATTATATATATATATATATATATATATATATATATATATATATATATATATAATAACTTTTTTAATGTTATTTTTAAAAATGCCTCAGGATTTTTTATTTAAGATACTAGAAGATTTTTTATGAGATAGATACAAATATATATTTTTTTGTATTATGTGCTTTATTTACGCAAAATACGTTTTTATTATTATTGAATTATTGTTTATTATCGAGACACAATACTACTTAGCTACATACTTATAACTAAAATTAAAAAAATAAATAAAACGACCGTAAAACACAATTTAAATACCAAATTATGATTCTTATGATGAGTTCATGTTTGAAATATTTTTTTTTTATTTACCTTTCATCGAACGTTATAATTATATTTACATTATTATTTTTCTATTTCACACATTAAAAAAATTCTGACTGTCACATAGAAATATAAACGCAAGCGAAGTCGCAAACTTAAGCTAGTTTTATACTATCCATAGTCTGTGACTGCTTCTATTACATAAACATACTAGCGACTTACCCTCGCTTCGCTTGGGTGCGTCCCTAGGTGCGTTTTAATTTTTTTGAGCGAAACCCTAATTCTTTCTCTAAAATAAAAGTAATCTTATAATATCAGCTATCTGCTAGTGAAAGTCCCGTTAAAATTGGTCCAGCCGTTTCGGAGATTAGCCGGAACAAACAGACAGATAAAAATTAAAAAAAATGTGTTTTTCTTATAAGTACCCTATATAATTCCATATGCATTTAGTATAAAGCTGTTATTTTGACATTACAAACAGACACTTCAATTTTATTTATCTGTATAGATGTAGTATCATTTTCACAGCTAACTGTATGATGTCATAGGATGTAAGTAATGCACATGTTGCACCGGATACTTACTGAAATATTTATCGGAGAAAACATAAACATTGCCTATATGGATCGAGCTTCCGTTGCGATACAGATACAAAATGGAGTGTTATTTTTTCACATTTCATTATTTTCAATGTATGCTGGATTTAAAATTAAAATTAGTTTGATAGAAATAATAGAATACTTCTTATTCTTTTATAAAGAAAAGCCTTTTTTTAAATATAATGTAAATATATAATTTATATCCTTACTTATGTTTTTATTATATTATAAAGACAAAGACATGTTTGTTAGTTTGTTCTTTTAAACATACAATGGATAGACAATTGTTGATTAGTTATAGAGTCACATATTATGCTACGTCTTCCCTTTATCCAATACACTAAGCGGTTTCCGCCAGATATTTACTTGTCTAGTGAAGTTATGGTAAGAAAAGTAAGGGCGGATGTTAGTAGTAATAACGGGCAAAAAGCGTGAAGCGCGGTCATAAAATATATTGTAAGTCAATTGGGCTTAATTATTACACACCAAAACTTCCAAGGAACAATATTGTAACTCGTATCATTATATCGATTTTAAATTACGACTTTAAATATATTAAAATTAATTTTCATTTTTAAATTCTCTCAATAATCATTTACAAAATTGTTCTTTGCATATTATTTAATATTTTTAACAATCTACTAATATTATAACAAAGTGTTTTATTCAAGAATACAATTTTAAGAGCAAGACGAAATATGTTTACCGTTGCAAAACAAACCGCGTAATTTGGTAATAGAAAAGAAACCCAAGCGTTACTGATGTTTTTATCGGCCGTTGCTCTGATAGCTACTAAAATATGGAAGTGGTATCACTTGTTCCGGTTTATTAAAACTATATATGCCTATATATATACCCGGGAACTACCTATACGTACATTGTACATAGATGTTTTAATAATGTGTTTCAGAGTAAATTGTTGTTATTACTAACATTTTTTATGAATAATTGTATAATTATTAAAAAAATACATAAAAATTAAAAGTGTTTTTTTTTTTAGAGTTTATACATTATTTAACTACATAACACAAATTAAACAACAAAATAAAACTAACAATTTCATATTTTCATAACTTTATTCTCATTTAAATTTGATTTGATTTTATAATTTAATACCATTTCTACAATATTATGCTAGTCTAGGAGAATAACGGAGTTATTTTGAAAGAAAACAATAGAATGGTTGAAGCAATAGCTCAAAGAAAAACTCAGCAAACGAAGCATCAACAAAATCTAAGTTGTTCAAAGTGATGCAATTCGTTGCATTTAGTGATGTGATAGATAAGTATCGATACGCAATTGCCGGATATTGTCAAAATATCGATAGTACTGTCATGAAATATACATAGTATGTTATATATTTATAATATTTCTTCTGAAAGATATTTTTTTTATTAAAACTTTATTAAAACGATTTTTTTTTCTTTACAGGTACGTCAACTTTTCTATCACAGGTTCATTTTGAGTGTATGTAAGTATTAAAAACTGAATTAAAACCGGCAATCCGTGTATAATATTTGCTTTTTCAAACATTATGTTATATTTACTATTTGGAATAGTAATATTGAAATAGGAGAATAAAATTTGAGACAATATTTTTGAAGGGAATATATTTTGTAAAAAACCTCAAAAAAACAAATTCATAATATTCGTCTTATTATTTCATCGTAACATCTTTGATTGTATTAAATAATTATGATATAATTAAAATACCAAAAGACCAAAAGATCATGCTCATTCTTCTTCTTCTTCTTCTTCAAGTATTTCCTTCGTCCGTTCCGAACTAATTATGTATCGCATCACTACAGTTCAAAGTTGACCTATATTGAAAAACATGCTTCCTCGTTTATTCACAAGGCCCACTGTTCAGTGAAGCTTTAACAACGGTATTTGGGTCGATGACACCAATGTGTTTGGTAACTGATGACGAAAAGGAACAGTTTCGAAGTAATGATTTGACGACACGTTTGGCTCAGTTTGTAGTGATCCTATTAGCTGTGCCAACGGCAGCGGGTTCGATTCCCACTGGGGGAATTCATTATGTGATAAGCACGAATGTTTGTAATCCAGTTATGAGTGTTTATATTTATAATATGTACGTATTTAAAGTTATATAGCTATGCGTAGTGTATCAAGTATCTGGTATCCATATCACAAGTCTCGGAGCTTACGATGGAACTGGATGGTGCTGTGTGTTAATGTCCCAATGTATATTTATTTACTAACTGTGCCCCGTGGTTTCACCCATGTCAAATTTGTTTGATTATAATTTATATAAACATCAGTTTTACAATAACGTATGGAATTTTGCTCGATTTGTTGAAATTTAAGATTACCTACTGCTCCGCTCCCTTGGGTAGTAGCATGATGATATATAGCCTATAGCATTTCCCAATAAACAAGCTATCTAATGCAAAAAAGAAATTTTCAAATCGGATTAGTAGATCCTGAGATTAGCGCGTTTAAACAAACAAACAAACTCTGCCTCTTTATAATATTAGTGAAGATTAGGTCCCAGCATATTTATATTGCATAAGGTCCCTTGTGACTACAATACTAGTATCTCACGAATCGGACTTAGAATAAGCCAGAAATTAAAAATGAATTTCTCTTACATTGGAAATGATCATTTTGAATGTCTGTTACAAAAAATATTTTCAAGAGAGCCCGTGAAATAATCCTATACAAAAATACGTGAATTTTAAAGTCTCCAAAAAACTATGCATAAAAATTAATTCATTTAGTTCTAAGTAAGATGAGTATAAAAAAATGTGTGAATTAAACCATTTTTTTCTTGAGAAATGAAAAGAAACGATGCTACCTATTAAAACCCAGCGGTATTTTCACTGTCGTAATGGCACGCCGTGGGATCGCTTACGCATGGGCATATTACCACGGTATAGCGGTGATAGGACCGCCGAAGCAGGCCGTTATAGCATGTTGATGAGCGTCGACCAGCGGGCTTAATCTAAATTATTTTTAGAAAATTTTTATACCAAATTTATATAACACAAATGTCAACAAAGATAATTTTAATTTACCTTCGTGTATTTTTCATTCTACGTGACATTGGCAAAGCTTTTAAGCTTTGAAGCTAAGCTATAGCTAAGCTGAAGCTATTAACAAGAGAATTGTATTGAAGTGAAAAGTCAAAAAACCTGATACTACCGACTTACCCTTGCATCGCTCGGGTGCCTAAAATACGATGTGTTACTCCAGATTAAAGTCTATCTGTATACTAAATATCTTCTAAATAATAAAACTTTTTTAATGTTATTATTCCGATAACTCCCTTGCTATCTAGTATCTACTATGCAAGAAACCTTTGCGAGCGTGCGTACGCATATTCATTGAAATAATGGTATAGCAACTAATTATCACTAACAGTAAAATTTAAACTATACATATAATAAAATTGTAACCGAGCCGACTCTGTACATTAAATATTTTTTGGAAAATCTTATTGAAATAGACATTATTATCGATACAGAGGCCGAATCCATAATTTTTAGACTTTTTAACTGCCTGTCTGTTTGTCAGTACCCGCACCACGGAAAAACCACTGGAGGGATTTTGATGAAATTTGGTATGATAATAGCTGGTTATCCGGGTCAACATAAAGGATACTTTTTACTGTGGAAAAATATCTCATCTCTGAGAAATCTATACTAAGCGTTAAAACGTAAATAGGGACGAACCCAAGCGGAGCGAGGATGAGTCACTAGTTCATTTGTATGTGTCTTTTATAAATAATACTATAAAATACACACAGTCGAAATCTTTGAGTTAATAATAATACCCTTCTATGTTTTTTTTTCGCTAGTTTTTCCCATTACTATGGCATATTCATTTCAAAGTTTAGTCTCAAAATTTAGTATATTGTATTTTTGTTGTTATAATACATTATTAAATCAGTAATACTGAATAATATTAACTAATTTACAGAAAACATATCTTCTACAATAAACTTTATCATTTTACTTATAATATTTAAGACTAAACTATAGAGAAAGTATATATTTTTCATCAATTTAATTCTTAACCTTTGAAAACCTTTGATAACTAAGAAAATATATCTCGTGCACGTCGAAGAACGGCAGGCAGATAACAATAGTTTTACATATTGAATTATGCATCGATCTGCGCAAATGTTAGCGGTCAATAAAATTTTATCATGTCATACAATTTACTTGTAGATAACTTCGTGTGATAGTAACATATATCCAGTTTCTATTGTAAGTACAGGGAGTTATTAGAAATTTTAGTTAAATTTCGTATAGGAATATTATTTACAACTCTGATTATATTAATTAGGTACTTTTATAGAGATCTTTAGTTTTATTCTATAACTAGCGACTTACCTTCGCTTTACTCGGATGCGTACTTGAGTACGTTTTGAATTTTTGAGCGGAATCTTAATTGTTTTTCTAAAATAAAAGTAGCCTAAGTTACTGCTCGTAAAATTAGCTATCTGCCAGTGAAAGTCCCGCCAAAATCGGCCCAGCCGATTCGGAGGTTACCCGGAACACGCAGACAGACATACAATTTTTTTTATATGTACCGTATATACTTTCATACACATTTAGTAAAAAGTTATTATTTTGACATTACAAACAGACACTTCAATTTTATTTATCTGTATAGATATAAAATGTAGCGGATAAAATACAATATCTATAGCAATAATAAATTACAAAACAAAAAGTATAATGACTGTTATGAAAAACCATTAAAAAATAAAAGCTTTACAGAAAAGCTTTCAAAAGCTCCCGTGTTATTTACTTTAATTTGTCGCACAGTTATAAAGTACTAATATGACTGCAGAAAATTACTTTATTTTCAATTTATGATAAAATAGTTCCAATTTAACTTTGAATAATATAAGAATGTTACACATAGATTCGTTGAGGATAGATATACTAAATATAAAGCTCAAGCTAAAGTTTGTTTGTTTGTTTCGATTTAAACTTGTTTATTCGTTTTACATTATTTTTATTAAAGAGCGGAATAATCCTACAAAATTAAACGACGCGAGCGAAGTCGCGAGAAAATGCCAGCCGAAAATAATAATAAAATACAACCTGTATAACATCAACAATAATTTATCTAGGCGTTGTATTTAAATTTATTTCCAAACTTGTAAACGCCTTCAGCTTTGTCCGTATTTCAAGCGTAACAGCATGCATCTTTGCATTTTGATGGCATACATATAAACTACAAATGAGATTTACGAATGAATATGAATATCATTCAGTATAGAATCGAGTCAAACTGGTATATTATACGCCAAAACTGTCGTTAAGAATATAGTACATGTTGTTTTCTAATGTTATCTAAGATCGATCGATTGAACATCTGTGATAGTGTGTAAAACATTGATTGGTATGTCGAAGGTCGTGGATTCGATTAAGTATTCATTCATATTCGTATCGAGTCTTTAAATAATAGCATAAACCTAAATAACCATTTACATAGCTATTATTAGTTTTGATCCAGTAAGTATAAGTATATTCGTAATTTCCTGTATTTTAAATAAATATATAAAAATTAAATGAGCGACTAGTTTTAGTGAAAATGAAAAGCTGCTGCAGTTGGATATAGTAACGCGTGTCTCTCGTCTCTGCATTTTAGATATTGAATCTATCTATTTTTATTACTCTATGTAAAGCCTATCATAATTAGACCATATTATACACATGTAAGTAACACATTCGTGAATACAAAAATTTACTCCCGATAGTCCTGGTACGAAAAAGTGTGATATTTTTATTTTATTCCTGAAGCATTCAAATATAAATAATAAGTTTAATTAAAAAAGTTCATGTAGTTTATACAATTGATTTCTAGTGATATAGTACGAATTGCTATGTTAATGCTAATTTTTTTTCATGCTAGTCAAGGGATATTCAGTAAAGTAATTATCCGTAAAGCATATTATATACATATTATAATATACTCGTATATTTGTACGTAAAATAATAAGATAGACAAAATATATTAATTTGCCTTGAAAGGGATTTAGGCTGTAACCTCTGGTGAAATGAACCTTTTGAGGCTATACAGAATGGACCTTCATATAATACTCATAATTTATTTGCCGAAAATTATTTAGTGTGCTATATTTTTTAAATTTAGAAAATTATATATTTAAGATCATGAATACATGATCTAATATAAAATATATTTTTTTAAATTACTACATCTTCCATGCATAAGTTTCTGGTCATAGTATAAAGAATATATTAAGGTATAAAAAAAATACTCTGCCATCTTTTTACTCTGTGGTTACGTCACACTCTTGTTAACACAACAAAATAGACACATTCACTCCGTAGATAATTGATACATGAACATCGTGTGACGAAACACACTGTCTGCTTCACATACACAATTTTTACTTTAACAATGTTAACTTAAAAGTGTTAACATGTTAAAAAAATATGGTCTCATTATGAACTAAAAGAGTCCAATGACTTAGCTTCCTTTTTTTAAAAATATTTTAGCTCTTTTTATATTAATATTTGTATTTTTCGTTTATGTTTTCAAGTTATTAAGTTAATTTATCTTATTTATGAAGCAAATGTATGAAACAAGCAACGTTTTATAAAGCGAATGTATTATAACAGTCATATTTTAATTATTTAAAAAACATAGATATACGTAAGTTTTAAGTACTTCAAATTAGAAAACATGTGAAAGTATCCCATAATAATTTCGTTACATCGATTAGTAGTTTAAACGAGGCAATTTATATTAATTCCTATATATTTTAATTACATAATAGCTATAAAAGAAACCGTAGAAAGGGCTAAATTAAAGCCATTAACTAACTACATGTATGTTAAATAATTGAGTTAGAATTGGAAAGTTCTCAAATTATTCATATATGTAATTTCACGAGCGAATTAAGGTCAAGACGCTTTTCCACTTTTCTATACAAATTTTTAATATTTATATTTGTAATTAGCCTCAATACGTGTTTACGTACAATACTATATTATTATAAATTAAAGGATATCTGTTGAAAATATTTCGATATATTTCTAAAAACTACGTTAATAAGAAAATAATATAATATAACACAAAAGAGTAAGAAAGACAGAGAACAGAATGATATGGAAGGATCTGACCAAAACAATAATCTTAAATATATTAAAAAAATATGTATTTACATTTGCAGGGTCGGTTAAAAATAAGTTACCAATAGTTTTCTCTTGCGAAAGGAAACCCAGAACGATGGTCGACATGGTACATCAAGTTGTCACTTCGATTACGAAAGGTGGCACTTAGTTGCGCACGCGCATCTATCTCGTAGTTTGATAATCTCAGTTATAAGTGAACTCTAACCTTTACAATTAAGTCATCTTATATAGATAATTTTGTATCATAATAGCTAATTATTATACTAAAAATAGAAGAATTTTACATACGTTAAGATCAATACAAAAAGTTTTGTTAGTATACATATTTATTAATTATTTATTTTTTTATCTTTTCATTATTTTTAGAATATTTTCTTTTTTTTGAAGCTTGTTCAAAACTTTTAGGTGCTCAAGCGTATGAATCCTACAGGGAAAACCCACTGACACATGTCATTAAAGATGAATGACAGTTATAAAAACTTAGATATAGGTAATTGTTCCTTGTTTACTTATTTCGTATTATTATAATTTTATAGGCAGTGGTAGCCCAATGGTAGCGCGCACGCTCGAGAAACCTATTGAAGCGGGTTCAAATCCCGGGTCTCGCATCTCTAATATTTTCATGTGCCAATCATTTCTAACCTGATTACCACGTGCCTTATGGTGAAGGAAAACACCGTGAGGAAACCTGCATGTCTGAGAAAACCTAGCAAGTTTTTGAAAGACATGTGAAGTCCGCCCTGCACTTGGCCAGCGTAGTGGACTATGGCTTGATCCCCCTCGTATTGAAAGGAAGACCCATGTCCAGTAGTGGGAAAAAGGGTTGAATAGATAAATAGAATATTATAATACAAAATAAAAAAGCAGTTAAATACAATATATACTTTTCATGAAGATTGATTAGGCATTAGAGAAATTAAGGTCTAAAATTCCTTAAAAATAATAGTAGCGTTTAGAGGAATGAAACGTTTTAGAAAGTATTCATATAAAAAGTCAAGTTTCCAAAAAAGATATAGAGGTTTCAATTTTTTTTAATATTTTGGAAGATGATCTTAAAATATTATTGTTATTGATATCAAAAAGATGTCAATGAAGCCATTAAAGTCTGCGAGAAGAAGTAATACTAGTACTTAATATAACCTCATAAATTGTATTATACGCGATATAATTGTAAAAATACTCGAAATTTATAATTTATTGTTCAAATCATTACAAGCAACTGGTCTTATTCAATTACAATTCACCATGGAACAGGAAAATTTAGAAATGTCACAGAGTAGGATCAATGTAAACTGTACAACCATAAGATTTACAGTTTAGATGTATCCTGGAATTTATCCTTACTGAGTGAACGAAATTAGTCATACTTATAGTAAATTCTTCTTATGCACTCAATATTGACATATACGTAATGGTAGTTTAATTTGTTTTAAAAATTGCAGAACCGTGAATTGCAGATATGTGAAAAGTTTCTATAATCGCCTCTCTTACTTAGACTAAAGTATTCAATAATAATAGCAAATCAAAATACTTCCGCAATGTATAAATTAACTTAGCTTTATTTTCTATTAGCGATTCACCCTCACTTCGCTTGGGTTGGTCTCTAGATTGATTCCCCATACAAACTTTCATCCCCATTTTCACCCCTTTAAGGGATGACTTCCGAGATAAAAACTATTCTATATCCTTCCCAGGCTCCTAAACTATTTTCTTACCAAATTTTCTCTAAATCGGTCCAGTAGTTTCGAAGCTTATTCGATACAAACAAACAAAAAAATCATTCCTCTTTATAATATTAGTATCTATAGATTAGTATATGTATTTGTATTAGTATAGATTATAGCAAAACCACGCAATTACTAAATTGTTTTCAATATATTATTATACTTATTTCGCTCGATGCCATTTCCAAATAACTTTAAGTTCCAGTGCAATTGGTAACTTCAGAATTGCACTTTGATTTATCGCTTCGTTTATTCTCAGTTTATTGTAGCGGGCAACTCCGACCGTTACAAGATGCCTTTACTTAGGGCGCTTATACACTGGTTAACCACATGCGGGTGGAAGGAAATGACTGCGGCATGAAACTGTCTTATGGTACATTCATGGCATTCTTAGACAAATATTTTCTGAAAATCCCATAATTTATGTTTTTTTTTCCGAAAATGTCATTTACACATTTTTAAGAAGAAAAATCTATACTAATATTATAAAGAGGTAAAGTTTGTGAGTTTGTGAGGTTATAGGGGGTAATCTCTGGATCTACTGAACCAATTTAGATGAAATTTGATAAGAAGATAGTTTGAGACCCTGGGAACGACATAGGGTAGGTCTCTACTTTAAGGTACTTTTTAAATTGTATGGGGAATTAACCTAGGAACGAACCAGAGCGAAGCGAGAGTTAGTCGCAAGTCAAAAATAAGAAGAAAATGTCAATATCATACCAATACATTTTTTTCTAATTTTTGAACGCCTCCATATAGAAGGTATTCAATTCGATTTTATATTTTTTTGTCTTTTTTATTCGTGCATCGATATTTTTTTTATTGAATGGATTATATATCAAAGCTATACGTTACACTAGGAGTACATAAATTTTAAAGATTTGTCCATACGGAAATAGTCAAAGGATGTCTTTTAAATGATTTTGAAGTCAGTGCAACTATTTTAGTTCAAAAGCAGCCCTGCAAAATAAATAAATACAAGTATTAAGACCAATTCTTCATACATTTATTAATTATTAAGATCAATTATTTATATATTTATTAATTTATAAGTAACAATATCAGTTAAATAAGAATAAATTAAGTTTCCTAAATAAAACTATGTACTAATTCCCAGTATTTTTATGGTGCGAAAAGCTTTTCTTATTTATTTAAAAAAGCACGATTCATTAAACTAATTGAAAGTACCGTCAACAGAATACATAATGAAGAAGTATTTTAATTAAAAGCGGTATAAGCTACAAAACAAATCTGGTACAAACGTTCCGCAGTCTGAACCAAGGCTTAATCGAATCGCGGGAGCGCCCTTGACTTTGTTTTTATTGTTTATTGCAATGGATTCCGATGCTATTATACGTTTAAAAATGCTATTTGAGTTTTAACATTAATTATAAAATTTAATTGTTATTATAGGGACTACTTATATGCGAAAGTGTTTATGTGTATAAATAGGTAAATAAGCAGAGGTAGCCCAGTATTAGGCAGCGGTAGACCAGAGGTAACGCGCTTGCTTGTGAAACCAAGTAAAGCGGGTTCACATCCGGGTCTGGCACCACTGAACCCGCTTGTCTTACTGTGAAGAAAAACATCGTGAAGAAACCTGCAGGTCTGTGAGAACCTAGCAGGTTTTCAAAAGACATGTGAAGCCCGCCAATTCGCACTTGGCCAGTGTGGTGGACTATAACCTTAACCCCCTGTAGTAAAATAAGTTATAGAATAATTACTTTTAAAGTACCTTCTTTTAAGGTCGATGTACCTTTTTAATTAAAACGTAATTATTTCATCGATTAATATTACTTTAACTCCAGTCTATGTGATTGTGACGAAACGAATTAGGGTCTCTGCCCACTACACCGTCTCATACCATGACCGTGCTATGAACGTATCAGGCACGGAAACGAGCACAGCACGGATTACTATGCCCACTAGACCGTATCAACAGCGTATCATGCCCATACATAACGGTTATAGTGACCGTAGCATCCGCGTATCATCCGCGTATCAACCGCGTATCATCAGCGCATCAACCGCGTATCATCCGCGTGTCATATCCGTATGGTTCCCGTTTTAGTATTACCTGTTGTTTAGATAAATATCACTAATATTGAAGTATTAGTTACAATATTATAATATTGCCAGACGAATATATTAATATTACCTAATCCTGAGAAATATCGGTACTAACCCATCTTTAATAACGATTATCGCCCATCTCTACAAGACAAGCGGCAATACGTAACGGACTTAGAACGGTCATCATACGCGGTTATAACGGTCATCATACGCGTTTATAACCCGTATGCTCACCGGTTCAACAACGTCGCGTGTCAGGCACGGAGCGTACCGGCACCGGCAAAATATTCTCGCCGACAATTGTTGACGCTCCGTGCACGGCACGCGACGGTGCCGGTCGGTGACGGAACGGTCTAGTGGGCAGAGTCTCATACATTTCAATACAAAGAATATTTTTTTGCCTGACACGCTCCTAGCACGGTCATGGTATGAGACGGGGTAGTGGGCAGACTCCTTTATATTCATCTAGCACGTATAAATATTTAAATTAATTAAATGTCTTAATTTTTTTTTCCATAAATCAAAATAGAACCCGCAACATCTCTCTTAGAGATGGCCTTCCACATAGCCTTTATAAGGCTATTAAATATATTTGTGAATTCATGCCTTTTCGATATAAGCCGCTGATATTAATATTTTAAGTAAAAATATAAAACTACTATTTAATAAAAACAAACCTATTGTGGCTTTAAAATTGAAGTTGGAAATGCAAAATAAAATTCTTTTGTTATTTCAATCCTGCATAAATATAATATCATAAAATTTAAAAGAATGGAAATGTGAATTCGGCTTTATTGCGATTTTGAGAACTCTTAGTTCTTTTTTTTTAAATTAAATTATATAACATCACTTTTATTATTTCTTCATTGTAATAAAGTACATAGCTTTATAATGGAAGATACAGGTTCGATGCTTATTGGGTTAAATTTTAAAGTGCCTTATCATGGAGCCATGAGGTCGAAGGTTTCTAGTGAAACCTTCGAATTTGGGCTCATTTGACCCGTGTTGGTTAAGAAAAGTGTTTTTTTATAAAGTGTTTTTTTTTTTCTTATCAAAGGTCATTTTCTTGTCAAAGGTCAATGTTATACGGAACCGATAGACCATTGGTAGTACCAGTGACGGCACTCACTCTATACGCACTTGAGGCGAAGGGGTATTAAACGACATTAATCTTTTATATAAATAAAAATGAATGTTCGCCCGTTTGTCCTCCATGCATTCCTAAACCATTGATCCGATTGTGATGCAACTCTGGTGGGTTACACAAACACACACTTGACACTCTCCAAAAAAAAAATAATTAAAAAACAATTACCCCTTTGTCTTTTAACTTTCCTAAACTATTTAAGCCGAAGGACACATCTGAGCGAAGCGAGGGTAAATCGATACTATTTTATATTATAGGCTGGCAATGATATTATAACAATATGAGCTGACGTTGAACGTGTCATTTTAAAGTCCAAAGTATTATCTCATTATTATTAATTACGTTTTAACGTTTATAATAGATTTCTCAGATATAAGATATTTTCCCGCACTAAAAAGTATCCTATATGTTGACCCGGATAACCAGCTATCATCATACTAAATTTCATCAAAATCTGTCCAGTGTTTTTCTCGTGATGCGTTCCCAGACAGACAGAGAGACAACAATTCTAAAAACCATAGATTTGGCCTCCGTATCGATAATAATGGCTATTTCAATAGGATTTTCTAAAAAATATTTAATGTACAGATTCGACTGAGAATTGTATTATATGTACAGATATATATTTCTTGTCAACAGCCTGACAAAAATAGAAAATCTTTTATAAGCTTTATATATAAATTAATCCTGACTTCAGTGCAAATTCAGGCAAAACATATGTGGATGTTAGATACACTATGCCAAGACAATCATAATAATATGTAAACTATTGATTTTAATAATAGGGTTCCGCATATTTTTTTCAAATATATACATAAATTTTGACGACGCGTTTGGCTCAGTTTGTAGTAACCCTACTTGCTGTGCCAGCGGTCGCGGGTGCGAATCCCGCTGGGGGCATTCATTTGTGTGATGAGCAAGAATGTTTGTAATCCAGTCATGGGTGTTTTCATTTATAATATGTATGTATTTAAAGTTATATATGTGTAGTGTATCAACTATCTGGTATCCACAACACAAGCCTCGTATCTTACCATGGAACTAAACGATGCTGTGTGTTAATGTCCTAACATATTTATATTATAAATAAATAATGTGTAAAGTCGCACTAGACAACAATAGCATTTATTTGGAGTTGACAAGACCTAATGAACGACTGTTTTAGTCTGTACTCGTATAGCGACACCATTGTTAAACAAACATGGACTTAGTATGAGTAGTTTCTACCTTCGACTTTGCTAATGTTTTTATGATATATTTACTTTTTAAGTAAACTGACTCCAGAATAACTTTAAAAGGTATCATTCAACTTGAAAAGAGAAGATTTTGTCTAAATTTTAATGGGGCCTTGTGGTATAATGTATTAATTAAAAAAAAAACATACAAAAACACAACCGAATTGAGTACCTTCACTTTTTGAAGTCGGGCAAAAATTGAATGATAAAAGGCCTAATTGTTGCTCGCACTTTAGCTACTTTTGTTTAGTTTATATTTTATATAGTATTCATTTAATTGGCCTCGTGAGGTAGCGTCACCATTGAAATATCCCATGGGAACTATTTAACGGAATCAAGTGCTATTTAACTAAATGATTATATTTAGTACTCTGGTATCGAGGAAGTCTTATTAAAATCGATTAAGTTGTTTTGAAGATACGAGCAAGCCCGGACAAACAAATGACATAATATTTTTTGTTAATGCTTTAATATAAAAAAAAAACTAATCATTCTAGAGAAAAAGGTTTTTTTACACTTATATATGTATATTATATACATCTGTACATAGTATAAAGCAAAGTCTCTTTTTTTGTCTGTCTATTTTTAGGTGAATTACTTATAAACGACGCAAGAGATTTTGATACAGTTTTCACTATCATCTATCATTTAGATAATTTCTTCCCGAAGGTTTATATGTATAATACATATATATTATAGTAGAGAAAAGTCAAGAGGTATAATGTATGTCTGTCAATTCCGTACTAACCGTTAAAACTTCCCTAGGAATGAACTCGTGCAAAGCGAGGGTGAGTCGCTAGTATTATATGTATATACATAACTTTTATTTATGTATATAGTAACTTTTTAATAGATATATATATATATATATATATATATATATATATATATATATATATATATATATAATGGACATTGGTCATTGGACATGTATTCTAAAATTTATCTCGGGTAGAATTCGAACCTAGATCTAAGTAAAACACATGTATCCGACCACTACGCCTTTGGGCAAAACGTGTACTTTTGATATAGTATTTTATAGTAGAGCATGTGAATTAGATTAACTGCCTAACATATTTCATATGGAAGTATTTTATGTCGCAATAAGTTTATTAAGGCATCTGGTAACCAAATTTACCGCCTACAAAGGCGCTGTCGACATTTTTTATCTGAACAAATAGAGAGCAATATCTATAACAAGTATATAACAAACATGTATAGCTGATATTTCTCTTGAAGAGACTAACGACTTACCCTCGCTTCGCTCGGGTTCGTCCCTAGGTTGATTCCTCATACATAATTTCATCCCCATTTTCACCCCCTTAAGCGATGACTTTCGGGATAAAGGGAGGGAGAAGAACTGAGCATTACTAATATTAATGCTCAGTTCTTCTCCCTCACTTACGTAATGCTCGAATCTGAGTTGTTACATTACAGGCGAATGCTCCCGGTGAGAGACCGCCCTAAGAGTAACAAATACATGCACATACTATTTTTTTTATATTATTCGTTTTTATAAAATTGTAGTGATTTAAATTTGTTTCACGTCGTATGATGTACATACATGAAAAAATTAAAACATATATTACTAAACTAGTGACTTACCCTCGCTTCGTTTGGGTGCGTAACTAGGTACCTACGCGAATTTTGTTCACAATACAAAACAAATTTCATGGATTTTTTGCGCGGAACCCTAATTTTTTTTTAAATAAATGTAGCCTAAGTCAGTTACTAAGGTCCAGTCAAAATCAGTCCAGTTGTTTCAGAGATCAGCCGGAACAAACAGACAGACAGACAAAAAAAAATAAAAATTATTTTTTCTTATAAGTACCGTATATAATTTCATATGCATTTAGTTAAAAGCTCTTATTTTGACATTACAAATAGACAGTTAAATTTTATTTGTATAGATAAAAGTCTTCTAATGCTAACTGCTCTGCTGCTTCAATTTATATACAATATAATAAAAGTTTTTTGACATTTAGTGAGAAAACAAAATATGTAAGATCGTTTGGCTCAGATTGTAGTGACGAATGTTTGTACTCCAGTCATGGGTGTTTATTTTTATAATATGTATGTAGTTAAAGTTATATATGTATAGTGTATTAACTATCTGGTATCCATAACACAAGCCTCGTAGCTTACCATGAAACTAGATAGTGTTAATGTCCCAACATATTTATTTATTGTTTCTATGCTTATATTCACTACTTTTATTTTTACAGCACATGATAAACAAATAATACAAAATCAAAAAAGCAATGTGTAACGTTTTAAAAAAATATTCCAAGTGTGGGCTCGGGTCTAGTCCATTCCAACAAAAACATGTGTTGGCGGCCAGCAATGCACAATGTCGTGACGTCATTCTATTCACATGTGCATTCAAGGCGTGGTTGTCATGTCAAAGCTTCCAGTTAACTGACATTCAAAAATGAGGTTTTGTGTTATATAGGTATGTCCATAAATTGCTACCGAAAACACAAATATTTACTATATATGAGACATAAATAAATATTTTTTCATATTTTTTTTTTCATTTCTTATTTGCCAATCCTAGTAATTTATATTTATTTTAGAAATAGGGTCACTTCATTATTATTACTATGCAATACTATCCGCTCAGGTACGTCCAAGTTACGTTTTAATGTTTAGTATAGATTTCTCAGGGATGAGATATTTCTCCGCAGTAAAAAGTATCCTATATGTTGACCTGGATAACCAGCTATCATCCTACAAAATTTCATCAAAATCTGTCCAGTAGTTTTCTCGGTATACGATCCCAGACAGACAGAAAGAAATTCTAAAAACTATAACTTCGGCCTCTGTATCGATAATAATGACTATTTCAATAAAATTTTCCAAAAAATATTTAATGTTGAAATTCGACTCAGAATTTTATTGTATTAAGAGATAATATGGAAACACCCTGTACCAAAGTGTGTATGAACTTATATGTTCAAATAAATTGTATAAAATTCCGTCACAGTTTTTTTCTAAAACTATTAATAGAACAAAAATATTTTATCTTAGAAGCAATAAACAATCTTAATAATAAAATACATTATTTTAGTATATAATATCAGTAATGTTACAACATTTTATTTCATAACTTATTCGGACTCTAAATAACTCAGTCACTGTCAGACTTAGTTTAGAAAAGGTTTATTCAAGTTGGTGACACGTCCGACTTATATGGGTTGCGTGGTCGATGCATTCGTAAGAGTATTTTCTAAGGTCATTTGTATGCGTGGTATTTATATTTATAAAGTAATGTGGTATAGACTGTTTGTTTTACAATCTGGAGCAGTGGTGGCTTACGTTTATGCGAGTATTACAGGTTTGATATCTACTTGATGAAAAATAGAGTTTTTGTGCGTTTACAGCTACGTATAATATATTCACGGTAAATGATTTTTTAGAACATAATGTTAATTTCTTTTTAATTTACATAGAAAAAACAAAAATGTACTGAGTCTTTCTAGTACTTTTCAGGATTAAGGTTTTTCTTCGGAATAGCTGTGGTATAGTTTAGAGTTATTGCTTTTATGAAAAAGAAGTGAAGTTATTTTAAAAAGATAAGGGATTGTGCTGTTTATATGATGAAAACATTGTTTATGATCAGAATTATTTGAAACTTGGTATTAATACTCTTCAATACAATTAAATAAATATGTATTTTAGAATTTTTCAAAATTCAGCCCCTAAGGGGTTAAAACTTTTGATATTTAAAAATATCTTTTGTTCTATATACTTGAAAAAGTATTCCTCACCGGGCTAAAACATCAATAGAACACACTGAGTGTCTTAATGAATAAACTTTAAAGCAAGTTCTTGGAGCTTTAGTGTACGTAGCTAATTAAAACTTATTTTGAGGTTTATTTACTTGTGACCCCAATTTGATGACAATTTGTTTGACGTTTTTAAACCTTTAGCTAAAGACTACTTCTTCACCATATTTATATGATTTGTTGAAATAAAAAGTAGCTTATGCCACTTTTCAGTCTATAAAGTATCTCGATGCAAAGTATCTGATCGATCAATACATATATAATATTACCTGTCGTGCTAATCAAAGTACGTCTAATGTGTATTTCCAATACAGTTCAAGGCAGTCTGCTTGTGACTAGTAGCTAAAATGCGCCCACGATACTAAGAATATTTAAATTTGTCGATATATAAATATGTGTAAAAAAGCTTTTATTATATAAAAATGGTACATTAGAATGATATTTATTTATTAGTTTTTTTTGTGCTTCATACACACTTATACGAGTACATATTTGTAGTACTACGATCATTATTTTATATTTTATTAAAGAAATTTTGAAAAATAAAAATAAATCTATCCCACGGGAACCGTATCTATATATATATCTATGTGCTATTCCAGATTATAATCTATCTTTGCGCTAAACATCAAGATCCGTTCAGTTGTTCTGGGGTGATCTATACTACTGTTATAAAGCTGAAGAGTTAGTTAGTTTGTTTGTTTGGTTGAACGCGCTAATCTCAGGAACTACTAATCCGATTTGAAAAATTATTTTTGCATTAGATAGCCTGTTGGCTGAGGAAGGCTATAGGCTATATATGATCCTGGAAAAATGTACGGTTCCCGTGGGATAGATTTCTTTTTGTCTAGGGACGAACCCGAAGCGAAGCGAGGGAGAGTCGCTAGTTGAGTAATAAATATTCATCCATCCAAACGTTCGCATTTATAATATTATATGAGATAATGGTGCAGTCGAGCTATAATTTTAACTATAACTAAATATAAAAGTAGTAAAATAAAATTTATTATTATTTTAAGATACTATGACACTGTCTCTTAAAGTTTTCTAAGACAAATATTTTTACTACAGAGACTTTTACTCGTACTTCATTTAAATATGAAAAGTTTACTATTTTATTGTTTCAAAACTTCTGGTTTACGAACGTTTGAAACATTAGAGAAGAAAATTTAAAGAGCCTTTTTAGAGGTAAAATAACAATATGTGGTCCTAGAGCAGCCGACAAAGTGGCATAGGAATGCGTAACTTGAATGTTAATATGGCACTTAAAGGTCGGTCTGTCGGTTCCTAGTAAACGATATGAAGATGACATGATACCCTTTTTGATTTGAGGACAAGATTTTTAAGGCGCTTAACTTAGATATTTGCTTTGAATTTTATAGAATAATAGGATTGCTCTACATTTGCCGTACCTTGCTTATAAGAAATATAGTATTAGGTTTTTATAGTTTTAATATCTTTTTTTTTTTTGTTAATAGATATTTGAATTATATTATATTATACGGAAAAAATAATTTAAGAAAATGGACTTGTGTTATAGTTGTGTGGGTCTGAATATTGAGGTGAATAACATAAAAAGGAAAAAACAGAAAATATACGGTATCAGTCGTGTTGCTGTCTGTCTGTCTGTCTGTGAAGACCTATTTTTCAAAATAGAAGGAAAAATAAATTCTAATTTCGGGAGCTAAACTGAAAACTACTAAACGAAGCTTTTCTTATAGAGAAAAAAGTTTATAATTTTAAGAGGCATCGATAATAAATTTAACGTTTCCCTTATTTTGCCTGAGAATGCTTTTAATGCACATAGGTACGTGGTAGGTATGGTAGGTATCCTACTGCCTAATTATTCATTGTATAGAAAAAAATAGTTCTCACAAAAATTGTGATTCTCATAATGAACGGAACCCTCATCACGCGAGTTGACTCGCACTTGTCCATTATTTAGAAATATAAATTGTATGATAACAAAAATTCTATTCTGTTACAGTAGAATTGTACAATATATAGTAAGTTAAGATATAGTACCAATCCGTGTTAAAGTAAATGTATGCAGCGTCAGAATGTCATTCCCTTCGTATGCCCCACGGGTAAAGAGGCTTTCGAGAAAATATCCGATATTATATTATTTGCATATTACAACGTGAAATACATTTCATCTCATACTAAGCGTGTGTTAAATGTAAGGTGTTTAACAGTATGTGTTACTTCAGGCCATAATCTATCTTTGTATTAAACATCCAAATAAAAACGGCTTAACCTGTTTCAGCGATACGGCGTAAAGATGTACACACATATACAAAGTTTAGTATTTATAATAGATGTATGGGAAAATTCACCCTCGATACTAGTTATTTTCAATGGTATTGCTTACGTGTGTATTTCTATTCAGCTAACAAATGACTAAACAAGACCGTCGATTTGTATGGTAACGCCTAGAATAGAGAGCTCAAATTATATTTTTGTATCTACTTAATTGAAATTTAGCGATGCTTTTCATTTAGGCTTATTACGTATTCGTATAGCATAAAAATATTTAATAAAACTATTATAACTATCTATCAAATCTTGGCAGTTGATTTTAACCCAATTTTAATCATTGTATCGATAATATGAAAAATTTATTGATAAAATTTTCTGGAGAAGATCTCTGTCTCCTCTTCAAAGTGTGCTGCTCCTATACATCTTAGGTGTGATCCAGGTTGTGGGATAAGATTCCTCACAGCAGTCTCGTTGAGTGTAGTTCTTAGGAACCTATCAAGTCTCATGACCTACCTCGGTTGGGACCTAGCGAATGCCATGGGTGAAACCAGGGGGTTGGACTTGCACCAAAACTCCCAATGGGTTAAAACTGACGTACTGGAACATAACAAAGAAGGTGAATAATAGAAATCTTCTATTGCTACAGGTAATACTGTAGAGTTTGGTTAGTCTTGTTTTAATGAGTCTCACGCATTACGATTATTCAACAGTGTGTTTCTAGATTTGTTGTAAACTATAATTATGATAATTGCCTTTGTCGCTACAAATAAGGTCAAAGGTCAATGAATTATCAAGAGAAAATTACAAAAAACCATGATATTTTAAATTTTGTAACTATATTTACTCTATACATATTTACTTACATCTAAGCAATGTACAAATAACTTCGCCTTAAGGTCAATCGTCAATCACCACTTTGACATTCCTGAGTTTAACATACGTGAAGTGTTTCTGTGGTCACCAAATAATAATATGACTTTTTGTGATTCATTGCTAAAAGCACCTTACGAGTTACGTCCTTAATTTTATGAGAAACGAAAGCGAGAGTAGAATTTATAGTGTCTTTAAAGTATTTCCGTAGTATAAAAATGTTTTGAATACTAAATTTAGTTCATATTTTTGCTTTTTTACTAATCATTACTAATATTATAAAGAGGCAGAGTTTGATTGTTTGTTTGTTTGTTTGAATGCGCTAATCTCAGGAACAACTAATTCGATTTGAAAAATTCTTTTTGCATTAGAAAGCTCGTTTAATGAGGAAGGCTATAGGCTATATATGTATATAGTATATATTATATACAGTCTGTTTATTCCATACTAACCGTTAAAACGTTTCTAGTTTTTTGATATAGTTGCATCGAATTTGATCCATCCGCAACATAGCTACGTTGTCACAGGCAGATGAGGCATTAGCACGATGCATATATACTATATATATAGCTCTATAGCTTATAACATACTTGATTATTGACGGAGCTTAAAATTTTATGGTGATACCCTTTGTACGCGTAATCGTTGAATGTATCAGATTTGAAAAAATCTTATTTGGCTAGGACGGGTTATCTATCACGTTACGACTGCTGAGCATAATTAAATATAAAAAAATATTTATCGGGACAAGAAAGAACATTTATACGTAATTTATTTTTTTGTAAATAAAATATAATAATAAAGTATATTTCTAAATTACTATAATAATTAATATACAGATAATACAAATCTAGCTATGAGATCTATTGGTTGATGAGCTAACTCATTCAATCTCAATGTATCTCATCAAAGCGTTATACGCAATAGCGGTAAAGAGATTGTATCCGCGATCCCGTATCAAATCCCGAGGAATTATGTGTTGGATTACTAATGTTAACAGGTTTATTGGAGACTAGACGAATCCCGTGGGTTTACATGAAGTTATTTTTTTATTAATATCTCACTTAAAAAAAGGAGAAGTATCTCGATGTAGGTACGTGTTTTTTTTGATTACGTTATGAAAAATATTAAAAAACTTCTACTGTGTTCTAGTTAAATATTTTTGCCCCTCTTAGTATTTTTTTAAATCACGCTATAGAGAACGTTTTGGATGCCCAAATTATATCACTATATATTATAAAACAAGTCCTCCGCCGCGTCTATCTATCTGACTGTTCGCGATAAAGTCAAAAACTACTGCACTGATTTTCATGCTGTTTTCACCAATTTTATAGAACTCTCGTGAAACATTTAACATTTGCTCGGTACTAATATGAAACCCGCCACTTCTGGAGTGGAACAGAAAGATAGATTATTTACTGAACTAAGCTATTCTTACTAAAACCCAAAACGTGTTTGTTAGTTTATCCTTTTGTTACACAGCAACGGTGCAATGGACTAAAGTGGAGTTTACATCATTTATAGGTTCGAGATTATTGATAAATAAAAACCTAGATGCACATTTGCTAAAAAATATCTCTTCAAAAATGGCGTCGACATGTGACGTTAAGTCAAACCTATGCACACCACATAAAGTACTTTTTTAAACGAAACAACGTGCGTTTTAATTTTGTCATCCGAAAAGTAATGAACAAAAAAATTTGAAAAAAAGCGCATAATTTCGAATTGTGCGCTTCTTTTTGAGGACTCTTTTGAGACGCTAATTGTGTATCTCGAGTTTTTGTTCGAAAATCATTATTTAAATTCTTAGATAGGTATATTTTATGAGGATGTATCAAACAGCTATTTAAGATGTCAGATATAGATAGAGCCTCAGCCAAGCGACCAAAACACTTAGAAAAGATATTCTACAATGGTCATCGCTAAAAAACTAACGAATATACGGAAATCATATATTATCTTAACGTTATGTAGGTATACAACGTATTTTACATTTAAGTATATTTTTTACAACTTTATTAGCGACTAGCGGCTCACTCTCGCTTCGCTCGGATTCGTCCCTAGCTTGCTTCCCAATATAAACTTTCATCCCCATTTTCACCGCCTTAAAGAATGATTTGTGGGATAAAAAGTATCCTATATCCTTCCCAGGGTCTCAAACTATCTTATTACCAAATTTCATCTGAATCGGTCCTGTAGATCCAGAGTTTACCCCGTACAACCTCACAAACTCACAAACTTTACCTATTTATAATATTTATAATATAGATAATATAGATATCGCTTGTAGAAAATAACACTGAAATAGTTAAACAAGTATACTCCATGAATTAAGATGACTCGGACAAAATATAAAAAAAAACTTTCGTCAGACCAATTGCTATGTATTCAAACATCTGGTCTAAGTATTGTATTTTCGAGCCATGGTTAAACTGAACTAAGGTCACATGGCGTTGACATTCATTTTTCTCGTCTAACTGTGCGCGTCAGCATTGTTGCAGAGACGTTTTGTCCGAGAGGCCACACGTTATGGCTTCACAGACGGACTTATCATGTCGTTGCGATTTTTAATTCAGGTTAAAACATTCATATATTAAATAATAAAATGCTTTTTGTTAAAGTATATGTATTTACGATTCAACATCTATTGTTTTTAGTTGCTAGATTTTTCATTTGGAATTCTCTTAAATGTAAATTAATAAAGTTATCTCAAAGAGAATACGAAATAGTATTTCATTTTTATATTATACAAATATATTAGATTTTTGTTTTTATTAAATTTACTTTATAAGTATTTAACTAGCGACTTACCCTCGCTTTGCTCGGATTCCTCCCTAGGTTGATATCCCATACAAACTTTCATCCCCATTTTCACCCCCTTAAAGGATGATTTCCGGAATAAAAAAAATTCCTATGTCCTTCCCAGAGTCTCAAACTATCTTTTTACCAAATTTATCGAAATCAGTCCAGTAATTTTTGAGCTTATTCGTTACAAACATACAAAAATACAAATCTTTTTTCTTTATAATAATAGTGTAGACTAGCGACTTACACTCGCTTCTTACGGGTGCGTCTCTAACGATAGCCTATGACTAGATCTATGTATATACGAGTATATACCAAATTTCATCTAAATCCATTCAATCGTTTCAGCGTGAAAGAGTTACGAACAAACACACAAACAAACTGTCGCATACATAATAGTAGTCCAATTAGAAGAAAAAAGTTATCGTTTAAAGCGACACGCAAGTTCTTCTAACACTTCCTAAGTTTTAGAATCGCCATGGCATCGGCTTTACATAGCACGTTAACGGTACCCTCTATCGCCATTTGCGTAACAGTTTTTGCTATTGGTAGTGCATTTTTAATAGAACCTTCTTTGTTGAACGGCGACACAAAAGAATGATAGATATCGCTCGGTAAACATCAAGGTAAAGAATTTATGTAAGAATTATCTGGAATTTTATTTTGATGATCATTCACAGATGTCTACAGATCTGAAGGTCATGGGTTCAAGTCCTGGGTCAGGCTATATATAGTTATAACGTTTTTCTATTAGGATTTTTTAATAGTAGCAAGACTTGGGAAATTGGCGATGCCTTTGAACACGTTAAGCCATGGATTTATCTGATCTCTCATCGCGAGAGTGGAATTATCGTCCCATCGGATTTTTGACAATGAAAAGTATTAAAGGGCACTTGTGCACAGGTCAGGGGCATAGTACTATTTTTATTTTATTAAAATATACATATTCAAAATCACAAAAACTTATTAAACATATAACACAATTCCGTTATGTCCTTTTCTAATTTTTTTTTTTATATAGTCCTGCTTTTTTTTACTACTTTTCCACTTAAACACGCCCCGAATAAAATTATAATTTAATTCGAAAATATATTTTTATTTAAAATGTCAAATATTTGCATAAATCTAAGTAAATATTAGATACTAGCGACTCACCCTCGCTTCGCTCGGCTTTATCCCTACTTACATTTTAACGTTTAGTATAGATTCTCAGAAATGAAACATTTTCCCGCAGTAAAAAATATCCTGTATATTGACCCGGATAACCAGCTATCATCATACCAAATTTCATCAAAATCTGTCCAGTGGTTTTTTCGTGATGCGGTCACAGACAGACAGATATACAGGCAAAATATCTAAAACTATAGATTCGGCTTCTGTATCGATAATAATGGTTGTTTCAATAAAATTTTTCAAAAAATATTTAATGTACAGATTCGGCTTAGTTACAATTTTATAATATGTATAGATAATATAAAACACATCGTATTGGTAGAAAGCACGTTGGCTTTAAATCCTACACTTTGATTCTAACTAGACCTGGAAATATTTTAGATTAGTCGCTTCGCTCGGATAGTAGTACGGAATAGATAGACTATATATTATATATGATATACATAGGTATGATGAGTTGTGGGTTGAATTATAACGCGTTTTCCCGTGGGAATAAGACAATCTCCGGCGGCAAATGTCACTCTCCAACCTTCCAACCATCTCTACACAAAAAATCACGTCAAACCATAACTCTGTTTCGACGTGAAAGAAGGACGAACAAACACACTTTCACATTTATAATATTAAAATTAAAGTATGGATCTTATAGGTAGTGTTTTAATCAATAGACACAATTTTGGGGTTTGAATTTTACATAAAAAAAAAATGAAAATGTTTTTTTATTCTTATATTTATTCTATAAAGCTAAATTATTCCCGTTAGGTACAAAATAATAAGGTCAGTAGTAAACTAATAATGAGGAATGGACAAAGAAGTACGTGGTGGCACAAAAATGTGCAATCGGTCACGTAGGTAATGGAGCTTTGGAATATAAATTCTTTTTCTATATACCTATAGATATTTCGGTTGGAAAGTTAATTTTAAAGTGTTTTTTTTTTCTATTAGTCGCTAATAACAACGGTTATAATATAATTTATAACGGTTTGCTTATAATTATAACTTGTTTCATTCGTCTGTTTCCTTTGCTTTTTAAGTGACTTTAAAAAGTGGGGACCGGGCTCTATGCATTTGTGTTTGTGTGTCATTTTGTAGGCACACACAAATATATACATACACATACTTTTTATACTTGTCTATTTTCGATTAAGACCTTTTTATTAAACTTTTTTTTTAAATCACACTTGTGACAGTTTTGAATAAAGAAGAGAAAGTATTGAGATTAAAAGGCGTACTATGATATAAATGATTTTTATTCCTCTATTCCAATAAAATAGAAGTAAACAATCTAATATTGCTGCAACAGCCATAGTTTTATTGTGGATATTATGAACGATGAAGCGATTTTTACGATTTCTCTTTTGATTAGATAATTCCGTATGAATTTCTAGAAAAGGTCGACCCCTGTACATTTTTAATTATTTAAATTTGTGATTAAGTAACATTATAGTTGATATTAAATCATCAAACTTCAGCAATTCTTTTGACATCGTAACCAATCAAAAGATATAATTAATTCAAAAGTTATCTTTTATTTTTGTAATTAATTTATATATTATAATACTTTCTTATATTTACTAGAATATTTGACATTTTAAATAAAACTATCTTTTCGGTGTTTTTCGCGGATTTATTATGATTTTTAGTTTCCATGATTTAAGTTTTATTTAATTTATAGGTATACTAGCGACTCACCCTCGCTTCGCTCGGGTTCGTCCCTAGGTACGTTTTAATTTTTTTAAGCGAAACCCTAATTCTTTTTCTAAAATAAAAGTAGCCTAAGTTACTCCTTATAATATCAGCTATCTGCCAGTGAAAGTCCTGTTGGTCCAGCCGTTTCGGAGATTAGCCAGAACAAACAGACAGACAGACATACAAAAATTTTAAAAATTTTGTCTTTCTTATAAGTACCGTATATAATTCCATATGCATATAGTATAAAGCTGTTATTTTGACATTACAAACAGAGAAGGAAATTTTATTTATCTGTATAGATATATATATATATATAATGTATAGATATATATAACTTTGTGTAATCCATAAGTCGTTCTCACGGTAGTACCAACAACTAAAAGCTACTAAATAATTTTCTAAATATTATATTAAAACTATAATTGCTATTCTGAAAGGGTCTTAGCAATCCTGACTTCATAACTGAACTGTCACGGGATGAAGTATTATCTCTGTTTTAAAGGATCCAAGTACTTAAGTTGTTATAATCATAGCAGTGTGGGAGGACGGTGATAAAATGCAATGTCTTCATAGGTCAGAGGGATATTTTCATTGTGAAATCGATGTTGAGGTTAGATTACTATTACAATTATTAGAAACTAGCGACTTACCCTCGCTTCGCTCGGGTGCGTCCCGAGATACGTTTTAATTTTTTGAGCGAAACCCTAATTCTTTTCTAAAATAAAAGTAGCCTAATTTACTCCTTATAATATCAACTATCTGCCAGTGAATTTCCCGTTAAAATTGGTCCAGCCGTTTCAGAGAATAACCGAAACAAACAGACAGGCAGACAGACAAAAAAATTAAAAATTGTGTTTTTCTTATAAGTACCGTATATAATTCCATATGCATTTAGTATAAAGCTGTTATTTTGACATCACAAACAGACACTTCAATTTTATTTATCTGTATAGATAGCGAGTGACTTTTGTGAAAGCTCGTCTAACGTTAAAATGATCCTTGACAAAATAATACATATGTTTTGTAAATCATTCTTCATTCCTATGTATGGTCCATTCGATGATTATAATTATTAGCTAAAATGAGAATATCATAAGTTATCTTGTAAAATATTTAGCTAAGTTGAGTCATGGTTTAGAAAGTTTAAGTATAATTTATTCGTAAAGGTACTAAGTAAGTTTTTTTAAGTACAAACACTAAAAAGACGTATAATAGGTATGTACATCTATACATATAATAAAACTGTAGAGGTTGAATGTCTGTACATAGAAAACATGCTAAAAACTGAGTCAGGGAGATGTGAGAAGAGAAAAAGAACAAATCCAGATTTTTTAATTTTTTGTTTCTCTGTCTGTTTGTTTGTACGGGCTTATCTCCGAAACTGTTGGACATATGTGTATATTGTACGTGATAAATTTTATAATATAATAATAATAATTATTATATAAAAGTAACTCTTATTAAAGTTATTTATGATAGGTATATATTATTATAATATTACGAAATATAAACTGTTAAGTAAAGAAAGAAAGTATAATTTTGTTTATTATACAAAGAAAGTGTAATGATAATGCTAATATTTTTGTGATATTTGTGTTTTGACGAGGAAAAACAAAACTTGGAAGGACCGTTATAATAAAAGCCAAATTTCAGTCGTCCTTTGCAAATATTTGTTCAACGCGGGAATAATTAAATCCCCAGCTTCGTGGTTTTTGATACAGAAACACTTAAAATGAAACTGTGTTAGAAAACCGCATTGTTTATTATACCAGTAATAGTTATTTTAATTTCATTGTAGTACTATATATGTTTAGAAATAAATGATAAATAAATAAATATATTATTACTCGTATGTATGTAAATATATATAGTTGAATTAGTATCTATATATGTAACTTTGTATGTATTTTTATTTACATTTAGGTTAAGTAATCTACACTTTTATGCACCAATTCTGCTCTTTTCTTTTATTTTCTGTATCCTTCTCTATAGGTTGCCTGTAAGAGCTTGCTTTTAGTAATAAGGCTGCCTTTGCACATTTCTTTAACTGTATTTTTTCTGTATGTACCATTTTACTGTGCAATAAAGTGTTTAAATAAAAATAAATAAATATATTAGGACATGAACACAGCACCATCTAGTTCCATGGTAAGCTACGAGGCTTGTGTTAGGGATACCAAACAGTTGATACACTAAACATACCTATATAACTTTAAATACATACATATTATAAATATAAACCCATGACTGGAGTACAAACATTCGTGCCCATCACACAAATGAATGCCTTCAGCGGGATTCGAACTCGCGATCGCTGGCACAGCAATTAGGGTAACTATATGAGCCAAAAGTGTCGTTCAAATGAAGTGAATAAAGTGTGAGTATGAATATAACAAGTACATGTATCATTTTACTTCTGCTAAATTAACTACTTTTCGTCTAATGATTGCAATTGGACTATAATTATTATTAAAAAATTAAGGAAAACAAACCAATAAAATTTACTTATCTATTGAAAAACACTAATTATTTCGAAACTTGTTTTTATTGATAACACTAAAAACGAAGGAAAAACAGAGGAGAATTTACCCTCTTTACCTCTTTATACTTGAAGTCGGTCTGAAATTCTGAGTCGAATCTGCGCATTAAATATTTTTTGGAAAATCTTACCTATTGATATAGTCATTATTATCGATACAGAGGACGAATCTATAGTTTTTAGATTTTTCGTCTATCTGTTTATCTCTAGGAACGCACCACGAGATAATCACTAGACAAATTTTGATGAAATTTAGTATGATGATAGTTGGTTATCTGGGTCAACATATAGAATACTTTTTACTGCAGGAAAATATCTCATCTCTGAGAAATCTATACTAACCCTTAAAATGCATCTAGGGACGAACCCGAGCGAAGCGAGAGTGAGTCGTTAGTCTCGTACATAAATACAAACAAATTATTTTAACTATTAATAGTTTGAACCACGATGGTCGACTAACAACTAACAACACTATATAAAGAACCTATTAAATTACAATTTCCAAGTAACACAAATGTGTACATTTGGGTCAGTGATGGTGATTACTCTTTCGTCTTTATGTTGGCTCCTGGAATTCGGTGACATGTTAAAGACTAATTTTAAACGATTTTTTGTTTTGCAACTTTGTTATTAATTTAACTGGTGGTTGTGTTTAAAAAAGAGATATTTTTTGATATGAATACATTAGAGTTTCAACGATTTCAATGTTCTAGGAATCCTAAGGATTTTTAAAAGTAAACTTATCAAGGAATGTTAGTTTTATCAAAATCGCTTTAACCCCTTAGCTGTAAAAGCCAAGCGTATAACCAGAACAATCTTTGCGTTTATATTTTTGATGTCAGTATAATAAAGTTGTTTTATCATTATATTACTTACTAGCGACTCATCCTCGCTTCGCTCGGGTTCGTTCCCAAAAAAACAGTTCAGAACTTTTTGATTTTCCAGCTGTTTTTTTTGTTTTCGCTATTTTTTTTTAATATTTAAACTACCCCTGACACACCCCTAACAAAACAAAAAAAAGGATTATTCAAATCGGTCCAGCCGTTTTTGAGTTTTAGCGAGACTAACGAACTGCAATTGATTTTTATATATTATATATAGATATAAATGATATAGTGATGTGTTTCAATAGAATCAATAAACCTTATCAAAAATAGGACCAGGTAAAATTAAATTACCAAATTTAAAATTCCTTGTACATATATATTTTTAGTCCACAAAGGTTTGTACCGCCTTTGTATAAAATTCCAGTGACCATGAACTAAGGCGTCTTTAGACGGGAATTAATTACCTACATCCAATCTCAGTAAAGCTAATAGCCAATAAAGATCAAAATAAAACGTCCAAACTAACCACGGTTAACTTCAAAGTAAGCCTAACATAGCGACTAACTAGAACTGAACACATATCTATAATAATAAATCTATAGTAAAACGGCTATTCTGAAATGGAAATGTTATTTATTTAATATATCAAAAAATCTTGAAGTTAAAATGTGGGTATGTGTTTTTGTTTAGTATATAACTATTGAAAAGCCTCGATGGTCTAGTGGTTAATATGCATGCCTCAGATCTGGAGGTCTCGGGTTCGAGTACCGGGTCGGGCCAAGTTCAGTTACTGAGTATTTTTAACTGAAAGTATGTACCGATTTCAAAATAATGAAAATTGATTCACAATAGTCCCACATGAGAAGATCTTTTTTCCATTTTTAGTCTTATAGAGAAAGGCAAAAAACCTTATCTCCTCTTTTAACCCATAAACTATTTCTATGCTAAAAATCTCTTCAATTTTTGCTAGATCAAAGAAATTAAACATGAAATCAATAGAGAATCTTTCGTATGTGTAATACTAGCCATAATCTATATTAACGGTTAAAGTTGAACGGTGTGTTTATTTTTTATTTAAACGCACTAATCTCTGGAACTACCGGACGGATTTAAAAAAAAACTTTTTTGCATTTGATAGCCCGATTATTCAGGAAAGTTATAGGCTATTTAACATTACGTTACAACTTTTATGATCGCTATAGTCATTCTTAAAAGACTACGCGAGCGGCGTCGCGGGAATAGCTAGTAAATATAAGAAATGTACAGTTACGTATAAGTGTGATTCAATATAAACATGCTTGGTTTTGTTTATTGTTTTAAATAAATATTACTAACAATCTGGCTTCCATTCGGACAGAAATAACGTATGTCCCCATGTGTGGTATTAGTACGGATTTAGAATATTTGTTTTGTAAGACGCATTCTTATTTCGTACTAGCTTCTTACCCTCGCTTCGCCCGGGTTCGTTTCGCCCTAGGAGCGTTTTAATTTTTTTGAGCGAAACCCTAATTTTTTTCCAAAATAAAAATAGCCTAAGTTACTCCTTATAATATCAGCTATCTGCCAGTGAAAGTCCCGTTAAAATTGGTCCAGCTGATTCGGAGATTAGCCGGAACAAACAAACAGACAGACAGACAAAAGTTTAAACAAATGTGTTTTTCTTATAAGCACCGTATATAATTCCATATGCATTTAGTATAAAGCAGTTATTTAGACATTACAAACAGACACTTCAATTTTATTTATCTGTATAGATAATTTTTTACTGTTTAAGCGGATAGTGTTCACCGATTTCAAAAAGGAGGGAATGATTTACGTGTATATTTTTGGGTTATGTTACAAAATAACCACAATTTTTAACTAATTTTCTATACTGTTACTTAAAAAGTATACGTCCTACATGTTAATTTTAAGAAAAAATCATTTTTTTCAAAACAAATCGATAATAATGATAATATTTTCCAAAAAAATATTTACTTAAGGTATTTTTTTAGTTAAAGAAGATATTTTGAATGATGATTAGGATTTAATTTTGCATGATTCTTTATATAAGGCATCATGAAAATTAATTTATACTTAAAACACTTGTCTGAGAAAAATATTTCTTTTTTTGTAAATGAATTTAATCAAACAACATGTATTTCGATTTAAAACGATCTTTTATAGGGCCAGTTGTTATTTCTGGTGTCTATAATAATAATTAAGTATGTACATATATGTATATATGTTGTACGTATATGAACATACAGAAAAAATAATTTATCGTAGCGAAAAGAAGTAGGTACCTATACTGTTTATTGGACTTAATGGTTTAACAATAATGGCTTTTAAATACATAATTATACACCAGTCACAGTGCGTATCATAGCCGTGGGGGGTACGCTTTTACTGGGTATTAAGTTACATAGGAGGACTGTCATGGAATAGACAGCTAATATAAAATATTTTTTATTAATAGATCAATATTTTATAATATACAGTCTGATTTCAAACTAAAATCTATACATGATTTTGGCGTGTAGGCTGAGGATACTCGATTTGCACCGTTTCGCAAATTTTATTACTAACAGAATCCTCTCTATATAAACTCTCAGACTATCGATATACTGAATTTCATTGGAACTTTGTAATTTCACAGTTCATTAAATAATATATTTTTAATTTATTAAAATATCATACGAAATAGAGCATTGGAAGCCTTTTTCTTTTAAATATCGTTAAAATCATGCTTAATTCTAAATAAAAATGTATTTTTACATTTAGATTTATATTACAAATGTTCCGAATAAATCAAAGTTTTTCAAGTGAGTCAATACTTGCGTACGTATGTCTGGGATTTCTTTCTGTTTCCTGCTGCTGTGGTTTAAAACATTTTACTCGTATATCATCAATCACGCTAGCGGAGTTGCGGGCAAAAACAAATAGGTACCTACAATATTAATTAGATAAACATATTACATAAAACTATATTTTTGGATTTTATCGTGGATTTATATTGACTTGGCAAAGATCTTTCCCGTAAAAATCATAAAGAATCCGCGTAAAAATCCTAAAAAATTAAAGAGTGCGTGTATGAATGTGTACACGCGCAAGAAGTAAAACTTCTGTAGGTTATCGGTACTTTTTATGAAATTCAATTTATGTTTTAAATAATTAGGATAGGTGAGATACTAAATATAACGCATATTAGGCATATTACAATCATATATTTATAGAATATCATTTAGGAAAGGATATAATATTATATATCATTTATCAGACAATAACAACGCTTACCATGACAACAAACATACGTATATTTTTTCGTAACGCATTCACCAGCTTACCCCCTAAGTCGAGCGTGCGTAAAGAAGTTTTACTTCAAAAATAGTTTTATTTTAAAAAATATAATTAAAATAGCGATTCACCCTCGCTGCGCTCAGGTTCGTCCCTACTTGCGTTTTAGATTTTAGTATAGATTTCTCAGAGATGAGACATTTTCCCGCAGTAAAAAGTATCCTATATGTTGACCCGAATAACCAGTTATCATCATACTAAATTTTAACAAAATCCCTCCAGTGATTTTTCTGTGATGCGGTAACAGACAGACAAACATTCGAAAAACTATAGACTCGGCTCCTGTGTCGATAATAATGTCTATTTCAATAAGATTTTTAATGTACAAAATCGGCTTAGTTACAATTTTATTATATGTATAGATAGTGGTTATTGCAAAAGTTTTTAAATGCTCTTTTACAATAATTTCCAAATCTATGCATACTGAATCTGTATCTGTCAAAACGATGCAACTAATGAGAATGAATCTACATAGATTAAGTATACGGTCGCCCGAACACTTGTCTTTCGCGGCGGGGGTCTAAGCCAAGTCAGAAGCAATTAATTAGTTATATTAAAAATATCTTTAATTACACGCATAATAAACAAATATTTATGGTAATATTTTTCGTTCTTAGTAAATACTACTATAACATATAAACTAAATATTATGAAAACGTTAAAATTGTTTGTTTTTTTGTATGCATCTGTCTGGAACTACTGAAAAGATTCTTAAGTTTTTTTACGAATAACTTGTATATACGTACTTCTAACATTGACTTTTAAATACAAAAAAGTAGAATTTATGCCCAAAATATGGAAATGGAGTCACTTGCCAAAACTAGTTGAAATATCCTATAATTTTTAAGCAAATTTTAAAGGCACGCCATAACCAGAAAATGATATCTGGCAGTTTATTTTAAGGTACTGTATGTTAAGGTACTATATGGTACTGTTCTGTAATAATTTACTTGTTACGAAAAGAAACGCTCAAGCGAAGCCAGGTCAAGTCACTAGTATAATTACAAAATTAAAAAAAATATGGCTCGTTCACTCAATTTATTACTTCTACAGTTTGACAGTTCGCTTACATTATTTATTACAATTCATTTACTATCAATGATAGAAATAAATTAACATTTGACTCCGTATCTAATAGGATTTCATGTTGGCATTGTTATTTCTTAATGAAATACTTGTATATAATGAAATTTTATTGTTTATTTAAATTAGGCGGCGGTAATATTGTAGCCTAGGAAATGTTTAAGCGAGAGACATATTCACAAAAAACAATAAAAAATAACTATAGTTATTCATATACTAACGACTTACCCTCACTTCGCTTGAGTTCGTCAATAGATGATTCTTTAAATTGACATAACTTTTTATTTTATGAACCATTTGAAATAAATCGAATAATAAATGTTAAGTGAAGCTTACCACAATACATTAGTGAAAACCGGTAACCAAATCAGTTAAGCCGTTTCTGAGATTAGCGCGCGCAAACGCAAACAGACAAAAATCCTAAAAACCATTGTTTTGGGTTCTATTGCGTTAATTAAGACTCCCAATAATTATAGTTTTTCTCAAATATCTAATTTTAATATATGTATAGAATGTTAAAGCTTTTAAATAAGTTTCATGGCTTATAATAACTAAAACTTTTATATTAAAATTAAATAAAATATGATAGAACCATTTTTATTTTAATATTTGTAATTAAATATATGGGGAAAAATAGTTTATTTTATACGTTGCAGTGTGAAATATTGGATTCTATATTAACCTTCTTCCATATAGGGAAATGAACTTCCTATGCGATCTGACAAACGATTGAAACTTGTGGATATGAACATTTTTATTTTAGTAAACGAAATTATATTATCCACTTTTTTCTTTGTTAAATACTGTAATTCCTTATAAAAAAAAAAAACAATGAAACATACTTTAACAATTATATATATGTATATATATTTTTATCAATGAAATTATTTTGCTGACGGTACATCAATGGTTTAATACCTTGAATATCAATTAAGGAGACGTTAGTAATTGAATGTTCGATATAAGGTAACATGTTTAGACATGCAGGAAATATAACAAACATTTAACTTGTTCGAAAGTATCACTTTCGTTCGAAACTAAATAATTGCTGTAACGAACTACTTTATATGGACATACTAGAGTTGGTTAACATTTGAGAATTTTAAACTTTCAACGCAATTACACACGTGAGGAAAGGTGTCGAGTTGTCACCAACAGATTTACTTATACCACTGAATATGTAAACGTTTAGTATTCATAATAAAATTTTAATCTATATTATATAAAACCAAAGCACGTTTCTGATGAGAGTGTGTTTCGCCGTGAATATAATTATTGTATTCAGCCCTTTTTTGTTAACGTCCCACTCCTAGGCACAGACCTCCCTTCAATACGAAGAAGGGGAAGGGGGATGAGGCCATAGGGCATAGTCCACCACGCTGGCCAAGTGCAGGTTGGCGGACTTCTCAAATCTTTCGAAAACTTGCTAGGTTCTCTCAGACATGCAGGTTTCCTCACGATGTTTTCCTTCACCGTAAGGCAAATGGTAATCATGTTAGAAATGATTCGCATATGAAAATATCAGATGTGCGAGACCCGGGATTTGAACCCGCTTCACTCGGTTTCCCGAGTGAGCGCGTTACCACTGGGCTACCACTGCCCTATCATATCACCGAATATGTAAAAGTTTAGTATTCATAATAAAATCTTAATCTAGATTATATAAAACCAAAGCACGTTTCTGATGAGAGTGTGTTTCGCCGTGAATATAAAATATATTATATATAGATATTTTCTTTAGATTTTAGCCCTTTTTTATATGACGAGATATTTTTGTTTATATTTGGTTATTACACTATAATAGTTTCTTAGATTTACGCGAATATTTGACATTTTAAATAAAACTCTCTTTTAACGATTACCCGTGTCTGTCCTTATCCTGTGTCAATGTTATTTTAATTTATTTGTAAGAGACTCACACGTGTGAGCTTTTTACGCAAGAATATTTACCAACTTGAAATTCCATTACATTAGATTTCGTAGGATTTTCTATATAAAATGTATGTATTTAAAGATTTTTTTTTTTGTTCCAGGTGAGTGTCGTACTTTTCAAGTAAGCCGATTTCACGACTCATTTAATATACACCACAGGACGATCAGCGAACATGTTTCAAACGACCTATAAAAAAACTGCAACAGCCTTATTTTTTCTAAGGATATCCATAATTTCAAACAGCTGTATTTTATTAATAGTTGCTACGCCATATTCAACCATATTGTGAATGCATATGGTCGATATTTAGTTAAGCTTTCAATTTTTTTATTATCATATTAGTACAAGAAAGGCAGGCGCTAGCGGCACGTGGCTTAAAGAACCCATCTGCTTTCCAATTAGTGTCTTTGTGATTCGGCCCTTTCGTTTGTTTTTCTTGAATTACGGTGAATAGAATTCTTTTGAATAGGAATTTAGGTGAGATAATATCCATTGATAGGTACAACCGGTGGCAAAATTGCTCGGGGAAAAGGGATTTAGCATCGTAAATGTATGAACAGGCTTATGTATCTATGGCATTATGAAATACGATCAAATGGTATGATACCATTATGATAAGAATGCAGCTGCAAAATTTTGCAAGCGCTTTTAATATTTTATTACTTAAAGTTAACTTTGACTTATATTATCAGTTGTATAACAATACTTTGGTGTGGAAGTGGAGTAAATATTGAATTAAAAGAATCCATTACATAATATACATTACACATTTTACTTTTTATTTGTTTAATGCATTATTTCATATATAAAGAGTCAAGCGACTCACCCTCGCTTCACTCGGGTTCGGATCAAGGAAATCAAAAACAAATCTATCCCATGGGAACCGTACATTTTTCCAGGATAACAAGTAGCCTATTTATTATTCTGATGTATGAGCTATATTATTGTAAAGTTTCATTAAAATCCATTCAATAGTTTTTGCGTGAAACAGTAACAAACATCCAGACGTCCATATATCCACACAATATCTTTCGCATTTATAATATTAGTAGGATATGCAATAGGCAAGTATAATGTGAATAGCGACGTTATAAAAGAGAAGATAATAAATTCGTGTGTTATTTGTAGGTCTTTTACTCGATCCATATCTGGAGAAGATACTTATCTTCGCCAGATATGGATCGAATTTTATTATTTTATTTTTATTAATAAGTGCTATACCTGAATAATAATTATTCCATATTCTATACTAATATTAAAATACTAAAGTACTTTACTCTGTCTGTTACCTTTTCTCACTTAAACCGCTGAACAGATTTCAATAAAATTTGGCGAGGACAGATTGCATTCTGGCATTGGACATAGGCTACCCTTGCAAATTAGTTCCATATATATTTCAAAACGTATAATATAATTAATTTTAAGCGATTTTATAGTTAACTAGCGACTCACCCTCGCTTTGCTCGTGTTCGTCCCTAGGTTGCTTCACCATACAAACTTTCATCCCCATTTTCACTTTTTAAGGGATGCTTTCCGGGATAAAAACTATTCTATATCCTTCCCAGGGTCTCAAACTATCTTCTTACCAAATTTCATCTAAATCGGTTCAGCAGTTTCAAAGCCTATTCAGTACAAACAAACAAACAAATAAACAAATCTTTCCTCTTTATAATATTAGTATAAATGAACTCTTTTAGAAGTTATATTTTTAAACTAGCGACTAACCCTCGCTTCGCTTCGGGTTCGTCCCTAGACCAAAACAAATGTATCCCACGGGAAGCGTACATTTTTCCGGGGTGATATATAGCATATAGCCTTCCTTAGTTACCGGGCTAACTAATGCAGAAAGAATTTTTCAAATCGAGGTAGTAGTTCCTGAGATTAGCACGTTCAACCAAACAAACAAACAAACTCTTCAGCTTTATAATATTATTAGTATAGATAGATCATCTTACAGCTGATCGAAGCCAGGGTGGTTTGCTAGTTTAACAAAAAAAGGTATCGGTTATATCGGTAATTGCAATCAACAGCTGCTACTTGCAATTGGTGGGCGTATAAAAATAGCTGCACCTGCATTCACTAACGACTTTATTCATATTAATAGTAAATTTTATTATTCGCAGTATACGACGAAGTGCTTGCGTTTTTAACAGTTCAAGTTCATTTAATGTAGATTTTAGTGAGCTTTTATTTAAATGATGTGCTTTGAGCGGATATTTTTTTCATATAAAACTTTTAACGTACATTTATTTATAGTCATAAGTCCGTATTAATATTATAAACTAGCGACTCACGCTCGCTTCGCTCGCGTTCGCCCCTAGGTACGTTTTCTCGGCTAGCTATGTTTATACATAAATAGTAGCTTGCTACTCCTAAGATATTTATTTAAATTATATAGCGATTTACGGGTTACGGATTTACTGTACGCGGATTTTGTTCACAATTTCATAGGTTTTAATTTTTTTTGTACCCTGATTCTTTTTCTAAAATAAAAGTAGCCTTAGTTACTCCTTATAACATCAGCTATCTGCCAGTGAAAGTCCTGTTAAAATCGGTCCGGCCGTTTCGGAGATTAGCCGGAACAAACAGACAGACAGACAGACAAAAAATTGTAAAAAATGTTGTTTTGGTATATGTGTATACATCTATATGCATTGCGTAAAAAGCGGTTATTTTAATATTACAAACAGACACTCCAATTTTATTTATCTGTATAGATGTGAATGTTTGTGAGTATGTATGGATGTTTGTTACTCTTTCACACCAGAACGGCTGAACGGATCTGGATGAAATTTGGCACAGAGATAGATTATAGTCTGGAATAACAGATAAGCTACTTTTTATCCCGGAAAGATGTACGGTACCTACTGGTGGGACAGGTTTGTTTTTGTTTTCCCAGAGGTTAACCCGAGCGAAGCGAGGATGAGCCGCAAGAACTTTATAAAACTTAATGATTTATAAAGTACTAGATAAACAATTTCCAAGATTTTATTTACATGGAAACTTTGATTGTGTAACATACCGTATTAAAGCTTTTCTTGACTACTAATCTGCCCCGCGACTTCTCGCACGTGGTAGGCAGCTAAGAACGAGGGTATAAGCTATCTCCATTTTGATTATTATCATTTAAATCATTTCAACGTTAGATGTAACATGTATTAGTAATTAAAACATTCATTCGCAAGTTTTCTTAATTCAATTGACTTACGCTCTTTTTTACAAGCTTTTATTTAACTTGCAATGTTTGTGTGTTTGTTTGTTGGGGTCAAATATTGCAACTGAATTTTAAAGCAGTTATAACCGATTGACGTCATTCTAAATCTAACATAGCGGATTCCCAACGATGGCGGACTATGTTTTTTTATGCAGCTCCCATGATATGGATATCAAATGAAAGGGTTTGCTGAGAAGAATACGAATAAATACCAAAAAAAAATAAAAAAATAAACTTCAGATTAAATCAACCAATGTTTTACATTACACAATTTTTATGATATAAAAGCTTGTATTTAAAAAATGTTTTTTTTTTAATATTAATTTATTACATATTATAATTTAATCTATATAAATAAAAATGAATGTTGGTAAACGCATAACTCAAGAATGGCTGAACCAATTCGGCTAATTTATTTTTTTGTATGTTCCTTAAGATCCACGGAAGGTTTTAATACTTAAAAAAAAGAAAAAAATATATCCATGTTACTATATCTAAGCTAGGGACGAACCCGAGCGAAGCAAGGGTGTGTCGCTTGTGTAGTATAATAATCTTATTTTATCGACCAATCTCCCTCGTGTCTCCTCCGTTCTACGTGGTATTGGCGAAGCAATCTATACTCTACTGGCACGTTTTGAAGCCATTTACTAGAAAATTGATTTGAGTTGAATAATATGAATGTGAATACAATGACTTTATTTTTGTTCGTATATAACTTATACATTAAAATCGGTCAAGTGCGAGTCCGTACCATAATAGTTTTTTTTTATTTGTATATCAGCCATTTTGAAATTCACCCTTTTGGTTTTTTATTATTATTATGTTGCTACATCAGCAATAGAAACACACAACTGTAAAAATCTCAAGTCTCTGCCTTTTACGGTTTATGAGATACAGCCCTCTTACAGACGGACGGGCAGCGGAGGCTTAGTAATAGGGTACCATTGGCACCATTCGGGTATGGAACCCTAAAAATAGGACTTATTAAAATAAAATAATGCAATACAATTTTACATCTTATCAACAGTAGTTAAAAGTTTAATTTATTGTTATTAATACCTAGATATCTCTTCGACGCCTACAAATTTGTACCATTTATACCAATAACGTTACAATGTAACTATCGAACGTTACGTTTGTGTTGTTTTAACGTGTCTTATCCAATGCAGGAGTGACTTTCCTATATTATTGATATAGGATTATTGTTATCATCGAATAAATTTATATAAATATATCGAAAATTAATGTCTGTCCATAAATTTGTAGTGACCATTTTATAATACCTTTTGTGATAGTTAAAATAAGTATTGGATAAGATAACCATCTCATGACCATGTTCATGTAAAAGATATCATCGATTTGATACCTCAGTGTTGTAAGACATAATTATTTTGTTTTTTATAAGTTTTCCTACGTACATGATGTATGAGTTAGAAAGCTTTGCTATATACACATGTACATACATTGTAGTAGTTATACGAGTAGGTATATGTTTTTTCGATCCTTCCACAGTCTTTAATATAAAATAAATAAATAGTTTTAATTATTAATTATAATTTTAATTTAAAATTTAATGTGGTTTGTCAATGTTATGTAATATGTATGTATAATGTACGTCATGTGACTTGCATATTAGATTAATATTAAAAAAAAAACAATTGATGTATAGATTTTAAATAATGACGATTATTGACCTTCAGATATAGACTATGGTGACCAATATCACTGAGACCTTGTGCGCAGGAGATAGAAGTATACAGAAGGACCCGGGCCTTCAGAATCTGCAACCGTACATGCTAAGCAATAGACCTATGAGGTAGTTTTTAATAAGTACCTTGTACTCCTTATTGTATGGTTATGTAAAACAAGTGTGCATCATTGTAGCTAAAATGTAGGACACATTTGAATATGCGTGGGTTTTACAAAAGTAATCGATTCACCATAGAGCTTAGGAGTCATAAGCAAATTTATGTATTAATGCTATGTAAATTTAACAATCGATTTTGATTATCGATTAATCGATTTTAAACTGTATTGTCCTTTAATAATTTGCTATGTTATTACAATTGATTAATTAAGACAAAAAATATTCAAGTTATGCAAATGTTTTGTATTAGAACGTAACTATCCTAATTTCCTAAATAAGTATAAAAGGGATGTGAAGTTCAATACGAGTATAAATAATAATAGCACTATAGCAGTCCAATTAGAATCTGTGGATCCAATAGATTTTACTTACCGTATATGGATTTTATATATATATATATATAATAACAAGGATCTTAGCTAAATTTTAAAGTTTTTGCAACACAATGTTATACCTACAACATATTTGTAGCTAGGCATAAATGTACGTAGACATACATATATTTTAATACGCTTTTATCAGTTCGTTTGTAATTAGTTATGCAATGATATGTCGAAAATCGATTAAAGCTTACCCTATTACATATGAATTTGAAACTTTATATTTGAAATTATATAAACAATTTTATGGAGATGGATTCAGGAAGAGAATTATATTAGAACTCTTTAATAGTTACCTTCTATTAAAACCTTCCAGTTGGTTTTAATTTAATTCATTTTGAGTTTCTTACACTTTAGTTACCTACTTTAAAGATTGTATTCAGTTTTTCAATAATCAGCTATAATTGACTCTTACTTCTAATATAGACTATAAATATGTAGCTTCTTACAACATAGAAAAATCCTACGGGATGAAAAGGGTATTCTCCATTTATCCCATGGGATATCAGTGTACAAATAACCCTATGCAAATAATCAAGCCCACATATTCCGAACCGATTTCGGCCAATCTCACTGAAACTAGCCAACTGCGCAGGAGATATTATAGTGCACAAGTGTAACTACGCGCAGACACAATGTGCACTCTCTATTCCTTTGACTCTCACATTCCGGTACGACGACAATTGGACAAAACCGGTGAGAGATCAAACACAGGACCGATGGCTTTATGTACTCTGTCATGGGGGTGTAACACCATCAACTTCCCAACACCAGACTCTTACTGTGACTTTCTAAACAGAAAGACCAACTAAACTTGGTCTGACCCGGAACTCGAACCCAAGATCTCCGGATCTTCAGCCCTACACACTAACCACTATACCACTGAGACATTTAAGTTCCACGAAATACGTATCGATGAAATAAAGCTTTGCATTTATAATATCAAATGAAACTAAGGATAATGCAATCTTATTTTAGTAAATTGTCTAATTTATTTTATCTTCAACGGACTTTACAAATATTTCATAAAGAATGTTATATTTCGCAACGTGGGCGTATTTAAATTCAAGCTTTGAGTAAAATGAGTTTACCTTTGATAATGTGTTCTTGCCGCCTAGTTTAACAAACAAATTGCACGTTATATATGCTTGTTACTTTTTATTGTATGTATTTTAACCACTTTTTAACTGTTTTCTTTAAGGAGAACGATCTCAATTCGATTGTACGGTTTTTTTAGTGATATACCTGTTTTTTATTATGTTATTAATCATTTTTTTTATCTATACGTTATACCTAAGGGCTAACCATGTACGTATATATAAATCTCTAAGGAGAAAATTGCTTTTGAAATAATTTGGATATCGCCGTACCATTTTTAATTAAAATTAATGATGAGTGAATGTTTAAAATATTCATCCCTATTCTAACCCTCTTTTAAACACGGATTGCCAATAAAAAGGGAGTTTACATTGAAAGTTTAGTACAACCCAACTTATTACAGTCGATAGCGACTCATCCTCGTTTCGCTCGGGTTCGTCCCGGTGTTGATTCCCTATACAAATTTCATCCCCATTTTCAACCCCTTAAGTGATGATTTTCAGAATAAAAATATTCTATATCCTTTCTAGGGTCTCAAACTATCTTCTTACCAAATCTCATCTAAATCGGAGTAGTTTTTAAGTTTATTCGTCACAAACATATAAAAATACAAATCTTTCTTTATAATAGTAATGAGACGTTTAGTACATTTATTTTTAAGTAATTTGGCACGACTCCTTATTATTTTATACAACAATTTTATAAATTAATAACTAGACGTACTCCCTGTAAACGAAAAAAATAACAAAATTTCCATATGCAAACGTGAAGCGATATTGTAATTGAATAAGGGCGTGACCACACGTGCTTTTATATGCCATAAACTAAGTTAGGCGAGCTGACTACACCGCCTTAACGTGATATCCTGTCACATGCGTGGGCTTATAGGTTATAGGTTTAAATAGAAATTAGATATCTATTAGAAAATATTAAATATCTAGGAACGCGGAATTAGATATCTATTAGAAAATATTAAATATCTTACGCTGTTAACCTCGATTTGTTTTGTTTATGAAAATTAAGCTTAAATTGCATTTTTTTTAAAAGTACTAACGACGTACTCTTATTCGCTCAGAAGCGTGCTTTTTTATTCAAAATTTTATATACAGGTAGCGACACCTTTTGGCTAATTTTATAACTAATACTAGTCTATCTGCTACTCGCACAGGTCACAAGTCATAACCTATCCGTATACCCAAACAACCCACACTTATAATTTGAATTTGTGATATTCAATAATTTGCTTAGAGTTTAAAATAAGTAGGTATATTTATCTATACAGATAAATAAAATTGAAGTGTCTGTTTGTAATGTCAAAATAACAGCTTTATACTAAATGCCTATGGAATTATATACGGTACTTAAATGAAAAACACAATTTTTAAAAATTTTTGTCTATTTGTCTGTCTGTTTGTTCCGGCTAATCTCCGAAACGGCTGGACCAATTTTAAAGGGATTTTCACTGGCAGATAGCTAATATTATAAGGAGTAACTTAGGCTATTTTATTTTAGAAAAAGAATTAGGGTTTCGCTCAAAAAAATTTAAACGTACCTAGGGACGAACCCGAGCGAAGCGAGGGTGAGTCGCTAGTACCTAGTAAGATTAATACTACTTATGGTAGTACTACCACCACAAGTGGTATACTATTATACATTTTCAATCGCTTCAGGGTAAACGATTCCTTACTTTGGTCGGTGATTTTTGCCGATATGCTACCGATATGTTATTCTAATAGAATATCCGTACCTAACCAAAGTTTTTTTACCAGACTAAGTTTTCTTTATTGCATAGGCAAGCGCCATAGGTAAATCGAACCTGCAATCTTTTACTTTGCAAACAATGCCATTTGTAACCAATAACAAAAATCTCAATTATCTATCTTAAAATAATCATTATCATGTTATATATACATATATTATAATAAATTATATGTATGTATGTTTAAAACAAGCTTTATAATTTCATTTCGCTATTGCCAAAGTAACAACGGATGTTTCCGAACACGTAATTTATTACTATACAATCTGTAACGCCATTGTGGAGCAATCACGCTTTTGTTTTCTATTAAAACAAAAGTGCCTCACTTAAAAATGTATTGTTCGAGAGTTGATTCGCGTCACGTACGTTCTCAATATGTTAGAAATTTCGCCTTATTTCTAATTAGATTTTGTCCGTGGCTTCCTCACATAGTAAGTAAAGCGGGGATTAAAGGTAGTTTATGTTCTTCCCCATATCCATTTCCTTTACTTTCATCGAAATCTGTTCAGCGGTTTAAGTGTGAAAAGGTGACAAACAGACAGACAGAAATAGTTTCGCACTTATTATATTAGTATGGATATGAATAAATGATAATACTTTTTAGTTTTTAACTTTGAATAAAATATTACGATTATTCTATTTCGTTACGTATTGTACTGAGCAAACTAAGACTTTTAAAAAAGAACACTTGCCAGATTCTCTCAGACATGCAGGTTTCCTCACGATGTTCAATGTTTCGAGGTTTCCTAACGATCCTTAACCGTAAAACAAGTAGTAATCATGTTGCAAATAATTCGCACATGAAATTACCAGAGGTGCGAGACCTGGGACTTGAACCCGCTTCATTCGGTTTCCTAAGCGAGCACGCCACCACTGGGCTACCACTGACTAATAATAAGTACTAACAGCGATATTTTTATGTGCAAATCATTTTGAACTTAATTACCACTTGTCTTAGCGTAAAGGAAAACATCGTAAGAAAACCTAAATATTAAAGAGCTTTAGTGCTATAAATAAAATAAAAATAGAAATAGTTAATTTTTTATATTATGTTTTCCTCAAATTTTCAATAAAGATTATGATCAAATTTGGGCCATTAAACGAACTCTAGTATGTATATGTAATCAATTATGAGAGTTTTATCACAACGAGAAGATAATAATTAGCAAAACTACTGAAAAAGTACATTTTGTTGACGAGTTAATAGAGCTTTCTAAAATTTGGACCAACAAGGTAAAAAAAAAATATAAAAAAATATGAGGTCTTTTCTACCCATATCTTAATAACTAGGTTCCATAAATATTTCACATAATTGTTTCAACGAGCCAAAATATATGTACCAAAAATTTTATAGCTTCTTTTCGATTTATATCAACGTTCCACATGTTCAAATTTGTTTTAAAATTAGGTATAGGCATTATATTATTTTTTTGAAATCGTTACATAGTAAATGTGTCAATCGAAATTTTAAGCGCAGCGGGATTCAATACGATACGCTCCTAACAATAGTCGTTTTTCATTGCATTTATTAGGTTAGAATATAAAAATCGTGTGCTATCGTAATAATTTTCAAATGCCGGCGATATATAATTTATAATAGTACTAGCGATTCACCCTCGATCCGCTCGTATCGTCCCTAGTTACGTTTTAACGTTTAGTATAGATTTCTCAGAGATGAGATATTTTTCCGCAGTAAAAAGTATCCTATATGTTGACCCTGATAACCAGCTATTATTCTATTTTTTTTAAATTTGATTATTTTCATCAAAATCCCTCCAGTGGTTTTTCCATGATGCAGTCACATACAGAGAGACAAACAAAAATTCTAAAAACTAGATTTGGCCTCTGTATCGATAATAATGATTATTTCAATGAGATTTTCCAAAAAATATTTAATGTACAGATATGACTCAATTATAATTTTATTATATGTATAGATGTATAAGCCATTTAAAGATTTTATTATCCAAACAGTATTTTTTCCATAACTTTATTCAGTACTTCATTGTCAAGTTATTTTTTATATTAGCTTCCATCTTTCTATTGCTAGAAACTATATTTCCTATATAAATCCCCACGTCGTAAACAAAAAAATTGTTGGAAACTAAGCACTTTAAATACTCACCCCTTTAGTACCGGATATATCATATCCGATATAATAAATATATTATAATAGTTACACAACCCTTTCTCTAATATCATAAATTAAAAAAAAATACATACTAAACCCCAAATCTTGTATATTTCAAGCCTTGTATATTTTATTTAAGCAAGTGGTAGTCCAGTGGTAACGTGCTCGCTTGGGAAACTGAGTGAAGCGGGTTCAAATCCCGGGTCTCGCACCTCTGATATTTTCATGTGCGAATCATTTTTCAACATGATTACCATTTGCCTTATGGTGAAGGAAAACATTGTGAGGAAACCTGCATGTCAGAGAGAGCTTATTAAGTTTTCGAAAGGCATGTGCAGTCCGCCAATCCGCATTTGGCCAGCGTGGTGGACTATAGCCTCATTCTCCTCGTATTAACGGGAGGCCCATGCCCAGCAGTGGGACGTTAAAAAGCGCTGAATACATATTTTATTTGCCCTTATCTATGATCAAGTTAGTTTACACACTTAGAATTTATATAGAACTAGCGACTCACCCTCGCTTCGCTCGGGTTCGTCCCTAGTTACGTTTCACTGCTGAACTGAGCTAAATGTTGATAAGTCAGCCTGTGAGTCGCGAGTAGTGAATAAAAATAGTAATTGCGAGTGTACCTTAGGTGATAGACATATAATATTGCGAACTTCCCAGTATAACTTTTTAAGACCTACAATTTTCTAGTACATTGTTTTGATTTATCTCTTAAGGTTCAGCCAGCGTTAGCCATATAAACTTCTAAGGACGACGCGATAGAACCAGTCATTGCGTTTTCCCGCGGGAACGAAAAATGTGCCTGTAGTAAAAGGTATCCTAAATGTTGACTCGAGTGATAAGCTATCACTATACAAAATTTAATTGAAATCGGTTCAGTACTTTTTGCGTGAAACGCGCACATCGATTTAACTAAGTTAGTTTTGCTATAGGTATAGATAAGAATAGGTATTGCGAGTGTACCTTGAGAGATAGACATATACTGTTGTAGATATTTCTGTTGGCCTTTTCAAGATCTACAATTTTTTAGTACATTGTTTTGATGTATGTCTTTAGGTTTAGCCAGCGGAGGGTTCCTAAGGAGGACTCGATAAAACCAGTTATTGCGATTTCCCGCGGGAAACAAAGATTTTCCAAAAGTAAAAGTTATCCGAAATGTTGACCCGAGTAATAAGTTATCAGTTCACAAAATTTCGTTGAAATCGGTTCATTACTTTTTGCGTGAAACGCGTACAGACAAACAGACAAACAGACAAAAAGACAAACAGACAAACAGACAAACAGACAAACAGACAAACAGACAAAAAAAATAATAACTATTGTTTTGGGGTCTATATCGTATACATAATACGTTACAGTCATTGTTTTTAAAAAATATTTCATGTACAGATTTAGCTAAGTTACTGCTTTATTATAGTATAGATAACGTACTCGTATAAGAAAACAGTAATATCATTTAATAAAAATAGTTATAGCGAGTGTACTTTAGGAGATAGACATATACCGTTGAGAACTTTTCTGTAGAACTTTTTAAGACCTACAATTTTTTAGTACATTGTTTTGATTTATCTCTTAAGGTTCAGCCAGCGTTAGCCATATAAACTTCTAAGGACGACGCGATAGAACCAGTCATTGCGTTTTCCCGCGGGAACGAAAAATGTGCCTGTAGTAAAAGGTATCCTAAATGTTGACTCGAGTGATAAGCTATCACTATACAAAATTTAATTGAAATCGGTTCAGTACTTTTTGCGTGAAACGCGCACATCGATTTAACTAAGTTAGTTTTGCTATAGGTATAGATAAGAATAGGTATTGCGAGTGTACCTTGAGAGATAGACATATACTGTTGTAGATATTTCTGTTGGCCTTTTCAAGATCTACAATTTTTTAGTACATTGTTTTGATGTATGTCTTTAGGTTTAGCCAGCGGAGGGTTCCTAAGGAGGACTCGATAAAACCAGTTATTGCGATTTCCCGCGGGAAACAAAGATTTTCCAAAAGTAAAAGTTATCCGAAATGTTGACCCGAGTAATAAGTTATCAGTTCACAAAATTTCGTTGAAATCGGTTCATTACTTTTTGCGTGAAACGCGTACAGACAAACAGACAAACAGACAAAAAGACAAACAGACAAACAGACAAACAGACAAAAAAAATAATAACTATTGTTTTGGGGTCTATATCGTATACATAATACGTTACAGTCATTGTTTTTAAAAAATATTTCATGTACAGATTTAGCTAAGTTACTGCTTTATTATAGTATAGATAACGTACTCGTATAAGAAAACAGTAATATCATTTAATAAAAATAGTTATAGCGAGTGTACTTTAGGAGATAGACATATACCGTTGAGAACTTTTCTGTAGAACTTTTTAAGACCTACAATTTTTTAGTACATTGTTTTGATTTATCTCTTAAGGTTCAGCCAGCGTTAGCCATATAAACTTCTAAGGACGACGCGATAGAACCAGTCATTGCGTTTTCCCGCGGGAACGAAAAATGTGCCTGTAGTAAAAGGTATCCTAAATGTTGACTCGAGTGATAAGCTATCACTATACAAAATTTAATTGAAATCGGTTCAGTACTTTTTGCGTGAAACGCGCACATCGATTTAACTAAGTTAGTTTTGCTATAGGTATAGATAAGAATAGGTATTGCGAGTGTACCTTGAGAGATAGACATATACTGTTGTAGATATTTCTGTTGGCCTTTTCAAGATCTACAATTTTTTAGTACATTGTTTTGATGTATGTCTTTAGGTTTAGCCAGCGGAGGGTTCCTAAGGAGGACTCGATAAAACCAGTTATTGCGATTTCCCGCGGGAAACAAAGATTTTCCAAAAGTAAAAGTTATCCGAAATGTTGACCCGAGTAATAAGTTATCAGTTCACAAAATTTCGTTGAAATCGGTTCATTACTTTTTGCGTGAAACGCGTACAGACAAACAGACAAACAGACAAAAAGACAAACAGACAAACAGACAAACAGACAAACAGACAAAAAAAATAATAACTATTGTTTTGGGGTCTATATCGTATACATAATACGTTACAGTCATTGTTTTTAAAAAATATTTCATGTACAGATTTCGCTAAGTTACTGCTTTATTATAGTATAGATAACGTACTCGTATAAGAAAACAGTAATATCATTTAATAAAAATAGTTATAGCGAGTGTACTTTAGGAGATAGACATATACCGTTGAGAACTTTTCTGTAGAACTTTTTAAGACCTACAATTTTTTAGTACATTGTTTTGATTTATCTCTTAAGGTTCAGCCAGCGTTAGCCATATAAACTTCTAAGGACGACGCGATAGAACCAGTCATTGCGTTTTCCCGCGGGAACGAAAAATGTGCCTGTAGTAAAAGGTATCCTAAATGTTGACTCGAGTGATAAGCTATCACTATACAAAATTTAATTGAAATCGGTTCAGTACTTTTTGCGTGAAACGCGCACATCGATTTAACTAAGTTAGTTTTGCTATAGGTATAGATAAGAATAGGTATTGCGAGTGTACCTTGAGAGATAGACATATACTGTTGTAGATATTTCTGTTGGCCTTTTCAAGATCTACAATTTTTTAGTACATTGTTTTGATGTATGTCTTTAGGTTTAGCCAGCGGAGGGTTCCTAAGGAGGACTCGATAAAACCAGTTATTGCGATTTCCCGCGGGAAACAAAGATTTTCCAAAAGTAAAAGTTATCCGAAATGTTGACCCGAGTAATAAGTTATCAGTTCACAAAATTTCGTTGAAATCGGTTCATTACTTTTTGCGTGAAACGCGTACAGACAAACAGACAAACAGACAAAAAGACAAACAGACAAACAGACAAACAGACAAACAGACAAAAAAAATAATAACTATTGTTTTGGGGTCTATATCGTATACATAATACGTTACAGTCATTGTTTTTAAAAAATATTTCATGTACAGATTTAGCTAAGTTACTGCTTTATTATAGTATAGATAACGTACTCGTATAAGAAAACAGTAATATCATTTAATAAAAATAGTTATAGCGAGTGTACTTTAGGAGATAGACATATACCGTTGAGAACTTTTCTGTAGAACTTTTTAAGACCTACAATTTTTTAGTACATTGTTTTGATTTATCTCTTAAGGTTCAGCCAGCGTTAGCCATATAAACTTCTAAGGACGACGCGATAGAACCAGTCATTGCGTTTTCCCGCGGGAACGAAAAATGTGCCTGTAGTAAAAGGTATCCTAAATGTTGACTCGAGTGATAAGCTATCACTATACAAAATTTAATTGAAATCGGTTCAGTACTTTTTGCGTGAAACGCGCACATCGATTTAACTAAGTTAGTTTTGCTATAGGTATAGATAAGAATAGGTATTGCGAGTGTACCTTGAGAGATAGACATATACTGTTGTAGATATTTCTGTTGGCCTTTTCAAGATCTACAATTTTTTAGTACATTGTTTTGATGTATGTCTTTAGGTTTAGCCAGCGGAGGGTTCCTAAGGAGGACTCGATAAAACCAGTTATTGCGATTTCCCGCGGGAAACAAAGATTTTCCAAAAGTAAAAGTTATCCGAAATGTTGACCCGAGTAATAAGTTATCAGTTCACAAAATTTCGTTGAAATCGGTTCATTACTTTTTGCGTGAAACGCGTACAGACAAACAGACAAACAGACAAAAAGACAAACAGACAAACAGACAAACAGACAAACAGACAAAAAAAATAATAACTATTGTTTTGGGGTCTATATCGTATACATAATACGTTACAGTCATTGTTTTTAAAAAATATTTCATGTACAGATTTAGCTAAGTTACTGCTTTATTATAGTATAGATAACGTACTCGTATAAGAAAACAGTAATATCATTTAATAAAAATAGTTATAGCGAGTGTACTTTAGGAGATAGACATATACCGTTGAGAACTTTTCTGTAGAACTTTTTAAGACCTACAATTTTTTAGTACATTGTTTTGATTTATCACTTAAGGTTCAGCCAGCGTTAGCCATATAAACTTCTAAGGACGACGCGATAGAACCAGTCATTGCGTTTTCCCGCGGGAACGAAAAATGTGCCTGTAGTAAAAGGTATCCTAAATGTTGACTCGAGTGATAAGCTATCACTATACAAAATTTAATTGAAATCGGTTCAGTACTTTTTGCGTGAAACGCGCACATCGATTTAACTAAGTTAGTTTTGCTATAGGTATAGATAAGAATAGGTATTGCGAGTGTACCTTGAGAGATAGACATATACTGTTGTAGATATTTCTGTTGGCCTTTTCAAGATCTACAATTTTTTAGTACATTGTTTTGATGTATGTCTTTAGGTTTAGCCAGCGGAGGGTTCCTAAGGAGGACTCGATAAAACCAGTTATTGCGATTTCCCGCGGGAAACAAAGATTTTCCAAAAGTAAAAGTTATCCGAAATGTTGACCCGAGTAATAAGTTATCAGTTCACAAAATTTCGTTGAAATCGGTTCATTACTTTTTGCGTGAAACGCGTACAGACAAACAGACAAACAGACAAAAAGACAAACAGACAAACAGACAAACAGACAAACAGACAAACAGACAAAAAAAATAATAACTATTGTTTTGGGGTCTATATCGTATACATAATACGTTACAGTCATTGTTTTTAAAAAATATTTCATGTACAGATTTAGCTAAGTTACTGCTTTATTATAGTATAGATAACGTACTCGTATAAGAAAACAGTAATATCATTTAATAAAAATAGTTATAGCGAGTGTACTTTAGGAGATAGACATATACCGTTGAGAACTTTTCTGTAGAACTTTTTAAGACCTACAATTTTTTAGTACATTGTTTTGATTTATCTCTTAAGGTTCAGCCAGCGTTAGCCATATAAACTTCTAAGGACGACGCGATAGAACCAGTCATTGCGTTTTCCCGCGGGAACGAAAAATGTGCCTGTAGTAAAAGGTATCCTAAATGTTGACTCGAGTGATAAGCTATCACTATACAAAATTTAATTGAAATCGGTTCAGTACTTTTTGCGTGAAACGCGCACATCGATTTAACTAAGTTAGTTTTGCTATAGGTATAGATAAGAATAGGTATTGCGAGTGTACCTTGAGAGATAGACATATACTGTTGTAGATATTTCTGTTGGCCTTTTCAAGATCTACAATTTTTTAGTACATTGTTTTGATGTATGTCTTTAGGTTTAGCCAGCGGAGGGTTCCTAAGGAGGACTCGATAAAACCAGTTATTGCGATTTCCCGCGGGAAACAAAGATTTTCCAAAAGTAAAAGTTATCCGAAATGTTGACCCGAGTAATAAGTTATCAGTTCACAAAATTTCGTTGAAATCGGTTCATTACTTTTTGCGTGAAACGCGTACAGACAAACAGACAAACAGACAAAAAGACAAACAGACAAACAGACAAACAGACAAACAGACAAAAAAAATAATAACTATTGTTTTGGGGTCTATATCGTATACATAATACGTTACAGTCATTGTTTTTAAAAAATATTTCATGTACAGATTTAGCTAAGTTACTGCTTTATTATAGTATAGATAACTGTCAAGGGAAAAGAAAGCTATACCTAGATTAGGAAGTAAAAGTTATATTAAAATAATCGTACAATGTTGCAACGATAGATAGATAGATTTTGCCGCTGGCAATACCTAGTTAATTATTCTTATAACATTTTAGTAGTTAATTATACATTATGAGATCGGCAGTTCAAAGTAAACTAGTATGGCGAGGTATTCGTTTTTGACGAACAAAACGGTATATGATGTCCAAATTCAATATTTTTCTATGAATTTAAATCGTTGAACAATAGATCGTTGGGGCTTCCGTCAATGTGCTTAGGTTGTGGTACAAAATAACCTACAGAACGATTTTACTAAGTATTTTTTTTATTTACCAACATACTTATACAATTTAATTACATAATATATAAATTTTACGCTTATGTATTCTATATATAATGTAATATACAATTTTTCTATTGATATCTATTGATCAGTTTTTACGTTATGTTCATGATGAGATCCTCAGGTTTTGGACCTGGTTTTTTGGCAAGTATATAATAGTTTTTATCTGCGGCCCCGTTCGTATAGTAAGCGGGGGTTAAACATAGTCTTATGATATCACGAAGGAATGTATGCCAATTTTCATAGAATTTGGTTAAGCTAAGCATCAGGTTAAGCTTGTAAAGGTTTTTACATTTATATTATAAATATAGATGAATATAACGTTTTACAGAATAAATACATATCGATTGCGATAATATTATCACATAAAAAAAATGGTGCCAAAAGGATAGACGTACCACGTATTATTTTTAAGCACAATGTTTTTTTTAATATAAGGTAACTTTAAATTAAAAAAAAAAGAGATTTAATAATTAATTAGTTATGCTAAATATTAAGACAAATTATTTTTTATAAAACCCTACATATTTATAAGAAACAAATGTATTTACCAAATTATTTAAATTAAACACAAAAATTACCAGTCCGCTGTCACTCATAACTTTTAACTGCTCAACTTAACCAATAAACCACAAATTGCGGGCTCCCGCGGCTGTTATAATGGACATGCAATAATTACTTCCCGTCTGACGACAGTTCACGCAGCCTTGCATGTTAAGAACCCCCTGTTTACATGATGTTTACTGAACAAATAATCACCGATATGGTACTGTGGTAGTGTTTAACTGGGACTTCTATGTAGCAGGCCATAGATTCGATGGTAAAAAACGAAATGCTAAAATATTGCCTTTGGTGTGAGAAAATGAAATATATTAAAATAATTTCTTAAGCTACATCAAAAGTTTATCGTTCCCGCTAAAGCAGATGATGATGAATGATTTTAATATCAGAAATTGATTTTGCTTAAAACTAGTGGATATGGCTAATATAAAAATTACTCCAAACGCGATTTTGACCCAAACAGGATTCGAACTAGTGCCTTTCAGCCACTACACCTTATTGTATGTATCAACTCTTTTTAATGTCTCTTCAATGCGAAAGAAATCAGGCCATAGTCCACCACGCTGGCCAAGTGCGGGTTGGCGGACTTCACATGTCTTTTAAAAACTTGCTGGATTCTCTCAGCTATACAAGTTTCCTTACGATGTTTTCCTTCACCATACAACAAGTAATAATCATATTGCAAATAATTCACCCATGAAAATATTAGAGGTGCAAGACCCGGGATTTATATCCGCTTCACTTAGTTTCCCAAGCAAGGGCGGTAAATAATGTAACTTAGCATATTTCGGCATAATATCGTACGAGTAGAGTACAGAGAGGATTACAATCAACTTAATTAGTTTACTGAAAACCTGTATTTAATATCATCTTGTTTGTAATTTTATTGCTTTTATTCAGTACACACATTCGATAGGTTTGAGAAAAATATTTATAAAATAAGTCACGAATATGATTTCTATAGGTATCGGTTATAGGAGGTTCTATTCCCCTGCATTTCAATTGTGTTTGTATCGTGTTTCAAACTCATAAACCATATTATTAAGCAATGACTATAATAGGTGCACTATCTATATTTTTATGTGGTACCCACATGTCTTTAGCGTGTACACCCCACATATTATTTTTTGTTCAAATTAACTTCAGAGTTATAATATGAGTCATTTCAAAAATCATATTTAATTACTAGCGAACGTTTTAACGGCTAGTAATTAGTATAGATTTCTCAAAGATGAGATATTTTCCCGCAATAAAAAGTATTCTATATATTGATCCGGATACCCAGCTGTCACCATACCAGATTGCGTTCTCAGACAGATAAAAATTCTAAAAACTGTTTCTTTATTTTTTTTATTGATTACACTAAAGCTCGTCAATAGCTACTAATAAAAAAAAAAAGAAAATCGGTAGACAAACAGAGGAGAAAAAGGTACTGGACTATTTTGTCTTTACTTATTTATATAGATATTTCGAAGAGAACATGAAATTTACTTATAATTTTAATAAAACATTCTGTAGCCTTATTTTAAGACATGTCATAAAAACTTCAAAGTACGTTAAGAAATTAACAAAAGGCACGAAGTGGATCAAACAAGTAAAACAATGATAAGAACAATTAGTAGTATATATATTTAACTGTATAGTATTTACGCGACTGCGAAGTTTAAATACTGTCTGTCACCTAGTGACTTACTTCGTTATGGAATCCATTTGCATAGGTCTTAATGCCACAGAGTAAGTAATAGAAGAGCATTAAATATTACATTAGCTCCAAATAAAATTTGGTCAATAAAAATGTTTTTACTAAAATTACTTTTTTTTATGTATATTTTTTTATTGCGAATATTCACAATAAAGAAAATTACAAATATACTTAATTATATATACAAAACAAATGTACACTTAGTTATTACTGTACAAGTCATGTCCGCGTGGATACAATCTATACTATATAATATTAATATTATAAAGCTGAAGAGTTTGTTTGTTTGTTTGGTTGAACGCGCTAATCTCAGGAACTACTGATCCGATTTAAAAAAATCTTTTTGCATTAGATAGCCCGTTGACTGAGGAAGGCTAAGGGCTATATATCAACCCAGAAAAATGTAGGGTTCCCGTGGGATAGATTTGTTTTTGTCTAGGGACGAACCCGAAGTTAAGCGAGGGTGAGTCGCTAGTTACTTATAAATGTCATATCATTATCACTAAATCTAGGCTGTACTAATTTTAGTGAAGCCACAGTTTAATTAGATATATAAATAATTAACACGGCACGGAAGCGCACCACATAATATAACACGTACTGTCGCTACCGGGTAAAAAATACTATAAATGAATAAATGAAAAAACCTGACTTTTATATAGATATTTAAAAGAAATACATTCTTATTTTATATTTAAATATATTTAAACTAAACAATAATATAGGATCAAAGAAATTAACTCCTTATGTAATGAGTTAATTTTTAATGTAAACACAGCCTAATATTACTTGCGTTTTACACATTGCTTATTAGATGAATGAAAATACAATTTATTAGCTTAAAAATATGTTATTTTTTGAAAAGTTTTATTATACTTTAAAAACCAGCATACAAAAATAGTGGGTAGTTATATTTTAACAGTATAGCAAGGTTTAACTCACACAAAGTAATAAAAATACTAAATATTTACTTTTTATGACATAAATAAAACTACCGCGGATAAATTCGAAAAGATAGTTTTATTTAAAATGTCAAATATTCGCGTAAATCTAAAAAAGTATTATATAACATAAAATAAATGTTATATTTTTATAAAAGATTCAATCTTTTAGGTTACTTTGATACTCTTAAATTAGTTGTGTACTTACTCTGTGCCCGTCTGACTCAATTCTAGGGAATTACGAGTGAGATTGAATTACAGCGGGTCGTCGTGGTCTGAAAATTCACTGAGTAGGTACGCATTTCATAACCTAACACGACCCTGTAGGTGTTTTTAAATTTAGCCATTCATTTCAATTATTATGTGAAATTTTAATGTGATTATTTATCATAGCTTCTCTATTATTTTCGGTTTTCCTATAGTTTAGCTATTGGTTCAGTCAAAAGAGACACTCCATTCGGGAGTTTACTTACTTCCTCGGGTATCTTACGCAATACACATGCTTAGTCCATTAAACTGTTTCTCAAATGAATTTTAAGAAAATATCCTACCCCTGAAACGGCGTACAGTTACTTATTAATAAATAATTATCAAGTTGTATCTTTTTAGTCACAAAATAAGTAAACAACCAGTCAATTCTCATGTTTAAGTTAATTTTTATTTAAAACAGAGATAATTTTAAATTTAACTAAAGATAACATAACGTTTTAATAAACTTATAACAATACAAACCCTCCAAATAATTCGAATTTATGACCTACGCAGAATCAATAGCAATTACAGTAGTCCAGACTCGTATCAAGCCAGTTTTCTATTATTAGTTAATCAAATTCGTCGGGTAATTCTCTCTTTACTATACATATATATATATATATATATATATAGACTCGTGTAGATATAATTAGTTACTCCGTTTGCAGTATGGTGCTAGGGCGGGAGTCGAAGAGATCTACAGGTCTGTTATGAAAAAAATCTTTTGGCATTTTATAATTTATACAGATAAATAAAATTGAAGTGTCTGTTTGTAATATCAAAATAACAGCTTCATACTAAATGCATATGGAAGTATATACGGTACTTATAAGAAAACACAATTTTAAAATGTTTGTCTATCTGTCTGTCTGTTTGTTCCGGCTAATTTCTGAAACTAGCTGAGCTGAACTGAGCTGAACTAATCTTAACGGGACTTTAACTGGCAGATAGCTGATATTATAAGGAGTAACTTAGGCTACTTTTATTTTGGAAAAAGAATTAGGGTTTCGCTCAAAAAAATTAAAACGTACCTAGGGACGTACCCGAGCGAAGCGAGCCTAACCTAAACCTCAACAACGTCCAAACTCAAGGAATTACAGTCGATTTCTACCACGAGACGATCACTGGTACTGCTTAAAACGTAACAAACTTTCCTAAACTAACACTTCCACTATTTGAAATCTAATTGACAGTCTGAAGGGATTTCTATAAATATTTATATGGGCTATTTTGATCGCATTCGTATAAATAAACTGTTTAAGGTCTTAGTTAATGGGAGTCAGTGAAATGACTTGAATAGGACCTCGATGAATGATAAATTAATGATTTCGTAATCAAGGAATCGTGTCACATTTCAATGAGATTTCATGTTGAAATGCAAAGGAGTACCTATATGTAATGTTACTAGTTAAATTAGAATTGTCCTATATTCTATCACATATCTATATATAAATAATCATCACGTTTGACATTAGCAATAGGTTATCAAATGACTTATATTTTTAACCGACTTCCAAAAAGGAGGAGTTTCTTAAAGTGATCATTAAACATAATACTTTCTTCGTCGGGATAACAACCGGGAAATAACGTCGGGAACCAAAAATAAAAATAAATCCGCGAAGTAGTCCGAAAAGATAGTTTTATTCAAAATGATCATTAAATATTTTAAATTAAGTAAATTCTAACTCGGTAATAAAATTATCGGTTAGCAAAGTCGATAACATCGCTGGCTCCTTAAACAAATATTTGGTTCTTTTTTGTACTTAAGTAAACCATTTTAACTAATAAGTGAGACGAGCGGCTTGAAATGGTTAAGAAAATATCTAAAGAGAATGTATGATCTAGTTTTTTATCTATTTCTATGTGAAATACAAATTCAGCTCTAAATAATTAATTAAAAAAAAGTTCTATGAAGTAAATTTAATAAAGCTTTAAACTAAAACTTTGATGACAAAGACTTGCTTCTTTTTATTTGCACACAGTCTTTATTGTTAAACTTTAGAATCTTCCGTGCTAGGTAGATAATTTGTTACAAAATTACTAATTTGGTTAGTTACTATTCATACCCAATTATGGAATTAACATAATTTAACATCTTAAGCAACAATACACAAGTTTCCTTTGAATCATCGTTATTTATGTTAAACACAATTATTGCGTTGCATCTAAAAATCCATAAACGCCTTTAGAAAGTTCCACAAAGTGTTGCCTGTTAAGGTTCTCGAGTTACATTTTAGATTACGAGATAAATTAGCATCGTTAGGTCCCCTTCACGATGTTGTAGGAAATACAAATTATATTACTAACATTTAAATGTTTAAGGCATTTTGTAAAAAAAATATGATAGTAGGTACATTAATTAAACGGCACTTTGTCCTCAAAAATCACATGAAAATATTTATTCCATTATTAGAGGAGGAATTTTTAACGGAGCTTAAGTTAAAATAAACATTAAAAAATTATCATCATACATAATAAATGTTATGCTAGTGCCTGTCAACAGTATGATATGCTATATTTTAATAATTTTTAGTTCCGACGCTTCCAATGCTTTACTGTAGTCGTGGTCACGAGAATCTTCTCTCAAAATAAATCCACGAAAAAAATCAAAAAGATTATTTTATTTAAAATGTCAAATATTCGCATAAATCTAGATCTAAAAAGTATTACAGAAGGACTTCTGTTATATTTTAAAGTCCCAATAAATGGCTGAACAATATAAAAATACCAAAAAATATTCAAATATCTTAAATATGTGAACAAGGCCTTATGTCATTATAAAGTAAGCCTTATAATCATCCGAATGACAACATACGAATGGTTGCCACATTGTTCCCGTGTTCACCTTATTAGTGCTTTAGCCCTTAACAAGATTGACATATCTTGTCTTGATAAGACAGTTATGGCTTAACATCTGTATTTTATATCTTTGACGTTAATAACATAATGTTACCGTACAAATTAGTTGTATTTTAGTTCAATTAAGAGATCGTCGATATTTGTTTTATGATTAAAGGATGCAGGTTCTACGTCGAACTTTTGTAATTGTGTTTAGGTTTTTTCAAATGCATTACATCAATCTCTAGTTCAAAAACGTACTAATTTTTTTGCTGAAGTGTATTAAAGTGTAGTCATTCCATGTGTAAACAGATCTACGAGCAGACCTTACTTTACGAGCAGACAAAAAATGGAACTGAAAAATGAATTCTTAATAGGCAAAGGGAGAGGGAAGGGGGGGGGGGGGGGGCGGTTTGCCTATTATGTAATAAAATGCGCAAATTTTTTAAACTTCAATGACCACATTGGTTGTAACGGCATAGCTACGCCTCTGGTCCTCATTACCTACATAAGTTATATTATGACGCACATTACGACAAAACGACTATTTTCTAATTTATGTTTGGAGGCTTATAAACTGTATAAAAAATATATAAAGCCTTTCATATATGAATTTTCAAGTTAAAGCACGTACATTAATAAGCATACAATTGATACTTAGAATAATTTAGCCTTTAAACAAACATATATACGAATATTGGCGTGACTTCTGTATTAGCCAATACCATTCAATGGCAAAAAGCGTGATTAGCAATCCAATCTCACCTTGGCATAAAAACTATGTCGTACGGTTACCGAATAAGTACTTATTGATTGGTGCAACGAAAAACAATATTAAATATTGTGATATATTGGAACGCAGTCTAATTTGCCATCACCAAGATATATATGTTGCATTAAGGTCGCGAGTTCGATGCTTAGTTAAAGTCTAATTTATTAAGTTTATTGTAAAAAGCTCGTTGCTAAGAAAAAACTGTTACTATTTTTAGGTGTAACATAATATGTATATCATATAACCCTACCTAGTTAAAAAAAATCAATATGGTATTTATGTGGTTGATGGCAAATTATATTGGGTACACTGCTAGAACTATGTAAACATAATTGTAAAGATACCGGTATCAATGGCAAAGAGTGAAATTTTAGCTCAGGTAAGCCGGTTAGTTACTCTGAATGTGCATACTGCATATAGCTCACTGATTAAAAAATGTTATTTACCACTGAAAATTATTACTTCAAAATAAGTTGAAATTTAAAAAAAAGTTGTCGATCGGATTTTGGGTTATATAAATCTTTCGCCACTGATATGCTCTTTTACACCTAAAATATTGTTTTTATTTTTATGATTTTTTTGTATACAGTACATGTAGTTACTTTGATCTAGTTTTATGTTAATGCTAGTAATATGTCAGAGGATGGAATATGGTCATCGCAATATATAAATTATTAGGCCTAATATGGTGACATTTGTATGGCAGTCGTGAGTGAAAACTATGTATTAGCCAAATAGACATTGTGAACCAATGTCACTCCGACGTATATAATTTATATACAAAAAACCTCATGTCAATCTGTCGCTGAAAGGAAGATCAACAATCAAACTTCCAGAAATATTTAATATACTAAAACTAGTAATAATAATAGTACTTATATCCCAAAAAGGCAGTAGATTTGTGGTAACGCACTGGCTTGAGAAACCAAGTGAAACGGGTCCAAATCCCGGGACTCGCACCTCTGATATTTTCTTGTGAGAATCATTTCCAAATTAATTACCTAGCAAATCTACCAAATTCTCGAAAGACATGTAAAGTCCACCATCCTGCACTTAGCTAGCGTGGTGGGCTTTCGCTTGACAAACTTCCTATTGAAGGGAAGCCCTCGCCCAGCAGTGGGACGTTAAAAAAGGCTGAATACATACTTATATCCCGATCCTACTTGGTAATAAAGTATGCCAATTAACACAGAATCACTTATATCGACATATAGTAGCAAGTTAGGTATTTTTCCTCGCTAAGGTACATGTGTGGAAATTTCATCACGACTGGTTAAGGTACCAAAGTGTAAGAAATAAATAAACGCTTAATCGCATGTGTAATATTAGCAGAAATAAAAGATATATTTAAACATCAATTAAATAGGGGATAAAAGTTTGTATGAAACTTTTTATTCCTTAGACATATTTGCATGAAATTTCGTATTTTTCATAGTTTGATCGCGAGCGAAGCCTGAAGCTGCTAGTCAAACTATATGTTTATGTTTTACGTACATAATATTATAAAGATTAAAATTAGATAAATGCGACAGTTAATTTAACGTTAATGTGTTATAAATAACTTCTATCTACGCAGAGAAACTTCCAAAAATATCAAACTGTCGATGTATTTATGAGTACCATAGATTATGATTTTATTTGCATGTTAATTTCTTTGTAACTTACACACTTTTGAAAAACCTACACTAAGTTTATATATGGGCTAATTAAATGTCTTAAGAATTCAACATCGCGCCGGCATCTTCAAAAAAAATATAATACTATAAAGTATATTTACGAGACGTTAAAAAATTCCTTGAATGAAATTCGGTGAAAGTAAACTGAAATTAGTGTTGATTTTCAACCTTATTCCCTTGTGATATGATTCCGGCGAGATCATTAAGTTTTCATTCACAAACGATTGATGTACATAGAAAAATGAACTTTATCGGTGTGGGTTAGAGTTTAATTTAGAGTAATATTTGTTTTGAGATCTGGAATCAGCTGATATCAACACTCTCTTAAAACACTTGCAATTTTACTTATAATAGTGGGTAATTATCACCATTTCGCTTTAATTTAAGAAAAGGTTCAGTGGGATACGTCTTATACGGCCGCTTTGCCAGAGGTCGGGGGTTCGATGCTACGCTTAGACGTACTTATACAATACATCAACTCCTTATCTTACATCACTTATTATATGAAGTAAATTAAATTATAATAATTATGCTAGTTTAATATTATTTCATTTTTTTTCAAGTAATTATAAGAAACGTTAAATATCACTACTAATAAAAAAATATTGTACATTTTTTTTTATATCTATACTTCTATAGTCTATACTAATATTGTAATGCGAGAGTTTCTGAGGATGTATGAATGTCTGGATGTATAGATGTATGGATGTTTGTTACTCTTTCACGCAAAAAGTACTAAATGGATTTTAATGATACTGTACATTAATATAGCTCATACATCAGAATAACACACAGACTACTACTTATCCCGTAAAAATCTACAGTTCCCGTGGGATAGATTTATTTTTATTTGTGAATGTTAAAGTTGAAGTAAATATATAAAATCAAGAATTAAAATAAAAAATGTTATAAAAACTCTTACTCCACACATAAAAAGTAACACAGCTTCAAAATAAAAACCGAAAAGACGTCCATATTTGACATAATTATTACCGTAACGGAAAAATTGCTAAATAATTTTGATAACAGTCGTCATCAAAACTGCCGGTTCCACTAGGTCGAGCAAATGATATGTTACACGTTGATAAATCCTTCATTCTACTTTCTCTCTTAAATAATTGTTTATAAACATCCGCGTCCATAAAATTGAAAACAAAGGGAAGCGACATCGATGTCCAAAATATGATTATAATAATGTCCTCCTGACCGATTTCTTTTAATCTCACTTAGACTAGCCTTATGCACAGGAAATATAACAGTGCACAAGTACGCGTGGCAACACAAGTTCGCTTTCTGCTCCTTTTCACTCTCTAAGTCCGATGGGATGATACTTCGACACGACCGGTGAGAATTATACAGGATCGGCCTTACGTGGTCTCCGAGACAGGGGCGCGTAAAACTGCCAACTTCCCAGTTCCCACCCTACTACTGCTACTGAGAATTTACAGAAAACTACTAAAATAAAAATACTTTAACAGAAAAACTCAATAACGAAACTTAACCCAACCTGTGACTCGAACCCAGGGTCTCCGGATCTGCAACCGGTATTAGTATATTGCAAAAAAGTCATTTAGCGCTTTAGTACAGGTATACCTAGTTCTAACTATATAAGAAAATCTTTGAAGTTAACTCGAACCTACTTTTAACACTTGCCACATGGAAACTTTGTAAATATGTAAAAAGAGGATGGCAATACAAATTTTTGATACCATGAAACAAGTGGAACCAGGAGGTGAATAGTGTAACTCTCCACTTGTTTCTCCAACATTGCGTATAAAATTAATTTACAAAAATAAAAAAAACTCGACTGCCTATAAAGCGAAATAAAAAGATGAGAAGAAGTTGACGAAGAAACATAGTACTGTGCAGTCGGAGACATACATATGTACAATGTACATACATGTTTTATACTAGTTACGTAGTACAGTTTAGTTAGTACGTGTATGGTAACAGGGTCGGACATGCATACATACATACATACATACAGGTAAAACACATAATCCTCCTTTGGGCTTGGCCGCAATCGGGTAAAAAGAATAAATCACCTTGTCACAGTCACAAATACACTTTGCATTTATAATATTAATGTATACAAATGAAATCTAAAACCAAATCTACCCTAGATGTTATATCTCGAGAGGTCACAGGGTGAATGTATGTACAATGTTTGATCTTATTGGTCAATAAAAATGATGTTATGTCACTAGGTTCTGTTAATCTACAAGAGAAAGCGCGTTAAGATGAAAGAAACAGTAATAAAAAGAAGTTTTTATTGAGTCTATCAAAAGCACTTTGCATATTATTCATAATATAATGACTCCGTTGACAAAGATATTATTACGCATCTCTGAATTTATTAAGTTATAATATACGAGCCTTAACTTAAGATGAACTCGTATTTGGCAAAATATTTTTTTTTTCATATACACACAGAAGCTATGTTTCTTCTATACCAAATTTTAGTACTAACGTGTCGGTAAAACGTAAAGAGAACCCACTATCTCAACAGATATAATTGACAGCCCATTTCATTGGCAAATCAACCAATTAAGTCCAAGATCTTGTCCACTTTATATGAAGAGACCGTATCTTACATCGTGTGGGGGCTTTCCTTAAGCATAAAATAAGCGAAATTAAGTTATTAAGCAATGCAAATGAAGTCGATATGGTAATTCAAGTACCAGCGTATACATTTCGACAATTAAATCAATTTATATCTTTTAAAAACAATTTTAAACCCTACTCCCTTTATATTAAAGTAGAAAATATCGCTAATGCTACTACAGAAGGTTATTGTTGTTATAAATCGTTCAGGAAATATATTACATTCGTAATTTGTATGGTATTTTTCAACATCTATCAATGCGAACTTCAATTTTCGTATTGGGTGTTCGACTTATATTAATTTTTTCATATGATAAACGACTCTTTGTATGGCTGGTTTTTGTTTTTTTAATTGTGTAAGATTGTTTTCTTTTGTATTGTATGTACCTTCCTTTCCATCATTTTTTCACCGACTTCAAAAAGGAAGAGTTACTTCTTTGGTTTGAGTTTTTTTTGTTTTTTTTTTTTTAATAAATAGGCTATAAGTATGAATGGGGTAGAATAATTATTTTGAAGTGGATGTACCTTTTTTGAACAATCGAAATGTGAGATTAAAAATATTAGATATTTATAATGGATTGTACCTAAATACTTAGCACTTCAAGGGCTATTATAAATCGTGCCAAACATGTGTTTTTTGCATCTAACGCAAAAATTGCATAATTATTGAAAGATTTTTTATATATAACTTTTTAACCTTTTAACCTTTTTTTAAACTGTGCAACTTAGTCGAAACGTCGGGAACAAGGTACATATAGAGCCACTTACGAGTTCACGCGTTAAGTCCCGTAGTGTAATTAGGTATTACATAATTTTTATATATTTTTGTAATGAATACAGAGATTATATTAGGTACCTACTTCCAGGACAACAATATAAAATTCAAGCAAAAAAATCCAAACCCTGAAGTGATTTTGAAGCCAAAGTAGTATTTATTTAAAAACTAATTATTATAATCACATTCCTATCACATATATTTTATATAATATGGCGACTTAGCCTCGCTTCGCTTCGGGTTCTTCCCTAAACAAAAACAAAGCTATCCCACGGGAACCGTACATTTTTCCGGGATGATATATAGCCTATAGCCTTCCTAAGTTAACGGGCTATCTAATGCAAAAAGAAATTTTCAAATCGGATAAGTAGTTTCTGAGATTAGCGCGTTCAATCAAACAATCAAACAAACTCTTCAGCTTTATAATATTATATAAGTATAGATAGATGTACATACATATATTTGAATTCTTTTCCAAGAAACTACACTGTACAAGCTTCTGAGTGTCATTTATTACCAAGATGAACTGACGATCGCTAACTAGACCTTTAACGACTATCTTAATGAACTATCGAATCGTGGAGCAATCGCCATTACATTTCTGACATTGGATTCATTCGTGTAATAGAAATCTGAATCATTGATTTGCACGCAAACTAAAACTTACATTCTTAAAAAAAACTTTATTATAATATCACAAAGTTCAAAATCGATTATATCAATTATAAGCAAATACAATATTATTACAAAGAATAATAGGTTTTATAATTAAGCAATAAAAACTATTATAGCTTGCGTTAATTGCATTTGATTAATGAATGAAGTGTAGGTGTGCTATTTATTCATAAATACGATTAAGTTCAATACAAAGCTTTTAATTATTTTATTAATTCTGTATTTTTTTAAGATAAGTTTTAAACTTAATAAATGTATCAACTTGTTTCACTGTGAAACTTGAATATATTTATTTATTTATTAGAACACCAACAAAGTACAAACTAAATACATTATAACATACACAGAAAATAGAGCAGTTAGAGTAGTAACTTAATTATAGGTGATAACGACATTTAAAACAAAAATATTATATGTAAAAGCAAAACGACATTTAGAATATTAAAAAAAGTACCTTAAAGCTATAATGTTTGTAACCGTATAGGGGGGTGACCGGATAGGGGTTGACACCGGCCATTTGCAAATGCAAATTAAAAAAGAAAATTCGGGTTTCGATGCAGGAGGCTTTGTGTTGATTCCTGCCACGAATGTCACGCATGCCAGTTACACCACAACATTTCTGCAAGCACATTTTAAGTCCCCGACAGGTTAAAATACATTTGTTAAAACTACGTGTTGTAAAAAATTCTATGTTAGGTGTTGTTTGATTGATGTGTTTGATAAACAATTGTATGTGTTTTGTAGGTTTTCACTTTTGTACCTACTTTGAATTCAAAATATTTTATTTGTCATTAAATTATTATATTTTTTGCTGAACATCATGATAATGGAAAGAAAACGCTTTAGATATAAGAAAAACTGGTGAAAGAAACTCAGCAAAAGTGACATTAGATGAAGCTGCTAAATTAAATAATTTACCTTTAGCGACTTAGAATTATTAATTTGTGTAACGGGGTCGCAAGGAAAACAAAGTAAAGCGAGTTCAAATCTCGTTTCATGTGCGAATCATTTCCAGTTGTATATCGCTAATGCGGTGAATGAAAATATTGTAGGAAAACCGACATGTCTGAGAGAATCAAGCAAGATTTTGAAAAACATGGTAAGTCGGCCAACCCGCGCTGGTCAGCGTAGTGGACTACTGTCAAATTTCAATCGCATTGAGGGGAAAAAACAAAGCAGTAGGACGTTAAATAGGCCGTTATTAACATTAAATTAACAAAATCAGTTAAAATTAATTGCATTAAAACGATTTTTAAACGATTCGGGCAATCGATGTAATGTGGGTTGCCTTGCACATTAAAAGTTGCAAAATTCCTAGCGACCAATACTTCATGTGTAGGTAGATTGAATGTAGTTACATTAAACGAACTTAACTGTTTATATTAATTTTAAAATTTAGTTCATTTTCAAACCCGTGTCTTTAATTTTAGAGTACCTAGTTTATTGTTGGATCTCCTTTTACTCCGAACCGGTGCGATGGGTTGCTATGATTTTTTATATAGGGATATGTAGTTAAAGGGATGGGGAGTGATATAATTTTTACCAAAAATATGTTATTTTTACGGAAAAACACGTTGTAATGAAAGTCGATTACAATTTCGATTTATATAGGTTTCTATATAGAACTAGTAATAGGCTAAACTCGAGCAAAACTGAGATACGTCACTAATGTTAGGTTATTTGGGAGATCACAGAATTATTGTTTTTTTTTTTAAATAAAACTATCTTTTCGGATTTTTTCGCGGATTTATTTAGATTTTTGGTTCCCGATATTTCGAGTGCTCTACAGCAATCATGGTCACGGGAGAGACTAAGGTTTTATAATTAGGAGAGGCGAAGGCATTATATAGTTGTTACAGACAGTCTATCCACAAAATAACAAAATGAATCCAAAAAATACAAAAATGACACCAAAGTATCTTACAATATTTGTTAATTATAATTTGCATAAATAGATGAGCTAAAATTGATATATTTCTCAATTTTATCAAAAAACATATCGTGTGTAGATAAAAATTACTGCGAAAGAAAGCGGTAGAAACAAACAGTATAAAACATTAAGATTAATGATAACATGTTTGCATATTAAATAATCGATTAATTTATGTGAATCTTTCTTAAGCATGACTTCGATGGTCAGTAATCGATTTTGTCTAAATTATTCAAATTTTATTGCTGACCGGTTATATTTTAATAAGTTTATTGGATAATATAATATAAATTTAAAGTTTTATTAGTTGAAACGATATTAGTAGTATTCCATGTTTTAGCAATAGCCAAAATGTCATATGCATTTTATGTTAAATAATTGTATACTCTCTAATTATTTTTTGACGACACGTTTGGCTCAGTTTGTAGTTACCCTACTTGCTGTGCCAGCGGTCGCGGGTTCGAGTCCCGCTGGATTCATTTGTGTGATGAGCACGAATGTTTGTACTCCAGTCGTGGGTGTTTATATTTACAATATGTATTTAAAATTATATATGTGTAGTGTATCAACTATCTGTTATCCATAACACAGGCCTCGTAGCTTACCGTGGATCTAGACGGTGTTGTGTGTTAATGTCCCAACATATTTATTATTTATTTATTTATTATTATTTTATGTAAATTAGTATTGGAGATAATTTGATAAATTTTATTTGTTTTGAATGTAATATTAAAGTTTTTGGCAAATAGGTTAGTTAATGATACACATTTACTCAACGTGTGTCTTCACATAAAACTATCAAATATTTTCAGATGTACCTTTGTTTAGGTTACCGAGCTTTCGTTATCATATAAAGCTTCTTTCATTAAAAGGTTACTGTGATGAAATTCAAAATTACTCAATAAGAGATAAATAGTTTTAAGAAAAACTTTATTTCATTGATCTTTACTAAAATTACGTGCAAGTATATTAGTTAGTTTAAACACACATCTACATCGAAGATAGGGTTTGAGTGAAGGTATTTGTACTAAATTATTACATAAATCTTTTGAACTTTTATTGTTAAACTAGCGACTCACCCTCGATTCGCTCGGGGTTTCAACCCCTTAAGGGATGAATTCCGGAATAAAAAGTATCCTATGTCCTTCTCAGAGTCTCAAGCTACCTGCTTACCTAATTTCATCTAAATCGATCCAGTACTTTCGGAGCTTATTCGATACAAAAAAAAACAAACAAAACAAAAAAAATCCTCTTTATAATATTAGTATAGATATAGTCAACAAATATCATATTTCATAATTTTTAATCAATAAAATTGATAAATATCAATTCTCAAATTGTACGCTATATTACTCTCAACATTTATCGAACAACAATTTTGATACAATTATAAATCTAAAGAAACATAACAAGTAATCTGATCGAAGCATTCACCCTGACACAATGCCCTTGAACTTGCAAAACAATTCGTGTTACAAAATAATTTTCAACAAAGTCGATTGACGATAAACAGGCCGTATTACGTATGGTGTTGACCATTAAATATTTGGCTTACGTTTTAATCGCTTCTTTTTCTTACAGTTATTTTATTTTGATTTATAGATTGATTTTATGCATAAGTTGACTCGACTAATGTTTTGAATAAAATTATATTTTCGGATTATTTCGCGGATTTATTTTGATTTTTGGTTCCCGACGACGTTTCGAATGCTTTACAGCAATCATGGTCACGGGAGAGACTAAGGTGTTAGACATCTCAAAGGCATATATACTTGTTACAGACAGTGCCTACCCACAATTTACAAAAATGATTTTGAAAATTTTCAAAAATGGCACCAGAGTACCTTACAATATTTGTTGAATACAATATCGACTAATGTTGTTCTCTTCAAATTTCAATTTTGTTAATGATCTTTGAGTTTATAAATAAATATATTCAAGAGTAAAAAGTACATTCAGTTTTTCTCTAATTTTTCAGTTTCACCGATTTTTTCAATTTATTCCGCTAAAAACTGATTTGGGATATTAAATGCGCGAAAAAATTCAAAAGGTTTTATTTGAAATATCAAATATTCTCGTAAATCTAACAAAGTATTATTTGGAATATAACAAATATTTAAAATTAAAAATTTTCTCCATCTGTCCAGCCCTTTTCAAGCAATCTATTGTTGTACAACAATGTACAGTATTTCATTTTTATTCATATAGATAGACAGACAAATTGCTTTTGATCTTGCAAATACTAGTCAAATACAAAACTTTACAAAAAATAATTGTTGTAATTTGTAGTAATTAATAAATAATAAATTATATTTTGTCGAAAAAATACCATCCTATAAGTGGAAAGATTAGAATAATGCGTTTTGAAGAGATTGTAAAGTTTACAACTTTTATTTCTTACTAGCGACTTACCCTCACTTCGCTCGGGTGCGTCCCTAGGTACGTTTTAATTTTTTTGAGCGAAACCCCAATTATTTTTCTAAAATAAAAGTAGCCTATTTTACTCTTTAAAATATCAGCTATCTGCCAGTGAAAGTCCCGAGAAAGAGATTAGCCGGAACAAACAGACAGACAGACAGAAATTTTAAAAATTGTGTTTTCTTATAAGTACCGTATGTAATTCCATATGCATTTAGTATAAAGCTGTTATTTTGACATTATAAACATACACTTCAATTTTATTTATCTGTATAGATTAAATAGGTACACCGGTATTAAGTCTGGTACTACATTTGGCTTGTAATTTTAAATATTAGCTATATAAGCGTATTCAATTCTCGCTCAAAGCACATATTTTTAATTGACACAATAATCACAATATGAGTTATTTTACTTCTTTTAAATTCAGTGGCCTTTTTTTGATAACATAAACTATATTTCATCCTAAAAATCAACAATTAGTTAATCAATACTAATATTATAAAGAGGCAGAGTGTGTTTGTTTGTTTGGTTGTTTGTTTGAACGACTAATCTCATAAACTACTTATTCGATTTGAAAAATTCTTTTTGGTTTAGGTAGCCCGTTTTTTGAGGAAGGCTATAGGCTATATATCATCATGCTACTACCCCAAGGGAGCGGAGCAGTAATATAATATATAGTCTATCTGTTCCATACTAACCGTTAAAACGTACCTAGGAACTCGAGCGAAGCGAAGGTGAGCCACTAGTATTTAAAAAAAAGCTATGATACATTATATTTACTCTTGCTAAATAATTGAAGACGTTAGAAAATTCTAAAGGTGTATAACTAATAGGTCGTATCTGAATACACTACACCATGTTTACTCACTGCTATCTGAATCTCTTAAATATTTTTCATAAAAGATAAACACAATGAGATTTATGACATTGCATAACTTAAATGGTCTACAATCTAACAATAAAGCGTGTTTTGACTTTGAAAAATAAATCGAATTATAAAATAGATAGAATTTCTATTGTGAATCGCCATTGTATGGACAGACGCATAAATAAAGCTCGCGATAGTGTGTTTTACACAAAGCTTTGGAACTTAAAAGCTAACAAATAAACTTGAATTCATAAAAATATTAGAATATAGGTGCTTTTCGTATAAAGGTGTCTAAGTTTATGGACTGCATCGACATATTATTAATTAAATAATTAAAATAATAATTCTCTAACACTATATAATTTGGTGTAATTGTGAGATAATAATTTTATAAAGTGTTCGTTCATTTTTCTCGTACTCAAAAATATATGTTTTCTAAATGTAAGTACCAACAGCTAAAAGATGTTTATCTTCTTGAAGAAACTCTCACTAAGCTTTCAAAGCTTTCATCATACATAATATTCCCTTTTTTATAAAAGTGCAGTACTGGCTGAAAAACTTAATTAAATTAAACAAAGACCACTGAAAATAGAAATAAAAAACAGTTTGAGCTTTCTGTAAAAGCGCTTTATCTTAAAAAAAATATCATTTAACGCAGCTTTTATATATATTATTTTTTTCTAAGGTTTATTATATCCAAAGTTAATTAATATCTCGTTACGTGCATTCCCGTGACTCACGAGTATCGGTGTCAGTGGTAGTGTTACCGTCATATCTTCCTATTTCACAACCTACTACTAAACTGAGAAATGTATCCACAGCTTCCGTGCGGCGTATCTCGTTCATACTTTATGGACTTTCGATAAACTTTTGTCTCAGTCTATACTCCTTTGTACAGAGTTCATTGAATTTAAAAATGTTATACTTAAAATTTCCACAATTTCCACTGACCTACGTGGATTAGACTTAGTAGTATTTATTTAAGTATTTCATATTCATTCAGTTTATTATATTTAATAAATAATTTCAACGTGATATGAATTTGTACAGTTCAATAATTCATCTAGATAAATTTTAATGAAACTTTTCTTATTGTATAGTTTGAATAAAAAATAAAGCTTCTTATAAAGATGAAATGTATTCGTGGATAGAGTTCGTTACTAGACGATACTCTCACTCATATTTTCAATTATTCAATGCTTGCAATACAAAGTTTTATACAACTACTACTAACTAGTAAAACCGCTTTAAAATTATGTAGAAAAATCCATATTCATTAGAATTTTCTCTTATGAAACACATGGATTTCACATTTTCCAAAAAAAAATATATAAAAATTTCTGTTTTTATGTATCCACTTGATATTCTAATAAGGAAGGGCTTAATAGATGTAAAATTGTAATAAATTATCATTTTTATTACAGTTTTCACTGAATGAGTCGGCGTTACCTGAATGTGCCCAAAATTTGCATATAGAAGATTAGAAAGGCGATTCTTGAACAAGCAAAAATCAGCGAGAAGTAATTTATTTACTCATAACAAATATTTATGAGAAAATCTGTTTCTACTTAAATTGTCGAAAGTTTTCTAGTGCATGAATCACAATCGGATGTAAATATAAAATATTAAAAAAAAAATGTTGACCAATTAAGATTTCACTGAAAACTCTTCATTAATGGATATTTAAAATATTATAATATCTTTGTGATCGATTCTGTAGTTATGGAATTAAATTATATACTAGCGACTCACCCTCACTCCGCTCGGGTACGTCCCTACTTATGTTTTAACGTTGTAGATTTCTCAGAAATGAGATATTTTTGATATGGTTATATGGTTGATCCGGGTAACCAGCTTTCATCATACCAAATTTCATCAAAATCTGTCCAATGGTTTTCTCGTGATGCATTCCCAGACAGACAGACAGACAGACAGACAAAAATTCTAAAAAACTATAGATTCGGCCTCTGTATTGATAATAATGTCTATTTCAATAACATTTTCAAAAAAAAAATAATGTACAGATTCGGCTAAGTTACAATTTTATTATATACATATGCCTCACATGATTTCATTTCTACTTACGTATATTTATCATACAAAATGCAAGAAATAGTTAAAGATTTTTTTATAAACATTCAGTCTTAAAGTAAAAATGTGGTAAAACCAAATGATTCATACATCAAGAAAGTGAAACCAGTTTGATTCACTTGTCCCATAAACACAGAGATCTTCCGCATCACACTGACATTGAAAAATTATTTATAAAAAATATAATTGACTTTACACTTTTAGTTGTAAGATGAAACCAATTAGAATTCGTCTAGCAAAGAACAAGTTGTGGTGAAAAATTCTTACAATTTCACGACTTGAAATATCAGTCTAAGTAATCTATACAGATAAATAAAATTGGAGTGTCTGTTTTTAATATCAAAATAAGAGCTTTTTAATAAATGCATATGTATACACAGTACATATACCTAAACAACATTTTGTACAATTTTTGTCTGTCTGTCTGTCTGTCTGTCTGTTTGTTCCAGCTAATCTCTGAAATGGCTGGACCGATTTTGATGGGACTTTCATTGGCAGATAGCTGATGTAATAAGGAGTAACTAAAGCTACTTTTATTTTAGAAAAAAAAATAGGATCCCACGAAAAAAAAAAACAAATTAATAGATTAATTTTCTTTCGAGAAGTAACCTAGAGACGAACACGAACGAAGCGAGGGTGAGTCGCTAGTCTATATAAATAAAAAATCGGTGAAAAAGTCCGTAGCATTGTTTCACTGATGGCTTTTAAATGTTACTACATATAAATATATTTACGTGGAGAAGTGCTGTAACGCATCAATCTCTTTTAAATCGATCGCCATGAAAATTAGTATGTTATACCCATGGTATGGTAAAAATTTTTTCGCATTAACGCAGGTGAAGCTGTGGTTAAAGATAACTATTATATACCATAGTATATCTATACAGATAAATAAAATTGAAGTGTCTGTTTGTAACATCAAAACAACAGCTTTTTACTAAATGCATATGAAAGTATATGTATGTATACGGTAATAAGATTAACAATTTTTTTTTATTTTTGTCTGTGTATCTATCTGTCTGTCTGTTTGTTCCGGCTAATCTCCGAAACGGCTGGGACCTTGACGGGACTTTTACTGGCAGGTAGCTGATGTCATAAGGAGTAACTAAGGCTACTTTTATTTTAGAAAAAGAATCAGGGTTCCGCGCAAAAAAATTATAACCCATGAAATTGTGAACAAAATAATACTTAGTCCTTAATAACTACAATATATAGTTAGCGACACGCCTTATCTGCTCTTCAGCTCGCACTAATAAATCATGGATTATCATCATGGATTAAACTCTACAAGTTCTATCGTTTATCCCGCGGAAAAATCGGTTATTCCCAAAGAAAACCGGGTGCAAGCAAACAGATTATTTTAAAAAGCAATAATGGTTTATTTAAGTACAACTTATTTTAAAATCACAGACGGATAGATCGCTTTATTTTTATTAAATATTTCCAAAATTACTATATCCGTTCGTACGTTCGTCTGTTTTTTTATGGGTTCTATTCTCATGGAAAAAAAAACCATAATTCCACAATGATTTTTTTGTTACAAAGGATGTAATTATATTTAAACTTTCTTGTTTGATACCAAAATTAATTTACGCGAATACAAAAAAAATATCACACCTACTTCCATAATAACAGAATAATATATTTATTATAATAAATATTTATGAAATATTAACAATTCAAATCAACTTCCTTTTAAATTTACTGTGTAAGGTGAAAATATGGACACAACATAAATATTTTATATTTATTTTTATTATACTACACAGTCTAGCCAATTTATTAGTTATTCATAAAAACTGCAATTTGTATAACAAAGTTAGATCTCGATTCAAATGGTCCATGACGGATGTTTATGAATTGCAGCTATTAAAATTTATTTTATTTTTGTCTGCATATTTAGGATTCTTCTTTAAACGGTTTCCTTTATTAAAAGTTCATTAGCGCATCGTTTTATAAATGACTTGCTATTAAAAAAAGGATTAGATAGCTGTTGGTCTCAGTTACAGCCATATGGGGAATAAGTGATTCAACTTTATATACACGCCATTTAACAGTCTGAGTAAACTTTTATTTTATTTTATTAGTATTATTTTTTATCTAATACTAGCGACTTACCCTCGATTCGCTCGGGTTCCTAGGTTTTTGTTTATAATTTCATGGGTTTCAATTATCTTTCACGGAACCTTAATTCTTTTCCAAAAATGAAAGTAGTTACTCCTTATAACATTAGCTATCTGCAAGTGAAAATCCTGTTAAAATCTGTCTAGCCGTTTCCGAGATTAGCCTGAACAAACAGACAGACAGACATATGTACAAAAAATGTTAATAATGATTTTTTCCTTATAAGTACCCACTGCGTAAACGTTCGTATACATTTAGTAAAAAGCTGTTATTTTGACATTACAAACAGACTCTATCTCTCTCTATTCAACTATATAGAGAGGGGCCGTGCGATGGCTATCTATATAGTATAGGGTGGCGATGCGTGATGACATATTAAATTGTTAATACATACTGTTAACAAACATTATAATGTTAATTATGAATGATTTCGCAGCTTTATGTATTTTAAGTATCATTTTTTGTGTATTTAAAAAAGATCCCGCCTGTCACGTCGTATAAACTTTGTCATCATGTCGAAAAAACTTTAGAACTTTTCCATTCTCCTAAGATATAAAAATAATGTAGGTACACTTTGGTTTCTTTTTGGAAAAAAAAAGTCCAGCAATTCCCATAGTAAAAAAAATGTCCGTTTTCTTTATCTAAAAAAAAATTACGTACATATGTTAGACTCCAGAATTTAGATTAGTCTGTATTTCCATGAGCTTTCAAGCGATATTTTCGTCAAGCTTTATTAGTTTTTATAATAATTTATTCTAAACTAGCGACTCACCCGCGCTCCGCTTGAGTTCGTCCCTATTTACGTTTTAACTTTTAGTATAGATTTCTCAGAGATGAGATAATTCCCCGCAGTAAAAAGTATCTTTTGTGTTGACCCGGATAACCAGCTATCATCATACCTAATTTCATCAAAATCCCTCAAGTGGTTTTTCCGTGATGCGAACAGATAGACAAAAATTCTAAAAAGTATAGATTCTTTCACTGTATCGGTAATAATATCTATTTCAATAAGATTTTTCAAAAAATATTTAATGTACAGATTCTGCTTAGTTAGAATTTTATTATATGTATAAATATATAAGGTTTTATTTAAAAAAACACTCGTGAAGGTGGCATATTTACTTTTAAGTGTTTTTGAAGTGTACTTTTTATTATTTACTGAGTTATTATTAAAATTTAAGTACGAAAGATTCCATCATAAAAGGTCATTAGCATTTGATTAAATAAATGGCTTGCAATTTGTTTCAGATGATATCGCGATATTATACTCGTGCCGATTTGTTTGTGGTTTTTTTGTGAAACTCGATGCATGCGTTTTGAAAGTATCAAATTTGATCATAATTAATGTTCAGTGGACATTTATGATTGATCTAGGTGTTATTAATATGATACTGATGTAATATGTGCTTGTTTCCTTCTATTTTATTGTTTTTTGTTAAAAAGTTGGATGATCTTTCTCAGATTTACGCGGTTATTTAAGCTTAAAAGCTAAATTACATTATCAATTACCTAATCCTGTTCTTTTGAATTGTTTAAGAACGTTCAAGTGTATTTTTGAGTCCTACGCATTGATAGAATATAATATACATATTTGTTACCAGCGATTCCACTTCGCTTCGCACGGGTTCGTCTCTAGGTGATTCTCTAAATTGATATAACTTTGTCATTTATGAACTGATTGAAATAAAACAAATACTAAACGTTAACTGAAGCTTACCACAATACATTAGTGAAAACCGCAACCAAATCGGTTGAGCCGTTTCTGAGATTAGCGCGCACAAACGCACAGACAAATAGACTAAAAGACAAAAATTCTAAAAATCTTCGTTGTGGGTTCTATTACGTTAATAAAGACCCTCAATAAAATATTTTTTTTTTTCAAATATCTTTCACGTACAGACACAGACAGTAATAAGTTACAATTTCATTATATGTATAGATGAATGCTTTGCAAGTGTTAAAGAAACAATAGAGGTTCACTTCTTAAAGATGTTATTTATTTTATTTACTTAATTTTATTGAATTTATAAGTTAACTTACATAGATATTACTTCCAAATAAAATAAATTGTGTTTTATCTTAAGACCTGTTAGCCTAAAAATTTACACAATTTTAGTTTTTTGTGTATTTTTTTTCATCTAATGGCAGTTTTTGACTGCGGATGTAGTTGCCAGTAATTATTCAATTTTTACATGTCCTGTCTAAAAAATGTTATGTTTTATTCTAGATTAATAGGTTATATAGTGACCTGGTCATTATTAGTGCTTTAATACGATTTCTATAAAATATATATGTAGGTATAGCTATATAATATTCCACGTCGTATAAAATCCAGGTTAAATAAATTAATATGTTGGGACATTAACACACAGCAGCATCTAGACCCATGGTAAGCTACGAAGCTTGTGTTATGGATACCAGATAGTTGATACACTACACATATATAACTTTAAATACATACATATTATAAATATAAACACCCAAGACTGGAGTACAAACGTTCGCGCTCATCACCCAAATGAATGCCCGCAGCGGGATTCGAACCCGCAAACGCTGGCACAGCAAGTAGGAATGGCAAGCTATATGATTTTTATAACACCTTTTTTTTCTTAAGCCATTATGAATATGCTTTCAATATAAAAAATAAGTAAATTTATGAAAAAGATAAGTCACTCTAAATTTTAAGAGTATATTTATACTTAATCTATCCTTATACTATAAAGAGGAAAAAATTGTTTTTTTGTTTGTTTGTTTGTATCGAATAGGCTCCAAAACTACAGCACCGAATTAGATGAAATTTGGTAAGAAGATAATTTCAGACCCTGGTAAGGATATAGAATAGTTTTTATTCCGGAAATCATCCCTGAAAATCATCCCTGAAAATGGGGGTGAAAGTTTGTATGGCGAAGCAACCTAGGGACGAACCCAAGCGAAGCGAGGGTGAGTCGCTAGTAAAATATAAGACTGACTTTGTTCAACGTGAGATATCTAAAATTCTAATTTACAAGGTTCTAAAGTGACATCAATACGCTCATTCCCATTCGAGGCAGTTAATGCGTTCCTTTGATCTCAATGACGATTACAAATCTGTGTTTATTCAGCAATCAGATATTTACGCTCCAGTTCCTACCGTTGGTACTCCCAGAACTGTGTAATGTAGGGGAAGAAATTGACTAACTAACTGATTAATAAAGTAATACTATGTATTGTATGTATGTATGTATTCAGCCCTTTTAACGTCCCACTGCTAAATACGGGCCTCCCTTCAATACCAGGGGGATCAGGCCATAGTCCACCACGCAGACCAAGTGCGGATTGGCGGACTTCACATGTCTTTCGAAAACTTGCAACTTGCAAGGTCCTCTCAGACATGCAGGTTTCCTCACGATGTTTTCCTTCACCGTAAGGCAAGTGGTAATCATGTTAGATACGATTCGTACATGAAAATATCAGAGGTGCAACACCCGGGATTTAAACCCGCTTCACTCGGTTTCCCAAGTGAGCACGTTACCACTGGGTTACCTTTGCTTAATTAATACTATACATGCTAATAATACTCTGTTTGTCTGCCTGTTTGTTTGTCATGAATGACAAATTTGATGAGTTTTGATATAGAAATAGATTGGATATAGGATAAGGATACAGGTTACCTTTTATCCTAAAAACATGATTTAAAGGGTGTGAAATAGGGAATGAAAGAAGATAGATAGGACATGAAAGTATTATAATTCCTCAATTTTGAACTTGCGGCTGCTCTTAGACACTTGATCTTGAGAAATTATTAGCTCGAGAAGGGCATAAGTATTCTTCTGTTTATTTAGGGACGAATTTCTTTCGACATTTTTATGATTGTATGTTTGTGTATCATTATACATCGTGGCATGTCGATAATATGTTAGAAATTACTACTATATAAATGCGAAAGTTTGGATGGGTGGATGATTGTTATTCAATAACGCCAGAATATATGAATGGATCTGGATGAAATTTGGCACAGAGATAGATTATAGTTTAGAATAGCACGTACACTACTTTTTATTCCAGAAAAATGTACGGTTCCCGAGATAGATTTGTTATTATTGTTTTTCACCAGGAACGAACTCAAGCAAAGCGAGGGTGAGCCGCTAGTATTTTAATACAGCTAAGTTAAATATAAAAATATTTATGTCAGAATCAAATTTGTTTAACACAGTTCTAATAGCTTTCGTGGTTCATACGATTTAAACTTTTGACTAAGCAATTTATCCACCACTTTAATAACTCTAACACTTGAATTTGAAAATAATGACATTTTAGAGCTGGATTTGTTACTTAAATAGCTTTTGAAGGATCAATAGGGAATTTCTCTATCGTTAAAGCTCGGTTAGACCTAGAAATCTAGAGCAGACACGTGCAACGTTATATAAGTAAACAATATAAATAGCTATATTTGTTACTATTTTTGTCCGGGATCCGCTCGTGTAGTAGGTATGTTGATATAGAGTATAAGCGTATATGTTAATCTTGGAAGTTACTAATTCGAATTTAGCTTAAGTCCGTTAAGTCGTTACACTGTGAAAAAATAATGTGAACAACATAAAAAAATCATTAACTCATTGGTCTACAAAAATATGATTAAAAAACCTCAATCTACACATACGAGTATGGACATTGCATATTATAAAGAGGTAAAGTTTGCAAGTTGGTAAGTTTATGTGTTAGAAATGAAATACTTACTACTCATTGATGGAACTCGTATATTTTAACTCAAATCAAACTCCAATGACACATCTTTCAATTGCCTTATATATTATGTTACAGTCAGAACTCTTTCGTGGTCAAAACTACTTTTAACTGATAAAAACAGTTAAAAGTAGTTTTGACTGCAGGCCTTGGTCAATAGTACTTTCTACTGGCATATCGGTCAAAACTCTTAAAATGATGGCACTCGCCGGCCGCTACCGCGGCGCGCTCGCTTTGCTCGCTCAGCTCGTGCGCGTGTTCTAACCTAACCTTACCTAGAAAGAAAGAAAGGGCTCTTTCGAGTAACCTTCAACCTTCTTACCTCTTTAACTTTTTAAGAGTTTTGGCCTGCATTCAAAACTACTTTTAACTGTTTTTGTCAGAACTACTTTTGACTAAAGAGGTTAGTCAAAAGTAGTTTTGACAAAAAAATAGTTTTGACTGTAACATATATAACGACCAGAAACTTTAGAAAATAACACACATAATAACAATGTCATCTCTTGCGAAAATATTAAATTAAAACTATTATACATTTTACACATTATGTGTAAGCGGTTATCTTTGAAACTACTGATCCCATTCTGAAAACTATTTCACTAATAGGAGTTACACCGATTTTAAAATATGTTGACTTTTGCCTTACAATATTAGTATAAAAAAGAAAAATATAGTAAAAGACTACAATAAAAGAAAAGACAAACGAAGATTAAAGCATATAGCGAAAGTATTAATTTCCCAAAAGCAAAATTGAATACATCTACTCCACTTATTTTATTCTAAAAAATACAAAAGATATTAAGTATACATAAATTTGAGATGAAAATATTAAAAATTAACCACCAATAAATAATTACGCATATAAATTATACTAATCGTTAAAATAACTTTTAAAATATTTCATTAATTCAAACACAAGTTCTATTAGTTATAAATAAACTGTTTATATATTATTTATGAATGTATTCACGCCTCGTTCCGTTTTTCAATATTTATAGTTTTTTGTCACATATATAATTAAAGCCCTACATAAAAAAGCCGTTACTGATTTACATAATCTTGCTTTATTCTATGGCATCTAATGCATAAGTCATTTCTGATTGTGTAATATATCAGATCTATATAATTAAAATCGCTTCAACCTGTCGTTGAATCATTAATGAATTCGTTCGGTCATTTACAGACTCGTGTTATTGAGAAAATATATTAAGTAAGGGCTTGGTCTCACTTTTTTTCGTTACTGCTGTTATATTATTTACTATTTTATTGATTTTGAAAAGCTAGGTAATAAGCTCATGATCTTTGATAGAAAATTCCAATGACCTATGCTAAGTCTAGAAACATGAAACTTTGCACAAGCTTTCCTTATATAACTAAAGTGAGCATTAAACACTAAGGAATAACTTAAAAAAATCATCTCCTTAAACTTCTGTTTATCTTACTGAGTAGCGACTCAACCTCGCTTCGCTCCGATTCAAATTTCGTCCCCCTTTTCACCCCCTTAAGAGATGATTTCCGGGATAAAAACTAACCTATGTCCTTCCCAGGTTCTTAACGTCGTACCAAATTTCATCTAAATCGGTTCTGCGGATTTTTATTTTTATTTATACAAACAAACATATATATATATATATATATATATATATATATATATATATATATATATATATATATATATATATTATATAAAAATAAAACATTTTTTTACACTTTATAATAGTAATATAATAGTATATTTATTTATTTATTTATTTATTATTTATTTATTTATTTAGTATATCTAGATATACGAGTAGATAAGGAAATGGACTATTTCAAAATGCATAATTATTTGTTTACGAAGTATTTTTTGTTAAATTAGCGCTCTTATATATACTAATAATATTAATGTATGTGAAAGTGTGTTTGTTCGTTTTTTTTCCTTCTTTCACGCCAAAACGGAGGGATGACGTTCTCGCTCTGTACGTCAGTTCTCGTATTAACGGGGGCAAAATAGTGCATATCAACTCAAAAAAACAATAGTTCTTTTGTTGTTACTTTGAGTTCATTTATAATGACGAAAGAGGAATCTAAAAGATTTACCGTATATGAATGACAGAACAGAGACCTCACAGGCCTTTTACTTAAAAGAAAGTCAGATAAAAAGTTAAAAGACCCCCCGGCAAGTATAATTATATTGAATGTTTGGCACTCTGTTCCGTATGACTATCCTGTATGGGATATAGTGATAAACTACGTTGTATGTTGGGAAATTAACACAAAGCACCATCTAGTTCCACGGTAAGCTACGAGGCTTGTGTTATGGATACCAGATAGTTGATACACTGCTCTTATGTAAGTATAAATACATACATATTATAAATATAAACACATATGACTGGAATACAAACATTCGAGCTCATCACCCAAATGAATTCCCCCAGCGGGACTTGAACCCGCGACCGCTGGCACAGCAAGTAGGGTCACTACAAACTGAGCTAAACATGTCGTCAATGTATGTACGTATATCGATGTAATAAACCTCTATGGAATTGTATTTAAATGGGTTCATTTTATTCAAATGCCCGCTAATATTATAAACTCAGCTTTACTGAGCCCACTTTTAATTACAGGCTGTATACTGCGATATAATTATAACGTAACTATACATTTCATATTTACAATGACAAGGACGGTGGATAAAATTGCCAACCGAAAAACTACTTACGGCATAATCTCTGCAAATGAATTTTCGTTTCCACTTCAAGCACAATTTTAAACGTAATTTTAATTTAATATTTATATATTTCAAACATGATATTTTTAAATATGAACTTTTGTCATTATTATTTTCGATAAATATAGCTTTTATAACTCAGGGATAGCGAAGCTTTCTATGATTGAAAGAACTTTTATAATTGGTTCAGGAGATTAAGAACAATTATATAAAACAAAGTCGTGTTAGTTATACCATTTATAACTCAAGAACGGCTGGACCAATTTTTATGATATTAGATTTTTTGGATTTCTCTTAGTCCGGAATATAATAAGTATTAAAACATCAGAAAAATTAAAAAATATATAAAAATTTATATGGCTAACGCTGGCAAATATCTATTTTGAATATTATCTATGTAAAACGTACTTAGCGACGAACCCGAGCGAAGCAAGGGTGAGCCGCTAGTAAATGACATACAAATATTATTCGCTTTTATTATTTTTTATTAAAAATACATAAAGTCTCAATTATTACGAAGTACAATGTAATGATAAAAAAACAATAGAAGTCTATGACAAGAAAATTGTCTAAATACAATTCGCGACCGTTTAAACAAGCCGCTGTAGCGTAGATCGCTATCAGCCCTTACCATTGATTTTCGATTTGTTTTCATGTTAGACCATTGGTGATTTTCTATGCAAAGTAAGTGTGGTTTATTAACAATAAATAGGTAATGTATTACCTCTGTTTTAATTTAATTGGTTTGTGAAGCGATCACCTATTACTTTAAAATGTGTTTTTACAATTAATACTAAAAAATAGTAGGAAATTTCCTTGTTGATTTAACCATTGGACCTATAAATATTTTTTTGCTTGAATCAGATAATGCTATGATGCATTATAGGTACATCTATACTAATATTATAAAGCTGAAGAGTTTGTTTATTTGTTTGTTTGTTTGGTTGAACGCGCTAACCTCAGGAACTACTGGTTGAAATTGAAAAATTGTTTTTTTATGTTAAATAGTCTATTTATCGAGGGAGGCTTTAGGCTATATATCATCCCGGAAAAATGTACGGTTCCCGTGGGATAGATTTGTTTTTGTCTAGGGACGAACCCGAAGCGAAGCGAGGGTGAGTCGCTAGTCATTTACATTAGCAATACAAGTACATTATCACAGCAGTAAAATGACATAAACAAGATAAAATATACACTAAAAATTAATTTCAAGGTATCCTTAGTAGCGGTAATTAATACAATAGTGGTTTCCTCCATTTAGATTAATGATTAAGATTAGATAATTGCAATTGGGCAACACAATGGTGTATCGAAAGTGAAAGGTGAAGCGTGAGAGCCAGTGTCCATGTGTCGACGCTTGCCATGTGTAAACCCGGAGGTAATTGAACAAGTTCTGTTATACTCCAAGTGGTAACCGAGTTCCTTGAACATCCTGTATTTGTAGTGTGAATATGCACAATTGATATGTGTATTTTAAGATTTACTCGTACTTCTTATATAAACATTTTTAAATATTTTTTTATTAGGAGTGAAATATTTTATTTAAAATGTGGGGTTAATCTTAAGCTGTAACTTATTTAATAAGAAATCCCGCAAAATCGAATCGAATAAGTGAAGAAAATAAAAAAAGCTCGTGTATACGTCTTCTTTTTTTGAAGTGAGTCGAAATGTAAAGAAATTAATTAAAGTAAGAGACAAAGGAAAAAAAATTAGATGAATTTATTTTTAAACTTTAAATGCACTGGGAGCTTTTAAGTATGAATGAATATAGTTAAAAATGAGCAAACTTGAGACAATGTGAATAACACTGATAATTCCAAAGATAAGCTCAATTATAAAGGTTTTGAATTTATACTCAAATTAATTTATCGGGTTGAGAGCTATGATATCTTACATTCAGTCAGACATAAGCATTAAACCTCTAACCTCTCATTTTTCGAAGTTAAAAATATATTGCTACTACTGTTGATTCCCCATACAAACTTTCATCCGATCCGGATGAATTCCGGGATAAAAAGTATCCTATGTCCTTCTCAGGGTCTCAAACTATCTACTTACTTAACTTCATTAAAATCGGTTCAGTAGATCCAAAGATTACCCCCTACAACCTCACGACTTCACAAACTCACAAACTGTACCTCTTTTATAATATTAGTATAGATGAGCGTTAAATAAAAATACTGTGCAGTCAATAAATTCCAGTAGGCTTAACAAGAACATTGTTATCGTGGAAATGGACATTTGCATTTCCAAACGGCATATTTGTTTTGTCAGTGCATATATCCGCTTCATTGAATTGAAAAAGCTTCAGAAATTGCTGCTATATAGCTAGAAAGTAAGTTTACTGGAGTTTTATATCCTCGTAATTCATAACCATCTTTTTGTAACAAACTAGTATGCTTTGGCATCTTAGTTAGTACCCATTGGAATAAAAAGTAACTTAATCGACGTCGATGCTTTTCTTACGTGAAAAACGTACAATGTTACGAACATTTTCGCCTTTTATTTATTATCTTTTAAGATAAAAATTCCTTTTTTTAAAATAATAAAATAAACGGTTATCGGAAATTTAAGCTTATTTCATAGAATCTTGGAAAATTCAATGTTGCCACAATTTACCTGGTCAGTAGCAGGCGTTGTTGAGATGTCATCTATTCATCCCCGTATGAAGCTTTGCACGAGTTTAATTAACTTAGGGCTTTTATCCATTACTATCTTCAAAATGTATTAGTTTATTAATATTTTTAGCCTACAGTATTTTAAATCATCCTAATCCTAATTTATAATATTATAAACAAGTGATTTACCCTCGCTTCGCTCGGGTGCGTCCATACCTAAACGTTTTCAAATAGATATAAGTAGTTATTAGCCAGCGTTAGCCATGTATTTTTTAATCTTTATTTTTTCGTGAATTTTTTCGATGTTTTAATAGTTATCCTATTATTCGGGGCAGAGATAAACTCAACAAATCAAAGATCATAAAAATCGGTCCAGCCGTTCTTGAGTTATAAATGGTATATATTTACATACTATATATACTAGTATATATATATATATATATATATATATATATATATATATATACGAGGATACTCTATAAATTACGAATGGTAATGGTAAAAAGTTATTACATATAGATACTTATTTCTGTCACATACAAAATTTATTGATGATTATAATTGGAATATCATATCTATTACCAAATCAAAATATTAACCTCGTTACCTACTTATTTTTGTTATATAATTTATTTAACTTTCCATTCACTTCGCTAATTACTTAGCAAATAAAATATTTAAAGGTCGTATTGGATATTGATTTAGCTTTCCCTTGCCTTTGGCGGTATCGTGAGATAATAAAACTAGGGACAAAATACTTAGAATACCATAATAGATGCCAAGTATTATTCATAAATTGATGCATTATTGTACCGAAACTGACATTGAGTGAAAAAATAAGTTTTCTTAACACTAAATAAAAAAATATTTAGGAAAAATTCTCATAATAAAAGTATTGAAAATCAGTAAAAATGGGAGATATATAACTGCAAATTTGTGATAAAATTTTTATGTTAAAATTTAGAGTTATTAAACACCAACCGTTAAATTATTATTCGAGTCTCTATTTGTTTTACATATTATGACTTTTCACTTTACCTCAATCAATCTCCCTCGTGTCTTCGCCATTCTACGTGACAATGGCAAAGTAATCTGTGCTCAACTGGCACGCTTTGAAGCCATTAACAAGAAAATTGAATTGAATAGAAATAAAAAAAAAAAGTTACTCTTAAATTACTTTTAAGTAAACTTTGTGTACCTTTTTAGTTAATAAGTAATAACTAATAAGCTTAAAGCTATATATAAAATAATAGTAATCTTATTTGTAAGATGTACGTGTGGTATATAGATATTCTTTTTTTGCCTAAAATAAAATAAATAAAATTAGCCCACTTATTCAAAATCAAAAAATATTAGTTACTAAGTCCATTAGCTTTTATAGAGCTTTACAAGAGATTCAGTTTTTATCCTATATCTCGAGGCGAGTAAAGCTCCAAGAAAAAGCTGCTATACATATTTTATGCTGAAGTAATTCACAATTGTTAAGGAATATACATACTTTTAGCATTATTTAAGTACCATTGTGAACTGTCAAGTACATCAAAAGCGCACGAGGCGCCGGCGGCGTTCAGAAATAATTACCTGGATCTAGATGCTTGCTGGGTTTTGTATTTATAAGACACGACAATTTAGTCATATTTTATTTATTTTTTCCTTGCAATTATAAGTGTATTTGGTTAGTATGCGGAAGGTCGCGGGTTCGAAGATCGTTACTACTGTTCCTTGCATTATGAATGTTATTTTTTAATGTTAGGTTATATATATGGGTCCCTTTTTAGTGTGAAAAATTAGGTTTAAAGCTATTCTAAAGTTGGTTTTTTGTAATAATCGGTAATTGCAATAAACTAAGCTACAACGGTCACTAGGGTAAATGGTGTAGGTACTTTTTTATAAATCTATACATATAATAAAATTGTAACTAAGCCGAATCTGTACATTAAATATTTTTTGGAAAATCTTATTGAAATAGACTTTATTATCGATACAGAAGCCAAATCTATAGTTTTTAGAATTTTTGTCTGTCTGTCTGTCTGTCTGTCTGTTACCGCATCACGGGAAAGCCACTTGACAGATTTCTATGAAATTTGGTATGATGATAGCTGGTTATCCGGGTCAACATATAAGATACTTTTAATTACGGGAAAATATCTCACCTCTGAGCTAAACGTTAAAACGTAACAAGGAACGAACCCGAGCGGAGCGAGGGTGAGTTGCTAGTACTTAAATATAGCACTGAAAATGGAACGGTTTTCTAAAATATTTTTAGTCTCAACCAAAGTTGCTTTTAATATTTTTTAATATAGATTTTATCATGTTTTAGTTTTCACTGATTGATTTTTATACACAATTTCTTTTTAGGCAGATAAATGAGAATCGGTGTTAGATAAGAATTTTTATTATAAATTCACGAAACCTGTTCTGTTGTGTTCCTTACATTATTATATTATTCATAAATCAAATTTGTCTTCGCAAGCACTACTTTGAAAAATTCTTTCACTAATAGAAATGTACATTATTCATGAGTAGTAAAGCTATTTTAATAGACGTACCGTGAGCGAAATTTATTATTTTATGTTGCCTCGATGGTTTAGCGGTTAGCATAAATGACTGTAGATTATGGTTGTGAGGCCTTAAGGTCGAGTCCCGTGTCGGGCCAAAATATTAATAAATAAATGTGTTGGGACATTAACACACAGCACCATCTACGAGTAGTTCCATGGTAAGCAACGAGGCCTGTGTTATGGATACCTGGTAGTTGATACACTAAACATATATAACTTTAATAATACATACATATTATAAATATAATACCCATGACTGGAGTACAAACATTCGTGCTCATCATACAAATGAATACCCAGCGGGACTCGAACCCGCGACCGCTGGCACAGCAAGTACACACTTCATACTGAGCCCAACGTATCGTCTTATTTAGTGGGTTTCTTTCGGCAAATGCTCAGGAAGAAATGAGAAGTTGGTTAGTATATCTCCATTCCTCGGAAAGACGTTAAATTGTCCGTCCTGTGAATGATCGTCATCATAATATCAGAGATATTAAGAGTGTCTTTGCAAATACGTAACATAACATCTCCTGCGCAATTGAGTAATCTCAAAGAACTTGGTCGCCATAACCGAAATTGCTTAAAAAGACATCATTAATTATTATTATTCTTTTATTTGTTGTGTAACTTTTAACATATTAATTTACTTAAAAACATGTTTTATTATATGTTTAGCAACTTTTACAAACAGCCACACAGAAAAAAAATATTGTCGATATAGGAAACCTTAAGGAATGTCCATATGCATATGTAATAGTAATTATATTGGTATCTAAGTCGATAAAACGCGCATGAATGACTTCATACGATTAAGATATGAATAAATACGTATTAATTAATGTTTACAAGTTATTAACTAAAACGATAAGTGCCCTCATTATGATTAAACGTATAAATAAACTAGCGATAACCATTATTCGCGATTTTTAATGTAAATAATACAAAATATTTTCAAGCTAACAACTTACCCCGGTTTTGCTCGTCACCTCTGACAAATTTTATTATTAACTAGCAACTCACCCTCGCTCCGCTCGGGTTCGTTTCTAGTTACGTTTTAACGTTTAGCTCAGAGATGAGATATTTTTCCACAATAAAAAGTATCCTATATGTTGACCCGGATAACCAGCTGTCATCATATTAAATTTCATCAAAATCTGTCCAGTGGTTTTCCCGTGATGCGGTAACAGACAGACAGACAGACAGACAAAAATTCTAAAAACTATAGATTTGGCTTCTGTATCGATAATAAAGTCTATTTCAATAAGATTTGCTAAAAAATATTTAATGTACAGATTCGGCTTAGTTACAATTTTATTATATGTACAGATAGTATTTGTGTTACTTCAGGTCATAGTTTATCTTCCAGTCATTTTAGCGTACAAGAATAACACACGTACATACATACATACACTACTTAAAACACATAAATATTTATTTATAGGAGGTAGGTGCTATACCAATATTTATTGGAATATTTATCTTTTTGAGTTAATTTCGAATAGATTTTCATTATTCAATCTTAATGAATCACACATAATATATAGTACAACCCCACACCACCATTTACCGGTAAATTACTTTTTAATTATTACATACTGACTTATTTTTTAAAATGTGTACACCTTTATAATTGAAAGGATTTTTGTTATTATTACCAAAATTATCTCAAAAAACAGTTCTTTATTTCTTAGGCCAAGAATAATGCTAGTGTACATTTTCCATTATAGCCCTTAGTAAGCTGAAGAGTCATATTTTTGCAGAAAAATCACTACGTAGGTACCTACGTAAGACTGCCATTGAAAAGACACATACGTATCTTGTAATATTAGTTTTTTTTATTTATTTAGTTAATCTTTGAGTTATTTTTATGTAATTTTAGTAGGTAATTGAAGATTTTTATTTCTAATTAAGACTATACATACATATAAAATAATATGATACCAAATAAAACGAAAAGCATTGAACTTTTAAGCTTCCTAATCAAAAAGGTTCAAATTCTACATACATGTAACTCATTTTATAAATGTGAAAGTAAATATATCACCATCATGCACTGTAAGTAAGGCTGAATCGATTTTGATAAAATTTAGTAAGATATCTTGAACTTTGGATAGGTAGATATTGATATACAGATACTACTTTTGTTCTTCCTTTTACTTAATTACTTAGTAAGGCTTTATTATTAAGACTAATATTATTTAATTAATAATATGTATTTTTTTTATTTCAGGTAAGAAACAACAAGTAGCATGATTTCATGACAAAGGAATCTTACATAAGTAAGGTATGAGGTAATGTACGAATTTACCTTATAATTTTTATTTGTTCTCGGAATTTAATTACCAATGTTGTTGATTGACCCTGGATTGATTTTATCGCTTAACACCTCTTAACTCTCAATAAAACATTTTTGAAGTGTTTTAAATAAATAAACTTACAAGGTATTACCAAGAATTGTCTTAAAAAATAGTTTTACCAGATTAATAACACGTTTTATTGTAATAAATGCTATGTTAATGCGTATTTTAATGGGACTTTTTTGCTGTAAGTAGTGGTTTTAAGGAAAAAATACGGTTTTGTGGCTTGTTTTTTCTACATGCTCCCATATAAAATGAGGGCCACTTGTAGTGGTCGTGGACTATTAGTCCTAGCTTTGTATTGTAAGTTACTACGTAGATATTAAATAATTTGACAGCATGCTTCGCAAAATTTGTTGTGACCTTACTTCCTGTGCCAACGGTCGTGGGTTCGAGTCGCACTGGAGGCATTCATTTGTGTGATGAGCACGAATATTTGTACTCCACTCATGGGTGTTTATATTTATAATATGTATATTTAAAGTTATATATGTGTAGTGTATCAACTATCTGGTATCCATAACACAAGCCTCGTAGCTTACCATGGAAATAGATGGTGATCTGTGTTAATGTTCCAACAACATATTTATATTTATTTATAAGCTACAGCGAACCTATTAATTGAGTTTTAATCAATTTTGATAGTTTTGACCGTACTTTGATGTTCGTGTTATCAACTTAGAACTAGTGGAGTTGAGAAATTAATTTTGTTCGCTTCAAAACGTTCTCTTTTAATTAGTTATTTAAATATTCTTAGTATATGAATTAATTTTGGTATTTAGAGTAAGCTAATGTTATTCGGTTACGAAACGCTATCAAAAAGAAAACAGTTCGGTTAAACAAAATATTATAACTAAACTAGTTTTGTGCGTGGCTCTGCTCGCGTAACATATAACGTATTCATTTCTAAAACTATCATTTTTTTGTATGAGATTCAGTGACAAACAAGCAGACAGACCACCTGATGGAAAGTAATACCTGTCACCCATAACACCTACGGTTCATGCACTTAGGTTTTAGGTAACACAAATGCAGAGCCGTAGGTGCGTTGTCACTGTGAGGACTAAGATGATATGCCTCTCGCCTGTAATTGCGCTGGCTACCTTATCCTTCATACCGGAACACAACAATGCAATCATTGTTGCTTAGCGGCAGAAATAGATAAGGGGGTGTTACCCATCTAGTCGGACTCCTCAGACTTGACAGAGTCCTACCACCGATGAAAGAGTCCCACCACCGGTATCATATGTTTTATTCTAGCTATATACATTCTGAATTGTAATAGAATCTGTTGAGACGTTATAGCGGTAACAAATAACAAGCGTACACAACATTTTAACTATCAAACTTTCGCATTTATAATATTTTGCACACTGTTATTGTGAACAGTGAAATTTGAAATGGCTTATCATCTATCAGCTTCCATGAGCGGACTAACACTCTGATAAATGTCTATCATTATTATCGAAACATATATTATACTAGCGACTCTAGTAATCCCTCGTTCCGCTTTTGTTCGTCTCAAGTTACGTTTTAACGTTTAGTATAGATTTTTCAGATATGGAATATTTTCCCGCATTAAAAGGTATCCTAAATGTTGACCCGGATAACCAGCTATCACCACATCAAATTTCATCAAAATCCGTCCAGTGGTTTTCTCGTGATATGCACCCAGGCAGACAGACAGACAGACACGGACAGACGGAGAGATAGACAAAAGTTCTAAAAACTATAGATTCGGCCTCTTTATCGATAATAATGTCTATTTCAATAAGATTTTCCAAAAAATATTTTAGTCCAGATTTGACTCAGTTACAATTTTATTACATGTATAGAAAGAATATAGATAGCACATTAATAATTTAATAACATATTAATGAAGGCTCTCTTAGTTAAAAACTCTTATTTAGCAGCAGAGTAATAAAAGTAACACATGGTATCAATAAACATACGCATCAATGTGATCTTTCAAGTAAAGAACGAGTATAGAACTCTGATGCGACGAGACGATAACATATTTTTATTTACCAAACAACATTCCATTGAAAGCCGTGACATGTTAACTTAAACATGACGATATAAACCTCTTTAGTTTTTTCCCTTATCAAACGAATTTAAGCCTTATAACCCAGCAATAAGGTCTACGCATTCGTTTTCCATAGATACGTAATGTTGATTCTTGATTACAAGCAATCTTAGTTAATTCTCATCATTGACTTTTAATTTAATGTGCTAAAGTTTAAAATGGCGTAATGTGAGTGTAAACGGAGTTGTAATTTTTTTTTTTTGCAACCACGACCAATCTCTAGACTGCATGACGCTTAGAGCTTGTGGTTTTTGCAACTGTGCAAGAACTGGCAATTTTAGTGATGTATTTTTGATTTATCGATATTATAGTTTACTTAAATATTTTTGCATAATATATAGAAAAATAATTATTATTAAATAAAAGAGACTTTCGTGGGTTCAAACGTCGATAAAAATGATTTATATTTCTAAGGGATTTCTAGTATTTTGGGTTCTGTAACCGAAATTCCAACATGTAACTCTTATAATTTGATCGTATTATCTTTCTGTCCATCTTTCCATATATCCATATCCTTTAGTCGAAGACTATTGGAGTTATATAGCTTAATCTAAGTAAATAGATATAAACCACAAGATAATTCTCCAGTCATATTATTAAAATTGAAAAATTGAGATGGCCCTCCAAACATATAGTTATACTAGCGACTCACCCTCGTTCTGCTCGGGTTCTTCTTTAGTTACGTTTTAACGTTTAGTATAGATTTCTCAGAGATGAGATATTTTCCCGCAGTAAAAAGTATTCTATATGTTAACCCGGATAATCAGCTATGATAATATCAAATTTCATCAAAATCTGTCCAGTAATTTTCTCGTGATGTTTTCCAGACCGACAGATAAAAATTTTAAAAACGTAAAGATTCGGCCTCTGTATCGATAATAATTACTATTTCAATAAGATTTTCCAAAAAATATTTAATGTACAGATTGGACTCAGAATTTTATTATACGAATATGTACAGATGTAAAAAAAATTGAGTCCACATAAGCTTATAAGGCTTGGTCTCTAAAATTAAGATGGTTGTTACTAAGTGACATTTGTGATTGAAATATTTAAAAAAATATTACCTGCACACAATAAAGATATTTTATTACCATATAATAGTCTAACATTCAAAATTCTTGTCTATTATATTTCATAATTATCGCTGGGTTGAAAGTTAATTTTCAACTATTATTATAAATGTTAAACCATTATATTCAGTTATACCTGCGAGTAAAGTTATAAACGTTTGATGGCACAGACAGAAATACAATCTTTAAGTATAGGGTTGTAAATGATAGCTTTCTTTAGAAACCTCTTGCTTAACCTTTATGAATCCCGGATAATGGAAATCGCATTAAAATAGCTAATTAGTTTTAGCGATGAACTTTCCCTCAATCTTATGATTTAATCTCCGCCTATTCTTTAAAGCTCGCAATTAAATTCATCGAGAATTTACATAATATGGCAATATAAACTCTATTTGAATAAATTTAGAATTTATTATCGCTTTTATATGCACATGTCCTGCTTATGTCGTATAGGCGCCAACAATACATGGTCTAAGATAAAAGATAAAAATGAGTGATGAAGCTTGTCCACATTCACACATGAAACTTATTAAATATTGCGTACTCCATTTACTTTCCAATAATCAATGTTCGTTACGCGATTTTTTAATCGTAAGTGACAGATGAAATCAATTTTGTTGATATAGAAATTCTTTAAATCGATGTCGGAAATTATGATTCGATTGTTTGTTTTGGTATCGATTTCAAATGTTCCAATATATGTGTGTGTATATATATATATATATATATATATATTATATCAAATGTTAGCACCATATTAATGTCTTGACAAATTCCACCCTTAAAAGTAGAATGGTTACTTTGAAAATGGTATTGTTACCGATTTACGGCGATTTTTACAAATAAAAAGGTATCTAAGGACGCACCTGAGCAAAGCGAGGGTAAGTCTTTTGTTCAAAATAAATATAAGTCTATATAGAGCTTTTATGTAGAGCTTTATACGGTAATACAGATTTAGTATACGCTTTAATGGCCAATCATAATTATTTATAAGCTTTCTAAGTTATCTTTGATTACAATGAATGAGACTGTTGTGTTTCAATCATTCTTATTACTTGGTGTTAAAGGAATGTTTTTGCGAGTGTAAACGTACAAGTGAATGTTTGTTTTCCATCCATGGCAAATTGCTTATTAACGTAATTAACGATCCATTTATTCGTGAACTCAGCTACTGTGATTATTTCGAGCAAATAACAGTAATTAAGCGGTAGCAATACAAAGGAAGAAGTGAATCTTTAATGGTATTCTAAATGTGAATGTGTTATATTCAAAATGAATACAGCAAGGTTTTTTTTGGGATATAGAGTATACATTAATTTTTACCCTTTTACATTAACGCGTCCCTCGGTATATTAGGCTCTTGCGAAACATTATTTAGGGATGCGCCTGCGCAGTGTGACTTATTTTGTAGAAATTTTAAGTTGAATGATAATTTTAAGTGGACTTTGAATGATAGAATTGTTGTCAAATAAGACTTTAACTTTTAACTAAGCTTTTCTAAATAAGATCAGAGTCAGGGACCACTCCCTGTGTGAATGTGGCCTTGACGAAGGCTCCCCTTCCCATATCCTCTTCAGCTGTCCCAAACTCCTCTACCCTCTCTATGACATTCTTCCTTCTAAAGTACCCCGTCCCATTAATGTTAATTGTTTGTTAATGTTTGTGTTTAGTCCATTATGTAGATTTCTGTGTACATATATTAAATGTAATAAAATTAAATTGTAGTCATAATTAGATTATTATTAGTAGGTACTAACTATTATTATTTCTTTGTTCTTATTGATTTATATATATATTGTCTTGTCTGTTGTAGATCCTGATTTTACAACGAATTGCTCCGTATCAACATGTAATCAGATCTAGTGATTTTTTTTCTCTCTTTTACCGGTCATTCTTAATATAACGTGTTTTCTCCATTCTACGCGACATTGGCGAAGTAAACTGTGCCCAACTGGCACTTCTGGAAGCCATTAAACAAAAGAATTGAATTGAATTTAAGCTTTTCTAAAGCTTATATAACAATAACTACGTAGTTTATTGAAGGGATTAAATTGAAATGAAACAAACTAAATTAACTTTTACTATACACTGTAAGCTGACAGCTAATTTAGAGAAGGGAGTATATTATAATAATAATATTATATAAACAAAGTAATAATTTCCATACATTATAGAATTATTATCTTGTAACATGTCACAACACTATAAAATCATAGATGTCTAAGACCACCGGTTGCATAGGACAATAAAACGGTACAAGCTTTTAAAGTTTTTCCACGTCCACTTTGTATGGTTAGTGTTTGTTTGTGTACCTAAGTTAAGCGCTTTTAACGCTTGAACTTCAGTATTAATGGAGTATTTACTTTGACGACTATAGATGGTAAATGTTTAATGACTCTTCAATGACTAACATTACAATAGTGTTAAAGCCACATGAGTTGATGGAGAGGTCGTAACACTAACCCTCATTTCTGTGTCTTAAAAACAAAATTACTAACTGGGCGACTGAGCTTCGCTCGGCTTCTTTTTCTGTACAATCGTGTTTTTTCGGAAAACATATAAAAAATGCATTTTCCAGTAAATACACCTATATAGATAAACTTATAAAGTCTAACCTAATCTAAATACATGTAAATCTAGAGCCGTTTTAAAGACTCATGAAATAAATTTATATATGTAAGTTATTTAAGGATTAGAATTGCTCATTTAATATTTTTACAGATTTAACATACGTATTATGTATATTTTATCCGTTTTTGCCCTTTTATGGTTAAACATAAATATTCTATAACATATCCATACTAATATTTAAAATATTAGAGTAAAAGTGAGGTAACTGCATTTTTTTTGCAAATTTTTTCTTCTTTTATGAGCTATTTTTAAGCTATTTTTATTTATTACATAAGCTATTCTTATGTCCTTGCCCTTTACCATGCGAGCTGAGCCGCGAGCAATCCTTAGTTTAAAACATGTGCTTTCGACAACAATATTATGTGAAGCTCCAAAAGTTATTTCTATATATAACATGAATTTATGACAGTAACGCTTTCACACTTCCCATTTCCAGACATCACCAAGACAAATATAGAATACTTTTCATTATGAAGTCAGACATCTCATGTTTAATAAAAAGACATTCCTTAAGATTAAATTTTCAGTGTTGATTAAAAACTTCAAAGGGCCTCGTTAAAGTTTAAAAGGCTCAGAAGATACCGATCTATTCATAATTTTATACTAAACTAGCGATCCACACTCGCTCCGCTCAGGTTCGTACCTAGTTACGTTTTAAAGTTTAGTATAGATTTCTCAGAGATGAGATATTTTCCCGCGGTAAAAATTATCCCATATGTTAACCCGGATAACCAGCTATCATCATATCAAATTTCATCCTAATAAATCTGGCCAGTCGTTTTCTTGTGATTCGTTTCCAGACAGACAGACAAAAATTCTAAAAACTTTAGATTCGGTCTCTGTATCGATAATAATTCAATCAGATTTTCCACAAAAAGTACAGATTCGACTCAATTTTTTTATATGTATAGATTAAGATATGTATGATATCTTATTTATTCATCTTTCATTAAATGAATATATAAAAAATATATCTAGCAGGTATTTAAATGGAATCTGACACATTCTTCTGATGCCGGCTAAAACAATGTACACTACTGTAGATTAGGTCATGTCATTAGGTCCGCCAATTATTTCACGCGGTAGTATGCACTGAACTTTATGCGGCGATTCTATCTGCGCGGAAGTTAGAAACCAATTAGGTGCTTGTTTATAACTTGAAGCGAGTAATTGTAAAATATATATGACTAGCTTTTGCCTTCGGCACCGGTCGAAAGGAATTTTAATATTCACTTAGTTTATTTTGATGTTGTCTGAAATTTTATATACTCTTAGTACTTAGCTCGAATGTGTTCCTAGATACCTAACAATCTGTGTGTTATTCTAGGTTATAATCTATCTGTTTACTAAATTTCATCGAAATCCGTCCACCCTTTTCAAGTAACAAATATACAAACACACATACACAAAAAATCTTTGCAATTATAAAGTAGTACAACTAGCAACTTGGCCTGGCTTTGGCCAGGTAAAATGACACAGTAACGTATGTATGTACATACACCTAAATTACTTATTTTGTTATTGATTATAATAATTATTATAGCTTCACACTAATAAATCGTCGACTTTAGCGACTTGGTGATAACAACGGCGGTTCTCAATAACCTATCTGAAGTTTTCCTTACTAGAGATATAAGTTTTACATAAACTCCATATAAATTAGATCAAATTCCTAACACTACAACAAATGTATATTAACGTATATGTTATTAGTCGTACGTTTATAAAAGTACGTACGTAGAGCTTAAAAAAGTTTCATTGTATTTGGATCGCAATTTTAATTCTTTAACTAGAAAAAGTGATAGATTTTTAGAAAGCAAAAACACTGTGGGGTAATTTAAATAAAATGAAATTTACTTTCAGAGAGATACATCAGCAAAATAAAATCGCGTGTATATTTAGGATTAATCGATTAAGAGTGGTTTATAAATAAATATAAATATTGTTAAAATAGTAGATTTTGTAGTAAAAATTAAAACAGGCCAGTAGTATTTTTCTAGTATTTTTATTTATCTTACTTGAGAGAACAATTGCTTCTTTATTTTTAATACATGACGCCATGGCCCATGACCGGAAAACTAAAAACTATAATATTGAATGGAAACAGATAGCATACAAGTAATACAAAATAAAGATTATAAAATTTTATCACAGATTACAACACGCCTCCTTAAATTTATAATCTTGAACTTTCACTTAAACAGTATATACCAAACTATTCTAAACATATTTTACATAACAACTGCTGCAACATAAACATATTTAACTGCAAATAAACATATTCTATGTATACTAAATTAATCTTAATCCTAATCTATTTTTAAGAAATGTGGTTTTATTTAAACTTTTAGTTAACATGTCTGCTAAGTTAAATTTCGAATCAATTTTTACAATATCAATTATACCTTTTTCATAGTTTTCATTTATATAATGATACTGCACTTCGATGTGCTTTGAATTCTTTGTAAAATTGCCATATTTAGCAATCAAAACTGCACCTGAATTATCTTCGTACAGTTTTATTGGTTTATCAAATTTTACATTAAACGATTCACTTAATAAGTTTCTAATAAAAAGCACTTCTGTCACTGCTTCTGACATAGCAACATATTCTGCAAAAGTTGAACACTTAGTTACTGTACTTTGTTTATGTGTTTTCCAAAAAATTAAGTTACCATATAATCTAATTATAAAACCTGTTGTAGACTTTCTATCTGTATTATCTCCTGCATAGTCAGAGTCTACCATACAATCTAATATTTCAGTATTTACATTATCATAATAGGTTAACTTTAAGTCCTTAGTCTTATACAAATATTTTAAGATTCTCATAGCATATTTATAATGGGTACGGTCATAACAACTTTGATATCGACTTAAGTAGTTTACACTGTAAGCTATATCTGGCCTAGTGCCTGTACTAATATACAATAATTCACCTATTATATTTCTATATTTTATACTATCATCTACTTCTCTAGCTTGTTCTAATTTTAAGTTTGTTTCCATAGGAGTATCATATAACCTAGTATTTTCCAGATTGTATTTTACAGCCAAAGATTCAATATATTTAGTTTGACTTAATGTCATTCTTTTTCTATCATCACTATAATCAATATCTATGCCAATATATCTTTTAATTTTGCCTAGGTCTTTCATTTCAAATCTTTCCATTAAACTAGTTTTTACCTTTTTTATTTTATCTTTATCTTTACAACAAATTAAGAGGTCATCAACGAATATTAATATATATATTGGATCTTTGCTTGTATTATTTACATATAAACAGAAATCATAGTTACTTCTAACAAAATTTAATTTTTCAATATATTTGTTGAAACAATCATACCATACTCTAGGGTTTTCTCTAAGACCATAGAGTGCCTTTTGCAATTTGTAAACTTTATTATACCCAATTTCATAACCTTTCGGTTGATTTATAAACACTTCTGACTTTACACAACTATTTAAAAATGCTGTCTCAACATCCATTTGTTCTATGAATAAATTATTTTTACAACTGTATGATAATAAAATTTTCAATGTTTGCATTTTTCCTACTGGTGAATAAACATTTTCAATATATTCCTTTTGCTGGAATCCTCGTACAACTAATCTAGCTTTATAAACATTATTACTTTTCTTTTTAAAGACCCACTTGACATCAATTACCTTTTTATCTTTTGGCCGTTCAACAATTTGCCATGTGTTATTTTTGTTTAAGCTATTTATTTCTGAGTCCATCGCTATTTGCCATTGTTTATAATCGTGGGAGTTCATCGCCTCCTCAAATGTATTAGGTACATTAGCATCAATGTAATTTACATAAATAAAATGTGATACTGGACTACCATATCTAGAAATTGGAGTTATCTTTCTTTTTAACCTTTTGTTAATTAAAAACATGTCCCTATTGTTACTTAAATTATCATCACTAATAAGATCTTTCACATCATTATTAGAGCTAGTTTCATTTGAACCTACAAAGTCTTCATTACTGTCATTTTCTAATATTTCATTTATTATACTTGAAGTTATGTTATTTTCCAAATCCCTATCCTTTTCATCGTCAAGTTTTTCTAAACAAATTAATTGAGTATTTTCTTCGACTACCTGTACGTGTCTGGCATTAATAATTCTATTTTTTAATAAAACTCTATAACCATTTTCATTATAACCTACTAACACTCCTAGTTGGGCTTTATCATCCCATTTACTTTTTCTTAAAACTTCTGGAACCCTGACATAAACTCTACTACCATAAATCTTTAAATGCTCTACATTAGGTTTAATACCAAAAAATATTTCATAGGGGGTTTTATTCTCTACTGTATTAGCAATTGTTCGATTTTTTAAGTATGCTGCTGTTTTTATAACTTCAGGCCAATACCTTTTATGAATTTTAGCTTCTCTCATTAAACATCTGCCTATGTCCATAGCAGATCTATTATATCTTTCCGCTACTCCATTTAATTCATGGACGTAGGGTGGACACAGTAATAACTCTATTCCCTTTTGCCTAATAAAATTATAAATATCTCGATTTAAATATTCTTTACCATTATCACACTGTATTTTCTTTACTTTTTTATTAAATTTATTTTCTACTAAATTAACAAACTCTATAAAACAATTTGCAGTTTCTGCTTTGCTTTTAATACAAAAAATTCTTGTACATTTACTATAATCGTCAATAAATGTCAAAAAATATTTTTCTCCGCCATAACCAGTTATGCTATGTGGACCGTTTAAATCAGTATGAATCAATTCTAAAATTTCAGTAGTCTTAGTTCTATTATTTTCAAAAGGTACATTAGCCATTTTGCTTTCAATACAATTTGAACATTTCATTTCTGTGCTTTCAATTTTATCTGGCAAACCATCTACTAATTTATTATTAATTAACTTATTTAAATATTGAAAATTTACATGACCAAGTGCCCTATGCCATTTCTCTTTATTAGTTAATTTTATTGTGTTTACATACATTTTATTGTTATCAATTTTTGAAACAAAGCTTTTTATACAATACAAATTGTCAATTTTGTTAGCAACAACTATTAATTCTCTTGACTGATTATAAATTTTTGCATTTTCATTTCTTGCTACTATTGTGCAATTTTTGGTTATTTTTGAAAAACTTAACAAATTTTGCTTAATACCTTTTACAAAATAAACATTTTTTAAATCAACATGTTTTCTATTATAATAATTTGTAAAATAAATTTTGACAGTACCTACTTTGGTCGCTTTTAATATTTTACCGTCTGGCAGTTTCACATCAATGGGAATTTTTAAATCTATATAATTATAAAAATATGTCTCATTGTTTATAATATGGTCTGTACACCCACTATCTAACAACCAATTAATTTCACTATTTTTATCACATTCCACTTCACTACACCCCGTTACCTGATTTACTTCCGGGTTACACACTTGAGCTATCCATGACTCTGCTACAAAGCCCTCTTGCTGAGTGTTTGACGACTCACCTCTGGGATGACCTGGACCTCTGCCTCGGCCACGACCTCTGTGAAATCCACCTCTGTAACCTTTGTTGAAACCTTTCTGTAATCCTTGCTGACCTTTTAGATATCTTCCTTGGTAGCTTTGTTGTCCTTGACTTTTCTGACCATGCCAACAGTCCTTCCTGAGATGGCCAGTCTTTCCACAGATAAAACATTGTGCTTTAGTTTTTGTTGTAAAGGTACTCATATTACTTTTCTTGTCAGTATCACTAGTAATCATATTTTTCTCTTTTATTTTAGACTTAACATAATCCACTGTTCTTTGTTCTTCTGGAATAACATCAATAAAATCTCCAATATAACTATAACTTGGAGGTAAAGCTCTGAGCAAGTATCTCATCTTCTCGGGTTCATCTATATTTCCACCAGCCGCTTTGAAATCGTTCGTTGTTTTCTCGAAATCAACAAAAAAATCTTCTATAGTATTGTAATTGTTTAATTTAATCTCTTCAATTTTTCCCCTACATATTATTTGCATAGCAGTAGATTTTGTTAAGTACATTTTGTCGAACTTTTTTATCATTTCATGAGCTGTTGTACATTCTCCAACATATTCTAATTGTTTATCTGAAATTGTGCTCATTATTATAGTTCTTGCTTTTAAATCCATTTTCTTCCATTCCGTGTCTCGATTTTCATATTTAGCAGGCATCATGCAAATGGCGGGCTCATTACATTCTTTGTATTCTAGTAAAGTTAGTAACCTTAACTTCCAGCTTGAATAACTTACACCATCAAAAATGGGTATCATTATGTCTTCAATCCTTGCTTGTTTAGCCATTTTGGTAATACTACGCATATACTATTAATTTCTTCACTAATTTAAGCGTTGCGTGAATTATTTTCCGCGTGGTCTGTTTTAATCTTACTGAATCACACTTATTAATCAACTACGCTCTGCTACCATGTTAAAATAGTAGATTTTGTAGTAAAAATTAAAACAGGCCAGTAGTATTTTTCTAGTATTTTTATTTATCTTACTTGAGAGAACAATTGCTTCTTTATTTTTAATACATGACGCCATGGCCCATGACCGGAAAACTAAAAACTATAATATTGAATGGAAACAGATAGCATACAAGTAATACAAAATAAAGATTATAAAATTTACCACAGATTACAACAAATATGTTGAGACATTAACACACAGCACCATCTAGTTCCATGGTAAGCTACGAGGCCTGTGTTATGGATACCAGATAGTTGATACACTACACATATATTACTTTAAATACATACATATTAAAAATATAAACACCCATGACTGGAGTACAAACATTCGTGATCATCACACAAATGAGTGGCCCCAGCGAGACTCGAACCCGCGACCGCTGGCACAGCAAGTAGGGTCGCTAAAAGCCGAACGTTTCGTCAAATCGTGTTGTTTCGTTTATTCAAATTCAAAATATTTTATTGAGCATTAAACTATCAAACATTTTTACTGAACGTCAAGAGTCTACCAGATTCTATTTAAAACTCAGATCACAAAAATGACATATTATTCCATTATTTATGTCCCTAATGATAATATATAGATAGCTTAATTCAAAAAAAGTTAGTATAAAAATATTTTGTGTCTTACAAAATGTAAGTTGAACTTTTAGTCTGATGGAATAAAGTTGAAAACAAAAGCCATTAGAAGTTCAAATAAGTTTAACTCGCTTGTAATGAGATACGTGACTTTTTTTATTAAGTCATAAGAGTTTATATTTTGTAAGAGAATTTTCGCGTCGCAATTCGTGGTTTACTTTCAGAGTGTTTTAATGTTAAAACTACATCTTAATTAATGCATATAAAATATGTAGTTTTAGCATCAAAAACTTTGAAAGTATATGGCATCATTTTTTTTTGCTTTTTAAGCTCTTTAGTAAAAAAAAAGCTTTTCTCTACAAACATTTTTATTTTTTCGTATATAATCATTATGTTCTCTTATTTCTAAGTAGCGGCAAAATCTATACACATAAATAAAATTAAAGTGTCTGTTTGTTATGTCAAAATAACAGCTTTTTACTAAATGCATATTAAATTACATACAAATTTTTGTCTGTATGTCTGTTTGTTCTCCGAAATGTTGAATCTCCGTTGTTGAATCTCCGAAACGGCTGGACTGATTTTGACGGGACTTTCACTGACAGATAGCTCATGTTATAAGGAGTAACATAGGCCACTTTTATTTTAGAAAAGAATTAAGATTCTGCTCAAAAAATTGAAACGTATCTAGGGACGTTAGTATAATATAAAACTATGAAAATAAAGCTTTCAACTAATAATATAGCATCTCCAAAAGCCTATCACTCAACAGGTATTTTTATCTCAAAGGGATTTTAAATGAGAGATCTTTTAAAACGGAGATGAGGAGCTTTAATTAAAACGGAGCTGTAAAGTACTCGTATCTGCGGACGTTTAACTTATCATATTTAAGATTACTTTTTGAACTGCTCTAAATATTCGCTAATGTCTAATATGAATACGAAATTAAATTCAAAACAAATATTAAATTTAAAGACATATGAATATTCTTTATATATACTAATATTATAAAGAGGCAGAGTTTGTTTGTTTGTTTGCTTGTTTAGGTTTGTTTATTTGTTTTTTTGTTTGAACGCGCTAATCTCAGGAACTACTAATCTGGTTTGAAAAATTCTTTTTGGATTAGATAGCCCGTTTATTGGGAGAGGCTGTAATATAATATATAGTATAACTATTCCATACTAACCGTTAAAATGTATTTAGGGACGAATCCGAGCGAAGCGCGAGTGAGCCGCTACTTTTGTATAATTTCGCAAACTAATATCTAATATTTTGTACAAGATTGTTTTCCTTTGATAAATAATCTTCATAACGCTTTCAAAACGTTATTTTCATATATCATACATAGTTGTGTAGTTACTCCTCTACCTTTTTAACGGGTTATTTCATTTCATACATAATAACTTTCAAGCAAAACCACTTGAGGCATGTTGACATTTTTCTTAATATTATGGTATTTACGATAATTTTCCTATAACCCTTTGATATTTTACCGCATCTGCACACAGAATGTCCGCATTGCAACGTTACACGACACTACTAGTGTTGTGACAGAAAATGTCGATAAACCGAGATGCTTTATCGCAGCCGATTGAGCTTAAATGCGGAACTGCTGGTAGTTTATTGTTGACATATTTATCGATAGTTTTATCTATCATCGAAAGGTGTCACACCTATAGATGTATGTAATGGAGGCGATAAAATATATAATAATTACACCAAATATAACTTATTGTGTGTTTTGATTGGAATAATATATTATTTCTGATTTTTTATTAAACATAGCGAAAATATGAAAAAGTTTACTTAATTTTTTTAAGGGTTGCGAACATTGTAAAAATGATCCCTGAGGATAGGATCGCTTGTGTATCTTTTTTAGCTTTTTCTTTTACTGATTTTCTTTTTCACCTTTTGCTATAGCTTAAAAAGTATAAAATCATAATACTTAAGTGTATTATATATAAAAAAATAAGTCCTGATTGAGCTTATAAAAATACAGTTAAAATGAGAATATCTTTCTTTTTGAACTCGGTCAATTGTAGTTCATTTATATTTAGTAGTATTTAACGTTTAGTATAGATTTTTTAGAGATGAGATAATTATTTCCCCGTAGTAAAAAATATCCTATATGTTGACCCGGATAACCAGATCTAAGATAACCGGATACCAAAGTTCATCAAAATCTGTCCGTCCGTCCGTGTCTGTGTAAAGTAGGTTTCTCGTGATGTGTTCCCAGACAGACAAAAAAATCTAAAAACTATAGATCCGGCCTTTGTATCGATAATAATGACAACTGCAATAAAATTTTCCAAAAAAGACGTACATATTCAAGTCAGTTTGAATTTTATTATATGTACCTATCTATAGATAAGTAACAGTTGACTATAGTATAAAATGCACGTCGAGTCATCCAGCTTTGTTTCACATGTACTATGTATCCGTTTGCATGCACTAACTTTATTAATTTTAACTACCTAAGTTTTAATTAACGCAACTTTGTCGCGTTTGGAGCTTTGACAAAATACGTTATTCAAAGATAAGTCGACAAGGAAATTTCATTAAAAGATGCTTACATCTGTATTGTTTAATGGCGTATTATGGACATTATGATCCTTCAGTCTTTTTCTGCGGCTGCACTCGATATTAGAACGATAAAAAATAGTCTAACCAGCGAATGTCCCATTGAAATCACACAATGTCTATTGATTGGCAGATACAAAAGGACGGTCCTCTATAGAAAAAAAGTACAGTCAAATAAAATTTTTGACTGACTTTAAAAAAGTACTTTTTCGAAGTACAAATATAAATATTATAAGAGAACTTAAGGACTATCCCTTAAATACTTTTTATACCATGAAAAACTCTACGTCTAAAACAGGAATAGCTAACTAGGTACTTTTAAAGTAATCTTGAAGTCCTTGTAGCTTTTTCTAGAAATAGTTATTTTAAAAGTTGTTTAGGTCTGATATCTTGCTTATAGCTTTCTCAGATAGCTTTCTTAATCACATACGGACACTTTAATCATATATATAGATGTAGTATAGTATTATTATGAGATTTTCTTGCACAATATGCAATAATAATTTCACACGTACCATTGTGCAATTTCTTTTATTAAGAAAGTACTTTCTATTTCATTGTAACGAAAAGTAGGTCTTAATACTTTGTGTTAGAACTTAAAATATAAAACATTCTTCAACCTTCAAAAAAACCATTGTCATGATATTATCTGTGGTTTTATTTGTAGCGAAATCTGAAGATAAGATCAGCTTCTGAATTAGATCGGAATCGCTAAGATCAAATGTGTCAATATTATTTTTTAAATCATTTCATAATATGCTTTAATAATAACTTTATCTAACACCATAATCAAATAATAAGGGTAGCTGCAAACTATTGTTTTTAAGACTTAATATAAATTCAGGCCTTTTTAACGTCCCACTGTTGGGCACGTGCCTCCTTTTAATACAAGGGGGATCAGGCCATAGTTCACCACGCTGGCCAAGTACGGGTTGTTGGACTTCACATGTCTTTCAAAAACTTGCTAAGTATTCACACATGCAGATTTACTCAGAATGTTTTCCTTCAATAATAAATGTTATCCCGTAGTTCTATCAGACAAGAAAGTAAGATTTATAAACATTTATTAGCCAAGCGACATGATAAGTATTTTTTCTACGTTTATTTATATCCTCTCCTACTTACGTTTTAACGTTTAGTGTAGATTTCTCAGAGATGAGATATTTTTCCGCAGAAAAAAGTGTCCTATATGTTGACCCGGATAACCAGCTGTCAACATACCAAATTTCATCAAAATCCATCCAGTGGATTTTCCGTTTTGCGGTAACAGACAGACAGACAAAAATTCTAAAAAGTATAGAATCGAGCTCTGTATCGATAATAATGTCTATTTCAATAAGATTTTCCAAAAGATATTTAATGTATAGATTCGACTTAGTTACAATTTTATTATATGTATAGATTTTATAGAAAGCTTCTCTACTTTACATGTAGTAATTTTTATTAACAAAACGATTTTTATCTTTAAAAATATAGCTATATAGATTTACTTTAATAACCTTAAGCGGAAAATTAAAATAAATTGCATAAATGTACATAAAGTATTAAATGGTAGCAGCAAAGTAAACAAAGAGCGTTAATTGTTAAAACAGAGCTCGCTTAATTCATGACACAGATGTATGCAAATATGAACACTCATATCACAAACTTCCGACGATTTAAATGATCTAAGCAAATTATAAATTACTAACTTTTGCCCGCGGCTTAATGCCCCGATCACACAGCAGATCAAACGCCGTAAATGGAGCTGGACAGGTCACATTCTCCGAAGGGACCCAAACCACATACTGAGGCAAGCCCTAGACTGGGATCCACAAGGAAAACGCAAACGTGGCCGTCCAAAACAGACCTGGCGGCGGATCATCATTGGCGAAGCGAAGGCCATCGGGAAAACCTGGAGCGAAATCAAACGCGTAGCTCAAGAACGGACGGAATGGCGATGCACTGTGGAAGCCCTCTGCTTCATCTAGGGGACATAGGAACATAAGTAAGTCAAGCTCGCGGCTTCGCTTGTCTGACAAGCGAAGCGGGATTCAAGTGTAGCGTACATGTCCTATTCTAGGATACAATCTATATCCTTGTCAAAATTTTATTCAGTAGATTAAGCGTGAAAACAAAACATATTTACTTTCACATTTATAATATTGGTATGAATTTTAAAACTAACTTTATTCTATAAAGAAATCTATAGTTATTTAAAAATTATGCATCTGTCTGTGACTTCAAAATAGCTACACCATATTTTGTTATTTATATGCAGATAATCATATAGTTATCTGCACGATACCAAAACGTCAGTCTGTGGTCTAACCAAAATCGAGTTAAATGTTATTATAATCTTACACGAATAAGTAAATAATACTTAGAAAAATCATTCATGGTTTATCTTACGCTGTATGTGTGTTTAATTTTTGTTTGAAAAAAAAATAATTAAAAATAAAATAAATGCATTTCATGAATAAATAAAGATAAGAGAATGAGGACTTTTACTGTCTACTATGACTAAGTAGGAGATAAATCAATAGAAATATATAAAGCAGCTTAGCTCGGAAATTGAATCAACAACTTTAGTATTCTACTAGCGACTTACCTTCGATTTGTTCAGGCGCGTACCTAGGGACTTTTTTTTAGCGGAACCCTAATTCTTTTTATAAAATAAAAGTAGCTTAAGTTATTGCTTATAACATCAGCTATCTGCCAGTGAAAGTCCCTTCAAAATCTGTCCAGCCGTTTCGAAGATAAGTCAAAACAAACAGACAGACAAAAATGTTAAAAATTGTGTTTTTCTGTAAAATAGCATAATATGTAATTTCATATGCATTTAGTAAAAAACTGTTATTTTGATATTACAAACAGACACTTCAATTTTATTTATCTGTATAGATTAATTGACCTTGACAGTTATAATTTCTGGCTTTATTATTATTATTATTTTAGAGTGAAGAAAAAGTTTGTGCACAGACCTTAAACTTAAATTTCAAAAAGCGTGAAAGTGATACGAAATAAAATATTTAAAAAGGTCAAGTTATCGCAAAAAACTGACGTCTAGACTAGTTATATAACTAATTGTCCTCTAATTGTACGGAAGCACGCTATGGTAAAATTTTTGTAAGCAAAAAATTTAAATGAAAGTTTAATGGCAGTATTATTTACAGAGTAAACAAATCTCAGAGATTTTAACTGTATAAATATTTTAAATAAAACTATCTTTTCGGCTTTTTTTCGCGGATATATTTTGATTTTTAGTTCCCGATGGTTCGAATGCTTCACAGCAGCGAAAAAAGCAGCTTAAAAGATAGTTTTATTTAAAATTCGAGTAAATCTAAGAAAGTATTACATATTATTATTATTTAATTTTATACTTTGTTTAAAATAAAGTACACTGTGTAATTCTACACGACACTGTAGGTATACAAAATTAGTTAAATTATGATCATTTTACATAGTGCGTGATTGGTCAGCCATTTAATGGGTAATAAGTAGTTTTATTTATTTTCTGGTTTCTAACTGAAAAAAATAAATCACATGTTATTGTTTGTTATATAAATTTTTGATTACACATTTAGTATGTGCCTAAAACATTTTTCTTCTCAAAATATATTTACTTTAAATTAAGTATTAATAAAAATATTGATCACTATTACTTAACAGAGTAAATGCTAAAAATAACGTATTTTACTATAAATAACCTTTGAGCAAATAACCTTGTACTTTCAATAATAAAATTAGTCTGTTATGGAAAATAAAGTATAAATTTACTTGTCAGCAAATACCAAACGATAGACATCGAGACGCTGATTGTAATCATTCAATCAATCGCGCGTGTATCGATATGAATTAGTGATGTAAACGCCTTATATCGACGTCTTATATCGGCTTATGAATCGATAAATCGACATTGCTAAAGGCGATTTTATTTTCACTCGATCAAATGTGACTACAATGGTATTAGATGGCAAAGATTATACTTATATCATGTGCACTTTCATTTATCACTGTTAAATTTCTAAAGTTTATTTGATAATTTATTAGAAAAGACACTAAATGAACAAAACTACTTGCTATGAATATTTATTAGTTTTACTTAATAATTTCAATTATTTAATGAAATATTATTCAGTTTTGGTTATTCGATCTACATTTTTATATTACTTCCTTCCAATAAGCTTCAAAGTAAAACCACATCCAAAGAACCTTATTTATATAATTGGAGACGTTTCTAAACCTTATTTCTACCAACAATAACAAAACCACATATTATGTTTATTTAGAAAACTTTACAATGTTCAAATTATACAATTTTCCCAGACCTTATGTTAAAGTATACGACAAGCGATTCGACCTTAAAACATCACTCAAAAGGATTTTGCTTCATTGTCTTAGTTTCCTTTCTCAGCAAAATGTAAATTCAACGTCGTTGATTGGGTCGGGCAATGATACAATTGGACGTAGTTATCCAAAATGGATCCAGCCCACGAAAACCATTTTCTGAGTTACTATCAAAAATGGCACTTACATATCAACTTACTCGTATATACAAAAAGTAAATAAAATATCTAACATTTAAGAAGAATAAAAAAAAAACTACGGTCTTGTTATTTTGATAAATCAATTTTACTAAAACTCCTATTTTTTCATGAGTAAATTTTTGTGGTTGGTTCATTTTGCATACCTACGTCCAATTGACAGTAGTTGACCGACATAAAAGTGATTGAGGTGACACGCGATTTCACACGGACGCTAGTGGGATATCTTCCGCAATGGGACGGATTAAGTACGCTATGGCACGAAATGGAGAAAACTCGTGTTGATTTTATGGGTAATAAGTATAATGGCGCTATCATTTTCCCATTAAACCTTGATTGTTTTCTTGTACTTTATTCGAGTTTGTGTCACTTTTTGAGTTAATTTATATTATGAGCTGCATTAAATTTTAATGTACGTACGTTAAATTTTGCAAGGAGTTATAAAATTAGCTATGATTAAGTTAATTATTTGTACTAGTGTTCTTATGGTGGTTGAATTTCGATCATAATCAGTATATTATAAAAAAAAAACCAAATGTTTTCAAAAAATATTAAACAGAAGATAAAAAAACCACAAAACTCTTATGTCTTTTCCTATTTATATGTATGTATTCAGCCCGTTTTTTAACATCCCACTGCTGGGCACGGGTCTCCTTTCAATACGATCAGGCCACAGTCCACCACGCGGGCCAAGTGCGGGTTAGCGGACTTGACATCATGTTGGAAATGATTCGAAAATATTAGAGATTATATGTATATATATATATATATATATATATATATAATTAGATACATTATATGTATGTAAAAATAGTAAATTAACTATATCATATTAAAAATGTATATTAGTAACGAGCAACCTTTATAATTCGTTCGGGCATCTCCACCTCTGTGCGACCCATAGGTGTTGAATAACAAAAAAACCTTTTATAGTGATTACCTACGTTATTGTAAAAATAGATCATTTAAGGTCCAACAATTTGATCTCGGATTTTATGAGTCAGCCGGGACTAACTTCTTATATGTATACAAAAAAAAATATTCGAGATCATATAAACAAATAAAATATGGGCAAAACGTAATAAATCTTATAGCAAACGAGAAATTAAAAAGTTAACATAATATTTATTCTAATGTTATATAACAGTACTTTTAAACTAATGGCTGACAGACGCTTGAATACGACTCACTGGCTTACTGAATGCCCGTTCACAATTTCTGTATTCAAAATTACTGGCATAACCGCTATGTTTATGTAAACTCGGGGACAGATTGGTTTATCGATATAAATCGTTGACATCTCTATTGCACTATAATTTGAATGTATTTGGTTGGTATTAATTTTACATTGAATAAACTCTATATTCAAATGTGTAGCGAAGCGACACTTTCATATGGAATCCTCAATCAGCTGTTATAAGTTATTTACTTTAAACTTTTTTAAATTTTATAATAATTCATTTTTTTTAAATCATGAGATTTGTTTTGGAGTAACACCTATTAGTTTAAGAAATCATGAAATTTAGTTCATAATTGGCTAACATATTGCACACACAAAATATATCCGAATTGAGTCTTCCATTTTTGAAGTCCGTAAAAATGTCAAACTAAAAAACCGTTACCTAGTAAAATGTTATCTTCACACATATACATAATTACGAGTAATATGCTTAGAGCAGGCATTGAACTTATCTCTAACGAAATACTAACGTATGCCACATATGTAGATAACCACCTACCCTACTAGGCTTTCTTATTATTGTTCCTTATATTATAGCTATCATTATTTCTTTTAGCTATCGGTGCGTTATGCAATTATAATTTACTTGCACTACTAACTTTTGCCTGTGACCTCGTTCACATTTTTTTTATTAATGTTACCCTGATCCTAAACATAGCGCCCTTAATGCATGGGCTTTGAAATGAAAACATTTTTTTTAAATACGACTGGTATTTACAAGTATTATTACGTACAAACAAACAAATACAAAACATTAATATACATATAATATAATATTGACTTACGTGTCTTTGTTTTAATCCAGTCATACTTTTTTGTTCCACATCTCTTCCACAACAATGATACTAACAGTCTAAATAGAAATATCAACACACATTATAATGGCCTATGTAATTGAAAGCGAAATTAATGCATCATAAAAAAGTCCAATTGAAGGCTACAATTACAGTCCATCGACCTCGAAGCGTATATATTTTACTACAATCTATTGCAGGAGGAAATTCGAATTAGGAAGCTGTTTATATGTAGGTTTACACATTCATTAATGTTAATTGTTGTTGATTGCAACTTTAATTGTTATATGCAATTCTATGAAACACTTTTGTCACGAACGGTAGTCATTAAATATAGATTAGCGAGGGAAATCAGACAAAATACTGAATTTAGATTGAGATAGTACTTTAAATTATTGTTACTTGTTTGTATTACTTTATTGTTGTGTGGTAACGTTATTTTATGTATAACTAGCAACTCACCTTCGCTTCACTCGGTTTCGTCCCTAGGTACGTTTTAATGGTTAGTATGAAATACATTTGAATTTCTCGGCTTTTCTGTACTATAATATGCATGTATCATACATATAAACCTTCATCTTGAATTATTCTATCTATTAAAAAAACCACATCAAAATCTGTTGCGTAGTTTCAAAGATCTAAGCATACATATGGACAGACAGACAGCTGGAAGTGACTTTGTTTTATACTATTTAATGAAGTAGTTTCGGTTATGGGATAGAAGCATTATTTTTGACTGATAACTAAAAAGGAGGTACTTAATTCGATTGTATGTTCTTTTGTATGATACGTGGTATCTTCGATAATCGATAATCTTTAAAGAATTCCCAATACTGAATTTTAAATAAACAGGATTAGGATAAAGAGATATATTAGCTTCTTGCAAAATTCAAACCGGTGATCTTAAGCTCAACACGTTATTAATCTGTCAAATACCCACGTTGATGGTTGTGAAATTTTATTTTAAAATGCTAATTCTGTATAAACTTTTGCAATGATTCATCAAATATTACACTCAAACATCGAGCAAACCATAACTTTCTATCTAAATCAAACAAACTGCATCAAAAGCGACAATCAGCATCCAATATGCCACAAAGATTTTCTCCTGCGATACGTTCAGGAATACAATAGCTCGTTAACTAAGCTGAGAACTGTTAGATATCAAAAAATCTAGAAACTAAATCTAGCTTTATCTGTATCTAAGAAACAAAGCCTTTTCTAAAATGACAGAAAACTCACTTTAAGCACAATAGCTTCTACAAACGCGAGAAGCAGTAATTTCACAACAAAAGGGTTCATTTCATTTGTAATGTGCGGCTCATAGATAAAAATAGATGATATCAGAACTTATACGCCCGCATGCATTGATAGGGATGTGAGAGGTGTACACAAAGATATCGATAGTTTAATAATTCTAAAGTTTTTCTAATCAGGTATTAATTCAAAAACATCTGAAAATAGTCTTTTTTTCTTTAAATTCAGCTTTGAATGAACGAATAGAAATTGAAAATATTTTAATAGTTCCAGAGATCATACCCTATTTATAAAGAGATAAATTTCACGTCTAACCCTGGAATAATACTGGCTACTATTAGTAATAAGATTTGCCAAAAGGTGGCGCTGCATAAATTTAAGGCACCTAGAGATGAACTTAAGTGCAACAAAGGTTAGTATGGACATATAAAAATGTATTTCATACCTATACTTTCCCTATGATAATAGGGAGTCCCAACATTTTACCGCGGCGACTTAGTAGGGGGCGTTAAGTGTGTAACATCACTAACTCAGCCCTTCACAGCGGAGCATCTAGTGCACTATAAATAAAAATAATCGTCAGAGATAAAACTGTGAAATAATTATTGCTCTACATTTCAATTAATAGCCATGAGAGATCAAAGAAGTTATTTAATAGACTAGCAACTCACCCTTGCTCCGCTCGGGTTCGTCCCCAGTTACGTTTTAGCGTTCAATATAGATTTCTTAGAAATGAGATATTTTCCCGCGGTAAAAATTATACTATATATTGACCCAGATAACCAGCTATCACCATACCAAATTTCATCAAAATCCCTCCAATGTTTGTTTTGTGATGCGGTAACAGACACTCAGAGAGATAGACAGACAAATATTCTAAAAACTATAGATTTGGTCTCTGTATCGACAAAATGTCTACTTCAATAAGATTTTTCAAAATAAATGTAAAAAAAGAGGATTAGTTTTTTTCTCTAGAAGTGCCAGACATATTTGAAAAAATCTTTTTTCATTTTATATAGCTTTCCCCGCGATTCTACTTGCGTATTTTATTAGTATATAACTGTTTAAACCCTAAGAGTCATAGTGTGATATTAGACAGCCTAACTTTGCTCCAAAATAATTGAGTTGTCAAATGCAAAAAAGTTTTTTTCAATCAGACTAGTAGTTCCAAAGATTAAAGCATTCGAACAAAAACACAAACTCTTCACAAAGGTAAAACATTATAATTTAGTACAAGGGACATAACATTATAAAGAAAGAAATATCTGGGCGACGTATATAATTTTAATTTACCTCATACAGAAACCGAACTAGTGACTGTTGTAATTTTAATATTTAATTTTATAACATTATATAGAGTCATCATAAACAGATAAAACACTGTCAGTAAATTCTTCATATTATTTTTAGTGTCTAAAACATGCGCTTACAAACGAAGCATAAGTACGAAGCGAATTAATAATACTAATAACAAAATTTATGACCTCCAGCCTAAACGTATAGAAGTGAATGCGGCTCCTTTGCCATATAAAAGTAAAAGTGGTTTGAAGTCTTAACGATTTATGTACGTTGATTCATTGGCGTCGTGGGTCTATATACGGCAGTGCTAAATTTTATCCTTTTTAGTTTTAAATCACGAAATTATAATATATATTATTTCTAACTAGCGAATTACCCTCGCTTCGCTCGGGTACGTTTTATTTTTTTTCAGCGGAACCCGAATTCTTTTTCTAAAATAAAAGTAACCTAAGTTACTCCTTATAACATCAGCTATCTGCCAGTGAAAGTTATGTCAAATGGGTCCAGCCGTTTGGGAGATTAGCCGGAACAAACAGACAGACAGACAAAAAGTTTATACAATTTCGTATGCATTTAATAAAAAGCTGTTATTTTACTTTACTTTAGAAACAGACACTTCAATTTTATTTATCTGTATAGATATTTCAGGCATTGTTAAAATATTGAGACTGTACTATGATTTAAAATTCTTTATTTCTATATGAGCACATAAATCAAAAGCTAAGATTTGAAAATTTTGAAGTGAAGCTTCTTTACAATCGTTGTGATTTGAAACTCGATGAAACGAAAATGCGACACTAGAAAGAGACAAACACATAAATACATAAGATTAAGACGGCGAGAGAATGAGATAGAATACATTGCCATGTTGTTATGGTAATTGTTGTTAATTTCTTACAAATATATAATATTATATTCTTTCCGTATATGATATTCTATAAATATATGATTGTAATATGCCTAATATGCCTTATTTAATTATTGATTTGTTTTAATTTAATTGCGATATTTGCCAAAAAAGTTTTACTTCAACCGCGCGTAAAGGTTACACGCACCCATTTCTTTTTTCATTTCATAGATTACTAGCTTTTATTGCGTCTTTGCTTGCGTAGTCTATTTCTGTATAACACTTTCAATCCTAAGACTACCGCGATATTAAATCTCCAACATTACCTTCCTCAATAATAATTAGGTATTTGAATCTCAAAATACTAACATATTTAGGCGTAAATACTTAACAAATAAATAAACAGATTTATTTTTGTTCTTATAATATCACTAAAATAACAAGTAGTAAAAAAAAAACTATAAAACCCATACAAATTACAAACAGGTACGAAACCTAACAGAAGCTCTTCTATAGCACAGTACACGATCATTATCCATCCTATAGCCGCCCGCATCGCTGTTTTCTTTTTCATTAATCGCTGCCTTTGTTCGACCGCTGATTTAAAATCCCCATACAAGTTTTTATTTCCAATTACTGGAAGCTCTGCGTAGCTTTTTTTTGACTTTGGTTCTAAGTAGACATCTACCTACCGCAAACAAAGGTATATTAAGTATTTTGATTATATTAGTCAAAGATGATATAATACTAAATAAATAAATATGTTGGGACATTAACACACCGCACCATCTAGTTCCATGGTAAGCTATGAGGCTTGTGTTATGGACACACAGTTGATACACTACACATATATAACTTTCAATAAATACATATTATAAATATCTCGATATCTCGCTATCCTATAGAAAATATATATTCTTGGGAAATAATATTTAAATTTTTATACATTTTTTTTTAAGAAAATATTTTAATTTTTAACTAACAGGTAAAGTACTTAACTATTTCGAAATGAATACTAACAGGTAAGCAATCTAAATTATAATAATTTGAACTACAATTTCATTCGTAAGTCACAACATAGAGCTACGAACGTAAATATTTATATCCAAGTCTATCTCAAGACGTCTGGCATAATATTTGCGCCGACCTCACCGTATTTGGCATTGATGTGGATACATTTTGTGCTCATTTTAGTTTTATTTGCATTTAACTATATCTTTTTTGCGATACTCTTTAAAATAACTTTACGTAGGATAGTATACATACATAGTTTGCGCAAAAGTTCATTGCGTCTGTCGCAAGCCCACGGCATGACACAATTGTAAATATTATTAACTAGTTGTATGTACGTCCAGTGGTCGAAGTTACAATTCCGACCATAACTACTATAGAAAATTTGAGGAAAACATTATATATATATATATATATATATATATATATATATATATATATATATATAAATTTGCATATCTATACCTGTTTCCAAATTTTTTTATTTATAATGCTAAAGGTCGTCGTCGTATAAAAAGAAAAATCGCTTAACAAACTGAGCAGAAAATGTACTAAACTGTTTTGTCATTGTGTATTTATATAGAAACTAGCAACTCACCCTCGCTCCGCTCGGGTTCGTCCCTAGGTACGTTTCAACGTTTAGCTCAGAAATGAGATATTTTCCCGCAGTAAAAAGTATCCTATATGTTGACCCGGATAATCAGCTATCATCATACCAAATTTCATCAAAATTTGTCCAGTGGTTTTCGCGTGATGCGGTAACAGACAGACAGACAGACAGACAGACAAAAATTCTAAAAACTATAAATTCGGCCTCTGTATCGATAATTATGTCTATTTCAATAAGATTTTCCAAAAAATATTTAATGTACAGATTCGGCTTAGTTACAATTTTATAATATGTATAGATATAAAAAAATATATTACTTTATATTACCCTGCGTAAATAATTTTCAGCTAACAGAGAAGAAAAAGGTACGTTACTGATTTGTCTTTATCGAACTATTTAAATAAAACTGTTTCGAATTATTTTTATTAATAGCAATAAAGTAAAAATAGAAAAAGAAACGGTTGTCTCGTATTTATATATAGATTTAGTATATTTTAATAAAAGTAAATAACAATCCGCCATAATTAGTCCGCCAATCCGCACTTGGCCAGCGTGGTGGACTATGGCCTGATCCCTCGTATTGAAGGGAGGCCCGTGCCCAGCAGTAGGACGTTAAAAAGGGCTGAATACAAATAGTAATCATGTTCTAATTAGTGGATTAGATATCATTTCTCCATTAACTGGCGAGTCTAATACATATTAAGGTTGAATGAAGCCTCTTCAATCGCTAATTTTCCTCTTCTTATCGGAAGATGTATCTTGTACGGTTTGATTTTATATAATACATTTGAATGAGCAATTCTTGTATATTTATTTATTTATACCGGCGATCTCGGAAACGGCTCTAACGATTTTGCAAAAATGTGGTATGTGGGGGTTTTCGGGGGCGAAAAATCGATATAAATTAGTCTATGTCTGGAAAAACACGTGTTTTCGAGTTTTCATACGATTTTCTTTCGCATTATTCCACGCAAAATATGGTCGCTAATTTCTTACGCTCGGGCATAAGCATCGTGGTCAAGCGGCCAAGCCGCAAGTTTGACAATCGCGAGTGTCCGGGTTGGGATCCCAATCGAATACAAAGTTTTTAGTTTTTTTAATCTAAAAAATATGATGTAACAAAAAAGAACTCCGAGCTAACCTTGGTTGACCAGGTACTTTACTAAGTACTAAAAGTATTTATTCCCTTACAACAAAATCATCGAGATCTTTGGAACATGAATCATCTAACGCCATTCCTTCGATCTTAACAATCAAACGGATACAGACTAATAAAATTTCAATTACACTGTTCTTCTAAGAACTACTCACGGTGCCTATAAAAGCTCTATAAGACGCATTCTGCATGTTGATAATCGCGGTTATTTTCTTACACTTTCAATTAAATCAGTCTTCTAGTGCAGTAATGTCTTACCTACCTTCTAATCATGGTATGGAAATTTAAAAAATTGTTGGTAGGTATCTCCTAAGGTATCAACGAACAAACGACTCGATGTATTTTTTTATATAGACCAAGTTTGTGTACCAAATAGTAACTTTTATCTAAGTATCCATACTACACTTATTAATATTATAAATGCTAAAGTAACTCTGTTTGTTTGTTTGTTTGTTGGCTTATTACCTTTTTACGACTAAACGGCTGAGTCGATCTTGATGAAAATTGGTATGGAGATAGTTTGTGACCCTGGGAAGGAAATACAATAGTTTTTACCCTAGAAATCATCTTTTAAGGGAGTGAAAAGAGGGGTGGAAGTTTGTATGGGGAATTAACCATTTCAAGTAAGGAATATAAAACTAATCATACCTATTTATATATAGTCTTTGAATGAAGCAATGGCCTAAATAGTCACATTTCTATTTTAATATAAGATTAATCATATGCTAGTTAAGATTTATATAAATGATCGTATAAATAGTATAAATAAATCATTGCATCGCACAGTGATACAATCTCAATTTTAGTTGAACTTCACACGAATGTTCTATTGTTTCTATTATACCTATAATAGGTGTTTAAGATTGAACATGAAGATATTTTATTATAATCTGATGGCCATGACATAATTGTATAGATGGAATAACATCACGTCGATCTCCAACTTCGTTGTGGAATGATAAACCAAATTAAGGATAAGTATACCAGGACACTTGAAGTAATACTCTATTTTACAAGCTTTTATTTAACTTGCCTTTTTAGTTTGGGTCAAATCATGCAACTGAATTTTAAAGCAGTTATCCTCAATCGATTGAGCTGAAATTTTGCATACACGTTTACTTTAGATGACAATGCATGGTTAGCTAAGTGTCGTCATTCTAAACCTAATATGGCGGTGTTCCAAAGATGGAGAACTATGTTTTTGCACCCCCATGATATGGATATCATATGAAAGGGTGTGCTGAGAAAAATACGAATACAATAAAAACTAAAACATAAATGAATAGTAAAAAAAAATTTAAAAACAAGCTTTTACTTAAATGGTCTTAAAGGAAGAAAATAAACTTTAAATTAAATCACACCCACCAATTTATTACATTACACAATTTATATGATACTAGCGACTCACCCTCGCTCCGTTCGGATTCGTCCCTACTTACGTTTTAAGGTTGAGTAAAGATTTCTCAGAGATGAGATATTTTCCCGCAGTAAAAAGTATCCTATATGTTGACCCGGATAACCAGCTATCGTCACACATAATTTCATCAAATTCTCTCCAGTGGTTTTTTCGTGATACGGCAACAGACAGACAGACAGACAAAAATTCTGAAAACTATAAATTCGGCCTCTGTATCGATAATAATTAATGTCTATTTCAATAAGATTTCCCAAAAAATATTTAATGTACAGATTCGGCTTAATTATAATTTGTATAAATTAAAGGTTTTCGCGAGATTTACCTATTTTAAATATTATATTCTTGTTTATCTAGTCGCGACATGTTTTTTTATCATATAAATTATGTAATGTAATAAATTGATAGGCTTGAATTAATTTAATGTTTATTTTCTTCTTTAGAGAGTATTTAATTAAAAGCTTGTTTTTAAAAATGTTTTTTTTACTATTAATTTATTTTAGTTATTAACACAGGTAGTATATATGTATTAATTAGGTATACATATTATATTATGAAGCTAATTTCTATTATGTGTAAAACATCATTTTTATATACAAATATAAAGTACTATTTGAACAAAACATATATTTATACAGACTTCGACTATGTATTATTAAAAAAAGTCTATCATTATAACATAACATGTTATTCATATAAGCAATAATGTGTAACCAAAGGGAATATGAAGAAAAAAATCAAATGCGTGACCTGCTTCATAAGTGACAGTGCCAGCCAAAATTTAAACATTTTATTTGCTAAAAAGATCAAAAAATAATAATGATATCACAAATGAAATATGACAGCTTCATTTCCCGCTATTTTATATATACTTATTATTAATTTATTCTTATATAATTCACTTAAAGTAGAAATAGCCTTTTAATATATGATAAGCCATACATAATCAGTAAACACATTTTTTACCGCTACACTAAAGATTAAATGCCAATTTAAACAAAATGAAATGTTGTGTCTCATTAATCAATTACAACACACTTTCATATAATTTAAATGTTATTTGATTTATTTCATCTATCGCTAGTAAAATTTAAGTAAAATAAATCAAGTCAACTCGATGGCTGTCTCAATTGATAGATATTTTATTACCATGTTTTTGAATACTTGAAATCGCCTTCACCTGTTTTATTTACAGCAGCTCTTATGTTTATCCTTAGAACTAGACTAAGGCTTCTAGCGCCATCTTTTGCAAATTTTTGTTACTAACAGTAGCCTATGTTTTACTCTAGGTTATAATCTATCTATATTCTAAACTTCATGCAAATCTGTCTAGCCGTTCTAGTGTATCTTTAAAATATAGGATTTTTAACCCACTTTTTCTTCGTAAACATAAGTCAAAACACTTTTATTTTTTAATACATGGGTAATGAAAAATTGTGAAAAAACAGAAATAAAAGTTTTAAGCTATGTTTCAGCATTAAAAATCGTATGATGCAATGTAGAATATCATCTGTCTAAGCAATCTGGTAATTAGTACATCGTGAGAGTCAAACGCTTGAATTATAGAGTTCGTGAACAAAAAAGACATGATATATCTGATTTGGTATATGTTTTGCTCATCATCGTAATTGATCTTCCTATAACATCGATATGAATTATGAATCAATCAAAATATCATTACGGGCTTTAGCCCTATTTTATAAGCGTACGCGATAATAAATATTTTATTAACTAAAAATGTTTAGAATTTTTATTACAAAATGTTTTATGTCTACGTAACATTTTATATAATACTAACGGCTCACCTTCGCTTCGCTCGGGTTTGCCTCTAGGAAAACAAATACAAAACTATTCCACGGGAAGCGTACATTTTTCCGAGATAAAAAGTAGCCTATGTGTTATTCCAGACTATAATCTATCTCTGTGCCAAATTTCATCTAGATCCGTTCAGCCGTTCTGGCCTGAAAAAGTAACAAACATACATCCATACTCACAATCCTTCACATTTATAATATTATTAGTACAGATGGTGTATTCAATAAAATATAATACTTAATATTATAAATATGAAAGCATGTTTGTTTGGTTGATTTTTCTTTTAACAGCAACTGACAGATTGAGGTGACCTATAACTTTTTATTTTCAATTTATAGGCTGGAAAGCGCCATAGGCTACTTTTTTGATCTCAATCCTACTAATCCTCCTAATATTATACATGCGAAAGTTTATGAGGATGTAAGGATGTCTGGATGTATGGATGTTTGTTACTCATTCACGCAAAAACTACTGAATAGATTTTAATGAAACTTTACAATAATATAGATCATACATCAACAGAACATATAGGCTACTTTTTATCCCAGAAAAATGTACGGTTCCCGTGGGATAGATTAGTTTTTTTTTTCTAGAGACGAACCCAAACGAAGCTAGGGTGAGCCGCTAGTAATTAATAAAATATTAGTAAGAGTGTATCTGTTTTATAAAGTCATGTAATCGCTACAGCTTTGTCATTACGCCGTCCGCCTTTTCTATTTATTTGCATAGTCTATGCGTGTACAATGGATAACATACTGTATACTAAAGCTGCGGTATTACTTTAGCCACGGATTACGAACAATCGCCTAAGTTAATTGATTTTTTATCCTCATATTTATAGGTCGCTGTTTTTAGATACTCGTTTTTATGATTGAATTGAAAATTGATTAAATTACGAAAAAGTTTTTATGTTAAGTTTAACTGAATATATAAGCCTCATATAGTTAATAACAGTAGATTGACAAATAACTGGAAAGCCATAGACTTTATTCTGACCTTTTGGCGTAATATGTAGGTACCTACTATAGTACCTGAGCTGTTAGTAACAACTTGTGTAACTTTTCTAGCTTTTTATAAGTACATACTCATATAAAGGCTAAATGGATTTCCATAGGATTTAGGATGGAGATAGCTTATATAGATAATAAATCTACCTCTAATTCGAGTAGATTAATAATATATAAACTTATTTTTCTTCTTAAACAAAACTATCTTTTCGGATTTTCTCGCGGATTTATTTTGATTTTTAGTTCCCGATGCGACGTTTTGAATGCTTTCTAGAAAATGGTCACGGGAGAGAATTTTTTTATTTAGAATGTCAAATATTTGGTTATCAAGGAATGTTAATTAAAATAACCAATTATATCTTTAAATATGTTACATCTATTCTAGAAGTAAGAAGAAAGATAATTTTAGGGAAATCTATAAATTTTAGGCAAAAATGAAGTGCTATCCGTATCTAAAAATGCTACTTAGTCTATCCCCAAAAACAATCTTCGTATTCTCATATTCTTCTCATATTCTTTTTCTTGCGATATTAACTGAAAGAACAGTGTCGGTTTGTTAATTAAACGTTGACCTCTGCTAACAATTTTGTGGTGTATACAACACACCATGAAAATGAATGTTTATAAAAAATAAAAAAAGTATGAAAAGGCTAAATAATGTTAATTTTGACTTTTAAAATCAGTTTACATATATTATAATAATGGCGAATACGTGATTCACCCCTTTTTAACATCCAATGCTAGGCAAAGGCTTCTCTTCAATGGGAGAGGGATGGGGTCGTAGCCCACAACGCTGGCCAAGTGTAGGTTGGCGGACTTTACATGGTTTTTTAAGGTATTGAATGTTTCGGTAGGTTTTCTTGGACACAGTATGTACATATCTTGGTTCTCTATGTCATAAAAATATTAAGGGATAAAAATTAGTATTATATAATATTGCATACAAACACCTACTTAATAGAATACAATTTAAACTAAACGTATGAATGTGCGAGATATTGGAAATTTTCTTGAAGTTGGTTAAAAATATATCATTAAAAAAAGCTCGTAGGTAGAAAGCTTTAGAATGTTACACAATTTGTAAAGCTCATAATGAACCTCAGCTCATTGTAACCTAATAACCGGTAAGGTCTTTGATCATAAATAGGACATCCTCGCTTCATTAGTTCTATGAGGGAGGGACGTGTATCGTTCAATTGTACGAATAAATATAAACATATTATGAATATTTGGCATTTCCAATTACTGTGAAATTTGTCTGTATTTTTATGAATTTTATTTAATTATTGTTTTTTTTTTTATTTATTTTTTATATATGGCTAGTAATTAATTAAAAAATCAAACAGTAAAAAAATAATTTCAAAGTATACTAGTGACTTATTTTGGTTTCGCTCGGACACGTCCCTAAGTTCCTTGCAGTAACGTACACACATACACGATTTTTTTAAGGGATTTTTTTTTTATTATATAAACCTAAACTTTTTCTGTTTACTTAGTTTGAACTTATAATACATAAATGTGCAAGCTGTTGTCTCCTATAAGTGAAGGAGCACACATATTGTAAGTTTTATTTATTTTTATATTCTTAAACGATGTAAAGTGTGTATATTTTGTTGGAGGTCCTTATCAAAATAAAAATAAAATAAAATAAAATTATAAAGTGTATCCATATTATATCGTCGTATAGAACCATCTTAACATATATCATTTTTGCTCCATAACAAGAATGCTTTATATCAATAAAGTCCAAACGTTTTTAATTACACATTTTACTGTGTTCATTATTAACAATCACATACTTTATATTACGCAATTATAACAATCAATTTTCTCACGCTGTGTTAGAAATAATTAAAGACACTTCACACGTTCATATAACAGGGTACAATAAATTAAATTTACTAATCGGACCACACAGGATTCTAACGAAACTTGTTAGTCCAGCCAACAATTTGCCTTGTCTTAAGCGAAACGTAAGGCAGTAAACCGTGTAATTGCGTTCTATCGAACAGTGGTCACGAACAATAGCGGTAATTGTCGCTCGTGCGCACCCAGCCTTATTATAACTATAGTATTAATACTGGCTTGTTATGTAACGCTGGGTCTAATTTGGGTTATGTTTTTAATTGATGATAAAGAATAGTCATTGATTTTATGTGTTTCTAGCTACTTTCGCTCGCTTCGCTCGGGTCCCTAGATACGTTATTTTTTTATAAAATAAAAGTATTTTAAGTTACCCCTTATAACATCAGCTATCTGCCAGTGAAAGTTCCGTCAGAATTAGTCCAGCCATTCCGGAGATTAGCCGGAATAAACAGAGAGATAGACCGACAGTGAAATATTTAAATTGTGTTTTTCTTATAAGAAAACAGATCCCGTATATAATTTCATATGCATTTAGTACAAATCTGTTATTTTGACATAACAAACAGACACTTCAATTTTATTTATCCGTACAGATATATCGATTATTGATAACATCATCTTTGTTACATTAGAAAGAATAGCAGCATAATGGCATAACCATAAGCAATTAGGCAAAATGTCTCAGGACTTGAACCCGTAACCTCCTATATGGTAAACAAATCTAATGATATATAAATAATAAGTAAGTATTCAGCCCTTTTTAACGTCTTACTGCTGGGCACGGGTCTCCTTTCAATACGAGGGTAATCAGACCATAGTCCACCGAGCTGGCCAAATGCGGATTGGCGCACTTCACATGTCTTTCGAAAACTTGCTACGTTTTCTCAGACATGCAGGTTTCCTCACTCACGATGTTTTCCTTCACCGTAAGGCAAGTGGTAATCATGTTAGAAAAGATTCGTACGTGAAAATATCAGAGGTGCAAGACCCGGGATTTGAACCCGCTTCACTCGGTTTCCCAAGCGAGCGCATTACCAATGGGCTACCACTGCGTAATAAGTATATGAGAAACATATAAATATTTTTCTATTTGTATTTAATGGAATGTGCATCTTTAGCCTAGCAATCAAGTACGAAATAAAATTATGTAGGTACTATTTGAGACACAGCCAATTAAACGAATTATTATTATTGTGAAAAAACATTTAATTTTCCAACACCGCTTAAGAAATGTAAATTGGTTTTGGCATTTTAATTAACTTGTCAACAATTGAGTTGAGATTTCGAAAATTTTATTTTTAAAATAAAAGTTTTATTTTTTCCTGTATTTTTATGATGGTGGTATAAAGCTAAAGAGTTGTATTGTATTCAGTCCCTTTTTAACGACCCACTGCTGGGCACGGGCCTCCCTTCAATACGAGGGGAATCAGGCCATAGTCCACCACGCTGGCCAAGTGCGGATTGGCGGACTTCATATGTCTTTCGAAAACTTGCTAGGTTTTCTCTGACATGCAGGTTTCCTCACGATGTTTTCCTTCATCTAAGGCAAGTGGTAATTATGTTAGAAATGATTCGCACATGAAAATATCAGAGGTGCGAGACCCGGGATTTGAAGCCGCTTCACTCGGTTTCCAAAGCGAGCGCGTTACAACTGCGCTACCACTGCCTACTGGGCTACCACTGCCTATAATAGCTAAAGAGTTATTTAGGCATAATTAAGTTATCAAAGTTCCAGTTTTCAAATGAGAATAATCTTAAGTCCTAACACTTTCAATTAATTCAGACCAAACCCACGCTTTCTAACAAAACCAACATACAGCTATCTCTAATATAAAACCATATGACATCTTTGTTTCTGCTTTGAAAGAAGATAATTACGAAAATTCTTTCAATGTTTTATCAAAAATAATCTACATCTATATGATATTGAAAGAGGGGAAAAAATTACATATATATGTACACCGAAACAAAATGAAAAAAGGCTATATATAAAAATCCTAAAACGTGCCTTGAATTAAAAAAGCTGTATCGATTTGTCGCTTCCTATTGCCCTTGAATTATGACACATCGTAACCCGACAAAGTGCTAATAGAACCACAAACCCACAGACTTTACATAAGGTAGGTAAAGTTCGGTGAGCACAAAGTACGAATTGTCAGAAAATTGTACAGTTTTATTGTTTTATTTCCATACTAGTGACTCACCCTTGCTCCGTTCGGGTTCGTCCCTAGTAACATTTTAACGTTTAGTATAGATTTCTCAGAGATGAGACATTTTCCCGCAGTAAAAAGTGTCCTAAATGTTGACCCGGATAACCAGCTATCATCATACCAAATTTCATCAAAATCTATCCAGTGGGTTTCTCGTAACGCGTGCCCAGACAGAGACTGAAAAATACTAAAAACTTATAGATTCAGCCTCTATATCGATAATAATGACTATTGAAATAAGATTTTCCTAAAAATATTTAATGTAGGTACCTATAGATTAGACTCAGGTAGAATTTTATTATGATATGGATAGATGAAGTTACTTTATCTTTAAAAAACATATATATAATATTTGTGAAATGATAAATTCAACAATTTTACTAAGTAAAATTTTGATTCTTAAAAACCAATGATAAAATCAAAAATAATAACAAAGTTCTGAATTGATAGCGAATGTCAATACTGTCAAGCCTCGATTTCTTTAGCCTCAGCGACACGTCCAGAATAGCAATGCACACGTGTCCCACAGAATGCATTATTAATACCAATGTTTTGGAATATAAACTTGTTTCAACGAATTTGTTATAACAGAGTTTGTTTTTGATACATGGCTCCCTTATTTTTTACTTGTTTTTGCTAGCAACTGCTACTGTTTTTTAAATATACGAATATATTTGCAGATTTATACATATATATATACAGGGTGGAACAAATCGATGGGACATGGAAGAAAAGTACCTTAAATATTGAAGTTATCAAGATTTACTCAAAGGAAACATTTCTTGATTTTTAAAAATAATAATAACTGCATTTAATTTTTTTTAAAAAAAGCTTACCTGAACCGGGAATCGAACAAAATAAAAATGTAAAAAAGGACAGCGTCACTATTTTATCGAATTAATCGATAGGGTCTTTGGTAAGGATAAAATCTCTGAAACAAACATTGCGTCTTAGAATTAAAGAAAACGATGAAATCTTACAAATTGTACATATCGACTCTAACATCGTGGAATAAAAGCATAGGACATGGAAGAAAAGTGTATTAAACATTGAAAATATCATGTTTCATTCCAAAGAAACATTACTTTATTTTTAAGAATAAGACTAACTGCATTTACATTTTTTTCAAAAGAGGTGACCTGAACCGGTAATCGAACCAACGGAAAATGCAAAAAGGTACACCGTTACTGTTTTATCGAATTAATAGATAGAGAGGATGAAATGTTTCGAACGAAAATTGTATGTTACAGTTAATGAAAACGATGAAATCTTTCAATTTATACATACATATCGACTCTAATTAACATCGTGGAACAAACGTATAGAAAGTGGAAGACACTTATCTTCAATTTTCTACAATTTTCGTTCGAAACATTTCGTCCTCTCTATCTATTAATTCGATAAAACAGTGACGGTGTACATTTTTGCATTTTCCGTTAGTTCGATTACCGGTTCAGGTCATCTCTTTTAAAAAAAATATTAAATACAGTTTCTCATATTCTTAAAAATAAAGTAATGTTTCTTTGGAATGAAACGTGATATTTTCAATGTTTAATACACTTTTCTTCCATGTCCTATGCTTTTATTCCACGATGTTAGAGTCGATATGTACAATTTGTAAGATTTCATCGTTTTCTTTAATTCTAAGACGCAATGTTTGTTTCAGAGATTTTATCCTTACCAAAGACCCTATCGATTAATTCGATAAAATAGTGACGCTGTCCTTTTTTACATTTTTATTTTGTTCGATTCCCGGTTCATGTAAGCTTTTTTTAAAAAAAATTTAATGCAGTTATTATTATTTTTAAAAATAAAGAAATGTTTCCTTTGAGTAAATCTTGATAACTTCAACATTTAAGGTACTTTTCTTCCATGTCCCATCGATTTGTTCCACCCTGTATATATATTTGGCTTTAAATACTCTTACGAACTCCAACTATATTAATCCTTACCATTAGTCTGGACCTATCCACTGTATGTTAACTGCTTTATATAGAAGTATGATAAACCAAAAGTTTAATTTATATTTCAATTGAAACTAAATTACTCCTATTTTTAAAACAAAAAACAAAAAAGGAGCACTCGAAATTCAGAATCCCCTTTGTAACCTCGTAAAAATGTAACTAAAACGAATCCAAAAAAGGATTCAGGCGTAAATTATACGTTTTCGGGAACATATTAGAATTTATCGAATGTTCGTAGAGGTTTTATATAGGGATTTTTACAAAAATTTACGCTTATTTATTTCTTTGTACATTTTCGCCTTGTATATATCATGTATGGGCAAAAATCTTGTAAGTTGTACAGCAAAGTACTCAAAAGGACGTCCAATCAGAATAATATTATTTAATAAAAATATAAAAAATCTTCCACGCAGCGGAAATTAAAATCAATATTATCTTATTAAAATTAAACCTTATTGTATTAAAACTTTTATTTCTCCACAAAATGTGTGAATTGTGTATTTTCCCTATAGATTGAATCACTATGAATGATTTTGTTACTTGGAAATAAACCTCTTCTCATAACTTCTCCATAGTACGTACTTAAATCGGGACTATAATTTGCATGTGCATTTCATCCTTAAAGACTGACTATGTCGTTGGGTAAAACCCATACACGTTGTATGGAGATACAAGGAAATTGCTTTAATGTATGGAAAAAATATTCCATAGAAGTAAATTTTATTTGAAAAACATGTAAAATGTATCGCTATACATATAAGTATACATATAAACTACTTACAAGGACTGTATAAAGTAATGAAAGTGAGCATGTCAATGTTGACCTATATAAATATATCATAGGTATTCTCATCTCAGAAAAAAATATAGACTTGTTTGATACATATATCTTTTTAATGTCAAATTCAATGGCTCAATATATAAAACATTTGGATAATTTTATATTTTCGTGTGGATTAAATTATAATATTGTTGTAATATATCCAAAAAAAAATGACACTTGATACAAACTTTTGTGGGTGACGTAAGAGTATTCCACATTACACATATCTGTCTGTATGTGACTGCGTGTCTGCTTGTATACATTACAGTTACTAGATATATAAGCCACTATTAGAACAAATAAAACCTCCTTTTTTAAAATCAGTTAACTGAAAATTCAAAAACAATTATCAAAATATCAATTAAAAAAGTTTTAAATCGATTTTCATCACGTATTAAGTCGCGGAACTGAGCAAGGAACTCACGCTGACGAGTCGCGACGTGCATTACGCATGAGTTCGTGTCAGGAAACGGACACACGTGTATGTATGCACTAATAACATGTTGAGCTTCCTGTATCCTATTTTACCCTAAGCTTACACAAGTTGATATCCAACAATCGATATTGCAAACAGAAAACAAAAGTATATGAAAATATACCTATGTAATTTAATCGTTAAGTTAGATTGTTCATCGATACTTTTGGAGCTTTTATAAAGCTTTAAAAGACTATCAAAATATCATTTATTTAGCTTTCTTAAGTAAGCTTAAACATACAAAGAGTTGTTTAAAACTAAAATTTCAGAAGCTTCAATCCTATTGTTTTACCTATTATTTTATCTAAAAATAACCATAAAGTACGAATTTTTATTCTTATTAGGGTGCGTTTACATCAAACGAGCGAATGCTCATTCTATCCCCACCCTAACAAATTCTTTTAATGTAAACAGAGACAGAGCATTCTTTCGTTGTTCTCTCTGCGTTCGCAAACATTCTATAGAATATTCTAAGAATGCTCACTCGCTTGATGTAAACGGCACTAGAACGTGCGAACAATTGCTTAGAGCGTTCTTAGATGTTCGAACGCGCTCGCTCCCCGTAGCGGTCTCTTCAAAGCGTTCTTGTGTTCTAGCAATTTGAATATTTACGAGTACATACCTACTTATCGAATCATGGATTGGTCTCAAAATAAATGTCTATTAATGTCTATTAATAAAATTTGTCACCCACCAACGTCTCTTTCTTCTTTTCTTTTTGACTGTTTGAGACAAAATAATAAATGCAGCACTTGCAATTATAATATCGCTGTCAGAGTCGGACATAACCAAAGAGTATATAACTACACCGTGAAAATTGAAATAATGAAACACTACCAACCACAAAATTGACATGAATGGGCAATGAGCATTCGTTCGGCTGATCTAAACGTCATTGCAAGAATTCTAGTTCTATGTTCTCATTTTGCTCGTTGATCTTTTGGTGTAAACGCTGAAATCGAGATTTCGTTTACACTAAAAGAACAAGAAAGAATGCTCTTGCTCTAGCTCTAGTTCTTTGTTCGTTTGATGTAAACGCACCCTTACACAGATTTTGCGAGAAAATAAGCTTTTTATATGATAAAATTCATAATTTAAAACACGTAATAAAAAAACCATCGTAACCGTACTAACATCATATTTCCTATAACAACATTCAACAGCGGAGCTTTCAGCATATTTTTCAAGTTAAATTAAATGTATACGTGACATTATCAATTTATTTTCAGAGCTTTTGTTTTAATAATATAAAGAAGAGCACGTAACAAAAATTTAATAACAACCAGACAGGTACAAAGTATTGCACCGACCCTTTTTACTCGTTATGCTTTAAATTGTTTTATTTTTGCTAAGCTTCGAAATGTTTTCTACTGTAAAGCACGGATAGTTCGTACTAATTGAAAACTTCAAATATTTTCTAAGTTTAATCTGGACGTGGAAGTTGATTTACTGTATTAAATGCGAGATATTTTATATGTGTATGTTTGGTTACGTTAAAATGGCTGGGGACGGATTTGGATAAAATTTTGTAAACACGTAAGTTATGATAGAATAACATATAGGTTATTTTTATTATATGATATTACTTATTATTATATGATAGACTTTTAATATGGCATAAACAGTACTGTTAGGCACCTGTTGAAACATTTGAGGGAATCGAGGATAAATGGGTGGTATAAGTGAATATTATTTAAATACTAGCTTTTGTCCGTAACCTTGCTTACCTAGTTTATCTAAGTGCAAGCGATTCCCCCTCGTTTCGCTCGGGTTTGTCACTAGCTTGCTTCTCAATACAAACTTTCATCCCCATTTTCACCCCCTTAAAGGATGATTTCTGGGATAAAAAGTATCTTATGTCCTTCCTCATACTATCTTCTTACCAAACATCTAAATCGGTTCTGTAGATCCAGAGATTGGATACTACAACCTCACAAACTCACAAATTCACAAGCTTTACTTCTTTATAATATTAGTATAGATAATGGCTCCACTCCTAAGGGTAGCATGATGAATGCTACGAAATAAATTTTCGAATATTGACGGGTATTTTTTCAGAGATTTGCACGTTCAAACAAACAGAAAATTTTAGCTTTGTAATATTAGAAGGTATATATTAAAAATATTTTAAATAGTCCTTGTTTATGCTTACACAGAAATTGGGCAATAGAACTATACGAGTACATTATGATTAAGTCACAGATTTTCCAAACAAAGGACTTCTAACAAATGTCTAATATTGTAAACAATCAAACACTAGATACAGATCGTGGTGCTTCTTATTTATAATACAAATATATTTTCATACTGTCTTTATTTTAAAAACATTTATTTCTTAAATGAGAAATAGTGACCTGATTTCGATCACCGCTTTCCATCAATTCAGTTGTTTGCTAGAATAGTTCCTACTACCGGGTTTTATTTTAAATATAGCTTTTTACTAACATTTGCCTCACGCGGGAATTGAACTCGCGATATAAGTCGTCACGCTTATATTATATTTTTAAAAAAGAAAACCAAAATATCTAAATACTTAGCGTTACTTTACGAGTTAACACGCTTTTATTGCACACAAAACACATTTTCACGTCATACGATTTCAAACAATTTCCAACTTATTTCCCTTTGTGAACGTAATAAAAGAATTAATCAGCATTTTGAACGAAAAACCATTTACGGTCTATTTTATAATGTACCGACGTGACTATACAATTTTGTTTTATGTGTATAATTTAAAGGCACCGATGTACGCAATAGATCGTGGCCCTTTGACGCCTACGCTCCATTGTTTGAACCCATGCACCTATGAAGAAAATTACACCAAACCAAGTGTAAATTATTCGAAATTCATACACGCGATTTAGATATCTATGTTAAAGTAACTAAATCCATTTTCGGCCGTACACTTTTTATACTTTGCTTCATAATAGTTATAAATAATGCAAATATAATGCATGCAATTCTAACATCTATTTTACTATAAGTCTTATAATGTTATGATAGAATATTTCATGTTATGTCATACGTGTTAATTCATTAGTATGAGTTTAGATTTTGCAATGAACTGATTATATGGGTTTCATCATTTTCATCTTCAATTTGATTTAAATAATATATATAACCACATTGTATGCGGCTCTTTTTTACGTCCCACTTCTGGACACGGGCTTCCCTTCAATGCGAGGGGATCAGGCCATAGTCCATCAAGCTGAGCGAGTGCGGATTGGCGGACTGCACATGTCTTTCGAAAACTTGCTAGGTTCTCTCAGACATGCAGGTTTCCTCACGATGTTTTCCTTCATCTTATGACAAGTGGTAATCATTTTGGAGATGATTTGCACATGAAGCGATCTTTAACTGAAAATACATAGATTACTCGAAATGTACTTCATAAAACTTTTACTGATTCATTGACAGACAAAGCACAGCTTAAACTATTAAGTCTAGATAAGAAGCAAAAAATGTCGTTATATAACAATAATCAAAATTAAGAAAGAATTTGTATCAATTCACCCCATAAACGGGTTAAAAAGGAGAAATAAGGTTAAAATTTTTCTCATCACTCTTAAAATATGAACATTTATACTATTATCGACGGTTAATCCAGTTAAATTCACCGGTTGTATCAAATATCTTGAAAAAAATTTGCTTACAAATACTAAATCGATTATATCATAGTTATAGTGAATTAAATTATAAATATCCGAAGTTAAAATAACACGAGCGGAAGTTCGTTATGTAGTCTGTGAAGTCTAATAACGGATAGTGAGAGTTTACCCTTAGAGTTTAGATCAAAAGACGCCTCTTTAACTAAATTACTCAATAGTTATACCAAACAAAAATAGTTGCGCGGTCATAACAGAACTGAATACGTTTAAAGGGTTCTGTACGCTGATAAATTTCCAGTTTTTTCAATTCAATTCAATTTTCTTCCTAAAGGCTTCATAGCATGCCAGTTGGTCACCCGTTATCATGCAAATGTCACGTAGAATGGAGAAGACACGTGGATTGGAAACAGATCGACGTTACGACTATTGATTAAGATGTTTTTATTTTGATAATATCTTTTACGTGTTTAAATAAGTAGTGTAAATTACTATTTTATCGTGTATACATAATTTTTCTTCTTTAAGACGTAATAATAACAGATTATGCGTTTTCATCATTTATCTACAGACCCCCAACCCGGACACAAGATTGATAATCGATAGCGAGGAATGATAACGTGTAGTTCATCTTTTCAGCTATGTTATAAGGCTTATTTTTAAATGCACAGTTTTTTAAGATATGTTCGATATTTTTACTATCAGGCACCTTCTCGATAAGAGGTCAAGTGGCAAGCTAAATTCGGACTTATGTAAGACTGACCTTTACTTACGTAATATTGAAAGCATGTCAGTATTCGCTTCTGTTTGAAAATCGATACTTCGCAATGAGTAATCGATAATCTGTCATTATGGACATTGGACATGTTAAACGAATTAGAAAAATCGATATTCGGTTAGAGGTATAATGGATGAATGAATGCATATTTTTAATTGCAAAATTCCTGCAGGCTTAGACAAGATGTCACTTCTACAATCATTAAAGAATAGAAATTTTTAAACTTTAATTTCAATCTATACCGACATATAATAAAATCGTGAGTCGAATCTGTACATTCAATATCTTTTGGAAAATCTTATTGAAATAGTCATTTTTATTGATACAGAGGCCGAATCTATAGTTTTTAGAATTTTTGTTTGTCTGTCTGTTTTGTCTATCTGAGAACGCATCACGAGAAAACCGCTGGACAGATTTTGATGAAATTTGGTATAATGATAGCTGGTTATCGGGGCAACATATAGGATACTTTTTATTGCGGGAAAATTTCTCATCTCTGAGAAATCTACACTAAACGTTAAAACGTGATTAGGTACGAAGCCGGGCGGAGCATGGGTAAGTCGCTAGTCTGATATAATTTTTAAATATCTATTTTTCAACGATGGTAGAATTATACCTTGTAAAAGCCTTCTGAAAATAAATGTTATAAATTTTATTTACGCCAGTATATTTTTCTCAGATATATTATTTTCTATAACCGTATAGAGACGCTCTCGAAGAGCATTCATTGGCTTCGTTAAACGATGGTAATCCTACTCGTATAAGTTTAGTCAATGGTCATCTTAGACAAACAAGTCCAGATATTTCTTTAGTTTCCACTGATATCATTTTACATTTTAATTGGACAACATTAAATGATTCTTTGGGAAGCGATCATTTAATGATTAAAATTTCAACAGAGTTTTACGGTGCACCTATTATACCTCGACGTAATTATAAAAGAGCTGATTGGCCTAAGTACAAAACTATGTTAGAGGTATTGTTTAACGACTTCTCTTACTGTGAGGATATACAGGCTTGTTACGACAATTTTGTAAACTACTTAAATATAGCTGCTGATATGCACATTCCGTATATTAAAATTAATCCTAATCCGTCAAGCAAATTTTCTCCCAAGCCATATTGGAACCCTAGCCTTTCTAAATGTGTTGCAGAGCGTCGGTTAGCTTTGACCAAATTTAGACGTAATCCAGTGCCGTGTAATTTAGATATTCTGTACAATAAAATACGGGAATCTCAAAGAGAGATACGCAAGGCTGATTCTAAATCTTGGCAAGAATTTTGCACATCTATGGATGGCGCTTCCGATGAAAGTGAAGTTTGGCACAAAATGAAGTGGTTCAAAGGACGTGCAATATCAAAAAATTATGTTAACAAGGAACATTGTATTAAACTTTTGGAAAGACTTACACCTGATTATGCAACTTGTACCGAACCTACATTTTCATCCAAGAACACAATTTTGGAAAATGAAATCACATTGCATGAATTACATAATTCCTTGAAAAATAAAGACAGTTGTCCTGGTAATGATAATATTTCATATTCTATGTTAAAGAACTTACCGCATAACGGCAAATGTATTTTGTTAAAAAATTTTAATTTAGTTTTTGTAACTGGAAAAGTACCAAACCAGTGGAAAGATATAACGGTAATCCCTATTCCAAAACCCGGGAGGAGTCCTGATTGTCCTTCCTCACTTAGACCCATTTCTATGATTTCGTGTGTCTGTAAAACTTTTCATGCTATTCTAATTAAGAGATTAGAATGGTTCATGGAAAGGAATAATATCTTTCTACCTATAACAACTGGTTTTCGGAAGTGCCGTTCTTCTTTGGACAACCTAGCTACATTAGTATCAAGAATTCAAATAAATTTATCTAAAAAACTATTTACAATAGGATGCTTCATAGATTTAGAAGATGCCTATAATAATATTGACATCTCAGTTCTTTTACAAGTATTAGATAATTTAAATGTTGGAGGTAAGCTGTGTGTGTATTTATGGAATTTTTTAAGTCATAGAAATTTAAAAATTAACACGGACTGTACGTGGATATGTAGGTCAACTGGCAAAGGTTTAGCTCAGGGAGATCCATTTTCACCGTTACTGTTCAATATAGCAACCATAAGCTTGTGTAAAAATATAAATTTGAATAATGTGATGATATCTCAATACGCCGACGACTTTGTGTTGTATAATACATGTAAAAATACAGAGAATGGCACACAAAGTTTACAAACAGAGATTAATAAATTTGTAGAATCTGCTTCAACATTAGGATTACAAGTATCTTCTTCAAAGAGCAAAGTATGCGTATTCAGAAAAAGGAACAGAAATACAATAATCAACTTAACAATTAATAATGGTACACTGCAGGTTGTAGATGAAGTAAAATATTTGGGTGTATGGTTAGATCATGCTTTGCGCTGGGGTAAACACATCAATGAAGTAAAAATAAAATGTCTTAAGATTTATAACGTTTTTAAAATATTGGTTGGTTCGGGATGGGGTACCCATCCGATACATTTAAGGAGACTATATATTTCTATAGTGCGTAGTCGATTAGATTATGCTAGCTTTCTATTTGCCAATAGCTGTAAGACAAATTTATATAAACTTGATAAAGTACAAAATTTATTTATGAGAAGTATCGGTGGCTTCATTAGAAGCACTTCAATCCATGTTATGGAATCAGAACTTCATCTCCAGCCTCTGTGTGTGCGACGGTTTTATCTAGCTGGCAAATTTTGGTTTAAATCTATGAGTTTCTCTCAAAATGTTTTGGCCAATGTATTGGATAATCTAAGTGACCTCTGTAGAACTAGTTTTTGGAGACGCAAGAACAAGCCACTTTTAGTCATTATTCATAATCAATTTAAAACTACTTCTTTTTATAAAAGTAATAATTTGGGATGTTTTTCTTTGGATACTTGGTCAAGCAATGTGGATTTTTCTAATATTATTAGCAGTCATATACAGGATATTTACAAATCAAAAAAGTATTATAATCCTACTATACTTAAAAATATTTGTACGAACTATTTTAGAGAAAAATATGGTAATTTTTATAGTATTCATACGGATGGTTGTAAAGACGGAGATGGAGCTGGCGTGGCCTTTTTAGATACGCAAAATGGTACATCAGTAAAGTTGCAGACTAATACAAATATGTCTTTTATGCACATTGAATTAATTGCTATAGCAGAAGCGATCGCATATATTGAATCCTTAAATCCAGGAAACTACGTAATCTATTCCGATTCTAAGAGTGCTCTTCAACATCTAAATAAATGTAGTAGTACTTTTCGCGGGATACCAATAGCGTACGATATTATAAAATCTATCCAAAAACTGGCGAATAAGGGATTTGTCTTAAAGCTTCAATGGGTTCCTTCACATATAGGATTGCATGGTAATGAAGAAGTTGATCGCCTTGCGAAATCAGCGGTGGATTCTGACTTAGTATTTAATGGTTTACCTTATTTCAGTGATTTAATTCATTTAGTAAAAGAAAAATGTTACGAAATGTGGAAGGAACATTTTGACGTAAGATCAGTAACAAAAGGAATTTGGTACAAAACCATACAGCCATCTCTTTCTCGGTCTCCGTGGTTTGTTGGTGTTAATTTATGTAGATATGATCTTGTAACAGCTCTTAGACTTCGTTCCGGACACATCCCATTGAATAACTTTGCTTACCTGGTACGTAAAACCCCATCTCCTAAATGTTCAGAGTGTGACGTTGTCGAAGATGTTTACCATGTCCTAGTGGAATGTGTCCGAAATGAGGTCGAAAGATTAGAATTAATGAGTAATATAAATTTGTTTGAATTAGGAATATGCAATTGTATTTTAGGTCGTCCTGAATTAAAAGAAGCTAGAATATTGTATAAGATTTATAAAATAGCTGTAAAGCGTCGGTGAGTTTTTGTGTAGTTGCTCCAATGAGGGTGGCATGTTCAATTTATGAACAAACCCTCTTTAAAAATAAAAAAAAATAAAAAAATAACCGTATAGAGGTTTTATGAGGATTTAGAAGACCTAGCTTTTTGAATTTACGAAACGAATATGATGATATTTAGCCTGTTTTTAAACCAGAACATGTTTGGTACTTTTTAATCGACTTCAACAAGAGGGAGATACCCCAGGGGTGGTTTTATATGAATTAAAAAAAAATGATTTTGAAGTCGGTATTAGTTTAGATTTTTTTGCAAAACGTATTTATTTACCCTGTAAATTATAATGCCTTACTCAGAATAGATAGCTTATATCTTACATTTACTGTAATTTAATATAAAAAATCTTATCTATACATCTATACAGATAAATAAAATTGGAGTGTCTGTTTGTAATATTAAAATAACCGCTTTTTACTAAATGCATTTGGGTGTATACACGGTACATATACCAAAACAACATTTTTTACAATTTTTGTCTGTTTGTCTGCTTATTTATTCCGGTTAAACTCTGAAATGGCTAGACCGATTTTGACGAGACTTTCATTGGCAGATAGCTGATGTAATAGGAGTAACTTAGGCTACTTTTATTTTAGAAAAAAAGGGTACCACGAAAAAAAATTAAAACCAAATTAATTAATTAATTTTGTTTTGGAAGCAAGCGAGGATGAGTCGCTAGTAAACATATAAGATGAGAACAAAAATTCAATTAACTGTCGATACGTTTTCTATTATATTATAAACATCCTTCACGCAAAATTTAAGAAATATGTACTTTGATTTACTACTAGTACAATGTTGACTCCATCACAGTTTTATTTTCCAATAAATAACATCTGAACAGAATTTCAAACAATCGCCTCTCGTTTTAAATATAAATTGAAAACACGTGGATTAATATTTACGCAAATGAGACGATCGGTATTAATAAAACAACTCAGATTTATTTACTGATGGTTTTATGATATGAGTTTCTGTGATACTTGTAAAATGATTATTTTAAAATGATTACATATTTGACCATTAAATTTATTGTATATTTGTTTTAAAAAGGTAGTGGTATACCAGTGGTAACGCGCTCGCTTGGGAAACCGAGTGAACCAGGTTCAAATTCTGGGTCTCGCACCTCTGATATTTTCATGTGCGAATCATTATTAACATGATTACCACTTGCCTTACGGTGAAGGTAAACATCGTGAGGAAACCTGCATGTCTTAAAAAAAACCTAGCAAGTTTTCGAAAGACATGTGAAGTCCGCTAATCCGCACTTGGCCAGCGTGGTGGACTATGATTCCCCTTGTATTGAAGGGAGGCCCGTGCCCAGCAGTAGGACGTTAAAAAGGGCTGAATACATTTGTTTTTTGTTCTATAGAAAAAAAGAAAATTAGTTACCTTGTGTAGCTTAAATAATTTAAAAAATTTTAAAAGCGTTATTTTAAAAGTAGTACAAGCATATTTTCTTCTAAATCTTATTTACTACTTTTTAAACTCTAATACTATCTTAGATTTACGCGAATGTTTGACATTTAAATAAAACTATTACTAGTTTTATTTAAATCTAATACTATCTATAAAATTTACTGATAACATATGTATTTAAAATGCATATACATATATTAAAATATGGAATCTTGTTCATTATCATTTATTATATCTACGGTGATGGATTTTCAAAGAGTTAGGTTAAATCTGCAGACTAGTAGTATATGTGTATACCAGGGTTATTATTGCAGGCCTTATAGTTTTACAAATATGTGTTAAAACTAAATCGATTAATAAGAAAAAAATATATATTTCACACATTTAGACAATACAGTGTTACAAGGATCATTTGGCACTTAGGTGACATTGACATGAGGGCGTGGGTGTGAAATCGGGGTTTTTCTTTTATAAAAAAAAACCTCTTAACGTCTATTAAATCGCTTCATATTTTGAGATATTCTTATTGAAATAAAAGCACGAGATATCCACAACAAACACCAACTCCAACTTCTCTCAAAAGTGTGGATTTACAAGATGGCGGTGTTAATTCTGATTTCGATCACGCCAAATGGTCTATTTTTTTAAAACAAGTGTATTACTTTAATAAGAAATTCATAACTTATAACACCCGTTTAGAAGCTACGGCGCCACAGACAGGCAGACAGACAGACATTTAAACAGGCAGACATATCGGCGCGGTCAAAATAACTCAATAAACTATAAGGTAGGCATCGTGACATCGTAAAACATTTACAATTGCATAAAATGTTCCCACGACTCAACACATAACAAAATTGTATTAAAATTATTGGTAGTTCAAGTAATTATTAAGGAAATAAGAAAGAAGTATAAAAAACATAAAATCGATTATTGAGGAAGTAAAAGTGTTCGTGCCAATGTTATTGTATCACGACTTAACCAGTTCAGTGATAAAATTTGTCTTGATTAATAACAGTCTTTAATACAATATATGCTTTGAACGGTGTTTAAAGCATCGGGTGCCGCTTTAATCGACACTGTCCGGTTTGGTGCAAGTTGAAATATTCAGAATAGTTGCCTATGTAATTAAAACACTCAACGTAACTTTTTAACCGAGTTCAAAAAAGGGAGATACTAAAAATGTATGTATGTTTTTGTGTGTGTACATTATAGTATATCTTTGTAACTTGTACGCAGATGTTCATTCATGACTTTTTTTAAATTAATGAGTAGGTTACGTAATACAAAGATCTCGTAACACATTTACAAGCGTTTTTAAACATCGATAAGTAGTTCCGGCGTTTATCTTGTGCATAAAAATTTATGTTTCTTCATGTCTAATCTGTTATTGCGGATATAATACATATATTTTATAACTAGCCACTTACCCTGACTTCACTCAGGTACGTCTTTAGGTACGCGGTTTTTTTTTCACAATTTTATGGGTTTTAGATTAAATTTTTAACGCTACTCCTTATAACATATGCTATCTACCAGTGAAGGACTCGTCGAAATCGGTTCAGCCGTTTCGGAGATTAACCAGGACTAACAGACAGATAGGTTTTTTTTTTTCAATTTTATAATAAATCTATGCAGGTTAAAGCCACAGGACGAGTCACGGTGAAAAGGCATAAGTGAAGTAAATAATTAATAGATTATCTTTATCTAAATCGCATTCGCTTACACTTTGTTTACTTCACTTCACTAAGTAACGTGAGAATCACTCCAAATAAACGCAGCAATGTCCACTGTCCATAGCTCGTTAGCACGGTGACAGCTTTAATTCTTATGTAGTATTTACAGTGTACAATTAGCAATGTTAAAAAAGGTCCGGTTATGCTAGTGAAAAAATGCTATGGTTTTAATTACGAAAATAATAAACGTGGGTGTTTCCGGAAATCTTAAGTGCTAATATTATTATGTTCCATTATTATTATTTTTTTACGTATTTTCAATCATTATTTCTCACTAGGAAAGGTAACCGATTTCAAAACTTGAAGTTAGATTGGAAAATTATGTGTTTAATGTTCAAATTGTCGAACCTATTTATAAAAAAAAATCGCCTTACAATTGGCGAAGATATTACATTAAATTAAGAACCTCTTTCTTTTTGTAGTCGGTCAACGAATTTTTAATGTAGTTGGAAGCCAAATATGTATACACATATAATAATGAGAATATCCAACTGTGCAAAAGATATAATAGTGCACACTACACAAGTATGAGCGCAAACACAAGTACACTCTCTATTATTATCAATCTCATCCTCCGGCGGGACGGCAACCCGACACCACAAGTGAGAATTAAAGCGCAGGAACGATGGATTTACGTGCTCTACAAGGCACGGTAGTAAAACACCGCTAACTACCCAACTTTGGACTGTTACTGAAAAATACTCAATATCTGAATTATTCCGACACGGGACTTGAACCCAGGACCTCCGGAACTGTGGCTAGCTACTGTCTAGTGGGTAGAGGCACATACACTCATTATATATATATATATATATATATATATATATATATATATATATATATATATATATATATATATATATATATATATATACGTAAAGTCTCCCGCAAAAACTAGTAAAAAAAAGATTTCGTAACCGGCTACATTTCTTTCCAGTTATATTTATTTCTTTTGTCAAAAGAAAGTTACTAAACAATTCAAACAGATGTTATCTAAATCACGTAACCGCCTCCGTGTAATGGTATACGGCGATAAATCCTAAGTCACATAAGCGGACGCTGACAGCTACTATTGAACTAAGATTATCATAGATAATTGTAGTGGAAATTTGGTAAAAATCATGCTACAGGGTGAATGTTAAATTCGTTTTTCTAGAAAAGTCTAAAAGGTTTTTTTTTTTGATTTCACATATATATTATATTTATTTATATTTTTTCCTATGTCTATAAAAAAGTAATAACGTATGTATGTATGTACGTACCTTGTATGTAATTCTTATTTGTGAATATTTTTTAAAGAAGCATACAAAATTTTAAGTAAATTTAGATAACTATAACATCATGTTGCAGTAAAATAATAAAAGTAATACCAAATAAGCAGTAAATCCAAAGATAACTATGGTATTATAATAACAACGAAAGAAGCCTCGGGTAGCAGTTAATTATGGCAGAAAAAACTTTACTTCAAAAATATATAATATCTTTAAGTTATACGTTAATATATTTTAAACCAACGCAGTGCAATTATAGCTGTTATTTCCAATAATTTGTCTTAAACTTAACGTATCTTGATCGACCCCATATATCGCCTCGTACATGATTCGCTATAAAATCCCTTTAAAGATTACATACGATGCAGATTTTAACGTATAATAATACTTTTATTCATAATGGATGTCTATGTGTTTGGAATATTATTTTTTTAATATTATTAATCATATTTTACTGATTGATCTTCTAGCTAATGCTCAAACTTTTGTTTAGCATATTTCGATTATATACCCAATCTATACAGATAAATAAAATTGAAGTGTCTGTTTGTAATGTCAAAACAAAAGCTTTAAACATATGGAATTCTATACGGTACTTATAAGAAAAGTACAATTTTTAAAAATTTTGTCTGTCTATCTGTATGTTTCAATTCCATTTTTAATAATATACATATAATTCATCGATGACTACGTTATTATATATTAGTTTTATTATGAAAAAACGTTTTACAGATGATAGATAACAGGTATTGCTTCATGTATTATAAATAAATATATTGGAACTTTATACACAGCACCATCTGGTTCCATGGTAAAGCTACGAGGCTTGCGTTATGGATACCAGATAGTTGATACACTACATATATATAACTTTAAATACATACATATTATAAATATAAACACCCATGACTTGAGTACAAACATTCGTGCTCATCACACAAATTAATGCCCCCAGCGAGACTCGAACCCGCGACCGCTGGCACAGCAAGTAGGGTCACTACAAACTGAGCCAAACGTGTCGTCTTATTATGTCATTCTCAAAATCTAATTATTAGGAAAGACAAGCGATCAAACAAACATATTATTTTTATAAAATTTTATATAGATTCCTCTAGTAGTTAAGTAGTAAGTAGACCAAAAATAAACAAGGTTCAAACAAATGTTTTACAAGAAACCTTTGAACCAAGTTATGCATCAGCTGACGTGTAAAATGAAATTATAGTGTTATTTATTTACAACGCTCCATCGCTCGAACCATGATTAAGCCATTACCAGATTTTGATAGCAATGGGAGAGGTCATGAAACAATGCTATGGTATTTATTGCTCGCTTCCGCTTTTATAGATTTAGTATTTAATTTATTATGGAATTATTTGTACTTTAAATTTAACTGCTTTCTTGGTAACTGTCTCAAATGTAAGAGTTTTTTATAGGATTCTAGCAGAACCCGCGGCTTCGCTCGCGTTCAATCTATAAAAAAACTATTTTGCTTTATGTTATACAGCGATTCACCCTCGCTTCGCTTATAGAATATTGATCTAAAAATGCTAAAATCGCGATTAAAAATGGTGGGTAGGGGTAGGAGGGTGAAAAATACTTTACGACCTATTCTCATACCTACCAAATATACAAAAAAAAATAATTAATATCGATCGAGCCGTTTCGGAGGAAAACGACCACAAACATCGTGACACGAAATATTTATTTATTGGATTACTGTTTTCTCGCGGCTCTGCTCGCGGCTTAATTTTATAGAATTTCTCCGCTCTCGTACTACGTAGAGTGACATAAGATAGCTTATCTTCTATCTAATGTGTTGCTAAGCGCAAAACTCGAGAACAATAAGACCAATACGGCTATTTTTTTTATTCAAATATTCGCTAAAGTCAAAGGAAGATTCTTATAAAGAGAAAAAATGCTCGGAAAAACGTAAAACATCATTTTTCTAATCGGGTTTTTTACATACTTGATTTGACAGAATGAGGTCTGTCGGGTCAGCTAGTTCCTTAATAAAGCTAAGGCTAAAAAATGCAAAAAGAATGTTTTAAATTAGACTAGTAGATAGATCCAGAGATTAACGTGTTCAAACAAACTAACAAACTCTTAAGCTTTATATATTAGTATAAATTTTAATTAAATTCAAATATTATGAAATAAATTTATATAAAATATTTGTATGTATAAGGAGTAGTATTGATTTGTATGTCACTAAATAAAGCTGTTTTACTCAGAAATAGTTATAGGCGAAAGTGAAGAAAAGAGTGTAGTGTCTCTATGCATTACCATAAAAATGCCATCAATTAAAAAAAAAATCCATACCAGTATTAAAATTAATAAAAAAATACCATAGCTATATAATTGAAAGGTATACAGACGTCAGGAACCATATCGTTAGATGAAAGGCAGTTATTAGCGGTCAGCTACGAGTGTGCGGTGCACCGCATGGGCTTTGATTAGCGAGCTCAAAGTGGTCACTTAATAATGAAACCAGGAATAAGCGCCTCAGTTCACAGTATATTGTATAAGTATAATGAAATCATGTAGTTTTTCCTATAAATCGACACTATCGGACTACATGTACTATAATAAATGTGAAAGTTTGTATGTGTACAGGTGTATATTTATTACTCCTTAATACAGAAACGGCTAAACAGTTTTTGATAAAATTTAGTACGTCGATAGATTATGATCTGGAGTAACATATAGGTTACTGTAAGGAATCTAGGGACGCATCATAGCAAAGCGAGGCTGAATGATATAAATCTTTAGATTATAACTCAATATCGGATAACACTCAATTCAAATCGTTGGATCTAGAATATGATTTTATACAAGAGTTCCCTATATGTATAATGAAAATGATTCGCATAGAAACATTAAAAAAAGATGTATTTAGGTTATATAAAAAGACGAACTGCTTATTCATAATTTTTTTAATGTTGCCAATGGGAGATCTGGTACATGGCTAGTATTTTGTAAAAGGTAGTCTATGTTTATATTCTTGCTTCAATCATAATCCTTGCGTTTAATCAAAATCTGTTCAGCATTTTCAATTTAAAAAGTGAGAAATATATTTACTTACAGATTAATAATTATGCTATATACAACACTAGCGATTCACGCTCGCATCGCTCGCGCTCATCCCTAGGTACGTTTACACGGTTTGAATAGAATAAACTATATACATATATGTACAAACATAAGTATACAAAAGTAAGTACCTACTTTAAAAATTAAAAAGAATACATATATCCCTTACTTGAGAAATGATTCCCCATACAAACTTTCAGCACACTTTTCACTCCCTTAAGGGATGACTTCCGGGAAAAAACTATCCTATGTCCTTCCCAGAGTCTTAAACTATCTCTATACCAAATATCATCTAAATCGGTTAAGCGGATTAAGCGTGAAAAAAAAAGAAACAGACAGACAAACATACAGACAGACAGAGTTACTTTCGCATTTATAATATTAGTATGGATTAAAGAGAATAATATGAGATTATTAATTAATATAAATGAATATCTCGTAAATTAGCTTCTATGCGTAGAATCTACCAGCTGCGTATTCCTGCGTATTTATGGCCAATAAACAAAAGAGCGTCAAACAAAAGCTTTAACTTAACTAAGCTTTTAATTAATTGTATAACTTATAACATAAATAAAGTTCTATCGAAATTTTTCCTCAGCCATTTTAGAATGGCAGAGAAATAATTAAAAAATAACATTTTAGAACTTTTAGGGCTACGCTACTACTGGTTACAATTTACAAAATGGCGAATACATTCTTACCTTTTAAAGAAATACAGATATAAGACAGCATAAGTAGGATAGTATATAACATACCGAAAATAAACTTGACTGTATTTTTTTAAATAAGTTTACTAAATTCAGCCCATTTTAACTTCCCACTACTGGGCATGGGTCCTTTGCTAAGTCTAGCCAAGTGCGAGATGGGACCAAGCTAATATTTAATGTAGAATTTTTAAACTCCTTAAGTGCCTTATATAACTATATTTACTTACAAATCCATTTAATTTTAAGGTTTTTCGGTAACAATACTATATAAACCCTTTCATTATAAAATATAAAAATACACCATTGTGTTTAAATTTAAAAAAAAAAAAGCTATTATCAATTTGAATGAGATATTATGAATCAACAAACAAACAAAAGAACATCCGTTAACTCGACAACAATGCGCTATTACGGCCGTGTCTACTAGACTTTATATTTGACCTCTGTTTTAATCATAGAACTAGGAAGATTTGGATATGAAAATATATTTATGGAATTAATAATTGCCTTTTTATCAGTTATGAATTATGTATTTATAATATTATATACAGCCTTAATGTAGCCTGTTACTTCAGATCATAGCCTATCTATGTGTCGCAGCGAACTAACTTAATCAGCCGTTTGATTAACGGCCTAGTTTTTTAATTAAACGGCGCCGTTTAATTAAAAGGCCGAAATTTTATCTAGCAAATGCGTCTAATACAACATTTAATGAACAGGCTGGGAGATGCTTAGGCCGTTCGTAGAATAGGGTAATCGTGTGACAAAAATATATGAAATATGTTCTCTATTTATGTAAAATAATTAAATGAACTTTTTAACCAGTTTTTAGCATTTTAGTTCACAAAAAAGCATAGGTTAGGTTAGTACTGTGACCACAACGGCCTTAAACGACTAGAACCTTAAAAAAAATGCTTTCCAATTAAATGAACTTAGTTTCAGTAACTTAGCTAGGCAAGTTATTAAACGACATTGAACCAAATCATTTGCCTAACTGTTAAATTAAATGCCGGGATGTCATTTAGCCGCTAACTAAACGACGGTGTTCAATGAAAAGGCTAGACCGTTAAACAAACTCCTGATTAAGTTAGTTGGCTGCGACATAGCATTATATTTCATTCAAATTCATGCAGCCGTTTCAGTATGATTGAGTAACAACCATACCTTCATGTGTACATTAAAACTTTCGCTTTTAAAATAGTCGTGAAGTTATTATTTTATTTATATTATTTACAGACAGAAAATGTTTTTTAGATTTGTATATTACGTGATATATTCGCCATTTTAGTTTTGATTTTCATTATTTTTTGTTTACTGAATAGCTAGAAATTCAAGGCTCCCATACAATTTTCAAGAAACATAAGAATAATTCTTTTTAAGTGATTTTGAAATCAACATAAGATATTTTTTAAGTATTATATTATTATATAGTGAGAAACTATTTTTTTTTTTTAAATAGTTACGTTGGATATAATTGAATCATACATTTAAAACATCTGCTGAATCATAAAAATGTATACATACATCCATATTATTTACGAAGGGTTACTAAAATCCCATTTACAGACAATAGTGGTAAAAAAGATAATACTCTCGTAATAGGATAGGCCTGTTAAAGTGGGATGAACCCGGTTACTTTTGTTAACGAAATTATATAAGTTTTTATGGGTTTTCTAAGGTGATGGATTTATGATATGTGTTGTTATACAAGACTCTTATCATGGTTTTGGCCGTGGATTCTATAACATTTGTTATCAGATCAGTTTAATTTATTTTAGTTTATTTTAAAGTTTAGTATAGATTTCTCAGAAATGAGATATTTTCCGCAGTAAAAAGTATCAAATATGATGAACCGGAAAACCAGCTATCATCATACCAAATTCCATGAAAATCTGTCCAATGGTTATTTTCGTGATGCGTTTCTAGACAGACAGACAGATAGACATACAGACCGACAGACAAAAATTGAAAAAAACTATAAACAATAAATAGATTCGGCCTCTGTATCGGTAAATATTTAATCTACAGATTCGACTCAGAATTTTACTATATGTATAGATATACATAAATTACACAATAGAATTTTGCGTCTTTCACCTTTTTCTTGTGCCGTAGACGAAGAAAAATATTGATTTTCCTCTATGCTTTCAACCATATATATATATATATATATATATATATATATATATATATATATATATATGGTATATATATATATATATATATATAGCAAGACAATAATATTATATTTTTTTAAATGTTCAATCAACAAAATTATTACTTTTTTTTGTTCTGTCATATGTATACATAGTTTAAACTAATTTCAACTTTATTTATGCTGTTTATAGTTTAATTTTCATTTGACTTATCCATTCCGCTTTGTTTGTTTCAGGTATGCAACTCTAAACGTATTTAACGATCTCCATGATTTATTATCTAGCAAGTGTGAAAGTGAATACACAATCGTTTTTAATTTAAAATATTAAAAATAATAAATGATTCAATAGAACAGTTTTTGTGTAAACATTAATGGCCATATGAAAAGATAATTGTTTCTTTTTATTTATTTTAATACTAGCTTCTGTACTCAGTTTTAGACGAGTGTAGGCAAGCGCGCTTCACCTAGACCTCATCAATGCTTCCCAGCGTTAATTGTCGTCAAGCGCAAGCCTATCTAACAATAAAAAAATAAAAAAAAACAAAAAGCGACACGATAATTGAACAATTTATGTTTTAGCTTAATAATAATTATATTCAGACTGACGACATGCCCTCGATCCGCTCGGTTGTTTCCATAGATGTCTTACAATATCCTACATATGTATTACTACAAGTCATAACCTATCTGTATACTAAATCTCATCCAAATTCGTTTAGCCGTTACAGTATGAAAGAACATACACGTATATACAAATTTACGTATTTATATGTATATTTATATTAGTCCGATATAGGCTTCTTTTCATCCACTTATTTAAGACATAGATGTGGATATAGATCTATTGCAAAACACCACATAACATGTTAAAGAAACAAGAGCTTATTCTCAGAGCTTTAGGTAATAAAGCTTTAAAAACAATGATGTGCTAAACTTTATAATGATACTCAAAATACTCCAATAATTATTTAATGTGTTATAATAATTAATTAATCGGAACATTAACTACTAACCAAAACATTTTCTTTAATAATAATATTCTTAGAAATAAGACTACATGACGGTTGCCGACAAATAGCTTTTCATAAACTTGCTACCGATTTTAAAGCTCTCCATCAAAATCTTAACTTCCATAACGAAATGCTGAGACGTATCCTATTAAATACAGGTTGAACTTAAAGAGATAAATAAATTATGTAAATAAATAAAATAGTTTATAATAAAATTAGTAAATTTAAAAAAAATATTTCATAGGGTACAAATTTTGCTTATTGTTAGTTGAGCTTATACATTCATATTTAGTGTATTGTGAATGGCCTTAGAAATGAAGTCATATTAAAGAAATACTTTATAGACTTTAATCTATACAGATAAATAAAATTGAAGTGCCTCTTTGTAATGTCAAAATAACAGCTTTATACTAAATATATATGGAATTATATACGGTACTTATAAGGAAAACACAATTTTTAAAATGTTTGTCTGTCTGTCTGTTTGCTCCGGCTAATCTTCGAAACGACTGGACCAGTTTTAACGGGACTTTTACTAGCAGATAGCTGATATAATAAGGAGTAATTTCGGCTACTTTTATTTTAGAAAAAGAATTAGGGTTTCACTTAAAAAAATTAAAACGTACTTAAGGACGTTAGTAAATAGTAATGTAATAAACTAAATACTTTTGAGCGGAACCTCTGTTTGTTCCGGCTGATCTCCAAAACGGCTGGATTGATTTTGACGAAACTTTCACTGGATAGGTGATGCTATAAGGAGTAACTTAGGTTACTTTTAGTTTAAAAAAAAGAATTAGGGTTCCGCTCAAAAAAATTAAAACGTAACCAGAGATGCACCCGAGCAAAGCGAGGGTAAGTCGCAAGTTCTCTAAATATATTATTTCTTTTTAATTTTACCTTTTATCTTTTTTTATTTCTATATTCTAAAATCATAATAAATAATTTATATCATTATGTCACAATTTTAAAAATATCTTTCTTAATTTCTTGTACTTTTGCATTCCGCTAGATGATAATCTGTCTCACATCCATAGTTTATTAGAAGAGATCATCTCTCCTCTTCGCTCTCGACTTTTTCTAAAATAATAATTTTGTTTTTTTTTACAATAAAGAGTACATGTATAAATCTATCTAAAACGTAATAGCTGCTATTAAATGCTAGTTAATTTACTTATTTCTATACAGACTTATATATCCTCCCACTCAACATAAAACAATATAATATAATTGCCATATATTTCAAAAAAAACATCTATAAAAATATCGCCCTGTACACAATAGGTTGTAAACCATAGACTCCACAAACGTCCCAGTCGATCATAAGAGGATTATCCTAATAAATATAAGTGCACTCAAATCCTTTGCCAGAGTCAAACTAGACTGGTAAAGTACACTCGGCCGCATTATAGTCCCTCAGTACTTAACAATAAGGTAATAAAGCTCCTTTTCAATATGATATTATACTCTGGTACAAACTATTTATTGAGTATTACTGTACTGAATAGATTAATCTGTGACAACATTAATACTGTGATTTATATCTTGATTCTTTTGAACTCATAAGGTTAAGCTATTTAGTAAAAATGTGGTTGGTTTTTTAACGAAATGCTTTAAATGTAAGCTAGATTGTGTAATTTTTTTGTTTGTTATTTTTATATATATTTTGTTTGTTGTTATGTTTTTTTTTTATGTTGATTTTGTTTCTCATAATTTTTTTAGGCAGCTTAAATAGAGCTTTATAGAGCTTTTAATTATTGTTTTTTCTCAGTCCTTATTAAATGTCTATCATTACATAATGATCTGTTCCTCAGATTTTCCTTTATCCAGGTTCGTTTGGAAAAATGAAGACTGAGTCTAAAAAGAAATAGAGTTCTGAGAATCTAAGAAATTTTGAAGGTCACGTAAAGAAGTACCCGGGACAAATATTTATATTGAATACTAGCGACTCACCCTCGCTTCGCTCGGGTTCGTCTCTAGGTTGCTTTCCTATACAAACTTTCACCCCCATTTTTACCCCTTTAAGGGATTATTTCCAGGATAAAAACTATCCTATGTCCTTCCCAGGATCTCGAACTATCTTCCTAACAAATTTTATCTAAATCGGTACAGTAGTTTCAGAGCCTAGCATAGTCTAGCCTTTGTGTTTGTTTTCTTTCTATTTCGCATAGTTATTATTATTTTTGATACAAATGATCCGACTACTAATATTACTGTATAAGTTTGTATGTGTGTAGGTTTGTTATTCCGTCTCCATGAAACGGCTGAGCAGAATTAAGTGAAATTTAGTATATCTATAGTTAGACTACGACCTAAGGATACATATAGAGGAGGCACCTAGGAACGAACCCAAGCGAAGCAAGGATATGTCACTAGTATTACCGATTAATTTAATTTGTACAGACTGGTAAAATATAATGTATATATAGAGAAAAAGTTGTCTCTACAGTCGCCTGACGAAACAAAACTATAAAATATCGAATATATTAACATTCATTACGACTTATCGGGAGTACAATTTGTACGTTGTTATAACAAAAAGCTGTTGAACCATATTATAATATACTGTTACAGCAAAAATAAGCTGACTTCAAAAGCACATTAAAAGTAATTAATTTTATTAATGTAGCTTTTTTTAGTAAGTTATGAATTATTCATGAAAAAAGTCGTTCGAGATATTTTACAAAGGCCAAAGTGATACATGCAAACAAATTATATTAGGCTACTATTATAAATGCGAAAATATTTACGTCTATGTGTGTTTGTTTCTTCTTCAAGTTGAAATGGTTGGTTGTTAATTGGTATGTTGTGCAGATTTGAAAAATATAAATGAAATGAAATAAACTTTGTTCAATTAGACTTATTCCAAGTGCTTTTGAATCTTCAATTTAATGTAAGCGTCAGTGTATTCAGTCCATGAGGAAGCTACCACCGGCTCGGAAAGCAGTTCTGCTGAGAAGAGCCGGCAAGAAATACATGTACAGCTAGACTATCACCTTGAGTAACACGTAGGCTACTCAATACTTTCTTAAATTTACGCAGATATTTGACATTTTGTATAAAAATATCTTTTTGCACTTTTTCACCGATCTATTTTGATTTTTGGTTTTCGAAGTTTTGTGGATGCGGCACTGTCTGTAACAACTATATTATGACCTTTGAGATATCTAAAACCTTAGTCTCTCCCGAGACTGTCATTGCTGTAAAGCGTAAAGCATTCAAAACTTCGAACTAAATAAATCCGCGAAAAAAACCGAAAAGATAGGCTACTGTTAGACACCTAGTATGTAAGGGAGATAATAAGTCGTTGGGAGATAACAAAGCTACAATCTTATCTAATATATAAATATCTCGTGTCACGGTGTTTGTGGTCGCACTCCTCCGACACGGCTCAAACGATTTTAATGATTTTTTTGTATTTTTTGTAGGTACGAGAATAGGTCGTGAAGTATTTTTCACACTCCCACCCCCCATTTTTTAATCGTGATTTTAGTATTTTTGTATGAATAAAATTATATAAAGAAGCGAGGGTGAGTCGCTGTATAACATAAAGCTAAAGGATTTTTTTATAAATTGAACGCGGGCTTAACCGTGGGTTTTGCTAGTAAAATTATATAATGTCGGAAGAAATATGATTTAAATTTAGAACAAACAGAGACAAATTATGTTTAAACAATAAATATAGCTGTACACAATGCACAGCTTAAAATCGAACCTGCTACCAACATAAAGTCATCCATCCTTTCATATGTATAAAATGAAATTAAACTTAACATATTTAGATTACTTTTCTTTATCGTATATCATATGGGTCTGCTGACAAGCCTACTCTAAATCAGTTCTTTCAACAATGCATTATTCATTCAATGAATACTTGAATTCAATCCGATTGGTTTGAAGTTCACAAATGCTATTTTTAATATTAATATTTCAACTTATTTCTGATTCAGTGATATTCATGATAAAGCACAATATTTTTAACGTGTATTATACTAATATAGGGATTGTAAACCTGAATACTTAGAATTAATCTAAATTTGACCACGGGTTCCTGGGAAAAAGGTCATTGACAGACAGTCAAATGGACGGAAGTGATTATATAAGGTTTCTTTTTTTTTCCTTTTGATGTACAGAGCCCTAAAAACTACGTCAATTGACTCTATTTTCCTTAATGTAAGCAAAGTTGTGATATAGCTGGAAAACAGGAGAAGCAAGCCTTACTTGTTTTCTTGGTACATTTTGATGTCGTAATACTTCAAATTATGAACTAACGTTACTTAAACGTATTTTATTGCATGTAAGTAAATAAAACTACCTTTACGGATTCGAAGAGTCTGTCCCGTGACCATGATTGCTGTAAAGCATTCGAAACGTCGGGAACCAAAAAGCAAAATAAATCCGCGAAAAAATCCAAAAAGATAGTTTTATTTAAAATGTCGAACATTCGCGTAAATCTAAGAAAATATTATGCATATTATATGTATTTTTATATATAGAAATCACATTGAGAGAAGTCGAAGGCCAAGGTTGGCTTTTATCTAATGGAGATCACTTTCAGTCATCCTATGAAAGCAAGAGAGTGTCTTCTGTCATATTTCATGGAGTAGAGCATTAGGTTATACTTCGTCTTGGTAAGTGGAAAAGTATATGAAAATCAACATAACAATGAGTTTTGACATTAATTAGAAATTCAAATGACACAGTTGATGTCAACCAAAGCGAGGGAAACTGAAATACTTAAGAAGTATTTAATTGTTTTAGAAGTTATCTATACAGATAAATAAAATTGAAGTGTCTGTTTATAATGTCAAAATAACAGCTTTATACTAAATGCATATGAAATTATATACGGTACTTATAAGAAGAACACAATTTTTAAATTTTTTGTCTGTCTGTTTGTCTGTTTGTTCCGGCTTATCTCCAAAACGGCTGGACTAATTTTAACGGGACCTTCACTGGTCTGATATTATAAGGAGTAAGAATTAGGGTTTCGCTCAAAAAATTAAAACGTACCTAGGGACGCACCCGAGCGAAGCGAGGGTAAGTCGCTAGTTAAATTTTAAACTAACAAAATATACCTTTACATTTTTTTAAACCTTTATTTACTTAAGCATCCTTTCCAACATGATTACTACTTGTCTTGTCTATGGTGCATGTGTGAGGAGAGAACCTAGCAAGTTTTCGAAGGACATGTGAAGTCCGCCATCATGTACCTGGCCAGCGTGGTGGACTATGTCCAGCAGTGGGACGTTAAAAAGCTAAAACCATTGTATTAAGGAAACTTGATAATATCAAAAGTATTCTAAAAGTAGGTTACGTTACGAAACTCACTTCCCTTTTTTAGTATCTTCCATTGTTAAATAATCATTAAATAAATAGTAATTAATTTTAATTTATCCAATAAATAACCAGACAGCTTCGACAATGTTTACTTGAAATATATCCCATTGAAAACTCACAAATGTATATTTTAAGCCAGCCAACCGTTCGATGTCAACCCATCGTTTAATAAAACATGCAATTGTATAAAATCGTTGTGAGTTCTCATTTTTTACTATTAAAATTCTCATGGGAAAATATTCTGTGGCATATTTTTAACTAATATGGAAACTTAACTGGTAAAAACTTGAACGATTGTTTTGCTTGGTATTTTGAATTGTGATAAAAAATTTGCTTATCTTGGTATGATATCTAGTAGGTACGTACTAAGAAAACGCATCATAGATATGCGGGTTCTTTAACTTTGTAGTTGTGCGTAAAAACTCATTTATATAATTTACAAAACAATTCTTTTATCTCTTCGTGAGAATTCATCCTATTTTAAAACTGGATGCTGCTGGATTGATAGCTTTGTGGTGCATGTTATATAGAAAAACAATTTTATATTCTACTAGCATTGCCCGCGGCTCCGCCCGCGTTCAGTGGATCAAAAACCTAATTCTTAGGTTTTACACATTAGTATACTCTTACATATACCACTTTCATTGCGCACCGCCTGATTGATAAATAATGGCAGTGATTGACATTGCCATAAAGGTTCCTCCGTTAATCTCATATTTGATTTAGTGATATTGCACTTTTTGTTTTAACATTAACCTTTATGTATGTCCATACTTCTGTTTTGTATGTTTGTTTAATTTTTAGCGATAAACTCTCAAACTACGGAATTAATTTTAATCATTTTTTACTAATAGACAGCTATTGATTAATTTAATATTTAGCTGATTATTTAAATTACATAATGATAAATTTTCTTAATGTTAATTTGTCGCGAAACAGGGATGGGTTAGCGCTAGTTAGTAATATTTTCCAAAACGATTTTCAAAAGAAAGTATAATAGGTAAATAATTCTAAGCAAATATTTTTTATTATTTTATATGGCTCGGCTAATATGATTAAAGTCGTAAGCATTTTATTGTGTCCTTTAAGCCTTTACCTCCCACGAAATGGCGTCAAGAAAAACTGAAAAAGTTGAGGTATAACAGTTACTAAAATACTTAAAATAGTTTTTGAGATATGGAATATTTTTAGTTACCCGCTTTGTCAGTTTAACAGCTGTAAACTTGTTTTCCATAAATGAGTCGATATTGTTGAAACGTAAATATTATTCGTATTTATTTTAGTGTTAACCTAACAAAACACGTAAGTAAGAAAAACAACATAGCATTTTGCTATACGAAACCTATAATGCGCGAGTTGGATTTGCAGTTGCCCAATTATTCATTCAAAAGATTAAAAAATATTAACATTATTTACTAAACAATAAAAATTTACAAATTTATTTTCATTTGAAAATTGTTTCGGCCAACAAAAAATTACTACTATGTTACTAATTTATAAAGCCAAAAAGCTCCTGTTTTATTGAAAATTTAAGCACAGGCGGGGCCGCGGGTGATTTAGTAGTAATTCTAATAAAGTCATAGAAAGGTCATATCTGTACATTATTTTTTTTTTGGATTAAAACTACGTATTTTAAAAATACATGGCGACATCTATTGTCAAATATCTAAATAACACATAAATAAATGTTCATTAAAATAACTATTTTAATGAATAAAATAGCGCTATTGATATTTCTTTTATAATAAGTTTTTTTTTAATAGTGTTAACGTTACCTTGCTAAAATGTTAACAGTATTATCGTGCTTTTATTTTAACCAGTTCTTGTATTTTTTCTCAGAAGTGATATATTTTCATGCGGTAAAAAGAATCCTATGCGTTGACCCGGATAACCTGCTATCACCATACCAAATTTCATCAAAATCCCTCCAGTGATTTTTCTGTGATACGGTCACATACAGACAGACAGAAAAATCTAAAAACTATAGATTCGGGCTCTATATCGCTAATAATGAGTATTTTAATAAGATTTTTCGAAAAATATTGAATTTACGGATTCGGCTTCGTTACAATTTGATTATATGTGTAGTTACTAATTTATAATGCCAAAAAGTTTGCTTTATTGAAAATTTGAACACGGGCAGGGCCACGGGTAATTTAGTAGCAATTCTAATAAAATTGTAGAAAGGTCATATCTGTACATTCATATTTTTGGAATTAAAACTATGTATTTTAAAAACACATGGCGACATCTATTGTGGAATATCTAAATAACACATAAATACATATTAATTGAAATAACTATTTTAATGGATAAAATAGCGCTTTTGATAATTTTATTTTCAAGATAAGCTATTTTTATAGTTTTTACCATATTTTGTAAGTTATCTTGCTAAACTGTTTACAAATAGTATCATCGTGGTTATGTTTTAACCAGTTTTTGTATTTTTTTTCAGAAATGAGATATTTTCCCGCGGTAAAAAGTATCCTATATGTTGACCCGGATAACCAGCTATCATCATACTCATCAAAATCCCTCCAGTGGTTTTTCCGTGATGCGGTAACAGACAGACGGACAGACAGACAGACAAAAATTCTAAAAACTATAGATTTGGCCTCTGCATCGATAATAATGTCTATTTCAGTAAGATTTTTCAAAAAATATTTAATGTACAGATTTGGCTTAGTTACAATTTTATAATATGTATAGATTTGAACACGGGCGGGGCCGCGGGTAATTTAGTAGTAATTCTAATAAAGTCTTAGAAAGGTCACATCTGTACATTTTTTTTTTGATTAAAACTACGTATTTTAAAAACACATGGCGACATCTATTGTCAAATATCTAAACAACACATAAATAAATTTTCATTTAAACAACTATTTTAATGAATAAAATAGCGCTATTGATATTTCTTTTAAGCTTTTTTTAATAGTTTTTACATATATAAGTTACCTTGCTAAAATGTTAATAGTATCATCGTGCTTTTATTTTAACCAGTTTTTGTATTTTTTCTCAGAAATAAAAGACTATCCTATATGTTGAGTCGGATAACCAGCTATCACCATACCCATCAAAATCCCTCCGGTGGTTTTTCTGTGATGCGATGCGACGTGATGTGGTCACATACAGACAAACAGACAAACATTCTAAAAACTATAGATTCGGCCTCTATATAGCTAATAATGAATATTTCAATAAGATTTTTCGAAAAATATTGAATTTACGGATTCGGCTTCGTTACAATTTGATTATATGTGTAGTTACTAATTTATAATGCCAAAAAGTTTGATTTATTGAAAATTTGAACACGGGCAGGGCCACGGGTAATTTAGTAGCAATTCTAATAAAATTGTAGAAAGGTCATATCTGTACATTCATATTTTTGGAACTAAAACTACGTATTTTAAAAACACATGGCGACATCTATTGTCGAATAGGTACCTAAATAACACATAAGTATATATTAATTAAAATAACTATTTTAATGGATAAAATAACGCTATTGATAATTTGATTTTCAAGATAAGCTACTTTTAATAGTTTTTACCATATTTAGTAAGTTACCTTGCTAAACTGTTTACAGATAGTATCATCGTGGTTTGTTCCAACCAGTTTTTGTATTTTTTCCCAGAAATTAGATATTTTCCCGCGGTAAAAAGTATCCTATATGTTGACCCGGATCACCAGCTATCATCATACCAAATTTCATCAAAATCCCTCCAGTGGTTTTTCTGTGATGCGGTAACAGACAGACAGACAGACAGACAGACAGACAGACAAAAATTCTAAAAACTATAGATTCGGCTTCTGCATCGATAATAATGCCTATTTCAATAAGATTTTCCCAAAAATATTTAATGTACAGATTCGGCTTAGTCAGAATTTTATAATATGTATAGACTAGCAGAACCCGCGGCTTCGCTCGCGATAAAACTACGAAAAAAATAAACTTTTACGCAATACATACTTTATTACTTGAAAAAATAAGTTATATGGAAAACAAATTTAATTTTAGAGATCGTAACTCAAAATATCCAGTACCTTAAAAGGTGTTAAGCGTATACTCTGTAAATAAATTTACACTTCAGGTATTTAGCGAGCTCCACTACCTGTATTTCTTGCACATTTTTCTACTTAGAAGAGGAGAGTACAATGATACAATTAATTACAATGTTAACGACTTTAGAATCATGTAACTCGACTAATATGGGTTTTTAACTAACATACTAACAGACTAACATCTACGTTATTTTTAAAGACCCAATGCTAAGTACACCTAAAGCTTAAAGTCTCCTCCCTTTTTCTCCTTCCTTTTTTAAGTTACATATATAAAGTGCTATTCTTATTTTGCTGTAGCTTTTTGCCCGCGGTTACGCTCGCGTGGACTGAAAAATTTCTAATCCCATTAGGTACATAGTTTAGGCGACTTTTTTATTGAAGATGTGCCAACCTTCAGAAGGAGGATATAGATAGCAGGATACTCTCTAGCTAGGTTCCCTCTCTCTCGCGCCCTAGGTCTGTTATAGTTGTCGCTGCTGTGGCCAGCCAAAATATTATACATAATTTTCCTTTAGATTCAGAATATTTTCCGTTTTCTGTGTGGGATATAAAGTACTATATCCCACAAAGTAAATGTGCACTTACAAAGCTTGAGACATGTTACTCTATTTAAATATATTCAACAACTCCAACTTCACCGCCCAGTTTTACCCACTTAGGAGCTGAATTTAAAAAAAATCTACGATACATGTTTATTTAATTGTATTGAAGAGCATTAATACCAAGTTTCATGTAATTCTGATCATAAACAATTTTTTCCTCATATAAACAGCACAACCCCCTTTTACCCTTCTAAGGGATGATTTTCAAAAAAATGATATTTGCATTGTTTTAGTTTCCATTTTAAAGGTAAATACCATTTTCCGTGCATCAATTATAGAGTTTCATACAAACTTTCATCCCCTATTTGACAGTCTTATAGGATGAAATTCAAAAAATGCTAAAATACGTGTTTATGTAATTGTATTGAAGAGCATTAATACCAAGGTTCAAGTTATTCTGATCATAAATAATCGTTGGCCCATACAAACTTTATTACCCCCTTTTACCCTTTTAAGGGATGAAATTCGAAAAAAATCTAATACATATATTTCTTATTTTTCACTTTAAAGCTAAATACCACTTTCCGTGCATTTCGCCTTAAGAATGACAAAGTTTCATACAATCTTTTATCCCCTATTTTACCCTCTTAGGGGATGAATTTTGAAAAATCCTTTCTTAGCGGATGCCTACATTGTATAATAAATATGTCCTCCAAATTTCACGTTTCTACGACCAACGGTTTAGACTGTGCGTTGATCGATCAGTCAGTCAGGACAAAGCATTTTATGTATATATAGATAACGCTACCTATAAGAGAATTGAAATAGAGTTACAAAATTAAAAAAATAGGGTCTTTAACCAATCATGAGCGTTTTTTTTTTTTACAAACTAGTTATATGTGAGAACGATTTGTTTTAAAGTGAACAAAATAACCTTTAAATGTAACTGGGACCTAGGAACTGTTACTAAAAATAAAATATGTCAGTCCGTTACTATTTAAAAAAAAATACACTTACGCATCTATAATATTAGTAAAAATTCCAAGCAACGTCATGGCTAAGAGTTAGTATACCACAAGCTACAGCCACATAAACAAAAAACGTACCAACCTCTTACATTTTTCATGTCCATTAAAATTACAAAGAGGACACAACGGGACATCCTGTACGTTTCTTTTTGGTGATCCATTCAGAAGTCCTGACTTCGGCTTTTGTTTTTCATTTTCCGCAAGTTTGTTTTTTTGCAGACGATACTTTAATGCAGCTTCTCTGCGTTCATGTCCAAATTGAATTCAACGCGTTTTGGCAAGGAATGTCGAAGTACAGCTGACATAAACGTTAAATATTAAAAAAAAAACATTTAAATGTAATTTGCTATGTAAATTATAACTGGTTTCTTATGTGACGTTTAAATTTACTATTACAAATATATTATTTTATTCGTTGTCGTAAGTCGCAATCAATCAAAACGGTTTATTTATTATACTAGCGACTCACCCTCGCTTCGCTCGGGTTCGTCCCTAGTTACGTTTTACTGCTGAACTGAGCTAAACGTTGATAAGTCAGTCTGTGAGTCGCGAGTAGTGAATAAAAATAGTAATTGCGAATGTACCTTAGCTGATAGACGTATAATATTGCGAACTTCCCTGTATAACTTTTTAAGACCTACAATTTTCTAGTACATTGTTTTGATGTATCTCTTAAGGTTCAGCCAGCGTTAGCCATAGAAATTTCTAAGGACGACTCGATAGAACCAGTCATTGCGTTTTCCCGCGGGGACGAAATATGTACCTGTAGTAAAAGGTATCCTAGTGATAAACTATCACTATACAAAATTTTGTTAAAATCGGTTCAGTACTTTTTGCGTGAAACGCGTACAGACAAACAGACAAACAGACAAAAAATTTAATAACTATTGTTTTGGGGTCTATATCGTATACATAATACGTTACAGTCATTGTTTTTAAAAAATATTTCATGTACAGATTTCGCTAAGTTACTGCTTTATTATAGTATAGATAACGTACTCGTATAAGAAAACAGTAATATCATTTAATAAAAATAGTTATAGCGAGTGTACTTTAGGAGATAGACATATACTGTTGAGAATTTTTCTGTAGAACTTTTTAAGACCTACAATTTTCTAGTACATTGTTTTGATGTATCTCTTAAGGTTCAGCCAGCGTTAGCCATAGAAATTTCTAAGGACGACTCGATAGAACCAGTCATTGCGTTTTCCCGCGGGGACGAAATATGTACCTGTAGTAAAAGGTATCCTAAATGTTGACCCGAGTGATAAACTATCACTATACAAAATTTTGTTAAAATCGGTTCAGTACTTTTTGCGTGAAACGCGTACAGACAAACAGACAAACAGACAAACAGACAAAAAATTTAATAACTATTGTTTTGGGGTCTATATCGTATACATAATACGTTACAGTCATTGTTTTTAAAAAATATTTCATGTACAGATTTCGCTAAGTTACTGCTTTATTATAGTATAGATTATCAATTTTATTGATATTTAGTAGTTATAATATGTTTTACATATCGACTTTGTCTTGGATTGGAATCTGAAAAAATAATCAACAACTAACAGTCTCGTACGCGATATTTTAATTAAAAACACAACTGAACCACGTAACTTCAACAATAATATATTTTGACAGCTACAAACCCAAAAATAAACATAACTTTATATATTTTATATAAATATAATAAACTTTATTAATTAATTATACTAAGGTATGTAGAAGTAAGTAATTAAGTATTTTAAAAGAAAAAAATATATGCAGTTGCTGACGTTACAAAGATGAAACTTTTTCAACGCTATCCAAGACATTTGCAAAAGAAAATAAGCAATTCATTGCGATTACTTTATGAATTTAAAGTAAACGTTTACTATTTTTGGTAATGTATATTTAATGTTACAAAAGTGCCGTTAGCTATCACCATATTGATGCTTTCTGCCAAGTTTAATGAATAATTTATTAATATGATATTAAATAATTATATTCTGTGTTGTTGTGACCTATCGTTACCTAACATTATATAAATTTAAGATGAATAATTCATCTGCTTTTAAAACAAGTTTTGTCTATGGATCTATGGATTTGCACTCAACTTTGACTCTATTTTGATAGAAGTTAAAATTAAAGTTAAATGTGGCTCAGTTAAATGTACGTACCGTACGTAATAAAGAGATACTTAATATTTGTATTCCTTCAAGTGGTCAAAAAATTATTGGTTCTTTTTTTTAATTTTTATAGCTTTTAAATGTAACGTGTCATTGAAGTTCATGTAGATGATAAACAGATTAACAAAAATATTGAGAATTGCCTATTGTTTTAAATTTAATGCCAAAAAACTTATAAGTTGTGCGCTATTTTATTTGCGTATTTTATATGTGGCAGTCATTTTTATTTTATATTTGTCTCTATCCTAGTAATGAACCTGCGACATCGTAGAACGAAGCTATTCCAATTAGCCTATATATTCTAGCATTTACCAACTACCATTTAAATTATTTACACGTACAAAATCAGAAAACCCTTTTAAAATATCAGTAAAATGTAAAAACAAAGCAAAAAATACAACAAATATATGTCGAGGAAGATTGAATACCTCATCTTTTACTCAATAACTTTTTATACCAAACGTTTTAAATTCAAACATGATATTACTCGGCCGCACCGAAAAAGGGAATGTGTGTTTCAATAAGTGGGTTAGTAATTATATTAATAATATCAATTATAAAATATTCGCTCGCCGTTAAATCGTACGTGAGAAAAACTTTATCGATTTTCATTGAATTGCTTCGTTCTGTTAAATTGATTTTGCTTTATATTTAAGTAAGATTAAAAATTTACTTTTTAAGTGCTATTCTGGTGCGCTCCTCACACTGCACGAAGATGTTTGCTCGTATATACTAATATTATAAGAAGGAAAGTTTTTTTTTTGTTTTTTTTTTTTGTTTGTTTGTACCGAATTAGCTCCGAAACTACTGAACCGATATAGATGAAATTTGGTAAGAAGATAGTTTGAAACCCTGGGAAGGACGTAGAATAGTTTTTATCTCGGAAATCATCCCTTTAGAGGGTGAAAATGGGGATGAAAATTTGTGTGGAGAAACAACCTACAGACGAACCCGAGCAAAGCGAAGGTGAGTCGATAGTTGTTTATATTTAGCTTACTGCCTCATTGTTCTAATTAGACCCTGGGTTCGATCTCAAGCAATGTATAGTTATCGGGTTTTATCGGGTTTATACTTTGTAATTAAGGGCAGGTGCCTCAGTCAGCGTGTAAAGTTATCGGGTTGTAATTATGATGTCGAATATACGCCAATTCGGTTTTGTGGAGGCTCATGGGGGGTTCGTGTCCTATCACTAATATTATCCTGAACATATATCAAATCTGCCACATCGGTCGCCAAAACCAAAATTTATGATATATCTACGAATAAAATAAATAAAAATTATTATGCATGTTAAATTATATACATTTTATACAGAATGCCACCGAATAAACAATTTTGTCCGTCATTCAGATATTCTACCTGATAAGTAGAAAGTACGGTAAATATGATAATAATTGACTCAATAGATTTAATAATAATATAATATTTTTGCTCTCAAGAGAACTAATAATAATTGTAATTAATTATTTTGTTAAAAACGCTTCTACTCGTAAACTGTACCGTTCATATAGAGTCTAAAGCATGACATAGCTCCACAACGATCTGCAAAAAGACGCATTGACAAAGCAGGTTTCAAACAGGTTGTTTTAATAACATAAGCAATAATAATGTTTCGGTGACATTTTTATTTATCACACAAACACAAGTGCCAATTTTGCTATTTTATAGCATTTTATATATTATCTTTACACCCTCTTCCATAATGAACGTGAGGTGAATGCATCCTTTACTTTTATGGAAATGTTATGTGCTAAAATTAGCATGGTTGTCCTATTAGTAATCTTTGCAGTAGTAAAAGTTGTCACTATAAGAATCAAAGGTCAGTTTTGTGAATATTTTCTAAAAAAACTTATCGCAGGTGTTGAAAATAAGGTGTGGCCAATATTGATCGTGAGACAGGTATATAAATCAAAGTTATATACTAATATATTATGTATAATGAAACTGTTACACCTAAATTGTGAGTCATATACCATACGAGATTATATTAGTCTTTATTTGACCTATATAATCCATATCACTAATGTCATATTTGTTGAATAATATCAAGTATACGACAAAAATTACTTAATTTTAATACATATATTTTAATGTCTTCCAGAATTATTTAAGTATAATATACATATATAGATATACGAGTATATAATATATATGTAACTAGCGACTCACCCTCGCTTCGCACGGGTTCGTCCCTAGGTTGATTCCTCATATAAAACTTCATCCCCATTTTCACCCCCTTAAGGGATGATTTCCGGAATAAAAATTATCCTAAGTCCTTCCCGAGTCACCAATTATCTTCTTACCAAATTTCACCTATCATCATCAAAAAATAGCTGGTTTTTTGCACCACCCCAATATGTATGTACATATACGTATATACTGTACATACATATATATATATATATATATATATATATATATATATATATATATATATATATATATATATATAAGTGTTCAATTGAAAAACTTCAGTAGATTTATTAAGAATACCTAGAGACCTAGTCTGTGAAATGTAAGCCACATTCGAAAGCTTGTAAATAAAACATATAAGACCTAGACTCCACTTTCTATCATTAGATCTGCTCATCATCAACCACACCCACCATTCCAGGATTTAGTGCGAAGGATTGGCGAAAGTATAATTTGAATACAATGTAAATGAATAATGTATACTTGTGATGTTATTTTGTAATGATATACTTGTGATGAATCTTGATAGATATGATAATCGTAATTCAAGTGTTTATTTCAAAATAGTTTATATAATGTTATATATATGTAACATTAGTATTATTAAATGTATATGTATAATAGTAATAAATAATAAATATGTTGGGACATTAACACAGCACCATCCTGTTCCATGGTAAGCTACGAGGCTTGTGTTATGGATACCAGATAGTTGATACACTATTGATACGCTACACATATATAAGTTTAAATACATACATGTTATAAATATAAACACCCATGACTGAAGTACATACTTTCGTGCTCATCACACAAATGAATGCCAGCGGGACTCGAACTCAGGACCGCTGGCACAGCAAGTACAAAACTACAATCTGAGCCAAATGTGCCGTCGTATGTGTTTATGTAAGCTCTCCCTAGCACATGGAAAGCTTGTTTGAATAAAGAAAATTTAATTTATATCTATAATAACCTTTTCTAGTTGTAGATTAGTATAAATAAAGCTTTATTTACTTACCAGACCATGAAATTTAATGTATAATATTTTACATAATCTACATATTCAGTGTCCAGGAAGAAAATGAGAAACTTGGTGTTTTCCGTGTGGCCGATGGTGGTCATACCTTACGTAGCGTAAAATCGATGCCGGCGTATCAAATGCGGCGAAAACCGGACTACATGATAGTAAAATAATATAACATAATGTAATATATTCTAATGATGTATCTGAATATTATTTTTGTATTTATATTTTTGTGCAGTTGTATGAAAAATATTTGGTTTTTACTCTTGCAAAAATAATATAATACATTTCTTTGGTTATCTGTGAAATAAGGACTTACAAACAAACACAGTTTCGTAATTTTAATATTAGTTTGAACTCTCTTATATCTATACTAATATTATAAAGCTGAAGAGTTTATTTGTTTGTTTGGTTGAACGCGCTGATCTCAGGAACTACTAATCCGATTTGAAAAAATATTTTTGTATTAGATAGCCCGTTAACTGACGAAGACTACGGGCTACATATCATCCCGGAAAAAATTTACGGTTCCCGTGGGATAGATTTGTTTTTGTCTAGGGAATCGCTAGTTTTATCCTAAAGATTAAATATAGAGTTTAAAAAAACAGTTTCTGTGACATTTATCTTTATTTTATAAAAGCCAAAGGTATCTCAAAATCAAACAAGTGGGATCACGACCGTAAGATATAAAAACACCGCCTAAAACAATATCTGCAGTCGTGAAAAAAGGAAAACACGTGAAAAGTCACATTGTGTATTATATTTTATGCTCCTTAATGCCAAGTAATACAAGCTAAAGGCGTTTGGCAGAAAACATTCTTCGAAATTCTCGAACTTTAGAATTTGCATACCTCGCCAACAATGTCCTTTGTCCACATTTTTAAATAAACAAAGTAGAAAAAGGTAAAAATTAAAACTTCTTAAGTCAACACAAGCAGGTAGCTACGCCAAAGTACTTTGAAAAATAAAATGATGAAAAGTTCAAATAAACTTTATTTAAACGGTGCAAAAGTTAAATTTTGTATAGAACCGTACTAGAATGCTACTAATAAATAAATAAATATGTTGGGACATTAACACAGCACCATCTAGTTCCATGGTAAGCTACGAGGCCTGTGTTATGGATATCAGATAGTTGATACACTATACATATATAACTTTAAATATATACATATTATTAATATAAACACCCATGACTGGAGTACAAACATTCGTGCTCTCACACAAATGAATGCCCCCAGCGGGACTCGAAGTCGCGACCGCTGGCACAGCAAATAGGGTCACTACAAACTGAGCCAAGCGTGTCGTCGTTACTAATATTAAAAATGCGAAGTTTGTGAGGATGTATGAATATCTGGATGTATAGATGTATGGATGTTTGTTACTCTTTCACGCAAAAACTACTGAATGGATTTTAATGAAACTTTACAATAATATAGCTCATACATCAGAATTACACATAGGCTACTTTTTGCTTGAAAAAAATGTAGGGTTCCCGTGGAATAGATTTGTTTTTGTTTTTCTAGAGACGAACCCGAGCGAAGCTAGGGTGAGCCACTAGTACTGAATATATCAATAAAAACATCTCAAATATGAATAATAGCACACTTACATAGAGTTTCAATCACTTATAATGAAACATTTTTTAAACAAACAAATAAATATTTCACAACAAACGTGATATTTTGATAAGAACTTCCTTAATGAGGAATGTTAGAAGCAAACAACAAGATTCTAGCGTTTCGTAAGTGCGATTGCGTTAATGTGTTAACAAAAACGCAACAGTTGCTCTTCGTATCACAATACGGTACAAGTTAAAAGATAATGAGGATCAGAAATTGTGAAAATTATTTAAGTAAGGGTCACACACAGTTATAATACAGTTGTAGTCACACAAATAAATAATAATAAATTAAAAAAATATATAAAAACTAGCTTTTATTTAGATCCTGGATACCACGTAACACAAGAGTGCTTGTCAAGACTATTCAAACGAGTCGAAATTCGATGGATTTATCTTGTTTAGTTTAGGAGTTCCTATGGCCACCTTCCGACTCCATCTTGAAACCAGCTTCATGGTACCATATTATTGCATTGTCACCAAAGTTACGTAAGTAAACCAAATATCAACCTAATCTAAAGACAGGAAGTGGTTCTAATTTAACTCGCAAGATTTGTCCCATTCTAACATACTAACAGGGCAAGTTAAAAATAAAAGCTTGTAAAAAACAATAAACAATACTACATGCAAAAACAAACGTACATGTATTATGATACAGAACAATCTTAGTTTCTAATCTCAGATTAACTTATTTTAGGCTATAAACTGAAGTGTATAAGCTAACTTCAAGCATGAACATATGATTTGACAATACAGACTATTAGATTTATGTTAGAGTAGGTTTGATATAGAAACCCAAAAAAATAGGAACGTTGAGTCACAAGTTAGCGTTAATTTGAGGATGTTATTAGATGTTCATCTCTTCGTGAAGTTATATGTATATTATATCAATGTAGATGAATACAGAAGAAGGATAAAGAAGGAGGAAGATGACGACAAAATGGAAATGATAGTCATATCTGCTACAATGCAAAAGAAAAATGGAGGCATGGTTTAATTTATTGAGATAATATTAAGAATACAAGTTTTTAACATTTTACGGCAAGATCTACTACTGAAAAAACTATGTTAAAAACAGAAAAAATATCTAATAACACTTTACATGTACGCATTATACTCGTAGTCATCGATAAAAGAAGTACTAGATACACAATCAGCGATAAAAAATGTCTTCACCGAATAAGCGCTCATTTAAACATTTGAGCGCGTTTTTAATATTTTTTTGTGAAAATAACTTTAAACATTGTATTTAAGGATCAATTTACATTGTTGTATATTTATTTCAATTAGAATAATTACCTACCTTTTGCATAGGATTGTATCTAGTACTTTTTTTTTTCGATGATTATAGTTGAAAGAAAGTAGAGTTTAAATCTATATAAATAAAAATGAATCACCGAAATGTATGTACGCGCATAACTTCCGATTGACTGCACCAAATTAGATAATTCATTTTTTTTTGTTTGTTATTGTCAGGACAAGTTTTGTATAGAAGAAAATTAAAAGAAAAAAGAATAATAATTTAGGATATTTTTTAAATCTCATGATATGAAAAGTGAGTGATTGAAATAGTCTTTATCCCGGAAATTATCCCTTAAGGGGGTGAGAATGGGGATGAAAGTTTGTATGGGGAAGCAAACTAGAGAGAGAGAGAGGGTGAGTCGCTAGTATTAGATATAATTTATAGGTATAAAATATATGCATTGCACTAGAAAAACAAGTTTTTAATCTTTGGCACTTGTACTACATTATATACAAACAACTCGCGTACGATGATGTCAGTCATCTCATGGATTATTTGTTTTAAATTTTAATGATTGCCAAACAGAGTTTAAGGCCGAATTGAAAATGTTGAGAGCACATGTTTTGTTTCGATATACTCAGTAAGTCACTGTCAAGCACTCATGTTTAAGAAGTGGGAGATAAAATTATTTACTTTGGTCATAATAAATCTTCCATAAGATGCTATGCTCTATGAATATAATGTAATGTAGATTAAATTAAGTATAGTGTAAATGGACGATGAAAATATACCTACCCATAGATTTAATGATGTATATAACATTTATATGAAACTAGCAGAATTCGCGGCTTCGCTCGCGATCAAACTATGAAAAATACGAAATTTCATGCAAATATGTCCAAGGAATAAAAATTTTCATACAAACTTTTATCCCCTATTATATTCCCTTGGGGGTTGAATTTTGAAAAAACCTTCATTAGTGGATGCCTTCGTTATATGAGGAATACTTGTGCGAAATTTCAATTTTCTAGCCTTAAGGGTTTGGCCTGTACGTTGATACATCAGTCAATCACTTTTATATATATAGATGATTGTATGTATCTCCTGACCAACTTTGGCCATGACGGCCTATCTCACCAGACTGCACAGGAGTTATTATAATGCGCAAATTTCGCGCAGACACAAGTGCAATCTCTATTCATTTTTACTCACAAAGTTCGATGGGATGATACTTCTACAGGACCGTTGAGAGTTAAAGCACGGGACCGAAGGCTTTAAGTGCTCTTTAAAGCACTGGGGTGAATAAAATAACCAACTTCCCAACTCCATTTTGTTAAGATTTTTTGGCAAAAAACCTCAAAAATATACTTGGCCCGACCCGGAAAACGAACACAGGACCTCCGAATCTGTAGTCGTAGCCACTAAGGGAGTTAACATGTTTTACCGAACACGCCAATACAAGGTCTAGTTTTAAAGTCTAGTTTTTCATAAAGCTAGCTTTTCTAAAAGCTGAACAAAAACCCAGCGTTTACAGCTCAATACACAATTTCATTACGTAGGAAAGCAAAAAATATGAAATAAAACACCTGTTCGTTTTTTTCCTACTACCAAACGACAAAAATTATGGATGAAAAATTTAAAAATCATAACATCAACGTAATCTTAAACGTGTTAGATTACAATATTTCCATACATTTAATAAGCATGTAACTTATAGTCTACTAGCAGAGCCAGCCACGCGTTGCTGTGACTTCGTAAATTAATATTTACCTAATAATTAATTTCTCAGGATCCCTCCCCCGAATGTCTCTCCGGATATGAAAATCGGTAAGTTTCCAATAACGACATGAAATAACAGGATAAAAACTATCCTATCTTTTAAGTTGGAACAAATCACACATTTGAAGAAAAATACGGTTAAATCGGATAAGTAGTTTTGGAATTCATCACAGACCGACATCGTGACACGGGAATTTTATATATTAACATTAAGATATATGAGTATATTATTATACTTATTTTCATTAATTCAAACCGTAGCTTGTTTATCTTAATTAATGTAAACATAGTAAGTTATTTATATGTATAACTAGCGACTCACCCTCGCTCCTCTCGGATTCGTCCCTACTTACGTTTTAACGTTAAGTATAGACTTCTCAGAGATGAGATATTTTTCCGCGATAAAAAGTATCCTATATGTTGACCCGGATAACCAGCTATCATCATACCAAATTTCATCAAAGTCCCTCCAGTGGTTTTTCCGTGATGCGGTAACAGACAGACAGACAGATAGACAGACAAAAATTCTAAAAACTATAGATTTGGCCTCTGTATCGATAATAATGTCTATTTCAATAAGATTTTCCAAAAAATATTTAATGTACAGATTCGGCTAAGTTACAATTTTATTATATGTATAGATGAAGTGATAAAAAAAATTAAGTAGATAGTTTAATATAACAACATGTTATACATTTCAAATATGTCCAGTCAACATAGGAAAAAAACGACGAAATCTACGTAAAACACGCTTAAAACGCTATCTTCGTCGGTTTTTTCTCGCTCATCTCCCTTACATGCAATTTTATCGAATGATATCTCGAGAAACATTAATTTTAGAAAAAAAAGTTTCAAATAAAAAAGATAGAAAATTTAATTTAAAAGAGAAAAATCTATACTTTTTTACGTAAGACGAGCCGTTCTGGAGATATTGTATAAGGCGCGTTTTTGGCGGTAGTGGCGCCAGCGTCTCTCGAAAGACTCCTTGTGGCGACACGGACCTGCCGAGGGTCCGGTGACGACACTCTGGGTCAGAACAGAATGTTCTGCCGATTTATCTGCGATAGGTTCAACGATATTCTAGAAAAACGTATAATGGCCTGGACAATAACAAGTACTTACCAGTCGTACTGTGGCAATCCAAGCCGAGGTGCCTGGCGGAAGGTTTAGCGCCGTACTCCTGCGATGATCTAGGCTGTGCAGCTCAGCGCTGTCTATTAGCTAGTATTTGTAATGAACCACTGTACACAATACTGAATACACTCCGAGTTGGGTCGTATGTAGATGCGCGTGTTCTCCCAGAGGAAACAATCGAGGAATAGCACCACGTTTTTAAAGTTCAACGAATCTTTATAGTTGCCGTGTACCGTTAGCCATACGTCACTAGTTCGGCTCGGAACCAATCAGGACGCAGTACGACGAGTATGTTCCTTAAGTGAACCCAGATATTGGCCAGGCCAGTAGCGCGAAATTTAAAAACATGAACGAATGTCTAAATGAATCTTTAAATTGAATGGTTACTGAACATACCGCCCACCAAAATACAGCTGGGATTTTCCGGATGAATAAAAAGATAAATTAATTAAGAGTTATAATCTAAGTATAGAAAATAAATAAATAATTATACGTATATGTATATGTTACGAATTATAGACTATATTATATATGATATATGTTATGATCATTGGTTATGTATACAATAGCTTGGGTAAGAAAATATAACTTACGAATCGATAGGTAGAGGGCATAGCTTTACCAGTGGTCGTTTAATCAAGTTATCGTTAGTTTTAACGGTTGCTACGCGAACGATACCATCTAGACCGGGATGTAACTCCACTACCCTTCCCAACGACCATTGCAATGGAGCACGATTGTCATCCTTTATCAGTACAATTGCATTTACATCAAGTGGCTTGGAGGTTTTGTTCCACTTAGCACGTAAGGTTAACGAGTTTAAATATTCGTTTTTCCAACGAATCCAAAAATTCTGAATGAAGGACTGAATTAACTGCCAACGGCTTAATCGATGAAGTTTTATATCAGAATAATCTATATCTGGGACGGTTGTGAGAGGTTCTAAAGTCAAAAAATGACCGGGCGTTAAAACATTTAAGTCATTGGGATCGGTACTTAAAGCATAAAGAGGCCTTGAATTTAGAACCGCTTCAATTTGAACAAATAGCGTGGACAGTTCTTCGAACGTTAATACTTGATTACCTATAATAGAATAGAGATGCGATTTTGCTGCTTTGATTTGAATTTCCCACACACCACCAAAGTGAGGGGCTGACGGAGGGTTAAATTCGAATTTTATACGTTCCGTATGTGAAGCCTTCTCTAATAAAGATAAATAATTGTTCACACCAACGAAATTTGTTCCACAATCTGCATGGATTACATTACAACGACCACGACGTCCTACAAAACGTCGCAATGCGGCTAAAAATCCATCAGCTGACAACGATGATACGACTTCCAAATGGACTGCTTTTGTAGCTAAACATACGAATAAACTCAGATAAGCTTTATCCACTTTTGCTCCACGATGTGTACCAAGTTTAATACGGAAAGGTCCGCCGAAGTCAACACCCACGATAGAAAAAGGTTTCACTTGATTAACTCGAAATGATGGAAGATCGCTCATATATGGTTCTAAAGATTTAGGTTTTATTCTAAAGCATCGAATACATTGGGAAAGACAACGTCGAATAACGCGTTTAGCCGATAATATCCAGAATCGTTGCAATATTAAGTAGTGCGTAGTATTATGCCCGGTATGGCAATGTTGACGATGGATGGATTCGATGACCCTAAAAGTAAAATCGTGGTCGCTAGGTAGAAGAGCGGGGTGCCGTTGTTCAAATTCAAGACCAGCACGGGATAATCGACCGCCCACCCTGAGAATACCATCCTCGTCCAAAAACGGACTTAATTTACGCAACGGTTTCGGTAGTGGTTGCTTCGCTTGAAGCTGTTGAATTTCACTGGCAAATGACGACGATTGAACAAACTTCACGATAAATAACAATGACTTATGATTTTCAGTTTCAGTTAAAACCGAACCTTTACGACGATCATGTGGATTTTTTACATTATGTATAAATCGACGAATATAAGAAACGATGTGCGTTATTTTTTCCAAAGATGAATATCTTTTTAATAAATAGACGATAACAGTGCCATATTCCTCCTCTGAACGAGTAGCTAAGACAACTGTACGACGCTCTTCAGCTCGCACGCTGTTTTCATCTTCAGAACTAAAATATTGAGAAGGTTGTTTATTAGTTGGCCATTGATCGGAGGGTTTTACCAACCACGATGGTCCTGACCACCATAATATATTATGAAATAGATCATACGGAAGATTCCCACGTGAACAAACATCCGCAGGATTGTCTGATGACGCTACGTGATGCCATAACTCAGTAGAGAAAATATCCTGGATATGTCCCACGCGATTAGCCACAAACGTGGTCCAACGAGAGGAGTGTGAACGAAGCCACGATAGAACGACGGTTGAGTCAGACCATAAATAAATAGCGTGGACCGTTAATTTCGACAAGTACGTATCAAGTACAAATTTGGCTAAGTTTGTTAGCAGTACGGCTGCGCACAACTCTAGTCGTGGCAAAGAGATTTTCTTGATCGGAGCGACTCGGGCCTTGGCACACACTAATCGTGTTTGTGTAAATCCCTCCAAATCTGACACTCGGAGATAAATAACGGCTCCATACGCATGTTCTGAACTATCACAGAATCCATGCAATTCATAAGTTAATGTGTTGTCAATTGTCATACGACGTGGTATTCGCAGGTCCTTTAATATCGAGAGCTGATCGCAAAAAGTTTCCCATATGTGATTTACATCCTCAGGTGGATCACTGTCCCAATCAATACCAAGGAGCCACAGCCTTTGCAATAGGCACTTCACCTTGATAGTAAGAGGTGAAAGAAAACCTAAGGGATCGAATATCTTCGCAATTTCACTGAGAATGATTCGCTTGGTACAAGATCTTTTCGAAGATTCAACATCAAAGGAAAACGTATCTGAAGTTGGTTCCCACTTTAGACCAAGCACCTTGAGACTACAAGATTCATCGGTATTAAAGGTTTTGGAATTAAGGAGACATTCTTCTTGAGGAATATCAACTAGCAACTCGGGTACGTTACTGGCCCACTTCCTTAACTGGAAGTGACCTAATTTAAAAAGCTTTATGATTTGTGATTTAGCCTCTAGAGCTGCGTCCAGAGTCTCACAACCGGTTACAATATCGTCAACATAAATATCGCTATTCACGATTTGTTTTGCTAGTGGAAATGCAGAACCTTCATCCTCAGCTAGCTGTCTAATTGTTCTACATGCTAGAAACGGTGCAGAAGAGACTCCGTATGTCACAGTATTCAGCCTGTATTCCTGTAAAACTTGAACGGGACTAGATCTCCAAAGAATCCGCTGGTAATCTCGGTGATTATCAACTACAAGAATCTGTCTATACATCTGACGTATATCAGCTAAAAATACAACTACGTGTAACCGAAAAAGCAGAAGAACCTGTACTATATCACTCTGAAGCTTAGGGCCTGTCAGTAATGTGTCGTTTAACGACTTGCCACTGGCGTCTCGGGCCGATGCATCGAAAACAACGCGGAGTTTTGTTGTGCTGCTATCTGGTTTAACGATGCAGTGATGTGGTATATAATACTTGCCCTTGCCAACATCTTTCACGGGTACTAGTGTCATATGTCCACTTTTCTCATAATCTTCCATGAACTCTGTATACTGCTTATATAGCACCGGATCGCGGGAGAGACGCCTCTCGATTGCCTTAAATCGCCTTAAGGCAAGACTACGTGAATCTTCAAACTGCGGCTCTACACCATCCTTAAAAGGCAACTTAACTCCATATCTGCCTGTTGAATCACGATAATGTTCGTTCATATAGGCCTTTTCACATGCCATATCCAGCGGCGTGAGAGTTGACGCTTGGGGAACATTATCAATCTCCCAGAAGCGCTGAACCATAGAGGACAGCTCGTCGGATTTTGCTGTATATTGTAATAAAGACGAGGATGTGAGGTGTGTTCTACCTAATAAAAGCCACCCAAAAACTGAGTTCATCGCAACAGGTTGATTAGAGCGACCCTTTATGCATTGGTTCAAAAGAGAATCAACGAATATATCTGCACCCAGCAAAATATCGATAGGTCCAGGTATATCGAAACCTGGATCTGCCAACGGTAACGATTGAATGTGAGACCAACCCTTCGTATTTAGTTTAGCAATAGGCTGATCGCCACAAATAGTTGATATGACATGCAGTTGAACATCGAATAACACCTTGTTGTTAGATGCGAGTGAACAACGAACCACGTGACTAACATCAGCAGAAACTCCACCTAACCCGTTAATATGTATATCACATGGTACTTGTTTAATATTTAAGATCCTAGCGGCGTCACAAGTAATTAAATTGTTTTGGCTACCAGTATCGAATAAGGCCCGAAAAGTATGATACCGACCCTTTTCATCTAATATCTGCACCATGGCGGTCGCAAGTAGAACAGTTGTATTAAGTGAAGGTTTTGTACATAATTCGTAACCAGAAGCCTTAGCAATTAAGGCCACAGAACGAGAAGGAGTATCGGTTGAGTGCTCCTTATGAAGTAATGTGTGATGTTTGTGTTTACACTTAAGGCATCGGAAAATCGACTTACAATCTTTTAATTGATGAGATGATTTAAGGCAATTGAAACACCACCTTTTCTCGTTTGCGACAGACATGCGTTCATCGACCGATTTTGATAGAAATTGCTTACAATTTAAAATCGAATGAGTAAAATCTGCGCAGAAGGAGCATTTAGGCATAATCTTGGGATTATCTGGCCGCGTTTCTTCCGTTTTGGGTTTTTCATCCGAACGATTGGCAAGTAATGTGTGAGTTTGAACGGCGTTACGCTTAAAAACGTTAGAAGAAGGCTTAATCGAATCCTTTACAACATGAGATGTGGCTTTAGTAGCTTCAGAAAAATGCTGGTCCCGTATAAGCGCTTCACACTTCGAATGTAAAAACTGCTTTAAGTTAATATATTTAGGAAATTCAGAACTACTAAAGCTTTCTTCAAAATCTCGGCGCAGCCTCGATTCTAATTTCGATAACACGTGATAAACGATTATAAATTCCCATTGCTCAACAGGTAAATTCAATTTTCTTAAGATACTCAAATTCTCATCAATACTATCCAAGCTACGACGAAATTCATTTATATTTTGAATTTTTAAATTAACATTTAAAATATCCTTCCAACAGGTATAAGCTAATTCACGATTATTCTGATAGCGCGCGATTAACGCTGCATACGCATCCGCATAATAGTCACCGGTTACTGGAAACACACGAATAAGTGACAACGGATCGCCGCTTAACGAAGAAATTAAATAATGAAATTTCTCAACGTCCGTGAGGGAATGACAATTATGTATAAGAGCGTTAAATGTATCAATAAATTCAGGCCATTTTTTTATATTGCCTGAAAAACTCGGTAATTGAATTTTCGGTAACCGTACGTGGGATAACGGTGATTTGGTATTAGTACCGGCTGATATATTAGACGTCCCAGATATATTTAATTCACCTTTTGTCAAACTACGAAGTATCGACATAACTTGAAAATATGCATCATCAAAACGTTCGCGTATGTCATCATCATCGCTGCCATCAGACGACTCCAAAAGTTCAAGTATAAAAAAGTGCGCTTCTTCAAACTCAGAAACAAACTTTTTTGCCTGATCGCAGTATGAGAAAAAAAGGTCGCAATGAACGTCATCGCTTTTTGCTATTCTACCGATTTCCAATGCTTTTAACATACGGTTTAATGCTAAAGTACGTTTCCTCTTTAGAGATGGTAAATCATGAATAGTATAACATTCTGTTCCCGACTGTTTTATCTTAGATCTACCAGAAGTATTGAGTTTACGGCTAGTACGTTTGGGATTATACGACATATTGTACAATAAAAGTTATAACGGTTACAAAATAACAATAATGCAATAGTATAATGTTATACGCGGATAATAGTTATAAGTGTGTATAAGTTAACCTTAACTTGCAATCGCTAATTAGTTGCATGCGCGTCTTACTGCGCGACAGTGGTGTATGAATATAACGTAGGTATATCTTGTGAAAAAACAAAGATATGTAAATACGTTGATTAACTTTCGTTATGTTGCGCGTTAGTGAATATTAAATTGCTACAGCCGATTATGAGATTATATAAACACCGAATAAATGTATAGATTGTTTATATTTGATCTGTAACTAGTTAATATTCTGCGTATAAGAAAGTGCATGAATCATTTGCGATAGGTAGTTATATTAGTTAAACAAACGTATGCAAATTTTATAACGTATATAAAGAACGAAGTTAAGTGGAATATGAACGTTGGATTTGAATGTGAATGATATTCAAAAGTTGCCAACACGATGAGTGAACGTATGTAGGTACAGTGTTAAGTATGTTAATATGGCCGAAAGTAAGTATATTATACGTATAAAAAATACCAGCTATATTAATAAATAAAAATACGGCAAGCGATATTACTAGGCACCTAGTTCCCGGGTTTCGGCACCAAAAAGATGTGGCGACACGGACCTGCCGAGGGTCCGGTGACGACACTCTGGGTCAGAACAGAATGTTCTGCCGATTTATCTGCGATAGGTTCAACGATATTCTAGAAAAACGTATAATGGCCTGGACAATAACAAGTACTTACCAGTCGTACTGTGGCAATCCAAGCCGAGGTGCCTGGCGGAAGGTTTAGCGCCGTACTCCTGCGATGATCTAGGCTGTGCAGCTCAGCGCTGTCTATTAGCTAGTATTTGTAATGAACCACTGTACACAATACTGAATACACTCCGAGTTGGGTCGTATGTAGATGCGCGTGTTCTCCCAGAGGAAACAATCGAGGAATAGCACCACGTTTTTAAAGTTCAACGAATCTTTATAGTTGCCGTGTACCGTTAGCCATACGTCACTAGTTCGGCTCGGAACCAATCAGGACGCAGTACGACGAGTATGTTCCTTAAGTGAACCCAGATATTGGCCAGGCCAGTAGCGCGAAATTTAAAAACATGAACGAATGTCTAAATGAATCTTTAAATTGAATGGTTACTGAACACTCCTCAAACTTGGCTTTAGACTTAAAATATGCCCCTTTATCGAATCGCATTATCGCGGAAATTGCTTCATTTTATGAAGATTGATTAACCTATTAACTAGACTAATATCTGCTTGTTAATATTTGCATATAATGAATACGAAATTACAATGTTATCTGAATAGTAGAAAGTAAGAGTGGGTAGATTTAAATCACAATCATCTAGCTATAAACGCTGTTAACCTAGGTTAGTTTATTTATGTTTAAGATTCAAGCAAATTATATTCAAAACAAACGACGACACGTTTGGCTCAGTGTGTAGTGACCTTGCTTGCCGTGCCAGCGGTCGCGGGTTCGAGTCCCGCTGGGGGTATTCATTTGTGTGATAAGCACGACTGTTTGTACTCCAGTCATGGGTGCTTATATTTATAATATGTATGTATTTAAAGTTATATATATGTAGTGTATCAACTATCTGATATCCATAACACAAGCCTCGTAGCTTACCATGGAACTAGATGGTGCTGTGTGTTAATGTCCCAACATATTTATTTATTTATTATTAAACAAATCAATTTAAAAACAAGGGGATTATTATAAATATGATATTATGTGTATGTTTGTTAATCTTTTACGCAGTAACGGCTGAGTGTATTTGGATAAAATCTTGCACAGAGATACTTTTAGGCGGCACACCCAAGAGAAGTGAGGGTAAGTCACTATTATTTAACATATCAGCATCTACTAGTATTGGCTACTATGCCAGAGTTATTAATTTAAATTCCAACACAATGTGAAGTGTACGTATTTACATAATTATTTACCTCAAATCAGGTTATTATGGGGAAAAAGAAAGATATGGGTAGCATATTTTTTTCAAAATATAGCATTAAAATATATCCTTATTAATTACTAGTGAATCAACCTCGCGTCGCTTTGAGTGCGTCCCTAGGCTAAAACAAATTATCCCACGGGAACCGTTCTTTTTTTCGGGATAAAAAGTAACCTAAGCGCTATACCCAGGGCCGGATTTAAGGGAGGGCAAGCGGGGCTGCAGCCCCGGGGCCTCCACAAGAGAGGGGCCTCCACAAAAGAGATTTAATAAAAAAAAAACAAACTGACTGATCGATAACTTTTTCGTTTTTATTTTTAACAAATATGATTGATTATACATATTATATAATTGTTATTAAATATTAAAAACAATTTATCCATATTGGTTCACCACAGTTCATCGCAGTCGGGTAAAAAGAAGTTACAGAGCGGTTATAATTAATTATCAAGCGTTTTTTTTCGCGTGAGTTTATTTATTTTATAATTTTTAGGTCTGCAATATTATCATCAAATGCCAATGTTTTATAGGTAAATTCACGTTTGTTAATTCAAATTTGAAAGAAATTCTCTTCGATCCTTTCCTATTTTTGTTTTTTGTATTTTTAAGTGCATGCACATAACTATATCTATTCCATAGGTTTAGGTAGTTAACTAAAGGTAAACAAAGAGCTCATGGGGATTTAACCTTTTATTATAAAAAATTTAACACATATTGTCAACTAGCGACTTACCCTCGCTTCGCTCGGGTGCGTCCCTAGGCACGCGGCTTTAATTAGCAATTTCATGGGTTTTAATTTTTTGCGCGGAACCCTGATTTTTTTTCTAAAATAATTGTAGCCTGAGTTACTCCTTATAATATCAGCTATATTCTAGTGAAAGTTCCGTCAAAATCAGTCCAGCCGTTTCAGAGTTTAGCCGGAACAAACAGACAAAAATTTTAAAAATTTAAACCATATGTGTATTTAATATGAATTTAGTAAAAAACTGTTATTTTGACATTACAAACAGACATAGAAATTTTATTTATCTGTAGGTATAGATAAAATAACTGCATTTTTTATTGAATTCATCCACAATCAAAACATAAATAAAATTAATTTAGACTTATACAAATTCATAGACAATATAATACTTAAATTGATGATGTATGTTACGTCTACGCGACGGCAGAATCTAGCTTAAGTGTAAATAAAATACAATAAGAATTTAGACTCACAGGAGCATATCTAAAAGATTAAACGCACAGTAGCTTATCTAATAAGATTGTTGATTAGAAATAAAAAAAAACGAGGTTTTGTTCATTGTTTACCATTCGTCGAATAGCCATAGAAGAGGCAACTAGCAAGAAAAGTTAAGGAAGAATCAATCAACGAGAGTTCCATTTTGAAACCCTTAATGCCCTTATGCAGTCCACCATAATATTTAAATTTAAAAGTTTCCATGTGGGTATATCATGTTAAAACAAGTGAATAAGGTTTATTTATATGCTGTTGCTGATGTTATTTAATATAGATGTTTGCTTTTTACCCGACTGCGGCGAAACAGGGTTATGTGTTTAACCTGTATGTATGTCTGATTCTATGTTCGTTCGTAATCACTAAATGGCTTAACCAATTTTAATGATCCATACGTAATTCGATAAGTATTGATAACGCGAATGTCATAGGCTATATACTCGTAGATATTACATTGAAAAAAAAATTTTCCTCCGAATAAATCGAGTGGGGTATCGAAATACACCATTAAGAGGCGATTACAGAAATATTTATAACTTATATGATCAAAAGGAATTTAGGATAAGAAATTGTTAAATAAAACTAAAAATGTCTAACTCTCCTAAAAAGAAGAGAGCAGATTGACGAAGGAGCATAGTATTATGCAGTCGGAGACATACATATACTATGTACCTACATGTTTTAGTATAGCTGCGTGTGTGTATGTCTCTGACTACAAAATAATAATAACATTATGTTCCTTCGTCAACTTGTTCTCTTCTTTTTAGGTCGCTTTTTATGCAGTCGGTTTTTCATTTTTGTAAAAAAAAATCTGGAGTGGTTGTCTGTATTGTCCATCAAGAATATCCGTAGTATTAGCATAGTAAAACAGTACTTATCCACATCTCAAAATTATTTGTGTCTATTCCAATATAAAAAAATAGCTCTCTGGCTCCATCTAATCAATTGATGGAATTAAAATACAATTTTAAATTATTTATTGATCAACTACCTATCTCAGTATATTTTATTAAAATAATGTATATTCTTTTACTTAAAAAGTAACTTTATCATAGATTATTTAAGCTTACGTTAAGTCTACAATTTATAAGGTCATTTTATTTATATGGGTAATTTAAGACTTCTATCCATAATAAAAAAGAATTAATGTTCAGCGAAATCATCAACTATTTTTCGTCAAAAAAGCTCGCAAGGTTCCATTCATTAACGCTGTAATTTAATTTCGAATAATTCTTGTATTGACTATATCTACATATGTTTATTGAAATAATTTAATTTGTTTCGCAATAAATACTTAAATCACTTGACTAAAAAAATTGTTCATTTTATTCGAAAAATAATTAGGGGCCTCCACTCCGTTATTGCCCCGGGGCCTCCACACCCCTAAATCCGGCCCTGGCTATACCAGACTATAATCTATCTCTGTGCCAAATTTCATCCAGATCTGTTCAGCTGTTCTGGCGTGAAAGTGTAACGAATATCCATCCATCCGTCCATCCTCACAGACTTTCACATTTATAATACTAGCGGCTCACCCTCGCTTCGTTTGGTTTCGCCTCTAGAAAAACAAAAACAAACCTATCCCACGAAAGCCGTACGTTTTTCCGGGATAAAAAGGAGCCTGTGTGTTATTCCAGACTATAATCTATCTTTTCTTTCATTCAGATCCGTTCAGCCGTTCTGGCGTGAAAGAGTAACAAACATCCATACTCACAAACTTTCACATTTATAATATTAGTATAGACTTTTTTATATACTTATAAAAGCAAAACCCATAGGTACCCTATTTAGTTATACGTTAAATTTTTAACTCAAAACGGACGATGGTATGCCGTGTCAATAATGTTGAACGATATAACAACCGTTATACGATTTACCTAAGGAACTGTATAATTCGCTTTTTAACAATATTAGTATAAGGTAACGAGAAAACGTACCAACAAACATCCCAAGTGTAATCATGTTTGCATACCAGAGGCAGAGGAAATATAACATTTTTATACAAATGACCGCCTTTTATCAATTTCCCAGAGAGACAGCTAGAAATATGTAGGGATGTAGAAATAAAAATCAGTTTTAAATAAGCGCAATACATTTTGTCGCTTAAACGTGGCTGAAATACTGGCTCTAGTTCTGTTAGAGAAATGTGGTCGCTTTATATTGTTATTATGTTTTTTTCTTTTTTCTAGAAAAATATTTTTTTTGTTAAGAAAAAAAAAATACTTTTACTCTAAAACTATTATACGTATTCAAAGCAACATTCATGAAATAATGAATTAAATTGCCTCATCTCAATTATTCTACGATCCGTGAGTATAAAGCCTTCAGCTTAGGCTAAATTATATAGACGGAGTCCGGCAAAATAAATGTCTAAGTCAAAAATAGTAGCGTGATTTGTTGTTTATGCTACTATCCTATATTTTGCCATACAGGTTTTTTTAACTTTCTCTAAAGAATAAAAGACATTTTATATGTATATGTATTAGTTCAATTAATATACAAATTGAGAATAAAATATGAATAGTAATAATAATACTTTGAACAATAATTCTCTTCACCTTAAAAGAGAGGTAGATTACCACTTTTTTATTTATTAATATTTAATAACATTATCGTTTGACTTCATATTTAGTTCTCTGACACGTTTAGTATAGATTTCTCAAAGATTAAATATTTTCCCGCAGTAAAAAGTAACATATATGTTGACCAGAATAACCAGCTATCATTATACCAAATTTCATTAAAATCTGTCCAGTAGATTTCTCATCAGGCGTTCCCAGACAAACAGACAAACAAAAAATCTAAAAACTATAGATTCGGCCTTTGTATCGATAATAATGACTATTTCAATAAGATTTTTTTTTTTAATCTTTAATGTACAGATTCGACTCTCAGAATTCTATTATATGTATAGATAAAGCTTGGTAGATATATATTTATCATTTAAAGTTAAATACATGAAGTCTATATTCGTAGTTATCATAGAAAATATCGATATAAGGCAACAGGAAAGTTAAAATTACCTTTTATTTTTAGACCGTAGCTACATGAAAATCCTTTTAGCTCTACCCGCAGCCCTTTTGGTGTTTTAAAAAACATATTAATAACGTAGTACTTTCTCAATTACGATTAAAATAACCTTTTTTCACTAGAGTTCCATAAAGAGTAATATGCACCTTAATAATATGTAACTAACTACAAACGCTAAAGTGGCTTAATCTAAAAAAAGTTCTAGTTAGTTAAGTCTACGCTTGCGTAGTTCAATTATGTATTACGAGTACTATATGTTGTCAAATTATAGCCTACATGCTAATATATGTATGTATTCAGCCCTTTTTTAACCGTCCCACTGCTGGGCACGGGCCTCCTTTCAATACGAGAGGAGTCAGGCCATAGTCAACCACACTGGCCAAGTGCGGATTGGCGGACTGCACATGTCTTTCGAAAACTTACTATGTTCTCTCAGACATGCAGATTTCCTCACGATGTTTTCATTTCCCGTAAGACAAGTGGTACTCATGTTGGAAATGATTCTCATATTATGAAAATATCAGAGGTGCGAGACCCGGAATTTGAACCCGCTTCATTCGGTTTCCCAAGCGAGCGCGTTACCACTGAGCTACCGCTGCCTTCAACTGCCTTTATTAAGATATATAAGTTTTAATACTGTAAAGTTTCATTAAAATTTGTTCAGTAGCTTTTACTTGAAAGAGTAACAAATGTAGGTATGTACAATGTACATCTATAGAATAGTAGGATAGGATAAACTTTAAAGAAGCGTGGTAGGTTGATAAAGTTTATGTCAATCGAGGATATAAGCTATGTTTATTTCGAACTTCACTCAAATCCTTTAAGCCCTATAACGTGAAGAAGTACCATATAAACTCACACTCAAACTCACACGCACACGCACTAACACACACGCATACATACACATACGTACATACATGTGTATATATGTGCAAACACATACACACACGCATAGACATACACACACATACACATACACACACATACACATACACACACATGCACACACACACATTCTCGTTTGGAATTATGGTTAGCACGTAAAATTGATTCAAAAGTATACTTTAGGGGTCTGCACTAGCAGCAAGGTAGATTTCCAACTACGTTTTGATAAGAGCTCACTGAAATTTCCATTGATACCAGATAATATAGCTACTGGGTTATTTCGTCACAACACAAATCGTAGATTAGGCTATTTCCTACAGTTGCCAAATGTGTTATCGAGTTCTGTGTAGGAGTTAGTTTATTATATGGCTTGCCATTAACGTTATTTAAATACGAAACGATGTATTGCTAACAATGCGTTGTATAACTATGAATAGTTTAGATTTTGTGTTTAGTGGTGGTTTTGTTAGTCTGTCTAATCGAAGGGATTCATAATAGGTTCTCACGTAAGTCGACATATAGGTATGTTTATGTACGAGATACACTCTTAACACATAAAAACATAGATAGATATTTCCTAACAAAGACCTCTTGTGTAAAAAGTACCATCGACGTATGATGTTAAGTCAGATCAAAGAATTATATTCAAAAATCGAAAGTTCTAATTGTCTAAACATAAAATCGAATTTACGCACAGCACTTAAAGTACTTTTTTAAACGAAATGACGTATGTTTTAATTTTGTCATCCGAAAAGCAATGAACAAAACGGATTTTTTTAAATAAAAATATCTTTTTCTGACTCAGTCTCCCGTGACCATGATTGTTGTAAAGCATTCGACATGTCGGGAACTAAAAATAAAAATAAATAAGCGAAAAAATCCGAAAAGACAGTTTTATTTAAAACGTCAAATATTCGCGTATATCTAAAGAAGTAATATGTGAACAAAAGGGATTTGAAAAAGCGTACAATTTCGAATTATGCGTTTCGTTTTGAGGACACTTTTGAGGGGCTAATTGTGTATCTTGAGCTTTTATATATCAACTAGCAACTTACCCTCGCTTCGCTCGGATGCGTCCCTATGTACGTTTTTATTTTTTTTGAGCGAAACCCTAATTCTTTTTCTAAAATAAAAGTAGCCTATGTTACTCCTTATAATATCAGCTATCTAGCAGTGAAAGTCCCGATAAAATTGCTCCAGCCGTTTCAGAGATTAGCCGGAACAAACAGACAGACTGATAAAAATTTTAAAAATTGTGTTTTTCTTATAAGTACCGTATATAATTCCATATGCATTTAGTATAAAGCTGTTATTTTGACATTACAAACAGACACTTCAATTTTATCTGTATAAATGAGATAGACTATAAACATCTATATAGAAAATAAATAACAGATTATTTAATCATCTCGGTTCATTCTTACATCTTACTACTGACATATTCTTATCTTAACACCGTTCCAGCGTAAATGAGTAGGTACTGTTAAAGACATGCACACATAACTTTTACAATTATAATAACAGCCTGATATAATGTTATTATAATGTAACATTAAAATATTCATTAACACGATTTTATTTGCCTCACTTGTAACTTATTTCGCAATAAAAACTTGCAAGTCGATATTAACCTACTTTTGATTATCGAATTGGAACTTTTTTTATTATATGACATCGGGATGAGAATACATAATTGAGAAAATAATTCGGTATAATTAAATTGATCTGATATAAGTAAGAGTATAGTAGAACTCTTTGATGATTACTCGTAAAATCTACGAATTTGACCTAGTTTGACTTTGACAAGTCTTACACATTATCTATACAGATAAATAAAATTGAAGTGTCTGTTTGTAATGTCAAAATAACAGCTATATACTAAATGCATATGGAATTATATACGGTACTTATAAGAAAAACACAATTTTTAAAATTTTTGTCTGTCTGTCTGTATGTTCCGACTAATCTCCGAAACGGCTAGACCAATTTTAACGGGACTTTCACTGGAAGATAGCTGATATTATAAGGAGTAACTTAGGCTACTTTTACTAAAGAAAAAGGATTAGGGTTTCGCTCAAAAAAATTAAACGTACCTAGGGACGAACCCGAGCGAAGCGATGGTGAGTCGCTAGTAGTCAAATAAAAACTGTGTATTCTAGTTTTATAAACTACTAGCAATACACGCGGTTTCGCCCGCGTTCAAACTTCCGATCGCTACTAAACTTCACAGGGTCAACTACTAAATAAAAATGTATACGCAGTCAAAATCGCGGGGAGTAGTTAAATAAAAATATATTAGATGCATTCTTTAAAATATGAAGACTAAATTTTACATTTTTTTTCTTGAAGTAGGTGAGTTACGATTCGCTACTTATTAAGAAACCGTTAATCATTTAGTCATCTTCGTAGGAAGATGTGGGAGGATGCTAATGCGTTACAACATGAATGAAACGCGAATCGAATATTATGCAACCGTCTTGATTTGCATAATTTCATAGAATTTTATTCCTCACAACCATTGTATATGAATGGATTGTGAAAGTACTTTTCTTTTATTGTTCAGTAAATAATTAAAATCTTTCCGGATTTTTTGCGGGTTTATTTTGTTTTTTTTTTGGTTTCCTAATCAATTGCAAAATAAATCATAATAAATCCGCTACTTCATTAGTATTTTCTTAGAGCTTCAATTTTATCATTAGTTATAGGTATAGATAAACGTTTAGAATAGATTTCTCAGAGATGAAATATTTTCCTGCAGTAAAAAATATCCTATATGTTGACCCAGATAAGCTATCATCATACCAAATTTCATCAAAATCTGTCCAATGATTTTCTCGTGATACGTTCCCAGACAGACAAATAGACAGACAGACAGACAAGAATTCTAAAAACTATAGATTTGGCCTCTGTATCGAAAATAATGACTATTACAATAAGATGTACAGATTCGACTCAGTTTTGATTTTTACAAGAAAAGTTGCTACTAAAAACAAACATATTTTTTACAATGAAAAAAGAAAATTACTGCATGAAAATAATGAGTGGAATCACTATATTCATGTTTTTTTAAATAATTCCCAATACTAAAGAAAACATTTTTACGGTATCCACTACAAAAATTATCTCGAAACTCTTTTGCTCATGTATGTGACAACTCGGTGGCATGTAATTGATTTATGGATGGCCCTCTTTTGTTGAATTTTACATTACCCGTAAAATTTCCGAAGTTCTTTCTGAATAAACATAAAATTAATGACAAATTGAATATATTTAAAACTGAGTGTATTTTGAAAAAACCAAAGTAATTCATATCTTATAGAAAGCGCGATAAACACCAGTCAAAGTGGAATGATCGTTAAAAAGGCGATTATACGGTTCCTATAGATTTCAATTGACCATGATAATTTCTATTTTTGTCGCCATCTTGTTAGTAAAATACTAGTCGTAGTATAAATTAGTGAACCAATAGATAGAAACATTATCATATAATGAAATATTTTAAAATAACATTAAATGATTATTATTATGTATGACAAGAATTGTAAATCTTATGTTTTACTAGCAACTCACCCTCGCTCCGCTCGGGTTCGTCCCTAGTTAAGGTTTAACTGTTAGTATAGATTTCTCAGAGACGAGATTTTTTTCCGCAGTAAAAAATATCCTAAATGTTGATCCGGATAACCAGCTATCATCATACTAAATTTCATCAAAATCTGTCCAGTGGTTTTCTCGTGATGCGGTCACAGACAAACAGATAATCAAAAAATCTAATCATCATATGGTCAGAATACATTATAAATACACCACACAGCATGTTACGAAAAACTAATAACTGATCGTTAAAAAGGAGCTTTAAAGCTCTATTCATTTGAATTTGCTTCATTTTTTTTATAATTATATTCCATTATGTGTTAGGTTAGAACTGCATGCTATATTTCTGTTTTTATTTTAATCTAATTATTTATGTTATTTTCTTTAATTTGGATTAGAGTTTCTTTTTTGTTTTTATTTACTTTTACTTTATGTAGTTACCATTTTTTAAACCTAACTTTTCATTGTGTTTCTTTTTTACTTAAAAACTGTTTTGGCTAATGTATATGTCATTTATTCTATTAATATGTAATATAAAAGCTGTATGTTTTTCTGAACAAACAAATAAACCCTTTGATTATCCTGCACTTAAATAAAATATCGCTCGTAAAAATATTTCATGTAATCGCCTTCATTTATTTATTTATTTTTTTATTTAGAAAAAGTACACTAACAACACACATATTAAAACATTTATATACATTTAGAAAACATTAATAAGTAATCAGATATGTATGTCCTTATAAGTGTACATAACATTCGCTATAATTACATAATCAAAAGTATACATAAAATCATAATAAATCCATAATATATAATTAATAAATACAATTCAAATACAAAAAAAAAATTGATTTATAATAAGTCAACACTTGTCAGCTAAAATAATTAATTTAAATAATATAAAAAAAAGAAATGTCAAAAATATCCTTGCACAGAAATCAAACTTTAACTCTCCCGCTTACGATTAGAAGGCCTCTACAACTAGACGGTCCGGTAGCTATCATGATCAATTTAAACAGGTATAACTACTGTTACTTGTGTTGGAAAATTAGCAGAATGTAATACGACATGATTTATTTATTGAAACATAAAGTAGTAACTGATAAATTACAAAAAAGCCGTTTGAGCTGACACTATGTCTACGGAATTGCAAGTCTCACCTTGGGATTGCGATAAAACTCAATGTTCTTTGGGTTAACTTACTATGTAGTTTACATTAAGCAAATGACAGGTGTTTCATGCCAATACAAGTTATATTGCCATGAGAAATATTTTTAACTGGCATCGAAAAAGGAGGTTCTTGGAGGTCTTTTAGTGAATTCGATTCGATAAAATCGATTTTGCGATATTTATAGTTGATTCATTGTTTTTTTTTTCTGTGTAGTAATTTTCGTAGTCTGTATGATTTAGCCTCGTTTCCTCGCGTATTTCTAGATGCTTAACAGTAGCCTATGTGTTACTCCAGGCCATTATCTATCTTTATACTAAACTAGCGACTCACCCTTGCTCCGCTCGGGTTCGTCCCTACTTACGTTTTAACGTTTAGTATAGATTTCTCAGAGATGAGATATTTTCCCGCAGTAAAAAGTATCCTATATGTTGACCTGGATAACTATCATCATACCAAATTTCATCAAAATTCCTCCGGTTTTTCCGTGATACGGTCACAGACAGACAGACAGACAGACAAAAATTCTAAAAACCATAGATTCGGCCTCTGTATTGATAGTAATGTCTATTTCAATAAGATTTTCCAAAAAATATTTAATGTACAAATTCGGCTTAGTTACAATTTTATTATATTATATGTAAAGATTTCATTTTAATTTATCCAGCAGTTTTAGCGTGAATGAGTAACAAACACATACTTTCACATTTATAATAATAGTTAGTTGTAATATTAGTGAAAAAAAACAGTTTTCGATAAATTTTTAATATCGAAATAAGTATCTTTAAGTATTTTCTAAAGTATAAGAAGTATTTTTTAAGCATTTTCTTTATTCTACAGGTATTTAATTTATACGGATGTATTTTTCGATTTAAATGGTTTAAACACTGCAAGATAAAGTTAGTTATTAATTGATAACCAACGTAACCAGTTTCAATGTCATATGTACGGCCTTAGTTTATTTTAGCGATTAATGTTACATTAAAAATTGTAAAAAACTAAAGAGAACACAAAAATGAACTTATCCTAGAATCAAAGAAGCTGTATTACATACGAGATGTAGATTAAACATTACTTGAAAGTTAACATAAATTCGTATAATACTAAGAGGCTAGCGACTTACCCTCGCTTCGCTCGGGTGCGTACGTACGTTTTAATTTTTTTGAGCGAATTCCTAATTCTTTTTCTAAAATAAAAGTAGCCTGAGTTACTCCTTATAATATCAGCAATCTGCCCGTGAAAGTCCCGTTAAAATTGGATCCCGTTTCGGAGATGAGCCGGAACAAACAGACAGACAGTTTTTCTTATAAGTACCGTATATTATTCCATACGTATTTAGTATAAAGCTGTTATTTTAACATTACAAACAGACACTTCAATTTTATTTATCTGTATAGAATATATAACCTGACAATACAAAATCTATAATGTGCGGCTATTACGATATTTATAAGGTTTCACATCTAATTATTTTACGATGGAACCCTAAAATGCTTATACTATGCTTATATATGCTGCTTATATATGCTTATATATGCTGTTACTGATATAATATTATATCAGTAACAACTTTATTTATTATTGACCACCTACTAAGTGACGAACAGACCAGTCGTTACATAAGGCTCTAATGAAGAGCCTCGGTCATCAGACGCTATAATGACCTATTACAAGAATTTATTAAGCGGATGTACGTTAAGTAATAAAAACGCGACGGGTATCCGATGGGAAACTCAAGTTGACGAGAATGTGCAAGAAAAAAGGTATCCTTCAATGAATTTATAGATTATGGGGACTTAGACAAGACGTCATTTTTCAATCGTTGAGGAATAGAAATGTAAAATAATATATGGGAATGACATGTTATGATTCTGTGGCAAAAAGGTTAAAGTTATTTCAATATATTTTAAATAAAACTACCTTTTCGGATTATTTATTTTGATTTTTGGTTCCCGACGACGTTTCGAATGCTTTACAGCAATCATGGTCACGGGAGAGATTAAGGTATTAGACATCTCAAAAGGCGTTATATACGCCGTCACGCCGCTGAGAAACGTCGGGAACCAAAAATCAAAATATATCCGCAAAATAATCCGAAAAGATAGTTTTATTTAAAATGTCAAATATTCGCGTAAATCTAAGAAAGTATTTATTTCAATATATTTTTTGTAATAATTAAACATTTAACTAGCGACTCACTCTCGCTTCGCTCGGGTTCGTTCCTAGGTTGATTCCCTTTACAAACTTTCATCCAAATTTTCAACACCTTAAGGGATGATTTCCGGAATAAAAAATGGTAAGAAGATAGTTTGAGACCCTGGGAAGGACATAGGATAGTTTTTATTCCGGAAATCATCCTTTAAGGGGGTGAAAATGGGGATAAAAGTTTATATGGGAAAGCTACCTGGTGACTAAACCGAGCGACGCGAGGGTGAGTCGTTAGTCTATTATATAGAGAAAAATTTAACTTGACTTTTTACTATCCATTTAAGAATAAAACAGTAAGGGCCACCATAACACCGTTATTATTTCTATAATATATTATTCAACCTCAAACACTATGAATATAATAAAAGTCTTAGAACCATCTCAAAATGTTTCAACACAAAACATTTATCTATTAAACTAGAATTTTTAACGACGTATACAATAAAGATCTAATACGTTCGTCATGGCTTGTCGTAAAACTGTCACGACCCTAGTTTATAGCGCCACCCTGGGATGAGAAATCTCAAGCCACGTCTAAGAATATTTCTCTATACATATTATAAAACACTTAAGTCTTACGTTACATTATTTAACTTAACTATTTGCTCATAGTTTACCAAGAGTTGAATATATATTTTTTTCAATGTTGGTACACTATCACATCCCGTGACCATGATTGCTGTAAAGCAATCGAAACGTCGAGAAGCAGCAATCAAAATAAATCCGCGAAAAAATCCGAAAAGATTGTTTTATTTAAAAAGAGAATTGAACTTAATTTAAAACCTCAAATAATATAACAAAATATTATTAGCCCTTAATAATTCCTAATGAGAGATATGTCCCTCATAAATTCGATCCACTTTCCCATACAAGCTTTTAACAGCATAACCTTTGCTTACAAACGCATACGTCAACATTAGATATACACTGAAACGACCTGTAGGGGGTCAGCCGGCAGTTTGAATAGGTCACACTCGACCACCCAAAGCGAATGTTTTAAAGGAATGCTAAAACGTATTCAATCTTGTATATTATATATGTATATATTTATGTACAAACATACACTTACCATGTATTCAGCTCTTTTCAACGTCCCACTGCTGGGCACGGGCCTCCCTTCAATACGGTACTTCAATCAGACCATAGTCTACCACGCTGGCCAAGTGCGGGTTGGCGGACTTCACATGTCTTTCGAAAACTTGCTAGGTTCTCTCAGACATGCAGGTTTCCTCACGATGTTTTTCCTTCACCGTAAGGCAAGTGGTAATCATATTAAAAAAAACTTTCAATACTTTATAATAAATGAACATTTTTTTCAGATTTGCCTATCTTCTATCTATATTATAAAGCTGAAGAGTTTGTTTGCGCTAATCTCAGGAACTACTAATCCGATTTGAAAAATTATTTTAACATTAGATAGCCCGTTAATTGAGGAAGGCTTTACACTATATATCATCCCGGAAAAATGTACGGTTCCCGTGGGATAGATTTGTTTTTGTCAAGGGACGAACCCGAAGTGAAGCGAGGGTGAGTCGCTAGTTAACACATAAGTGAAGATAACAATACGGTTAAGATTTAATATGTTACATAAACAATTTATATAATCAATGATCATATCCAAATATACGTAAATACGTAAATGAAACTAATAATATTTTCGAAATACAATTATCTTATTCATTTTAAACAAATTAACTTAATAAAAACGTTATGTAAGAACGTTTTGACGCGATTATTTTTAATACATATATTTGGTTTTAAATGTTTCACTAATTGAAATTTTACGCTGCACAGCCTTTTAAAATATTGAATTAACCTTTAATTATATGCGAAAAATGACGTCGTAAGTTTGAGGTCGTATATTTTGAATAAGGAAAATAATGTGTTTAATATAAGAATGTTTATTATAAGAATAACTAGTTATGGTTTTGGATTACATCACGATGTATTAAATTAAATGAAATTTATTTAATACTAGCGACTGACCCTTGCTCTGCTCGGTTTCGTCCCTAGTTACGTTTTAACGTTTAGTATAGATTTTCCAGAGATGAGATACGAGTATTTTCCCACAGTAAAAAGTATCCTATATGTAGACCCGGATAACCAGCTATCATCATACCAAATTTCATCAAAATCTGTCTAGTAGTTTTCTCGTGATGCGTTCCTGGACAGACAGACAGACAAAAATTCTAAAACCTATAGATTCGGGCCGAATCATTCGGCCTCTGTATCGATAATAATGACTATTTTAATAGGATTTTACAAAAAATATTTAATGTGCAGATTCGAGTCAGTTAGAATTTTATTATACGTATAGAAGATTTTCACATGCGCTTTTGAATCGTCAACCTCATTAAAATAGGATAATCTCTATATCTGTAAGGTACCGCCAGCTCTATTGAAAAGATCCGGCAAGAAACTCAACAGTTGCTCTTCTAAATTTCAATTTGAACTATTTTAAAACAACATAGCTGTTTCGGAGAGCTAGTTTACCTTGATTTCATACTTTTTTATACAGAAGAAACTATTACATAGAGTAATATGCTTAGTGAAATGTGTTTCAATTTACTTTAAAATTTTAAAAACACAAACAGATTGTTCATTGTATTTATATTCATAAGCTTATTTGAAAACGAAATATGGGTGCATATTTTATTTAATATTTTTGATATTTTTCGCTTTTTACAACTCGAATAATTTCGATTGTGTTTTAAAAGGTTGCAGGTTTGATTCCCGTCCGATAAATACACGACTTCACTAGTATTATTCGCATACAGTCTACATTTAGCTTACAGAAGCTAATGAGTGGCCTAACCTAATTTCTATTTCAGAGACACTCGTAGCAACATGTGTTCTAAGTTGGGACTAACCGCGCTTTCAATATAGCTTTCGGATTTATTATTTCTGACGACCGGGCATCAGCATAAAGATGATTTATGGGTTAAGGTGACCATATCAGTAGGTATTTGAGGATAGTCTCATTATTTTTTAATCTAGGATGTCTAATTATTTTAAATAAAACTGTTTTTTCGGATTTTTTTCGCGAATTTATTTTGATTTTTGATTCCCCACGCTTCGAATGCTTTACAGCAATCATGGTCACGGGAGAAACTGACTGTGATAGCTGTAAAGCATTCGAAACAAATATCAGTTATGTACACATTTTTAACTCTTTAATTTCCGCGGTAACAACTTCCGTGTGAATTATAAAGGAAAAGAGATAAACCCTAAATTGCAAGTATCTACTTGTAATTTAAAGCTTATCTAGCCCTTCTCTTGACTTGCACTTCTCATATATTTTGGTTTACTTCTTGGTGGAATTCAAAATGATAAAGGTTCTCACAACATGTACGAAGCCGTAAACCGATAAACCGAATGACCGATACCGACTAAGAATAATTAATTGAAAACGAATCGATACATCGACCATAGGTAAATCGATTTTCATAGTATTAACGAACAGGTTATTTAATATATATTTATTTAAAGTATTTATAGTTAAGTTAATATTATTAGTTAATATATACTATTAATAAAAAATATTAAACTACATTTCAAGAAAACTATCCACCGTCAAAAAAAGGGCAAGTACTTAATTCTGCTGTTTTTTAACAGTATATTACGCGATGTCGCTTATTATTTATCGATTTTCTTTTATTTGTATTTAAAAACTAGTTTGAAATAATATATATATGTATATATAAATCAATTGCCGTTCGTTAGTCTCGAATAAACTCAAAAACGGCTGGACCGATTTGAATATATATTTTTTTTATTTGTTGGAGGTATGTGTGAGGGGTGGTTTAAGTATAAAAAAATAGGGAAAAACCGAAAAAAAAAGCTGAGAAATTGAAAAATTTAGAACTGTTTATTTTATACTAATGTATATATATATATGTATGTATATACTATATAATCTATATATCCAGGAGTCGCTAGTTAAAATATAAATTCAAAAAAATCAATAAAAACAAAACAGTTCAGTACATTTTTCTCTTCTGTTTGCTAACCGATTTTCTTGTTCTTTTTTTTTTCTTTTTTGTTTTAGTCAGTAGTTATTGACAAGCTTTAATCTGATCAATAAAAACATTTTCAATAAAACATATAGTTGAATTTCGACCGATTGGCGAACATTAGTTCAAATAAAAAGCATTGTGGAGGATTCTCTAGCTATTAGTGATGTTAGAACTTCCCATTTTTTGTACACCTAAGGACTTAACTATTAACGAATTGAAGTTCTATTAAAGCTGCAACAATGTAAGGAGTGAAAGCTTATCTTGATCACGAATACAAAATACGCCGAGGTCACTGCCGACAGTACCCTGATACTATATTAGATAATATGTAGCAGGAAAATTATGAAATGACTTTAAGGCGATATAATTTAATATAAATTTAATTCATTTTATTTTCTTAAAAGCTTTTATATATATTTTATATTGAAAGCTTGAAAACTTTTATTTTAATTAGTAGTATATATTGGTTACAAGTAAACTTTAATTTTAGACTGAAACAGAATAGTATACTTACTGGGACGACGTTTTTTCATAAATATAGTTTATAAGTAGGTATAATAGTGAACAGTAACATTCCAAATATGCTACCGTACTTTCCTAATAATATATTAAGACTAGCAACTCACCCTTGCTCCGTTCGGGTTTGTCCCTACTTACGTTTTAACGTCTAGTATAGGTTTTTCAGAGATGAGATGATTTCCCGCAGAGTACCCCTATGTTGACCCTGATAACCAGCATCATCATACCAAACTTCATCAAAATCTGTTCAGTGGTCTTCTCGTAATGCGTTCCCAGACAGACAGACAAGCAGGCAAAAATTCTAAAAATTATAGATTCGGCTTCTGTATCGATAATATCACTATTTCAATAAGATTTTCCAAAAATATTTAATGTACAGATTCGACTCAGAATTTGATTATATGTATAGATTATCGTGCGATATGTACACCAGAAAGCTTTTGATATTATTACCTATATTATGCTATAAATATTTTTGCGTAATATGAAATTTAAGGTCTGTACATAAGGAGATTTAAGTTATGTTAGGAATACGTACTCGTATTATCACTAACATAAAATCATTTTTTTTACCACACAGTAGGTACCCTTTAGTTCCATGGTAAGCTACGAGGCTTATGTTATGGATAATATAAACACCCATGACTGGAGTACAAACGTTCGCGCTCATCACACAAATGAAATTGTTTTTCTGAAAATACAGAAATTTTGTTTTATTTAACACGCCTTTACAAAATTACAACAATTGTCGTTTAACTATGACAATTACTCTTAAATCTCACTTGAAAATACAGAAAAACGACATTTAAAGTTCACTAATATCGTCTCCTCAATTATATCCTTTAATTTATCTCTCTACAAGTTTTTTTTATAACAATAAAATGCATCTCACAATCTAAACGTCATCTGCCATTGAATCGTGCGTCTTCTACCAACTTCCACAGACAACTTATAAAAGCGCGGCAAATTCGGATTAATGAAATGTACATTACATCCTAGCGGGACTCGAACTGGCGACCGCTGGCACAGCAAGTAGGGTCATTACAAACTGAGCCAAACGTGTGATCGTTAAGATACTTATTCAATACTTGCTCTTTCTTCTTAATATAGCGAGTTATTGTTATTTATCGTACAAACTAATTAACATGTACAGGTATAATAAAATACAAGTCCTCAACAAGCACAACTAAAGATATAGACATATGTGAAGGTCATCACATATACAAAACTCAGTATACCATACATGGTAACGATGAAACAGAAGTCAAGTTTGCGGATAATTGCAAATTAGTATTTCAAGGTACTTGACTCACAGTACCTAGAACTGTATTTCAATTTAACTACTCGATACTCGCTATCGTATTCGTAATTTTTGTTTGGAAGTTTACAGCAACGATTGCAACGCAACGATATTATGAACTAAATTTCGCTTCTTTCGCTTGGTATCTGAATATAAGATACTAGCGACTCACCCTCGCTTCGCTTCGGGTTCGTCCCTAGACAAAAACAAATCTATCCCACGGGAACCGTACATTTTTCCGGGATGATGTATGGCCTATAGCCTTCCTCAGTTAACGGGCTATTTAATGCAAAAATAATTTTTCAAATCGGATTAGTAGTTCCTGAGATTAGCACGTTCAACCAAACAAACAAACAAACAAACAATCAAACTCTTCAGCTTTATAATATTATATAGATCTGTTACTGAAGGATTGTACATTTTTTAGTACAGCATTTCAAAATAGTTTTATTTCAATATTACTAAAAATAAAAAAATCTAATAAAGTCCTCTTCGTGGAACTTCAGAGACTCAAAATCTTACTAAGAATAGCTACTTGCGCGTGATAGTGCAGAGAAATGAAAACGAAAAAAAACATACACGGTCGAATTGAGGACCTCCTCCTTTTTGGAAGTCGGTTAAAAATTGAATGAATTAGAGAGTACTCTTGGACACTATTTCATACATATAGGACTATAAAACTATGAAATACTATATATACTGATAGATTTATTGTGACATAAAATTATGACATGTGCAAGTTTAATTTCAGATTTCTACTGAAAAGTTGAACATAACAAAAATCCCCCATAACAATACTTAGTTTTTCTTACTTTACTCTTATTTTGCTTTAACTTGACTCGGGTCTCGAACCCAAGACCTGAATATGTACAGCTGTACTACGTACATGCTAGGAAGTAGAACTACGAACCATTCCTAATTAAAAGTAGTGCATGTAGAACTCATAATTTTCATCGTAAAGACTAACAATAAGTATGATGACTAAGTATTTTATATTTTACGATTACAACGTTGTCATGTTCCTTATGACTTTATTATTATAGTAATATAATACTAGCTTTTTAGCTTCGCTTCGCTCCTCTTCGTAATCCTGGTCGTAGTTTACCTGTGTGCTTTTCATCTTCTCTGTCTCACAGCGAAGAAGTAACAAACATACACACAAACTTTCGTATTTATAATAGTACGATAATCTATACATATAATAAAATTGTAACTAAGCCGAATCTGTACATTAAATATTTTTTGGAAAATCTTATTGAAATAGACTTTATTATCGATACAGAAGCCAAATCTATAGTTTTTAGAATTTTTGTCTGTCTGTCTCTCTGTCTGTCTGTCTGTCTGTCTGTTACCGCATCGCGGCAAAACCACTGGACAGATTTTGATGAAATTTGATATGATGATAGTTGGTTATCCGGATTAACATATAGGATACTTTTTATTGCGGGAAAATATCTCATTTCTAAGCTAAACGTTAAAACGTAACTAGGGACGAACCCGAGTGGAGCGAGGGTGAGTTGCTAGTATAAAATAAGGATAAAAATTTGAGTCCATATACCCTCTTTGTATAATACAATCGATATCGTTGCTTCATTCCTATGTAAAAAAAGAATCAATGAACAAACACTTTCACATTTATATTATTAGTACGAATTTGCAGAATAAGTTATTTGCTATTATGAGGTAATAAAGAAGCTGGTGTTTTTACATAGACACGTCCGAGCTAGTATACATATTAAACGTAAGCTTAAAGCCTTTAATGGATCGTAAACCTTTTAAGTATTGTCCTAGTCTAGTATGAAGTTTTAATGGAACTATTTTACTCGTAACTCACTTTAACGTCCATATAATATTTTCATTATATATGTATAAAACAAGAAATCGAATCATTAACTCAAGAAATTGATATTTTTATGAAGAGTATTTCTTTAGCATTATGAAGAAGTATTTTGGGAAATTCTATCAGTTTTAACTTGGTTGAAAAAATTACTGTCATAAATACATACTCATATATATATATATATATATATATATATATATATGTGTGTGTGTATGTACACACACATATATATATATATATATATATATATATATGTACATACACACATTCCAATTCCAATCTAACTCAACAAACAACAAACTCAAAAACTCAAACTTCTTAATTATTTAAATTAATCGATTACAATATACACAGAAGTCAAGGAATGCATCACGACAAAACCATTGAACAGATTTTGATGAAATTTGGTATGATGACAGCTGGTTATCCGGGTCAACATTTAAAATACTTTTTACTGCCAGAAAATATCTCATATCTGAAAAATCTATACTAAACGTTAAAACGTAACTAAGGGTGAACCCGAGCGGAGCAAGGGCGAGTCGCTAGTATATATTATATATAGTATAGTATGATATTGTAATTGAAAAACATAGTATGACTAAATTGAAAAGTCCTTATAATCTCTCAGTTTAACGTAAATAAAGCTGTTCATGGTCACCATACAGCGAAATATAAACGTTAAAATTTTAATATGAATAACTTTAAATTTATAATTCTTACTTATTTTTGTGTGTAAAAACACCACGAATCGCAATCATTATTAATAATAGTTCTGTTAGTTTTTGCATGTATATAATTTATTAGCATTTTTACGAGTATTAAATTTTGGTGAGTATAAAATCAACATGCAAGATGTGTAAATTCGTCACATTAACCAGTTATCTATACAGATAAATAAAATTGAAGTGTCTGTTTGCAATGTCAAAATAACAGCTTTATACTAAATGCATATGGAATTACCTATATACGGTACTTATAAGAAAAACACAATTTTTAAAATTTTTGTCTGTCTGTCTGTTTTTTCCGGCTAATCTCCGAAACGGCTAGACCAATTTTAACGGGACTTTCACTGGCAGATAGCCGACATTATAAGGAGTAACTTAGGCTACTTTTATTTAAGAAAAAGAATTAGGGTTTCACTCAAAAAAATTAAAACGTACCTATTAATATTTTTTTATAGGTTTGGTTAATAAATTTTTTTAACCGTGGATTTAGTTATGGATGGGGGACATCTAGTGTAGGTCTTCAATTACAACTAGCGAGTCTGATCTATTACCTGACGCTTGAACTTGGAAACCAGCACTGCTGTCTATCTAGGTAGTCCGGAATACTGGGTTCAAATAAAACAAAACCAAACAAAAATATCTAAAATTAATTGCTAATACGCATCATCTAAGAACGAATTTTAAAGCTGATTTAATTTTAAATTTGAATTTCATTTTCGTTATCTATACTAATATTATAAAGAGGCAGAGGTGATTTGTTTGTTTTTGGTGTTTTTTTTGTTTGCGTGTGTGTTTGTTTGTTTGAACGCGCTAATCTCAGGAATTACAAATCCGATTTGAAAAATTCTTTTTGCATTCGATAACCCGTTTATTAAGGAAGTATAACATAAAACCAAAGAGCTTTTTTTGTAGATTGAACGCGGAATAAGCCGTGGATTCTGCTAGTGATCTCATAGTTTGCTTCCTAAAGGAAATTCGCGAACATAAAATTACTAAAAAGCAAAAGCTTTATTTTTTCCCTTATACATACAAATCAGTACATGAATAATAAATATGTATAAGAAAAAAATTTGAAATGATGTCAAAAAGAAATCGTTATCAGTGTGTATAGGATTTACTGAGAAAAACCAATTGGAAATAAATGACTCATAAAATCTGCATTGAAAATCATTCAAAATGATAGTTAAAACGACGTAATTTCCAATAAACACTTGTTGATATCTAAGATTTGAAGTTTTGATAACGAAGATTTGGAACATTCACAAGCATTTCGATATATTCGACATAATTCGAGAGAAATTCAACTCTATTTTTAATTACTTTAAGTATATTTTACTTGAATAAAATACGATTTTCAGTATACAAATAAACACTGCAATCGAGAACAAACGATGTGATGTACTATGATGCATTTAGAACTTTATCACAGTAAGATTTAACTTAAATTTGTCAAAAATAATATGTAACCATCATGGTACGTAAACACGACAAGGTCTTAACCTGTCATGCTCATAGATCAGACTATAAAAGAGAAGTGGCATAAGATTAACTTGTTCATTATAATTAATTATAATAAAAAAGGATATATTATACTAATGTCATAAGAAATAATGACAATGTTAATAAAATAATCATTAAATCAATTAATTCCTCCATAGAGAATAAATTAAATCAAAGAAGGATTTACCACAAAATTGGTACTTCCTTCTTTTTGAAGTTGGTTTGAGAATTGAAGGTTTTTATTTCTTAAGACTTGAAAATGAAAATATAAAAAAAATTAGGAAATAGTTGCCATGTATATATTTTTTACTTCTTCCCACAATCAGTAACATACAGTACGCATGTTGTATAATTAGATATAACATGTTGAATGACAACTAAGATAACGCCACTTTTAAATATTTTCCTTAATTTTTAAACTCATTCGCTGCGGAAGAAGATTCATGAAGTTATAAAATATGGATGTTCCAATATAAAACTCCATGACTGTAAAAAAATTCCGTCATACGTATAACATAGAAAATTTTCGCCATTTTGAAATAAGGAAAAGTACATTTTTTAAATATGCCAACGTTATGTAAAAGACGACATTCTTAAAGTGCTATAAATGCTTACACTAATTAAATGCACCAAATAAGGTTTTATATAATTCCACTACAACAAGTATACTATTACCATAAATATATTTATTTCTTAAAATCGTTAATCTTAACGCATATAAAGTGCTCATTTATGGAGTGTTTTGAAAATATTTACCTTATATCTATAGGTTTAAGTATTAAAAATGAACACTAAGTGCGGTAAGACCGGCAAGAATATATCATGGCAGCAAATACCCAAATAAGGAGAGTATTTGTAGACAAGAGTGATTATACCAATTACTGTACATTGCAAACGTAATTCGATGTGAATTTCATTTAAGTGATTACACGCTTGCGAGTTGGCCTATATGACTATTTAAATGCTTTTTCCTCTAATGTTAAAGATCCTGGCTTTGACACTAGAATTATTATATGGCATTAATACTAACGCTGTACTGCCTCTATGACATAAATGTTTTTGATAAGCACTATTAGAAGTAATAATAGAAAAAATATAAAAGTATGGCTATAAAGGCTTGTTTAAAGATCATGTAATTAAGTAATATTACTTATAAATTAACATATACATTTTGATATCCGTAACGAAGTAATATTGATAATTAATTATTTCTAATTGAAATATTCTTAAAATTTTCATTACTGTCAAAATCAAAAAATCTTGAATTAACACAAAAAGTATAATACATGGAGTAATGTCACAGTAAAACTACACAAGTAAATAATAAAATGCCATATCAAATTTTTCGACGCTCGACGTCTCCGCTATCGGTGACGTGGGCGATTAAAGGACGTAAGTACCGACTAGTTATGATAAACACTGATAATCTCATTCTACAGCAACGCTTCAAGTGCACGAGTTTGTTTCTTGCAACCTCTGGAATTCCATACAATTTAATATTTTTTTCTCGAATACCATTACCAGTTTTACTCTATTTGTGACACAGTGTACAATACTTACGCGGCAATGGATTGAATTTTGAAGTTCTTATATGAATTTTAGTGGTTTTTTTATACAATAAATTATGTTAATAAGTGTTTTATAATCGTTAATGGTTACCGGTTATTTGTGTAAGTTTATTCAAGTGTTAATTTGCGAGAACGTTATCATTATATGTGCTATGATTCAGAGGCGCGTGCCGTCCCGATTTTTAGTGTTTAGTGATTGTTAGTGAAGCAATGAGTGTACCCAATTTGAGCGCAGATCAAATAACAGGTATTTTTTTACTATAAAAACTAAAGTTTTATTATTTCCTTATATAATCGTTATTAATGTTAGCTACAAAGTTATATTGATTTTGTAAAAAGTTAATTTTTTTATTTAAGTTTAGTTAAATAAAAAAGTTAATTAATCTATATTGACGTTATAAATCTCTGTCTGGCTGTTTGTATCCTTTTAATGCTTAAACCACTGAACAGATTTTGCTGTAAATTGGCAAGAACATAGATTGTATCATAGAGTCGGACGTAGAATGGCTTTTATCCCCGTCCCGCTACCATGCAAGCGAATCCGCGGGTAAAAACTAGCAAACTATAAAACAGTTCTTTCTAATACTAGAAAGTCATCTTAGATAAAGTCCAAATAGAGTATGGACTTTATCTAAGATGTCTAAAAGTGGACTATTTGCACGAAATCGCCCACGATTTTGGATACATTTTAAACAGCTTTAGTCTATTTAAACCCACAGTAAACACGTTAGACGTTGTTTTCTAATGTCAATAAACTGTTTCAATGTTAGTGCGAAAGTGAATTTATGTACTTAGTACTTTTTAACCAAATTGTAGTATTCTTATCGTATTCGTTAAATACGTAAATTATTTAGGAAATATTTATATTGTATTTTTTATTACTCGGTTGTGTTTATTGTTTTCGCTATGTATATTAATATATAATCTATAAAAAACTATAAATAAAAATGTAGGAAGAAGGAAAGAAGGAAGAAGGATAGAAGGAAGTTCGTCATTTGGATGTAGGTATGTATGTTCTTTTGCTTTCAATATTACACAAAATCTTCACAAATTCTTTTTTAATGAATAGATTATAACCTCTTCAACATAAATTTTAAGAGAAGTAAAATATAAGCCATATTTAATTAACAGTCTCTACTATAATCTATTTCGCGTCGAGTGTAAACGCGATGCTATATAGTCTATTAACATGTGTTACTGTTATCTAGCCAAAGGTCATCGGTTCAAACCATGTATACTAAATTAAAAACTTAAGCATTGGACATACATTTTTGTATTTTGTTTTGTCATCTCCATCTTTAAATATTAATTTTATTTATATAAATTATTAATATTTTACTGTATTTAAATTTTTGCGAATTCTCAAGATTGCAAGGCACTTAGTCTCAAGGGCAAAGACATACTTATTACTTAATTTATCCCTAGAATACTCAAATATTCCTCACGAGCCGAGTAGCTGACTTTTTTGTTTTAGATTAATATGTATATGAACACCATTGACTTTTGTTCGTGCTTTTTTATGAGCTTTAATTTTATTTAGTGATTTCTTTTTTTTTTTGTTGTTGTAAGAATTAAGGTTATATTTAGCAGTGACGTTATGGACGTTAAAAGGCATTGAATACAATACAACACTCAAATATTATTCTGTACCGAATCTCTATCATACTTAAGAAATATTTAATTATTACTAGTTTAAGTTAAGTTTACTTATAATTATTAGGTTTACTATTAGTTAACTATATTATTAAGAATGTGTATATATATATATATATATATATAATAAAATTGTAATTAAACCGAATCTGTACATAAAATATTTTTTGGAATATCTTATTGAAATAGACATTAATATCGATACAGAAGCCGATCTATAGTTTTTTAGAGTTTTTGTCTGTCGTCTATCTGTGATCACATCACGAGAAAACCACTGAACAGATTTTGATGAAATTAAATTTGGTGTTATGATAGCTGGTTCTTCGGGTCAACATATAGGATTTTTTACTGCGGATAAATATCTCATCTCTGAGCTAAACGTTAAGACGTAACTAGCAACGGAGCAAAGCTGAGTCGCTAGTGTAGATTTAAAATATTCTTGTTAACAATTATAGAAAAATATATTTTATTTATTATCAATAAGAGTAGTGTAGTATCGTTTCCTTCCCGCTCGTGTAACGATGTTGTCACAACAGTCAATTAGTTAATCATAATGAGTCAAAGTCATTGTCTATTTATATAATTTTTAGTAAACAGCATTTGCTTTCAACTACATATTGCTTACATAATACAATAAGTTATTTTTCCTTTGTAATTCTTCGCTGTTCCTTTATTTATTTTGTATGCCCTCAAAACGCAGCCTATGCATACATGTATTCAGTTCTTTTTAACGTCCCACTGCTGGGCACGGGCCTCCCTTCAATACGAGAGGAATCAGGCCAAAGTCCACCACACTGGGATTTGCATACATATGTAGCTGAAATCTAGGATATGATGATGTTATCCTTCTTCACGTATCCGTCAACGCGAACCTTGTTAGCTCCGGATATGATAGCGGAAGTGGCTGGTGAACCCAAACTTTGTTTTGAAGGTTGCAGGGCGCACAGTACAGCTGACCTGCAGAATTGTAGGTATACACGTAGGAAACCTAGGGTCGGGTCTTTCTATTAAGACTAGACAGACTATGACTAGTTCTAATACTAAATAGACCTGGAGTAATACATAGTTCAAGAGTTAGGTGTCTCTAAGTTATTTTTTTTATTTGTCTAATCAAATAAATATACTTTTAGAACTCTAACACTGGCTCTCTAACAATATAACTCTAACAATATAATAAAACGCTTAACGCTAAACTACCGGCACAAGTACTGAAGAAGCATTTTTGAAAATTCATCCCCTACAACAGTTAAAATGGGTTGAAAGTATGTAAATAAGTTTGTGATTGTTGAAATTATAAATATGGAAATTGGCGGTTTTCCCCTTTCGTCTATATTGCCGATGGGAGATCCCATCGGTCTCATTGCTCGTTAGTAGTAATGAACTATAATTTAAACTTTAAACTTGATAAATATGCTATTTCACGATGGCGTTTTGACTCATTGCTTACAGATTTAGATTTACTTTGTTTTTTTTTTCATACATGATTTCCTCATGCAGACAAGGTACTCGGTTAAATAAAAAAAAGTATGTACATTATTTATAATAATATGTAAATATAAATATTAATTTAAATAATATATTATTATCTAGCTCCATTTGTGTTTGAGGAAAATACGTTATTTAGATTTTTCTTATTTTAATAAAATGCAGCCATTACTGAATTCTAGATTAAAAATCATTAACAAAATTATGTATTGCAACATAGCCTTAGAATGGACTGTGCTCTCAAAAATTATAATATAACATTTGACGATATGTTTGGCTCAGTTTGTAGTAACCTTACTTGCTGTGCCAGCGGTCGCGGTTTCGAGTCCCGCTGAGGGCATTCATTTGTGTGATGATCACGAATGTTTGTACTCCAGTCATGGGTGTTTATATTTATAATGTGTTTGTATTTAAAGTTATGTATGTGTAGTGTATCAACTATCTGGTATCCATAACAAAGTCCTCATAGATTACCATGGAACTAGATGGTGCTGTGTGTTAATGTCCCAACATATTATATTATAACATAGATAATTGTGCTCTTAAATTACTACGAGCTTGAATTATATTATACATGGATTTAATCTATATAAAAAATATTAATAATTTAGTTTTCAATTTTCATCTTGTAAATTCACAAGGATCGCAGTGCTTGTTACTTCATCCCTAGTGTACTCAAATATTATTCCATCCAAAAAACTGTACGTGGGATGAATTGAAACTTTTTTTTTCAGTCAATCAGTTGCGCGAAAGCTTTTTCATAATCTTTTATTCTTATTCCGTTATGTTGTCTGAGTTTCTAGTTTAAATTTATACAGAATTAAAAAAAAATGTTAGCTTTAATAACAGGTTTTGAGCTTTTTATGGAATCTTGATATTTGGAATTTGCCATATTTATATTGCAACAAAATGCACAAATAATATAATTGAAATAATGCGGTGAAAACGAAGGTGATAAGAACTGATCAATTATAAAAAAACCGGCCAAGTGCAAGTCGGACTCGCGCACGAAGGGTTCCGTACCATTATCTATAAAAACGGCTAGAAAATCATGTCTGTTGTATGGCACAAATATTTGTTTTATTTTTATTTGTTTATTTTTAAAGTGAATATATAACTAAATATTCTGTGAATATTTCAAGCGTCTACCTGTTGCCGTTATCAATATCAAGCAAAAACAAGCAATAAAATCACGTTTGCTGTATGGGAGCCCCCATAAATATTTATTTTATTTTGTTTTTTAGTATTTGTTGTTATAGCGGCAACAGAAATACATCATCTGTGAAAATTTCAACTGTTTAACTATCACGGTTCATGAGATACAGCCTGGTGACAGACGGACGGACAGCAAAGTCTTAGTAACAGGGTCCTGTTTTACCATTTGGGTACAGAACCCCAAAAACACTATTAGAAAATAAAATACTTGTTATAATATTTACTTTCATATATTTACCTGTTTACTGACATGCCATTTCTAAATTTACGTTTGATTCATTAACCTTGACTATAAAATGAAGAACATCCTGAAGAAACCCATCCATTAATTTGTTCAGTTAGCTGATCGCGGATCTGTTAATATACGATGACTAAATATTTGCTAAACTTCAAATTTAGTTTTATGTTTATTCATACATCTCTAATCTCTCATATAAATAGGTAATACTTTATGAGATTTACCTGAATATTTGACATTTTAAATAAAATCTATGCGTCATATAATAAAATTCTAACTAAGTCGAATCTGTACATTAAAATTTTTTTGGAAAATCTTATTGAAATAGATATTATTATCGATACAGAGGCCGAATCTATAGTTTTTAGATTTTTTGTCTGTCTGTTTGTCTGTCTGTCTGTCTGTCTGTTTCCGTGTGTCTGTGTCTGGGATTTTGATGAAATTTGGTATGATGATAGCTATCATCTATATATAGCTAAGTTACCCGGGTCAACATATAGGATACTTTTTACTGTGGGAAAATATCTCATCTCTGATAAATTTGTACTAAACATTAAAACGTAAGTAGAAACGAACCCGAGCGGAACGAGGGTGAGGCGCTAGTTTTAAATAAAATTATCTTATCGGATTTTTTGTGGATTTATTTTAATTTGTCGTTTCCGATGTTTCGAAAACAGCAATCATGGTCGCGGGAGGGTTGTCAAATCCCTCGTCTCGGAATTAAAAATGAAATAGGTAAATGTAGAGTACATACAAATGTAGAATACATCTAATAAACACATAATTTCGCCAAATATATATAGACAATTTAGGCTTCGCTCGGGTTCGTCCCTAGGTATGTTTTAATTTTTTTGAGCAAAACCCTAATTCTTTTTATAAAATAAAAGTAACCTAAGTTACTCCTTATAATATCAGCTATCTGCCAGTAAAAGTCCCGTGAAAATTGGTTCAGCCGTTTCGGAGATTAGCCGGAGCATACAAACAGACAGACAAAATAAATAAAAATTGTGTTTTTCTTATATAATTCCATATGCATTTAGTATAAAGCTGTTATTTTGACATTACAAACAGACACTTCAATTTTATTTATCTGTATAGATTTTATTCTGTCATAATAAAAGAATCAGCCTTTACACGATTAAAAATATATATAGCTGTATAGCTATCAATTAAGCTCTACTGCAATGTGAATTAATCAAAATTTCAACACTCAAATTCACTTCAAACTAAAAGCATTATTCCTTTTTTTATCAAACACTAGATGGTGGTCCACGATTCATCTCTAACAAGTCAGTGGGTGATAGGGTAACCATTAATTACTTTGCTATCTAGAATAGCTTTTCGAAAAAATATAAAAAAATAAATCATTTTGAAATTCTGAGAATAACAGAAATTTTCTCGTTATATTCGATAAGTAATATCGTATTGTACGGTCGTAACATCGTACCTCAGTTTATGATTCACTCCTCCAAAGAATAATACAATGAAAAAAATATAGAAGTACACTAATTTTTATTTATTTTATGATGAAAAAAATTATGTATACATATATATACGTCTTAAGGTTATATATATATGTCTTACGGTGAAGGAAAATCATCTTGAGGAAACCTGCATGACTGAGAGAACCTAGCAAGTTTTTGAAAGACATGTGACGTCCGTAAACCCGCATTTAGCGTGGTGGACTATGGCGTGATCCCCGTCATATTGAATGGAGGCCCTTGCCCAGTAATGGGACGTTAAAAAGATTTGAATACAATATTATTTATTATCTCAAAAAAATTGACTTTATTTTAGACTTTAATAGACTAAAAATGACAGTTCAATATGTTTGTTTTTAAAAGCGATAGTAGCTACTTTTATTGCTAGTGAACTATACTCACGTATGTAATGGACTAAAAAAGGCCGAAAATGGAAATGATTTACTAATTAAATTACAACCTTTATAATACGAAATTGTATAAAAGACAAAAGAAGTTAAGCATAACAAAATCTATAAGATATATATTGTAATGTCCATGTTTATAAATCAAAATTATTTATAAATACGTTTTAAGTTTTGAAAGGGCTGTACCAACAAATGCAAAAGCATATGGCTATCCTACAGTACAGTAGGAAGACAATATCTTACTCTTAGTTCTTAAAGCGTAGAACATAGTTGTCATTATATAAATAACCGTGGCCCACTGTACAGTGTAGTTCCGGTGAAAAATTACCACACGCAACGGCACTTAAAACGTGGACCTCTCGTGACCTTAACATTGGATTACATAACGAGTAATGCATAATTTGGATGCGGCAAGTGCATTCTTTTGATTTATTTTTTTAAATCTTTGGTTGTTTTAACTTTTTTAAGTGATGATCCTTAAGTTTTAAAGATATTAACTAAAATCTTAACGTTGTCGTTATTAATAAGTATTAATTGCGTATTGTGATTAATTAATTCTATTTAGAGTCTTCATGCCAAAACTTTGCTTTTAATAACATTTTGAACAATATAATATACTGTTTGGTGGTTAGTCATAGCCATTATTGTTGAATAATTGAAACTACATAAATTGGCAATATAGAGTACCTATATATAGAAATCAATCCAGACTCATGGGGAAATAAGACCCCATAATCTTATCTTCGATCATCTCAGAGTAGACTTTAAAGTATCCGGCATTCAATTATCTTCGCACATCGCAGTTACCTGCTTTCTTGTATATTATATTGAAATTCTAGCCGTCAAACGCACAATGGCCCTGATTGGCCCTATGCCCTAACCTAGTCAGAACACGCATAACCAGTCTTACTAGAACCCCATGTGTTGACCTACAACATCTTAAGCGATACTCTTTCAAGGGCGCCAAAGCTCAGCAAATATGGTCAAGCTTATTAATATTTATTAGGAGAAAGCCGTTTTGTTTTTGAAGTATTATTTGTTAAACGATTTCGTCTAGATTGAAGTTTGGTATTTTAATTAAGTTTTAATTTTCGTGACGAGTCCATTTTATGATATATTGGAAGCCAATATTATTATGTAAATATTTGTTCGGCTTCTGTATTATTTATTTAATTTTTATTTGAAGTGTTTTTATATGCTTCTTGTAGTTTTTTTAACTAAATAGATGTAAAGATTCAAAATATCGATATAACTAACTTAAATGTCTCTTTAACCATAAAGAGTATATAATTAGACTAAATACCAAACATATAGCTAATAATAGGGGAGCCCAAGAGGGGATTTTGGGATTTACTCAAGCGCGGCAGATTAATGTAAGGGAGGATAGAAGGATCTTGCGCTATGTCGAGTTTCGACCCCCCCCTGCCCTCCCCCACCCCCTTCGCTGATCTGCCGCGTTCGAGTAAATCCAAAAATTCCCCACTATAACTATTGATTAACTTCATTGCTCAAAAGTTTGTGACACTCGCAAAAACTACTTAACTGATTTTGATGAAACTGTACAGTAATATAGCTTTTAATAATATATAATAATATATTATATAAGCATCAGGGTAACACATACAATTCTATGTGCTACATTCAATAAAGATACATATTTAAACTATGCGTGAGGAGCCGACGGAAAATGATAGTGAATAATTACTACTTAAAATATATATAATGTATATTGAGAACATAATATCTTATAATATTTTTTAATTGTTTCAGAAATAGAAGCAGCAGAAGCTTGCAAATGGCTTCGAGCTGCAGGTTTTCCTCAGTATGCACAGATGTACGAAGGTGCGTAGATCAAATATTATTAATATACTTTAGCTTTATATTATGATTTTTATTTTTTTTTAATTTATATTTAATTAAGTAAGAAAATTGGGGCTTAGATAAACAAAGGAAATTCTATTCATATATTTTTTCTTGAAATTTTGAATAATGAATGTAGTTAGCTTTCGACCGAAGAAACGTTACTGAAGAGTATGCCATTCCAATATGGGAATGGCATAGTTCAGATTCTATTAGTGGTATCGATTTTAACAAGTCGTCTAAAGGGGCTTATTAAAAAACGACTTAGTTTACTTTTAATTAGTTTTCTCATTGTTTATTATTTGTATCATTTCATAGTACACATCTTTAGTGGCTTTTTAATATATACAATATACATTTTATATAATATAACACTACCTCACGGAATCAAGGATAAAAATATGTATGCAAAAATCACGTCAATTCATTACTACATAAATAAAAGGACGAACAAACACACATTCTTATTTATAATATTAGTAAAAATGTAAATATTACTTTTACATATCAAGTCTGCGTAAAAGTAACAAATATTTTCACGTATTTTAATGTTTAGATTATCCACTAAGCTTTTGGACGGTCCAAAAATAAATTCTGTCATTTTATTGGCATATATTAACGCAATTGTCGGAATCCCAACAAGGAAATCTAATGCGATCCCGACCTGCCTCTACGATCTATTAATCATACTTATCCATTGAATTGCGTTTGTCCCACATATACAGGCTGTTTCGTTTGTTATTATAATTTGTTGTTTAAACATTTAAATAAAAAAAAGTCCAGAACAGTAGTAATTAGTTTTTTCTACAATATAGTTAGCCGTATAATACAATATGGTTACAAATCAATAAAAGTAGAAACCAATAGGATGACACTTTAAAATTTTTCGTTTTGTATCATTTTTCCTATTTTTTTTTAAATATATTATTTTCTTGCTTTAGTATGCTAAATATATTTTTAATAATGAAATTGAAGCATGCTGTATATAAAGACCGTAACGAAGTTCAGCTGCAGAGATGTAGCCCAATCCTTCTCAATTGATACAGTCATCAGCATAATGTGGATATGACTTGTATATTTTATAATATTTTTTATCAGCGGTTATTTCAAAGAAATTACAATTCTACTAAATTATTATAAGGATAACTTAAAAAGTAAATAATAACTATATTTTGTTAAGAATACAGTTTTTAGAAAAGCTTAATTATTATTCCAGTCTTTTAATTTTTATATTCTATTTGAAGTTTGCCGCGGATGTGAAAATGCGAGACACTGTATCTTTATGAATTAACAATGATAACATCTGTATCAAAACATATAATGTAAATAAATGGACAGATAATCTTGATTAATGTAATTTATTTAAATTATTATCACGTGGTGGTGGCAGAGATATATTTGCCAATTATATGAACTAGAGACTGACATGGCTTTCTACTTGGGTATTTTTTTCTGTATGGTTAAATTATTTTACACCCTGATCTTCAAATATATAATATACTAGCGACTCAACCTCGCTCCGCTCGGTTTCGTCCCTAGATACGTTTTAACGGTTAGTATAGATTTCTCAGATATGAGATATTTTTTCCGCAGAAAAAAGTATCCTATATGTCGACCCGGATAATCAGCTATCATCATACCAAATTTCATTAAAATCTATCCAATAGTTCTCTCTGATACGTTCCCAGACAGACAAAAATTCTAAAAACTATAGATTCAGCCTCTGTATCGATAATAATGACTATTTCAATAAGATTTTAAAAAAATATTTAGTGTACAGATTCGACTCAGTTAGAATTTTATTATAATATGTGTAGATAATAATATATTATATTAACATAGGAATTTCAAATCTTAAGTTCGTATTAAGGAATATGTTCTTTATACCTACCTACCCTCTACCTAATCACTTTTATCGCAATTCAAAGCCTAAATGATTAATTTTTAATTAAAAAAAGATTTCCTTTCTATGAGTGACATTATTTGTATCTACAAATAAACAGAACATTCGCATTTATACAATTAGTATGTGGATATAAAGTAAGGACAACAATCATAAGATTAACGAATGAATATGAAAAATATTAGCAAATTCATATTTCATTTTATTAAAAAATTTCATTCATTCATTCTTTTTAAATAAAACTTCTTTACGCACACTTGACTTGGGTGGTAAGCTGGTGAATGCGTTACGAAAAAACGTACGTACGTTTATTGCCATGGCAACCGTTGTTATTGTCTGACAAACGATATATGATATTATATTCTTTCCTTAATTATATTCTATAAATATATGATTGTAAAATCTCTGATATGCGTTATTTTTAGTATCTCACCTATCTTAATTATTTAAAACATAAATTGAATTTCATAAAGAGTACGTATAACCTACAGTAGTTTTACTTCTTGCGCGTGTACACATTTATACACGCACTCTTTAATTTTTTTTCATTTATTCTATTTCTGGCAATTCTATGTAATTAAAACACTTTTCCTTATTTGTATCAGTTTATTTTACGTTTACTTCATATTCTGTGATTGATTTAAATATTATTATAGAATACTCGATGCGTAACTATTCTCACATACAATAAAATATAATGACAATCCACATGATATATTCATGTGGTATTTCTGTAAATGTTTTATTCATAGTTCATGGTTCGAAAGGAAATATTTGTCATATGAATGATTAACTAGGAAATAAACTGAACTGAGAAATTCAAATGAATCATTCTTGACGTCACATTGTAGAGTACTAACTACTGTGCAAAGTGTGCATCATCAAACATTGCTAGGGCCATAAATACTTTTGATAAAATAAGTTAAAGTTTTTCATATCCTGCTAATTTTTTATTATTCTACGTTTTAGTATCGTCTATTAAAATAATTTTGTTAGCTTTACTTTTAATTATCAATGTAACCAATTCTTGGAAGTCAATTTATATATACTTTTTCAGTCGCGGCTCTATATGTAGGTTTTTTGGGCTGTAGCCCAGGATTCCTAGAATATAATAGGCCCCCTGTTGAAAACAATGGATAATATTGTAAATTAAAAAAATATGTAATATAAAAAATAGGCCTTAAAACATTGATCTAATAACCCTGAGATCAGTTAAGTACCAAACAATAGCGTTCTCTTAATTATCTTAAAAATACTTTATATCTTTCTATATCTTAAAAAGACAAAATGATATTTAGCTTAGAGCCCCCAAGAAGTGTTAGCCCAGGGCCCCTGAAATTTTAGATCCTCCCGTGTACTTTTTACTGTCGTATCAAAATGAAACTTTGTGTGTATAAGTTAGGTATGTTTACATAATAATACTATAATTTGGTATCTTGGAGCTAATCTGATGATGGAACCAATAGGTGGAACTCTTCGGTGGCTATAAGTTAACCCTTTTACTCATGAGCGCATGGGCTCAGCTTGCGTTTTGACGAGTCAAATACATTTCAATTCGTCAAATGCGTGATTTTTTTTAATTTATTCTAGTTTTTTACGCTTCCTTATTTTGACAAAATAAGTAAAAAATATTTCATTGAATTTGGCTATAACTACATACATACTTTGTTGCTTATCATCTATTGTGTAATAATCAATTATCTTTGTATGACTTGTAGTAAATAAATAAGTACATAAAAATATCACAGTGTGCTTTCAAAATGGGTGAGGTAATAATAATATTCACATTTTATCTAAATTTTTAATTGATAGTAACTAAAAATAATTTTATAAATTAAATACCTGTCTAGTCCACACAATGCTTTCTAAAGTCGATGACAATATGAACCAAATTATCCTTTAAAAGGACCAAAGTTTGATGCGCTGTCACTCTTCCCGGTTTCTGACATGGACACACACTCACACGCGTACATACTATGTACATAAAAACATACCGACCGACAAACAAAATATAAAAAAAAACTGGAATTTTACACAAATTATGAATTTTGAGTGCACAAAACAACTAGGTACTAGTATTACAAGTTACATATATGTTGGTCTCCCTGTGTGTTTGTTTGTTACTTTTTTATGCTTAAATTGCTGAACAGATTTCGATATTGAATAAGTAGAAAGTAGGCATTTATATAGTTTCTTGTGTTTGCACGCAGCTTTACTCGCGTGGTAGGTACGTCGGTAATTTTCTCTTCAAATAAAAATAAAAATGAATACGTATGTCTGGTTTGATCTATAAAATAAAATAGACACTTTTTGTATTACAACATCGAGTAAGGATAATATTAACACAGTTTCCTATAACAATACCGAACTATGCATCTGCACATTGATACAAACAGCTTGTGCTATATTGATATATGTGTATTAATTTCAAAAACTTTGAATAGACACACTGTGCAGCTTGTAAAAATTTAGCCATTTTATATCATATTAACAATGTAATAATATCCTTATAATACTAACCTTAGTGAATGCACAAGGGAGAAGGCCATGGTCTTTTGAGAACAGAGAACTAGTTAGGTTCTCTTATCGCATACAGGTTCCATCATGATGTTTTACTTTACGATATTAATAAGTGGTAATCATATTGAAAATGCAATTGGTATATGAAAAAATCAACAGATTTCATAAATTATTAGTTAATCAATTCATCAGTATGTTTTATGGGCATGTTACTCTACCAAAAATTCCATTACTAAAGGCGAAATAATTATTGTTTAAGTAAATTTTAAGTTGATATACCTTTTTTGCTAAAGAGTTCTTATTAATAGTGTTCGCCAAAATTCTAACATAATCATTATTGGGAGGAATACATAATATATGAACAGAATTTACCTACGAGTATCCTTTATAAAAAAGCTGTTTGCAAAACTTTTTTATCAATACCACTAAAGCCATCAATAGCTACTAAACAAAAAAGAAAAAAAAAACGGTTAACAGAGAGGAAAAAGATATTGAAGTGTTTTGTCTGCCTATTATATAGAGATTAGGTTCATAATATGTCTGTCTATACATAGATTAGGTACATATTACATGTATCATCTGGGCTAAAAACGTATGAAATTGGACTGAGTGAGTACTTAAGCACAGTAGTATCATAAAATCTAATATATTTAAACGAGCAATTCTTGTATATTTGTTTATTTATTTATACCGGCGATCTCGGAAACGGCTCTAAGGATTTCGCTGAAATTTGTCGTGTGGGGGTTTTCGGGGGTAAAAAATCGATCTAGATTAGTCTTATGTCTGGGAAAACGTGTGTTTTCGAGTTTTCATGCGGTTTTCTTTCGCATTATTCCACGCAAAATATTGTGTTAATTTTATATGTAATAATTTCGCACGCTCGGGCATAAGCATCGTGGTTAAGCAGCCAAGGCGCTAGATTGATAATCACAGGTGTCAATCCGGGTTCGATACAACATTTTTAGTTTTATTTTCTTTTTTTTTTTTGTATTTATTCAAGTTATTAGTTTTTTTTTTTAATCTAAAAATACGATATAACAAAAAAGAACTCCGAGTGAAGCTCGATCGCCCAGGTACTAGGAATAAAGAGTGCAAAATACACGTTATGGCTTACTAACGCACTGCACGTTTTTAGATCACGGGTTCAATAATCTATACCCAAGTGACAAGTCCTTAGATAAAAGATTACGATCACTGGTCCCTTTCGGACAGATGAAGAAAACCTAGGAGCTGTTATATAGTTTTCGCCAATATTATGGCATGGCGTGTTGGATGTAGCACCCAAAGTGATATTTTATATTAGATAAGTATTAAAATCATGCGAGATTAGAACCCGTAATAACAGTACAGCACAGTGCTAAGTTTGATATAATTTTATAACATAATCTATACTAATATTATAAATAAGAAAGATTTGATTGTTTGTTTGTTTGTTTGCATCGAATAGGCTCCGAAACTACAGAACCGATTAAGATGAATTTGGTAAGAAGATTGTTTGAGACCCTGGGAAGGATATAGAGTAGTTTTTATCCCGGAAATCATCCCTTAAGGGGGTGAAAGTGGGGATGAAAGTTTGTATGGGGAATCAACCCAGGGACGAAACCGAGCGAAGCGAGGGTGAGTCGCTAGTATTAAATATACGTTAAATTATGTAAAAAGTGACTTTATGGACAAAATTATTATATAAATATTAACGATAATGTGTCATGAACAGGATTGTTTAACTTTATCTCTAAACCGGTTTGTCAACAAAACAATTTAGCGACATCCTGCTAATGTATGAGCTTGTATATAAACATCGTATACAAATATTTTTATCGTATTCTTATCGCCGAGATGATTTATATATAAAAACTTATAAGTAATAATGGAAAAACGTATAAAGCGAAAACGCTTTCTTGTTTATTTGTGACTTTACTTGGTTTAAAATACGTAAGTAATTTTAACCAAATTTTACTCGGTTCGTCAACCAATTTCCTTATTTTCTTGTTTGATTAGTAGCTATTGATTAGCTTTAGTGTTATCAAAAAAAAAAAATGAAAACAATTTAGTTTTTATATAGATAGGTAAATTCTATTTTTATAATATGTTTTCTTTAAATGTTCAATAATTATTATGATCTTTTGACCACTAGGCGAACTAGTCATAATAAATAGGTACATAGATTAAAATAAGTAAGGTTCTATATAATTAAAAAATAACTCATATTGATGGAATATTTACTCTTAAAGTGATTTTAAACCAAATTGATTATAATTTTTTACTTTTTAACTTAACCTTACTCTTACGAGTTTATTATAAGTAAAGTACAATTATATTATACGAGATTCTTTTATGTAAGACTAGCGACTCACTCTCGCTTCGCTCGGGTTCGTCCCTAGCTTGATTCCCCATACAAATTTTCATCCCCAATTTCACCCCCTTAAGGGATGATTACCGGGATAAAAAGTATCCTATGTCCTTTCAAGGGTCTCAAACTATTTTCTTACCAAATTTCATCTAAATCGATTCAGTAGATCCAGAGGTTACCCCCTACAACGCCACAAATTCACAAACTTTACCTCTTTACAATCTTAGCATATATTTATGTGTAAGGTTTGATTATAAGATGATAAAGATTATTCGATATTTTCGATAACTGAATGACATATATATTTAGGTTCTTATTAATAGGTATCAGGTAACAAAAAGCGATAGCAGTCACCTCATCGTATACAATATAATTGAACCTAACTATCCCACCGTACACTTTAGTCATTTCCGTTAAAGTAAACAAACTTTTTAAACTATTTCAAATGGGACAACCGTTTTTTAAAACTATTATTATGTATAATAACAAAAGATGGCTAACAGTTAAATTATGTTATTAGAGAGAGCTTTTTAAGTTTCTAATAGATACATAGAAGTTGACCAAAAAGATAACAATTGGAGCGAAATTACGTAACTCAGTCGTGGCGCCAGACAGATTATTTCTTTACGTTAAAATATTAGTTACAAAGCGACATTGTAAAAAATCTTAGTAACCAATAACCATTTCAATAAGCGACAAAAGAAAATGATTTGTGATAACACTTTCGTTATCATAATCGGTTAGATAAAGCAAGTTTAAAGGCGGCTTATATGGTCTTGTCCTTCTGGAATTCCTAATGACGCAGTTTTATGTCCTGAGAATTATATACTTATAAGTAAGCTGTTTCACCTTAAAAACAGTGAATTTTTAGTCAGTTTTTTTGGCTTTAATTGCCTAGAAGCTACAATTTCGTCAAAGAAAATATTTCATCGATAAAAAACTATAAGTTTATGTAAAAATTACATGATACGAAAATATTTAGTAAGCTTTGAACGCGGGATTTGAACCTGCTATCTATTTCTTAATTATAATGTCTTACTTTGTCATAAAAACTTTAATGTCAAAATAAGAACAAACAAAAGGTTTTAGAGGTATCATCTTTTCTTAAAATGTAACAAATTGTGCAAGAACTTAAAAAAACGTATTATTTTCCTTCAAACAATATAATTTATGACACCCCGCCACTGTTTAAGTGGAAGACCGTATTGAGGAATTCGTTTTGAATGACGCCATACAATATAATACGTTTCTGTCAAAAGGTTCTTTTTTTTACTAGTGAAAGGGCTTCTTGCAAAATTCATTTTGAATATTTAATGTATGTGTGTATGATTGTTAGTCCTTCAGTAAAACGGCTAGACAGATTTGGATGAAATTTAGTATTCAGATAGACTACTAACACACACAGTATTGTTGACAACAACAATTTGCCAAAAGGGGTGTTGCTTGTATATCTATACATATAATAAAATTGTAACTAAGCCGAATCTGTATGAAAAATCTTATTGAAATAGACATTATTATCGATATAGAGACCGAATCTATAGTTTTTAGAATTTTTTTCTGTCTGTCTGTCTGTTACCGCATCACGGAAAACCACTGGAAGGATTTTAATGAAACTTTGTATAGTGGTAGCTGGTTATCCGGGTCAACATATAGGATACTTTTTACCAAACTTTAAAACGTAAGTAGGGATGAACCCGAGCGGAGCGAAGGTGAGTCGCTAGTAATATTCTGTATAGAAAACCCTCGCTTCACTCGGGTACATCTCTAGGTGCTTTTTTTATATATAGTATTATATACAAGCACTAGCTAATTATATATCTTGCTAGTGATTCCTGAAATAGATCTCTTGCATGCGTATTAATTGTAAATAAATATCAACAGTATAGTTATTAATTAGTAATGTAAGGTTCTCTTCTCCAATTTACTCTTAGTATGTTCAACCGACCAATTGCATAGCCTCGTAACTCATAAGAATAACACAAATTTCTTCATACTTTATTCCTCCGGGTAGCCAAGAAGAATGTTTAACTCTACAAACTCAAAAAATAACATATTAAAATTCCATAAAATAAAAAAGTGTCCACTTACCATAAAATAGACAAAATATCGTTTGTCATACTTTAACCAAAACAAAATACAAATAAAAACATAACCGATTAGCCTTATCGTTCAGGTAAACGATTCTTGTAAATGACGATCCTAAAAAAAAATCTCAAAATAGCAATTTGAATTTTATTTCCTACAAAATAAGACTTAAATTAGATTTATTTGGGATTTTGCGTTAACGTGACCTAGACAAGGAAAAAAATATGCAGATGGTCACCCATCCAAAAATAAACCCTATGGTTATGCACCCAGTGGCCACTGAATATGTTTTATTGGAATTCATAAAGGCAGGGGGTCGTTTTGAGAACGAAAACAGATATGTCATTTTTTTAGATTAGAGTTACTACTCTACATACATCAGGTATGACAGTGTGGTGGTGTTAGTGGTTGGGTGGACACATTAAGTGGTAAATTATCGTTAAAATGCGTTATAATGAGTTATTTGTTTTGAATTTTTAACGAGCAATCGTTATAGTTATATCAAAATTATGTAAGTATTTCAAATATTTTTAAAAGACTTCTTATTTGAATTCAAATATGATGTGATTCTGTTAGTGGTATACCAAATTCTTAACATAAGTTTACATCGTTATGTTAAATTTTACACTAAATTATCGTTTTTTTTTATGTGTAAACGATCTCTTGCTTAAATTTTGTAAGAATCTATAATGCGTTTGCCCAAGTGTTTAGCGTTATTTTTGTTATTTAGTGAATATTATCTAAAAATCGTACGTTCCCACAATTTTCATTCATATCCGTTATCTCAGTAACCTAATACAAGAAATATGTTTCTTATTTTTGAGTAAGTTTAGAAAAAGAGACTATATTGAAAAATAAATATTTAGAAATTACATTAATAACACATTAGACTAATATAATATATGATCTATATATAGTATATATAGTATTCATATACAGTATGTACGTATGTATATATCTATACCGAAAAATAAAATTGAAGTGTCTGTTTGTAATATCAAAGTAACAGCTTTATACTAAATGCATATGAAATTATATGCGGTACTTATAAGAAAAACACAATTTTTAAAATGTTTATCTGTCTGTCTGTTTGTTCCGGCTAATTTCCGAAACAGCTGGACCAATTTTAACGGGACTTTCACTGGCATATAGCTGATATTATAAGGAGTAACTTAGGTTACTTTTATTTTAAAAAAAGAACTAGGATTTCGCTCAAAAAAATTAAAACGTACCTAGGGACCCACCCAAGCGAAGCGAGGATAAGTCGCTAGCATATGATATATTGCGAGTATCAACTACATAAGAGTTTTATTATATTGTTTAGAATCTTAAAGAAAACCCCTTAGACCAATAAAAAAGTTAAGTAAAGTACCTATTGGTATGCGCCATCGATCAAAAAAATTTGATCGATGGTCCGAGAAAAAACCATAAAACAAAATATTCTGCGACTTTTGGCTATTATGAAACTATACAAACTCAACCGAAACTTTTTTATAAACCAATTTTGAAGTAGTTTTATGAGCGTTATATAAATTTTAACAAATCCTAAATAAATACATCCTTTTACTTACACAAAGCAAAGACCAATAATAAATATATGTATATATAAGTAAGCACTAGTGCACTCCAAGGATCTAGATCTAGAACGTAGACAAGGTATTATAGGAACTGAGGCGAGAATGTATTATTAACGTTATGTATGTTAGGAGGGATATAGATCGCCGTTCAGTGGCCTCTTTGTTTCATTATACACATGTAACCTTGGATGGCCTATATTGAATGCACGTGTTTGCTTGCGAACCACTTATAATCCTGCCTTATATATCTACGTATATGTATATAAAGTGTATTTGTATAATGTATATATACTTGACGACACGTTTGGCTCAGTTTGTAGTGACCCTACTTGCTGTGCCAGCGGTCGCGGGTTCGAATCCCGCTGGGGGCATTCATTTGTGTGATGAGGACGAATGTTTGTATTCCAGTCATGGGTGTTCATATTTATAATATGTATGTATTTAAAGTTATATATGTTTAGTGTACCAACTATTTGGTATACATAACACAAGCCTCATAGCTTACCATGGAACTAAATGGTGCCGTGTGTTAATATCTCAAATCTCAATATATTTACATTATATTTATTTATATATAAAGTTTATTTATTACTCGCTTTGCTGAAGCCCTTACTAAATCTCATGTTATCTTAATTACACTATTACTATTAATTCGATAAATTATATGTATGTTTGTTACATCTTACTATCCGATAGAGTAAGTAAAACCTGAACTAGCACATTTTTGTTAGGCACTTTTTGTTCAAGGTTTAATTTAATTCTCTTGATAATGGCTTCAAAGCGTGCCTGTTGAGCACAGATTACTTCGCAACTATCTCATAGAATTGTTCTAGGTAGAGTAGCTAAAACCACTCTTCTTATAAATGACCGCAAAAGTCATTCAAAAAATTACGTCGATCTATTCCATGTTATGAGGAAAAAGACAAAACTAATAGGTACCTACTAGAATTTAATTCCAAGTTTTTTATTATTACTTGCATTATACAAGGCTATCTGCATAGTTAATGATAAAATTGTCTATCTAATTAAAAATTAAAACTAACAAAACCCTTTAGTTTTAGGGAAAGTTAGAAGTAAGTGTTAAAGGGCTTATTCAAACCATACTAATATTATAAATGTAAAAGTAACTCTGTTATCTTAGAGCTTTCGATATTTGGAAAGGATATAAATTGTACAGAAACGAGAGAGACCGTGAGCAAAGACCACTAATAATTATTATATGTCAGTAGAAGAAGTAGTATATATCTATATAGTTATTAATAAATAATTCCTATATTATAAAACCACAGGAAAGAGAAGAAAGATATTTATTATAAAAATCTCGTATAGGTATTTCTATAATATACACAAAGGTTTTATAATATACAGTTTATTATATAAGCTAAAGTGCATCCGCTGTTGTACACTTCCATTAACGGTAAATTACTGTGAAATACAGTTTTATGCTATAAAATAAAACTCTAAATATGGACGTTATTTAATCTTTTGATAAAGTAGGTACTCATATTTAAAACTCATCTCGCGTGTAAAATGTTAGTTAAAAACGTTTTCTTGAAGAAAAATCATATTAAATTTATAAAATCATATCAAGTTTGTTACTTCTGCACACTGAAGCGGCTAATATATTATAGCGACTATATTTTATTATTAGATTTTTACCATGTTTTTAATGAAAAGATTATATCTCAAGCGTTTCAACATTAATATTTCATGAAAACCCCTTAAGAGGTTCTAAGAGAATGATTCCTTTTGAAGTGTTTTTCAAATTGAAGTATTTACTGTAAAAAAATATCTCTCAGCACTCGCACGTAATGGAATATAACAACATTAAATTATACGACGCGAATGTCGAAGAATATCATTATATTTTTTCTACAATTCTATAAAATTCCATCTTGTTTCTATTGAGCCCCGGCTACGCTCTGTCAAGCGTACACCTCTCACTTTTCACAAAGGGCATGTGAACAGAAGCTTGGAAAAAAGCTATTGAAAAATGTCGCAAAATCCCTTTCTTCTACTTTCACTTTATGTGATAAAATATAATAGAAATATTGTTTAAATATTCTTTACAATGAAAATGATTTCATTATATAATATGTATAGGCATATATATATATATATATATATATTATATATATATATATATATATATATATATATATATATATATATGGTATACAGAAGCCGAATCGTTTTTAAATTTTTCTCTGTCTGTCTGTCTATCTGTCTGGGAACGCATCACGAGAAAACTACTGGACAGATTTTGATGAAATTTGGTATGATGATAGATGGTTATCCGAGTCAACATACAGGATACTTTTTACTGCGGGAAAATATCTTATGTCTGAGAAATCTATACTAAATGTTAAAACGCAACGAGGAACGAACGTGAGTCGCAAGTTCTTTATAATCAAAAAATTAAAAATGTTATGTAATTGAAAATAATCTTCAGTCTTCCCACATATTCATACTACGAGTATATAATAGAGTAGAAACATTTAGAACAGATAGACATTACTATCTGTTATTACATTTCTACTATTTATCTATTTATATATAATCTAATCAACTGGATAGTTCCTATTTAAAACACACTCAAGATAAACTAGTACATTATCAAGTAATAATTGAATTTAATCAACAAACAACTATGACTAATAAATGGTGTGATATAAACCACTATAATTTAAAAGAAACCAATTCTTACCAAGAATTAAACTCTGTCTTTGTCTACAAATCTAATAAGAACCCCAAAAAAACCCTAAATATAATGTATAATTACTTAACCCTTACTCAATAAAATCATTTTATATTAAAAAAGATGTTTCCAAATATCGAGTGATTAAAAGTATACATACGTATACGTAATGAATTCACACTTTGACTAAAAATAAGCATATGATGTGTGATATAATTAAATTATTATTAAAGAGTAATTTGTTATTTTGTATATTCGTATAAATCTCCTGCGTAATCCATATATTAAACTTGCTGGAACAAATCTAAGCTTATGCAAAGTTGAAGCGAATTAACTCACGTGCTTCCACAATCAAGGAGTTGCAACGTTATTAAGCTTTGAATGTATTTGGGAAACAGAAACCTACCTTTGATCTATAACTCTGGATATCTTTGCTATATTTTGCATAATTTCTCTACCCCTAGGTTTCACGTCACCCCCTATTTTTCATCCACAGAGGGACTTTAAATTAGAATAATCATATTTACCTATATTAATATTATAAAGAATCAGAGTTCGTTTTTTTGTTTGTTTGAGCGCGCTAATCTCATGAACTACTAGTCCGATTTGAAAAATTATTTTTGCTTCAATTAAAGTCTGTTTATTGAAGAAGGCTATAGACAAAAAAAAAGTATCTTATACGTTAACCCGAATAACCAGCTATCATCATAACAAATTTCGTCAAAATCCCTCCAATAGTTTTTCCATGCTGCGATCACAGACAGACAGACAAAAATTCTAAAAACTATAGATTCGGCCTCTGTTGCGATAATAATGTCTATTCCAATAAGATTTTCCAAAAAAATTTAATGTACAGATTCGGCTTAGTTAGAATTTTATTATAATATATATATAATAGATATATAATATTTTCCTTTTAAAAGTTGAATTATTGTTGTTGTTGGGAAAGATAGAATTAATAACTATCTTTTTTCAACAATAACAATATCTCGCCACTTTTATTCGTTTCTAAATCGGAAGAAAAAAAGCTTGTAACAAAAATAGGACAAGAATTCAGTTCACAGTTTACCAATTAAAAACAAAAGAGAATATAATAGCATAATCACACTTATAACCACTATTATAAAGGTTATATTCCCATATACTATTGCTTCTATATTGACTATTAACTGTATACAAAGGGTAGTCAGTCGTCCGTACATTCGATTACTGTTATAAATGAATCGTTGAATGAATACACCCTTTTCCTTTCAGTCAAGTGGAAATATGAGCGGTAATACAATTTTAACTTTCTTTGCTGTTTGATGAATTTTAATAGACTATATAGCACGGGTAGGTGCCGTTGGGGTTCACAAAAACTCACTGTTACGAATATATTTTAATGTGTACACTTCTACACACATGAAAAACAATAATATTAGAACAGAAAAGAGTCTTAAAGCAATCAATACACATTTACATAGGCGCGAGCGCGGGAAATCATGACCACCCGGCGAAACGAAACTCAGCCACACTGTCGACCAGCGCCTCTGGCGGTGGGTCGACGCAACATTTCACAGATAATTAACAACTTAACTTCTAAAGACGGTACCACACGCGCTATACACTCCCCCTCGAGTTCGTGAGAACGCCCTCGCTCATGAACTCGCACAACACATAGAACACACGGGACATACATGTTTTCGAGGACGTCCTCTCTGACGTTTAGGTAACACGGGATGAGGAGGGGAGCCGTCGCGGTCGTAAAAACGTGTAAGCTCTGACACGTGAAACTTTCCCAACACCTCTTCTGGAGAATTTAAATTAGCAACAAGGTAAGCCGTAGGACTAACGCGTTTCACAATAACGTATGGACCATCCCTCTTTGGGACAAACTTGGCCGAGATGTTCTTTGCCGCATTACTAAGCACATGTGATTTTAAAAGAACCCTATCACCTTCACTGAAAACTTCAGCAGGATTCTTAGATTTATCAGCACATTCCTTTCGTCGATCTTGCTGTGCTTCCACTCTTTCCTTCACAGCAATAAACGAGTTGACAAACTTTTTCAGATAGGGTGTTATTTGCGGAACAAAATTATCTTTATTTAGAATTGACCTAATGTCGTGTTGCATGTCGATTGGCGACCGAAGTTCCCTAGCGAAAGTGAGATACGCAGGAGATGCTCCAGTGGTTTGGCAGACAGCCGAATTCATCGCGAACCTTATCGAAGGGAGATGCTGAGGCCATGAAGAATGATCGACATCAACTAGACGGGACAATTGGAATTTCAAATCTCTATTTTTACGTTCAGCTGGATTAGCTGCGGGATGGTACAAGGGTAACAACTCCTGAGTAACACCTAAGATAAACATACATTGCTGCATGACAGCCGAAACAAACTGGACACCATTGTCCGACACAATGCGTCGAGGAAGACCATAACGCAAGAAATATTCTTCAATTAACGTACGAGCACATGCCTCGGACGTTGCATCCTTCAGAGCAAAGAGCTCAACCCAGCGAGTCGCAGTATCTTCTACTAACAAAATCCATTTTTCTCCGTTGTCACCTGTAGGAAGCGGACCAAACAAATCTATTGCCAACACTTCACCCCTTTGACTGAGTACTGGAGTTTGCAGCAAACCAGCCGGCTTCGTGTTACATGATTTGTAACGCTGACAGGTAGGACAAGTTTTGACATATTCAGCAATAATCCTATGCATACCTGGAAAATAGAAAGACCTAGCGACCCTGGAATAAGTCCGATCTACTCCGTGATGACCAGCTGTACTAGTGTCATGACACTCTTTTATAATTTCAGAACGAAGGGTAGCTGGAACTACCAGTTGAGGCTCCTCACTATCTACATCGGGATTATATCGATACAGCACACCTTGCTGCAGAAAGTAACCTCTTTCAGACCAACGTTTATGACCGACAGATTCAGTGTCAATATCCTCCAGATCATTCATAATTTTCTTTAATTCCAGATCATCGAGCTGCGCGCGTCGGAGATCAGTGGGACTTCTAGCAGGTAAGTCAACGATGACAGAACATATTCCACATTGATCTTTTTCTTCTTCATCACAGGTTGGGCGACTTAACGTGTCTGCAATGACATTAGCTTTACCAGGTGTGTATTGAAATTGAATATTAAAGGACTGTAACTTAAGGGCCCACCGCACTAATCTACCCGACGGTGACTTAAGGGTTAAGAGCCATTTCAAAGGCTGATGATCGCTGCCTATAATGACCTCGTGACCTTCAATATAACCCCTAAATCGTTCCACAGCCCATACCACAGCTAAAGCCTCGCGCTCTGTAGTGCTGTAATTCCTTTCAGCTGGGACTAATAGGCGACTAGCGTATTCAATCGGCCGTTCTTCTTTACCCTCGCCCTGTAATAAAACCGCCCCAATGGCGTAACTGCTAGCGTCCGTTCTCAATACAAAAGGCTTACCGTAATCCGCTTGAATTAAAATTGGTGCTGACGAAAGACGCTGCTTCAATTCTTGGAAAGCACGAGCCTGATCTTCACCCCAAGACCACGGTTGATTTTTCTTTAGCAAACGTGTCAACGGCTCAGCAACAGCAGAGAAGCTCGGGATAAACTTTCTAAACCACGAACACGTCTGTAAAAAGGTTCGAAGGTGACGCGGAGACGAAGGTGTCTTCATGTCTACGACGGCACGAACTTTGTCATCATCAGGCGATACACCATCCTGCGTGATTACATGACCAAGGTATTTAACCTTGTCACGTGCAAAGACACACTTCTCCCTATTAGCCCGTAACCTAAACAAGCGAAGCCTTTCGAAGACGGCACGTAAATCCGAAATATGGTTTTCAAAACTTCCTTCTGAAATCACCAATAAATCATCCTGGTATGCGAGCAAAGTCACGTTCTTTAACGAAGCTCCCGTACGAAGTCTGTCTATAAGCCTCTGAAAGGTAGACGGCGCATTTTTCAAACCGAATGGCATGCGTTTGAAACGATATAAACCAAATGGCGTCAGAAACGCAGTTTTATCCCTATCCTGCTCACGTACCGAAACCTGCCAAAATCCACTGCGCATATCAATGGTACTCATATAGCAATTCTTTTTAGTTGATTGAAGAAGCTGGTCAATTAATGGCATAGGATACACATCGGTCTTGGTAACCGCATTGAGCTTCCTATAATCAACGCAGAAACGTACCTTGCCATTGGCCTTAGGCACTAAAAGAGCTGGAGATCCCCAGGCGGACTCGCATTCCTCAACAATGTCATCAGCCAACATCTTCTCGAGCTCGATCCTCATCATTTCCTTCTTAGCTGGAGTTAACCTATAAGGTGGGACAGCAATAGGGGGGTGGTCACCGGTATCAATGATATGTTCAGCGAAAGGAGTCGCGTCTCCCCCTGGCTCAAAGATATCTTGATGCTCCACAAGAAGTTGGGCAAGAACTTCGCGTTGCTGATCATTACAAGAAGTCGCCTCATCATCCCGGAGTACCTCTACAGCGGAACACGAAGATATAGATGACATGCCTTCAAACTGCATTTCAAAATTTTTATTTACATTTTCAGCAAAATTCCAGCTGCTTTGACCGAAATTGAATACGAGATTAAATATGGTAAGAAAATCTATACCTAACAAACTTTCATTATTATTAGAATCAGGAAATATCATAAATTTAACTTTTTTAGTTTTATGTTGAAGGGTCACCTCTACCTCCGCGGTCAATACATTCATTTCCCTACTAACACCATCCGCCAACCTAACAATTTGTGTTGACGGCACTAACGGGTGTCCTAACCTTAGTAAGAGAGCATAGAGCGTGTGGCCCGCAACACAGGTTTTAGCTGCGGTATCCACGAGAGCGGTACCACGATTTCCTAGAATGCTTATATTTAACAAAGGTCGTCGAAAGGTAGTAACTTTATCTGTACTCTTTAAACTATTATAATTAAAATTATGTCTACATACACAATATTCACTTTCATTACAATATAAACAGTCACATACATAATCCCCTACGGCAAGCGTAGGGTTACCTTTACAATACACGCTCGTTGACGGGTTAACCGGAGATGGCGTAGCGCTAGCGGCGGCCACGCCGGTCGGCGGCAAGCGCGAACGCGCGGGCTGAGCACCGACGGCGCGCGACAGCATGCCCGCCTCATTGCCACAGCTAAGAGACGTATCTAACGCCCCATCGACGTTGTATGATGAAAACTCAACCGAATAAAACGATTGCTGTTGAGTCGCACAGTTTTTACATTTTGATTTTATTACGTTTGCCGCACCACAACCGTAACACTTTATTTCACTTTTAACTTTATCACTAGACTCACTAATACGCTTAAGCTTCTCACATGAATCTTTAAGGTGACCTACACGTTTACAGTACGAGCAGAATTGTTTTTTTACTTTAGTAATGATTTCGGTAGGCGTAACGACCTCGGCGACGACACTTCTCATAATACCTGACGGCGGCGGCGACGACGACGCTCTTTGCATACTCGTACTCGCCTTCCCTTGCGATGATATACGACTCGTGGTTTCCTTCAAGGAATCCTCAATTGACCGACATTTCCGAATAAGCTCGTCAAAACTATCAAAACTTTCCCTGTTTATACGTTTTCGTATACGCGAACTAAGAAGTCCAAAGGTCATATCGAGTTCAACTTTTTCAGTAAGATCGCCTTTAGGTATCTTCGCTAATAATGCTCGCACTTTAGCTATGAAAAGGTCTGTATGTTCATTGTCTTGATTCATAGAAAACAACTTTTTATAAATACGAAAAGGGGGGTCGTTTTCACCAAAAGCACATTTTATTTTTAATAACGCTTGTGACCACGTATTCGTTGACCGTTTTACACCTTGCCACCACACAGCAGCCGGCCCCTCTAATAACATTGATAATCCCCGGAGTGCGTTATCATCGGAGATATTTACACAATCTTTATAAGTAAGTATAGCGTCTATGAAATTTTCCAACGATTCCTCTGGACGCCCGCCATAACGCGTCGCACACTTCGCGAAGTTTCCATTCACAGTAAATGCAGAGCTCGACGTATTCAACTCCGACGCATTTTCATGAAGCGTGTGCGGCGTAGATGACCTTACTTCTCTTAACAACTGTTGACAGAACTCCTGTTGAGATTGCTGGAGTGTGGATATTAGACTAGCGAGAGTTTCTTGTGACATAGTCACATTGCCAGCGGTCTCAGCGCCATTACCCGTAGGTACCTCACTCGCCTTATTCCCGCGAGTTTGCGGCATTTTAGCTAACTTATACACACGTTGGGCAGCCACTTATAGCACGGGTAGGTGCCGTTGGGGTTCACAAAAACTCACTGTTACGAATATATTTTAATGTGTACACTTCTACACACATGAAAAACAATAATATTAGAACAGAAAAGAGTCTTAAAGCAATCAATACACATTTACATAGGCGCGAGCGCGGGAAATCATGACCACCCGGCGAAACGAAACTCAGCCACACTGTCGACCAGCGCCTCTGGCGGTGGGTCGACGCAACATTTCACAGATAATTAACAACTTAACTTCTAAAGACGGTACCACACGCGCTATAACTATTTTTAGAAAATATTTATCAGTATTGTAGATGCTTTTTTATTAAGTTACTATCGGCTTACCCTCGCTTCGCTCGAGTTCGTCCCTAGGTACGTTTTAAATGAATATAAATAGTTATAAGCCAATGTTGTCCATTTATTTTTATTTTTCCAAATTTTTTCTAATATTTTTATAGTTATTCTGCTTTTCGTGGTGGAGACAACAGCAGTTCTCGAGTTATAAGTGTTGTAACAAACCCGACTTTGTTTTATATATATAAGATAGTAATAGGTTTTTAATACTATTAAATCATGATGTATAACTAGACGGAAATATGGTCGTCTATGTCTTATAAAAAAACTTACTAATAAAATTCCCTTAGTAGCTTCTTGCAATAAAAAAAAATACCGGAACCATTTGAAGAAGCAGGATAAAAAGTATCACGTAATCACTTCATCATCTGTTTATTCATTTATCTATAAAAAAAGTTTTGAAAGAAAAATTAACTAAATAAACATATTTTTCAATTCATAAATAAATAAATAAATATGTTGGGACATTAACACATAGCACCATCTAGTTCCGTGGTAAGCTACGAGGCCTGTGTTATGGATACCAGATAGTTGATACACTACACATATATAACTTTTAAATACATACATATTATAAATATAAACCCCCATGACTGGAGTACAAACATTCGTGCTCATCACACAAATGAATGCATCTAGCGGGACTTGAACCCGCAACCGCTGGCACAGCAAGTAGGGTCACTACAAACTGAGCCAAACGTGTTCATAGTATAAGAGACGATGCATTAAAAGTATATTTAAGATAAAAATTTTCTGATAAAGTTGCATGTATGCGAAAAATTTTCCACGTGTAAAAATCAAAAGCGTCGTAAACACAAACTCAATTTTTCCGCTAAATGAACTTCTTTGTAAAACTTTTACGTGACATATTTCAATTTTCAATTAGAATTCGTTTGAACTTTGAACCGCATTTTAGTAACATGAAAGTTTTGACAACCGCTTACACAGTACAGCCCCGTGTTGAGTTGAGTTTTTAAAGCCATATTGCTTTTAAAAAAGCTAAAAAATATTTCAGCCCTTTTTAACGTCCCACTGCTGGGCACGGGCTTCCCTTCAATACGAGGGGGATCAGGCCATAGTCCACCACGCTGGCCAAGTGCGAGGCGGACTTCACACGTCTTTCGAAAACTTGCTAGGTTCTCTCAGACATGCAGGTTTCCTCACGATGTTTTCCTTCACCGTAAGACAAAAAAATATATGATAATGACATACTCTGAGATTGTAATACAACGCTTAGATATGCTATTTCCATATACTTCGTTTGTTTTCTATTATCGATAGTATATTATTTTAAAATCTGGAAGAAAATCATTTTAGTCCGTATTACACATGTGATGACGAAAATTATTTCTGCACAAATTAGCATTAACACTACGCAAATATGGGACGAATATATAATCTTGGAATATATAATCTTCTATACATAAAATAATATTCTGAGTCAAATCTGTACATTAAAATATTTTTTGGATAATTTTATTGAAATAGACATTATTATCGATAATTTTTGTCTGCCTGTCTGTCTGTCTATCTGTGACCGCATCACGGAAGAACCACTGGAGGGATTTATATAAAATTTGGTATGATGATAGCTGCTTATTCGGTTCAACATATAGGATACTTCTTACTGCGGAAAAATATTTAATCTCTCAGAAATCTATACTAACAATTAAAACGTATCTAGGGATAAGCCCGAGCGGAGCGAGGGTGAGTCCCTAGTATGTATATATATATAAATAATCTTTAAAAAATACGGTACAATAATTCATGTCTGCATGAACTTGTTGGTTGATTGAAAAGTATTTTATTGGACGGAAAACTAACCAGCAGAGGCGTTAAGACACTATACCTATACAGTATACAAAATTGAATTTTGCGCTCGTTTTCTTAGGAATTTTCAGCGGACAAACAAAGTTGGGTAATTGAGCAAAGAAATATTTCTGGACGAAAGTTTGAAATTCTTGATTGTTCGGTGGGAAACCGTCGAACTTAGATCGAGCTATTGAAATTTCAATCTTCCTTATTTATATTGTACTATTACTTTGTATAAAACAACTTTGCTAGACAAGTTTTGTGCTTGTAAAATATGCTTCAAAATAGAAAAGCAATAAAAAATAATATAAAATGGGCTTGATAAATCATGATATATAATAATAATAATAATAAACACTTTATCGTCCTTACACTCGAATATATATATATATATATATATATATATATATATATATATATATATATATATATATATATATATATATATATATATATATATATATATATATATTGGTACTTTAGATAGATAGTAAGACTCGAAACCAAATAACAATATTTTCAATAGAAAAATATTTACGTAATATTTTATAATTTAAAATATAGTCAAGTACTTATTTACTTTACGCGGCAAAATATCTTAAACTATACTAATATTATAAAGAGGTAAAGTTTGTGTGTTTGTGAGTTTGTGACGTTGTAGGGGGTAATCTCTGGATCTACTGAACCGATTTAGATGAAATTTGGTACGAAGATAGCTTGAGACCCTAGGAAGGACATAAGATACTTTTTATCTCGGAAATCATCCCCTAAGGGGGTGAAAATGGAGATGAAAATTTGTATGGAGAATGAATCTAGGGACGCACTCGAGCGAAGCGATGGTGAGTCGCTAGTATTATATAAAACTCAAAACTCAACCATTAAAAGAAACGATGAAATGAATGAAAAGCTAAACTAAAGTCTAGTACTAAAAATAGAATCTATCTGAATCTAGAATGGTATAAATATCCCAATAGCAACAAAGCCCTCACATTTACATGATACGAAGCTCGAGTTGGGCGTTTAGGTTGAAAGCGGCTCGTTCAGGCGGACATGTACGGGCCACTGCGCGCGAACTAATTTTAACACACCCTACACTGCATACTGTATTTTAAGCTGAACTACATTTTATTTTCTCAATCAGAATAGTGTTTCTCAATAAACAGTGGTCTATGATCGCTTGTTAAACTTAACTCTAGCTTTATACTTAGCAATTACACGGCATAAACGTTTCGCCGGAAATCGAGATAAACCGTAACCCCCCGCCCCGCTCTACATCCCGACCTCATATCGCCCGTACATCATTTTTCCTTTAAGTTTTGTTATATTCTCTTCCTTTTCCAATGGGTTTCATCCTACTATTTTTTTTTTTTTCACTTTTTACCATTTTCAAAGGTTTCAGCCCAGGTCTATAAGGACATTATTTTTGTTTTTTATCATCATATTATGCAAAGTACGAATTTAAATTTGAAACAGGTTCAAACTCGGGTCTCGCAGTTCTAAGGTGTTTATGTGCAAATCTCTTTTCTCTATCAATACGACTACTAGGTGAGAACGCGAAGAAACAAAACGTTAAGAAATCTGCATGTCTTTAAAATTAGTCAAGTTTTTGACAGATGTGTGAAGTCTGAAATTATGCCCGGAAGTGCAATCCAGGAACGGAAAGACTGAATATATTTTATATCATAGTCAAAGATTATGAATTAATCACAAAAAACCTTTATTATCTTAAAATACTCAAACTTAGGTATAATATAACTTAATAAAAACTAAGATACCATATTATAGAGAAAAAAACTATACTCTTAGAAGGTACTTATTTTTGCTAAATACCTTTAAGAAAATTTCTAGCGTTGGTAAACTAAAGGTCTTAAAAGCTTTTCTTTGAAGTCATTATTTAATTTCCGTTTGCATTGTGATATTATTTTATACAACCGACTTCAATCCACAAAAATCAACCTTTTTCGCCCATACACTAAATTTCAGCATTGATCATACTAATAGGTATTATAAATAAAAAGCAATAACCGTTTTATTTTTCAAATGTATTAACTTAAATCTATAAAACTATCACTATGGAGACCATTATTATTGATTTGTCTATATTCTATACATATAATAAAATTATAAATGAGTCGAATCTGTACATTAAATATTTTTTGGAAAGTCTTGTTGAAATAGTCATTATTATCAATACAGAGGCTGAATCTGTAGTTTTTAGAATTTTTGTCTGTCTGTCTGTCCATCTGTCTGGAAACGCATCACGAGTAAACTACTGGACAGATTTTGATAAAATTTGGTATGATGGTAGCTGGTTATCCAGGCTAACGTATAAGATACTTTTTATTGCGGGAAAATATCTCATCTCTGAGAAATCTATACTAAACAAAAATAAAATAAAAATGAAGGAAAGACATTTTCACACAAAACAATTAGTATTGAGGAGAGTATAATTATATTCATTATTCATGTAAACATAAGTGTATGTAATAAAAAAATTATCCTTAAATATATTAGACCCCTTTCAAAATATTTAATTAAAATTTTACTGCCTTAAAAGTTCTAGTAAAGAAAAACAATTACTCCGGTAATCGGCTTTTTTGTAAGGGTCGTCAAGGGTCCATTGGAATCGAGAATTAATTAAGTCGCATAATTTTCTTTTCGTTTTTAATTGTCTTTATATTCATTTAACATTAATTTATACAAATATATATTTTAAATATGTACGTAGGTACATCTACGTACGTACATACATACACCAAATAGTTCATACATATATCTACGAGTACATACATAAAAGAAAGTCGGGTTAGTTACACCGTTTATAACTCAAGAACGGCTACACCGATTTTGATGATCTTTGATTTATTAGAGTTATCTCCAATAAATGTTATTAAAACATTCGAAATTTACGAAAAAAAATATTAAAATTTACATGCCTAACTCTGGCTAATAATACTTATATGTAAGATATAAATTCTCCTGACCGATTCCTGCCACGGCGGCCAATCTCATTGAGACTAGCCAACTGCGCAGGAGATATTATAGTTCACAAGTGTACGTGAAAACACAAGTGCACTCTCTATTCCTGCCACTCTCATACTCCGGTGGGACGATTATTTGACACGACCAGTAAGGGATAAGGCGCAGGGCCGACGGCTTTACGTGCTCTCCGAGGCACGGGGGTGAAACACCGCCAACTTCCCTACTCCGGGCTGTTACTGAGGCTTACTATAGAGAAAGACTCGATAACTAAACTTGGCCCGACCCGGGACTCGAACCCAGGACCTCCGGATGTGCAGCCTTACATGCTAGCCACTACACCACCGAGGCAGTTCCACGTACTTATATGTAATATATTTAAAACCCAACTAGGGACGCACCCGAGTTTCTTGTTTTGACTTGTTTAATTAAAACTCAAAGCAAACCGCTGCAGGTTTAAAATTTTGACAGCATATACCTATATTGACATACATATGTAGGTAACCGCTAAGGAGGAGGTGGTAGCAATTATGTTCCTAACAAAAACAAATTCAATGTAACAAATTAAATGTTTCTAACAAAAACAAATACAAAATAATGATATATTGTATTAAATTAATATGAAACTTTGTATGTTACTCCTAGCAACAGCAGTGAGAACACAACAGCAATACATGAGTTTGAATTAGTACGTGTACGTATTTAATATTCACCCTCGCTTCACTAGGGTTTGTCCCTAGGTGATTCTTTAAATAGACAACTTTTTTATCTATGAATCGATTGAAATAAAACAAATACTAAATGTTAAGTGAAGCTTACTACAATACATTCGTGAAAACCGCACCCAAATCGGTTAAGCCATTTTTGAGATTACGCACAGACAAACAGGCAAAAATTCTAAAAATCATTGTTTTCGGTTCCTTTGCGTTAATAAAGACCTCCAATAATATTTTTTCTTATATACCTACTATGTACAGACGGCGATCAGTTATACTTTTATTATATATATAGAATAGATTTTCAAAAATAATCATAACATTTGAATTACTTGAGATAGATTATATCTTGTTTTTATTTACGTTCGTGCTTTTTTCAAGCTTTTTCCATCAACATAATTGCTTGGTTTATATAAATTTTAAGAATGAAGTTGCTTTTAAACGCTCACCATCCGTCGAAGTTTTAACCGATTAAAAAAAATTATAAATACAATGTTTTTTCGTAGGTACGTAACGCGATTTCTTGGCCAATTATAAAGCATTTTTACGTTTCCTTTAATTAATAGGTACCTCGTAATAAAACATCATTGAGAGACTTATAAAAACTTCAAGCAAAAAAAATTGTTAAAACTACATAAATAATGTAAAATTTCCACTTTTTGTAGGGTGTTTTAAAGTAGATGTTTTAGGTTATATTGAAGTATGTTCCATTAAAAATTCAATACTTATAATTATTTCCATAATAAATCTACTTTTCAAATGAAATTAATTTATAATATCAATACATCGGAAAAGCGCCCATCCATAAGAGTCGTTACCTTTTCAGGGTTCCGTACCCAAAGGGTAAAACAGGACCCTATTACTAAGACTCCGCTGTCTGTCCGTCTGTTTGTCTGTCCGTCTGTCACCAGGCTGTATCTCATGAACCGTGATAGACAGTTGAAATTTTCACAGATGATGTAATTCTGTTGCCACTATAACAACAAATACGCCAACGTAATTTTTTTGCTCGTTTTTGTTTGATATTGATAACGGTAACAGGTAGACGCTTGGAATATTCACCGAATATTTAGTTATATAATATTCACTTTAAAAATAAATAATTAAATTAAAATAAAACAAATATTTAAGGGGGGCTCCCATACAACATACGTGATTTTTTTGCCCGTGTTTGCTCGATTATTGATAACGGCAACAGGTAGACGTTTGAAATGTTCAGAGAATATTAAGTTATATTTTTCACTTTAAAAATAAATAATTAAATTAATATTTAAGTGGGGCTCCCATAAAACAGACATGATTTTTAGCCGTTTTTATAGATAATGGTACGGAACCCTTCGTGCACGAGTCCGACTCGCACTTGGCCGGTTTCATTACTTATAATGAAAGGTAACGAATATATAAAAGTTGATTCTAGGAAAATATCTACACAATATATACAACTGCGTATGACATCCAATTTACCTTTCCACGAAGTCATTGTTCTTCTATATCAATCTTGGTTTTCCGACGTTCGCGGAAGGGTGTATTTCCTCTCTCAGAGCGTTAGCAGCCGGAGACAGGGCGGCGCGCGAACGACCTACTTTGAAATAACTCAAAGAGGACGGTTGTTGGCTTTGCTATGAACAATATTTGTATAACTGTTATTTTGTAATTATTTTAAAAGAAACTAGCGATTTTACGGATTTATATTAATAATTAAGGCAGTGGTAGCCCAATGGTAACGGGTCTCGCACCTCTGATATTTTCATGTGCGAATCATTTCTAACATCATTGCCACTTGCCTTACGGTGAAGGAAAGCATCGTGAGGAAACCTGCATGTCTGAGAGAACTTAGCATGTTTTCGAAAGACATGTGAAGTCCGCCAGCCCACACATGGCCAGCGTGGTGGAGTATGGTCTGATCCCCCTCTTACTGAAGGGAGGCCCGTGCCCAGCAATGGGACGTTAAAAAGGGCTGAATACAATAATAATTATTGTCATACCGGTAGCTTATTTTCGAAAAATGTTCTTAAGTTATAGCCTACCATTCTAGATAATCCCTGTTTCTACGCGGATTAAAATTCGTACATTACTTTCTGGGAATAGCCTGAACTTGAAGTTGGAAAACTTAATTATAATATTTAGTGATGTTGTAGAAACTTTAATCGAATATGATATTCGATCTTAATTATTACAAAAAATATCATACATGTTCTTGAAATGATTTTATATAAAAATATTAATAAATAAATTATACACTTTGTTAACTTTCACTAACATGAGAATTTTACCCCTATAATATTATTTCAATAAAATAACAATAAAATAAGCTATAAAATGACTAGAAGTACCGTAGCTTAGGCATTAGGCAAACAGTCAATTCTATAGTTCTACCCGTTCACAGACAGTGAAATTAACACAACTGGCTTAGTGACTACTGTAGTTGAGAGCACCATAGGGTTGAAACTTTATCACTGAGTATTTCATAATTTTATTTAAAAAAAATGTAATTATAAATGCCAAAATAGTCAATGAAAAGCTATTACAAATAATTCAAAGTTTTTAAACAACTAGTTCATGCACGCGTATCTGTTCGCGATATATATAAATTTTGGCTTCTATTTTATTCACGTACATATATATATATATATATATATATATATATATATATATATATATATATATATATATATATATATATAATAATGAAATAATAATGTCCTCCTGACCGATTCCGGCCACGGCGGCCAATCTCATTGAGACTAGCCAACTGCGCAGGAGATATTATAGTGCACAAATGTACGCGCAGACACAAGTGCACTCTCTATTCCTGTCACTCTCATACTCCGGTGGGACGACTACTCGACACGACCGGTGAGAGTTCAGGCGCAGGACCGACGGCTTTACGTGCTCTCCGAGGCACGGGGGTGAAACACCGCCAACTTCCCTACTCCGGGCTGTTACTGAGGCTTACTATAGAGAAAGACTCGATAACTAAACTTGGCCCGACCCGGGAGACTCGAACCCAGGACCTCCGGATGTGCAGCCTTACATGCTAGCCACTACACCACCGAGGCAGTTCCACGTACTTATATGTAATATATTTAAAACCCAACTAGGGACGCACCCGAGTTTCTTGTTTTGACTTGTTTAATTAAAACTCAAAGCAAACCGCTGCAGGTTTAAAATTTTGACAGCATACTATACAGAAAACTATACAGAAAGACTCAATAACTAAACTTGGCCCGACCCGGGACTCGAACCCAGGACCTCAGGATGTGCAGCCTTACATGCTAGCCACTACACCACCGAGGCAGTTTATATATATATATATATATATATATATATATATATATATATATATATATACATATACATATATATACATATACATATATATATATGTACGTCAATAAAATAGAAGCCAAAACTTAACATAAATCCAGGATTTTCACCTTAATAACACTTTTACATACACGCATACACAACATATTTTGCATTTACGATGTTCGTTTATTTTAATATATTTTTAGAAAGCTATTCTTTTAAGCACTCCTGTTGTTTTCGCGAAGGAAATAGATAAAGTTGTAATAATTGTTATTTAAATAAAAATACTATAATATTTTATGATTAATTATACGAAATTAATAATTCGATTATAATTATTTAGACATCTGATTGTAAAATATCTGATAAAATCAGTTATTTCCTTTTTTTATTATTTTATTAAACTTATTTCGCAAAATACATATTATTATATTGATATGTAATATTCATTTAAAATGTCATCTAGATATTGTCATTTTTATCGTTTTTTTTCCTTTAAATTATTTTCAAGAAAATTTTAATAACCAAATAATATTTTGTCAACCCTAGCTTAGCAATATAAATTGATACGCACTCTCAAATCCAAGTTGAGGTTCAAGCAGAGTTATTTACTTCCCTGCAATAACTTCTGCATTAGGATTTATCGCTAAGACTTTTAGGATACCACTAAATAATTGCATTGAACGTTTAAGCTTTAAATGAGATTAAGTCTATTATATAATACTAGCAGAACCCGCGGTTTCGCCCGCGTTCAATCTACAAAAAAAAACTCTTTTGCTTTATGTTATATAGCGACTCATCCTCGCTTCGCTCGGGATATTGTTTATACAAAAATACTAAAATTGGGATTAAAAAATAGGGGGTGGGGGTAGGAGAGTGAAAAATACTTTACGACCTATTCTCATACCTACCAAATATACAAAAAGTCATTAAAATCGGTCGAGACGTTTCGTAGGAGTGCGACCACAAACACCGTGACACGAGATATTTATATAAATGATGTATGTCCGACATTGACAAAAAATGACAAATCTATATATTTTTAGTGTTCTTTGCTTTCCAACTCAGAGTGAGAATATCTTGACAAAAAAGCCAATGATTATACTTGATCAGACTCGGGAATCCTACCTAAGAATTCGGGAATGGTAGTCGTGAAACCAACGAGACAGCTATACCAAGAAAATAAAACGTTGTAGGCATAACAATATACTTACTATGTTCGAAAATATACTTAGGAATAACATCAATATGCTTGTGTATAATTTTTTAATATTTTCATGAAATATCACGAATTACAACAATTGTTCAACTTAGAAGTAATACTTTCATAGATTTACGCGAATATTTGACATTTTAAATGAAATGAATAATATAATAGCTTTCGAGACATCGAAAACACTTAAAGTCTCTCTAAAAAAAATTAAAGAGTGCGTGTATGAATGTGTACACGCGCAATAAGTAAAACTTCAGTAGGTTATCGGTACTCTTTATAAAATTCAATTTATGTTTTAAATAATTAGGATAGGTGAGATACTAAAAATAACGCATATTAGGCATATTACAATAATTATAGAATCTCATTTAAGGAAAGAATATAATATTATATATCATTTGTCAGACAATAACAACAGTTACCATGGTAACAAACATACGTACATTTATTCGTAACGCATTCACCAGCTTACTCCCAAGTCGAGCGTGCGTAAAGAAGTTTTACTTCAAAAAGTCTAAGTAAATCCGTGACGAAATCTTAAAAGACAATTTATAAATATTCTTACAATGGTTATATACCTTGTACATTGTACATGCTGCATGTCTAGAACACGTCCGAGTTACTCACGTAACACTTCCACTGTCCTCTTAGTTCTCATTCTATCGGAAATAAGATAGTACGTACTACGTAGCGACGAGAAAATGCTTTCAGTGATAAATGAAGAATGAAATGAGTTCAAATAGTATTTGAAATTAAATGATTTTTCAGATTATTTTGGTAGTATTAGTATCTAAAAAAATATATTTAAATAAATAAATAAAAAGTTTACTTATTTGTCATAGTATATTTTTTCAAACCAGTAGACTTTATGCAAGAAATACATCTGATACAAAAAAAATATCTTTTAGTGCTTCCGAAGAAAGTTTAAACTTTAATAAATCTATGCTAATATTATAAAGAGGTAGAGTTTGTGAGTTTGTAAGGTTGTAGGGGGTAATCTCTAGATCTACTGAACCGATTTAGATGAAATTTAGTAAGAAGATAATTTAGAGACCCTGGAAAGGACATAGGATACTTTTTGTTCCGGAAATCATTTCTTAAGGGGTTGAAAATGGGGATGAAAGTTTATATTTTGAAGCAACCTAGGGATGAATCCCAGCGAAGCGAGGGTGAGTCGCTAGTATTTAAATAAAACATTAGGTGTACACGTATTGTAGTGGTCCAGTGGTCCCGTTGAACTATAACAATATAAATCTTAGTCACGTGTGGTCTCGATTAGCTAACTCTACAAAGGGTGTTTTGCAAATAATAGGGTTGATAGGATACCTTTATATGTAACCATTTATTTATCTACTATACATACTCATACATAGTTGGTTCTCTTTCAAACACCACATTTCTGAAGTTAAGGGTGACAGGTCTATAGAATATTAGATTATACGCTCTATTATATGTATATTTGGGCACAAACAAACAATACTTGTACATTTAACATATAATCCCATACGATAACATTGTGACGCGCACCGGTACTGACAGTGACTGACATTTTATGTGCACGTGAATAGGGGCCTTTAGACAATGTAAATATCTTTTGCTGTTTATAAAATTTTATATTTTTCAAAAATAGCCCCATCTTTAAAAAATATATGTATAAGCACACCAAACTCTTCTTATAGCTATAAAATAATAGCAGAGTCAATTTACCTTTAATTTTCTAAATACTATACAATTAGCGACTCGCCCTCGCTCTGCTCGGGATCGTCCATACTTACTTTTTAACGTTTAGTATAGATTTCTCAGAGATGAGATATTTTCCCGCAATAAAAAGTATCCTATATGTTGACCCGGATAACCAGCTATCATCATACCAAATTTCATCAAAATCCCTCCAGTGGTTTTTTCATGATGCGGTCACAGACAGACAGACAAAAATGCTAAAAACTATAGATTCGATAATAAATGTCTATTTCAATAAGATTTTCCAAAAAATATTCAATGCACAGATTCGGCTTAGTTACAATTTTATTATATGTATAGATTAAAAATCTTGCATTGAAAATATTCTTCAATTTACCGAATCAAAATTTCGAAAAACCTATAATTCATTATAATAAATACAGTAGGTATGAAACAAAGATCGATAATCTGAAATAAAAAATATTATGACTGGTGGAGTCACGAACAACTTGTAAATTATATGTCCTCATCCCCGAAGTAATCGGTTGTTACTGAGGTCATTGAACAAAAATGTGGTATCTCGTGTGATTTATCGTGCGAAAGCTTACGATCGTTGTTAACGTCGAAATTTAATCTATATGAAATGTGAAAAATTTAATATAATTCTCGCCTGGTTTAACTGAACATATTGAGAGCAATTTAACGCATTGTGACACGATACACCCCTCTTACTGACAATACATTGACAGTTCCAAAGAAATCCTCGTAATAAAAACTTAACACTGACTGGGAGACCATGTACAGTAGTAACAATATATGTATATATGTACATACATAAAATTATATATGTATATTGTACACATTGTATTGCAAAATTAAAAGTAATCAAGGTTGTCTCAAAATTAATAAAGACCGATATGCATAGTTTTTAATTAAAAAGTACAGTAAAAACCGCTGAGTTTAGAAGAATGAAATTTTGTAGAGGAGTTTAAGGAAAGCACGATATTAGACAGACTCTTAGTGCGTCGTATTATTCCAAAATAAAGAAGAAACGGATAATAAAGTAGTATCTGTTTTTATTTAATTATTGTAAATACTTATAATAACCTTTAAATACCTAAACTTTTTTTCACAATTATGAGGTCATATTGAAAACTGATTCACAAAATGTTCTATGATAACATATATATAATTGGCGAAAATATGCCAATAAATAAAGATAATTTATATTTTGAAATACCTGTAATTTTCTATAAGTATATTATTTTATATGTTAGCTTATTCATATTTGTTATTGTTACAGATCTCCAGTTTCCAATCGACGTGTCAGGAGTTCAAAACGACCACCCGTTTTTGGACGCGGACTCTCTACAGTCACTCTTCAGACGGTTGACCGCTCTCAATCGTTGTGCAAACATGAAGCTCGAACATCATCATCATCAGAAAAGATCCGTAAGTTCCACTATACATAAAAATCTTATGGCTCTTTCTTTAATTAATATAAATAAATATAAATGTGTTGGGACATTAAGACACAGCACCATCTAGTTCCATGGTAAGCTACGAGGCCTGTGTTATGTATACCAGATAGTTGATACACTACACATATATAACTTTAAATACATACATATTATAAATATATGATAATGATAAGAATAATATATAATTAATCAATAATAACATTAAGTTTATACAATAAACTGCAGCATACAAAATAATGGAAAAATTACAGTTCAATGAATAAAGTAATTCAATGTGAAATATTCGTATTCAGGGAGGTTATAATTGAGTCGATGATTTTTATCTGATGATTGAAATTTTACTATCTAATGTGCTATTAGTTTACATTCATTTCTCATTTCCCTTCTCCATTCTATGTGACATTGGCGAAGTAACCTGCACTCAACTGGCAAGTTTTGAGGCCATTTACAAGAGAATTGAATTGATAATACTTTCTTCGATTTATACGAATATTTGACAGCTATACATATACAAATAAATAAAATTGGAGTGTCTGTTTGTAATATTAAAGTAAATGCTTTTTACTAAATGCATATGGATGTATACACGGTACATATACCAAAACAACATTTTTTTACAATTTTTGTCTGTCTGTCTGTCTGTCTGTTTGTTCCGGCTAATCTCTGAAACGGTTGGACCGATTTTGACTGGACTTTCACTGGCTGATAACTGATGTAATAAGGAGTAATTTAGGCTACTTTTTTTTAGAAAAAAATAGGATCCCACGAAAAAAAAACAAAAAAAAGTTTGTTTCGGGAAGCAACCTAGGGACGAACCTGAGCGAAGCGAGGGTGAGTCGCTAGTTTTATATAAAACTATCTTTATACTAATATAACGCCTCTGAGACGTCTAAAACCTTAGTCACTCCGGTGACCATGATTGCTGCAAAGCATTCGAAACGTCAGGAAACAAAATTCTAAATAAATCCGCGAAATAATCCGAAAAGATAGTTTTTTTTAGAATTGAATTGAAAGTCACTTTCGTGTGTCAACTTACTTTTCAGCTACAAAACATGACCTTTTTTTATATTACAAGCACATCATATATCATATCTTTAGATCTACTCTGCGATATTGAACTCCACACCACCCTCCAGGGAAATGAATCTTGTCAATAAATATTAGTTACATATTTCTGTAAAATTATTACAAAAACATAACATAACATAAATAGCTATAGGCAATAAATTATGTATTGGAGGCTTAGACGATGTACATAATTGCTATTAAGTTCACTTTTTATATGAAATCAAAAGATTTAACATTCGATTGATCATATAAAATATTAATATTATCAATCAAAAAAGTATGCAACCATACTATGCAAAAGTTCTCTTAAAACTGCCACCAATTGTGTTTAGGTAATTATTCTAGTTGAAATATATATACAACAATGTAAATTGAACCTCAAATTCCATACGCGTTAAATTAAAAGGGCGCTCAAATTTTCAAATGAGCGCTCGTTCGGTGAGTACATTTTTTGTCATTGATTGTGTATCGAGTACATTTTGATTTATGTAGAAAATCTATACTGATATTATAAAGCTGAAGAGTTTTTTGTTTGATTGTTTGTTTGTTTGTTTGTTTGTTTGTTTATTTGTTTGTTTGTTTGGCTGAACGCGCTAATCTCAGAAACTACTGGATGGAATTGAAAAATTTTTTTGTGTTGGATAGTCCATTTATCGAGGAAGGCTTTAGGCTATATATCATCCCGGAAAAATATACGGTTCCCGTGGGATAGAGTTGTTTTCGTCTAGAGACGAACCCGAAGCGAAGCGAAGGTGAGTCGCTAGTTTATAAATATGTATAAAACTGTATAGTATTCACTATCAAGATTCTTGGGAAGAAAATATCTTTGCGAATAAATACATAAATAAAATACATTAAGATAAAACATATCATTAAAACTGATTTAAGTTAATACTAGAAATATAATGCCTTATAAACCAAGCTTCTTTAGTTTCCCGATAAGTGGTATAGAGTGTCCCACACACTTGAAATATGAGAGAAAGTTTATTAGAATCTTCTTAACTGCTATTAGAGATACTAGCATAATCTATACATATAATAAAATTCTGAGTCGAATCTGTACATTAAATATTTTTTTGGAAAATCTTATTAAAATAGTCATTATTATCGATACCAGAGGCTATTATCGATACAGAACATTTTAGAATTTTTGTCGGTCTGTCTGTCTGGGAACGCATCACGAGAAAACCACTGGACAGATTTTGATTAAATAAGATATAATGGTAGCTGGTTATCCGGGCCAACATATAGGATACTTTTTACTGCGGGAAAATACCTCATCTCTCAGTAATCTATACTAAACGTTAAAACTAGGGATGAACGAAGGAAAGTATTGAAAAATTGAATTGTGCTTATAATTAAAATAATAATGAAGTATGTATACATAATAACATATTTTCCGAAATAAAAGTAGAGCAAACGCATATTAACATTAAGGAAAATAGCATTATCTTTGATTATGGATACACTAGCAACTTACGGTCTAATCGTTCGATTGCCTCCTAATGTGGCTAACAGCATCTTATATGCTACTCCAGGATTGTATCTGTGTACTTAATTTCATTGAAAAACGTCATTTCAATATGAGGACATAACATACACACAGCAGTGGTAGCCCAGTGGTAACGCGTTCGCTTGAAGCGGGTTCAAATTTTGGGTCTTGCACTTCTGATATTTTCATGTGCGAATCATTTCCAACATGATTACCACTTGTGTTACGGTGAAGGAAAACGTGGTGAATAAACCTGTATATCTGAGAGAACCTAGCAAGTTTTCGAAAGAACGTGAAGTCCGCCAACCCGCACTTGGCCTGCGTGGTGGACTACAGCCCTATTATAGTAAAGGAAGGCTTATGTCCAGCAGTGGGACGTTAAAAAAAGGGCTGAATACACACATACAAACTTTCGCATCCTTAATAGTAGTCCTATAAAAATTGTAATAAAAAATCATTGAATAATAATGCAAATATTTTATAATCAGCGATTCAATTAAACTTTCTTATTTAATGTTCAAAAACTATTGTCGAACATTTAAAACTTTTCAAAGTTTAATATAAACTTGAGTTTATCATTTATATTACTAAAGTTTATTTAGATAACGAATTTTCTAGACGCGAATTTTCTACGTTTAATTCCCAAGATGTTATAATGATTTTACTTTTAAAGTTTCGTCGTTAGTTATTTTGAACGACTTTAAAAGAGGTAGAAGTAGACACTACAATGTTATTTTGTTCGTTTTATTATTTTTATCATTATTTATGCTTTTAAAGTAAATTTCTTTTATTATTTATTTCATAATTTTTTGTTGACTCTTCAACGCTTCTATATCCTTATGAAATATATGTAATAAATATGCACATAGCTTGAATATGTCTATGCATCAAGCTATATAAATAACTAGCAACTCACCCTCACTACGCTCGGGTTCGTCCCTAGATCCGTTTTAACGTTTAGCTCAGAGATGATATATTTTCCCGCAGTAAAAAGTATCCTATATGCTGACTCGGATAACCAGCTATCATCACATCAAATTTCATCAAAATCTGTCCAGTGGTTTTCGCATGATGCGGTAACATACAGATAAACAGGCAGACAGACAGATAGACAGACAGACAAAAATTCTAAAAACTATAAATTCGACCTCTGTATCGATAATGTAATAATGTAATGAAATGCCTATTTCAATAAGATTTTCCAAAAAATATTTAATATACAGATTCGGCTTAGTTAGAATTTTATTATATGTATAGATATACTTAATTTATGTCTATTGAAATATTAGCTGGAGCTTCAATACAAATAACATAATGAAAAATATAGTCGTTAAATATAATAATGTATGTAAATATCAAAAAAGGAGTGAGATCGGAATATTTTTTTTAAAGAAAAAGATAACTCCTCCTTTGCAATGTGCATCATTCGTTTATTTCTTCTTTTGCATATTTCTTTTGTGGTGTACAATAAAGTATTTATATACAACCTATATACACTCGCTCCGGGTTCGTCTCTACGTTTCAACAGTTAGTATAGATTTCTCAGAGATGAAATATTTTCACACGGTAAAAAGTATCCTATATGTTGACCCGGATACCCAGCTATCGTCATACCAATTTTCATTAGAATCTGCCCAGTGATTTTCTCGTGATGCGTTCCCAGACAGACAGACAGACAAAAATTCTAAAAACTATAGATTCGATCTCTGTATTGATAATAATGACTATTTCAAGAATATTTTCCAAAAAACATTTAATGTACAGATTTGACTCAGATAGAATTTTAATATATGTATAGATAAAAAATTGAATGAGGATCTTAATAAGTCACCAAGAATAGCAGCTGACTAACCACTTGTTTCGGAGACACAATTTTTACCGGTGTCCGAATATAAATCTAGCCTATATTATCTCTTCATAGTAACATACATTAACATAAATAGAATAAAGTGAAACTACTGTTAATATCTAATCTATATATGTATAGTTATGTCAAGTTGTACGTTTATTCTTTTAAAAGAAATATATATCGCATATTTGGTATATAATAAAAGCCAAATCTATGTTTTTGATATGTTTGTTTGTCTGTATGTCACTGGAGGGGTCCTGTGTATTTGCGACTTGAGATCAGTTGGGCAAAATTTATTATATTACATACTAGCGGCTCACCCTCGCTTCGTTCGGGTTCGCCTCTAGATAAACAAACACAAATGTATCCCACGGGAACTCTTTAATTTTCCGGAATGAAAAGTATTTAAGATGTTGACCGGGGATATAAGGTACCATCATGCAAAACTTCATTGAAATCGGTCCAACAGTTTCGGAGATTAGCCCTTACAAACAGACAAAAATACAGATACAAAAAAATTAAAAAAAAAACTGAATTTGTTCTATTTCTCTTCTTATATCCGACTAACTCGGTTTTTAGCATTTTTTTTTCTACGTACAGACATTCGACCTCTACAGTTTTATTAAATGTTAAGATTTATTGTACAGACAGTAATAACAACATATTATTATAGATTAGTTTCATTTGACATTGTAGGTACATCGATAAAAATTTCATGACCGTTATAGCTTGAAGAAGTAACAAACACACATACACTTTATTAGAGATATATATTTTTATGTACTAACAAAAGTCCATCAAATCGCACTTGGCCAGCGCGGTGAGCTATGGCCTGATTCCCCTCGTAATGCAGGGAGGCCCGTGCCCAGCAGTGGGACGTTAAAAATGGCTAAATACAATAAAAAATACAAGAGTAAAACCGCAAGCGGTATTTAGTATGCAAGGAAATGAAATAAATTTCCGTTTCGATTCTAATATTAGCATAATGTGCACATAGTTTTATTTACTCGAGGTTTTTACGATCGCGGCCACGCTTTAAATGGTCTGTCAAAGGCAAAGTGGACAACTTTCTTCCTATTTTATTAATACTACACCTGCATGCTTATTTATGACCTTTGATGGTAATTGTAAACAAACTTTTAATGATATACTATGTGTTTGAAAGCTTTATGTGTCTAATTATAACATGCTTGTTTTTCGTTAAAACACGATTGATATTAACAGTACAAAAATGTAGCTTACTAGTAGCTCACTCTCGCTCCACTCGAGTTCGTTCCTGGGAGTGTTTAAACGATAGTATAGATTTCCCAAAGATGAGATATTTTCCCGCAGTAAAAACTATACTATATGTTGACCCGGATAACCAGCTATCATTATACTAAATTTTATCAAAATCTGTCCAGTGGTTTTCTCGTGAAGCGTTCCCAGACAGACAGGTAGACAAAAATTCTAAAAACTGTAGATTCGGTCTCTGTATCGATATTAATTACTATTTGAAAAAGATTTTTCAAAAAATATTTAATATACAGAGGAGAGGAGGATAATATTTATCTAGTCTAAATTATCTAAGTTTCCATAATGAAACTCTACATTGAGTAGCAATTATAAACACTATTCTTTACTATCATCGTAAAATAATCGAACCTACTGACAAAATGTAGTGGCAATTCATATAACTAATATTCTATAGTCCAAAAAAAAGTAAAAAATCACATAAAATCGATAAACTGTTACAGTTAATTGACGTAGCAATACTCGCACACGTTTAAATTACAATCTAGTCAAGTACGAACAGAACACCAGTTTGAAGTACAACTATCTAGCTCAGTATGGCGAAATAATCGAATTATGCTCCATCACTCCATCGGCCAGATAGCGTAGTAATTACCTATTTTGCGGATATTTAGTTTATGAACTGTAATCATCGTTTAAATGGAGCTAAAATACAGAATACTACGTATATAAAATGCGAAAGTTCGTGTGTGTGTATGTTTGTTTGTCTGCTTTGTTGATGTGGAGGCTAGCATGTACGGCACATTCGGAGGTCCTGGGTTCGAGTCCCGGGTCGGGCAATGTTTTATTTGAGCCTTTGACAGTGACAGCCCGGAGGGAAGTTGGCGGTTTTCACCCCCGTGCTTCGGAGAGCACGTAAAACCATCGGTCCTGCGCCTTAACTCTCACCGGTCGTGTCGAGTAGTCATTTCACCGGAGTATGAGAGTGACAGGAATAGAGAGTGCACTTGTGTCTGCGCGTACACTTGTGCACAATAATATCTCTTGCGCAATTGGCTCGTCTCAGTGAGATTGGCCGCCGTAGTCGAAATCAGTGAAGAGGACATGAACATCGTATTGGTTACTTCTTCACGCAAACACAGCTGGCCTGATTTGGATAAAAATATATAGGGAGAAAAAAAGTAACCTTAGTTATAGGCCTTTTAATATTTGGAGGTATCTTGACTGTTATTATTTTCTTTAATTTATATAAGAAAATTTTTTACTTGTAGTTCAACTTGCATAATTTATTTATGTTTATTCCATTAAGGCTATAGATATCCTCTATAATTATCCTGAATAAAAAGGCATTAAAATGCAAAAAAAAATCACATCGGCCCGATAGTTCCAGAGATCTACGAGCTTAAACAAACTAATCTATACATATAATAAAATTTTAACGGAGTCGAATCTGTACATTAAATATTTTTTGGAAAATCTTATTGAAATAGTCATTATTATCGATACAGACGTCAAATCTATAGATTTCAGAATTTTTGTCAGCCTGTCTGCCTGGGAACGCATCACGAGAAAACCACTGGACAGATTTTGTTGAAATTTTGTATGATGATAGCTGGTTATGCGGCTCAATATATAGGATACTTTTTACTGCGGGAAAATATCTCATATCTGAGAAATCTATACTAAACGTTAAAACGTAAAAACCCGAGCGGAGCGAGGGTGAGTCGCTAGTAAATGTATAATATACATATAAGTAAAGGATGTAAAATTCTAAAATACCCCATAACTGCGGGTTATTGATTGTGCGTAAAGGTCAGGCGATAGAAGCCTTTCCTGATACCGCTGCGGGAGATTACATTCATATAACTGTAGGGAAATACCACATATAATATATATCTATTTGGTAAAGCACTATAACTCATTTATTATTGTTTTTACTAAACAAGTCACTATTCTTACTCATGTAAATGAAAAACTTTATTATAATTGAGATTTAACAACAAAAATAAAATATAAATAAAAAATTGAGGAATTATATACATATATATATATAGCATATTCATTTTGGCGGCTGTATTATATCACTGCGACCATCTCTGGTCTATTGTGATCTATATATAGCATAAGTTAAATTCATATTATATAAACGTATTATATAAATCGTAAAACTTAATAAAAAATATTTTACACAAAATATGTATTTATATATGTAAATCGTTTTCGTCAATTTTTCTTATAAATAAATATCGCAAGAAAACACTAAAAAGAAATTTTGTTTTTAACATGCTATGATTGTTATACAAAAACGAATTTATGCATCTTATATCGCGAAACCCTCAGGCTACTAGTGATGTACCTCAACAATATGAAAATATCTATTATTTATATATGTATGTATTTAATATTTATAATACGTATGTATTTGAAGTTGTATATGTGTAGTGTATCAACTATCTGGTATCCATAACACAGGCCTCGTAGCTTACCATGGAACTATATGGTGCTGTGTGTTAATGCCCCAACATATTTATTTATTTAAAGTATAATGAGATAAAGCCTTTTTTTTATTTTGTTTATTCAATTATTTCTAATTTACCTGCTTTTCAAACTAAAAGGTGTCGGTCTGATTCTCATTCGTCTTCTCTCATCTTGTTCTAAATATACATAGTAAATACACATAGATACACAAGGTATAGTTTTTTATAGTTAATTTAAAAAATGCTTAAGCTACAAAATAAAATAAATATTATTTTATTTTATTTTGTAGCTTAAGTGTTAATGCCCCAACATATTTATTTATTTAAAGTATAATGAGATAAAGCCTTTTTTTATTTTGTTTATTCAATTATTTCTAATTTACCTGCTTTTCAAACTAAAAGGTGTCGGTCTGATTCTCATTCGTCTTCTCTCATCTTGTTCTAAATATACATAGTAAATACACATAGATACACAAGGTATAGTTTTTTATAGTTAATTTAAAAAATGCTTAAGCTACAAAATAAAATAAATATTATTTTGCACAACACTATAATAAAAAATATATTACAGCAATATAAATATATAAAGCTTATGTATACAAGTTATATCTATGGTAAATAAGTAATCATTTAATACTTTACCAAAAATGTTCTAAAGAAACATTAGAATGCAAATTGAAGGCGTTAAAGGGTAGGGTTTTAATATTATCGGCATCGTACATCGTATACGCGATGGAACGATCAGCGTTAAATTATTGTTTCATCTAGGCAGCATTATAGGATGTTTTTCTTCCAATTACCTGTTACAAACACACGTGAACAATATAATATATTTCTATTGTAACGTATAAAAACGTATTATATAAACTTAATGATATAATACGTTTATATAGCCACCTATCGTATGTTATATTTCTATACTAACGACTGTAGTACAACGGTAGTAGGTACGTTTTAACGTTTAGTATAGATTTTTTAGAGATGAGATATTTTCCCACAGTAAAATGTATCCTATATATTGACCTGGATATCCAGCTGTCTTCATACCAAATTTCATCGAAATCTATCCAGTGGTTTTCTTGTGATGAGTTCCCAGACAGACAGACAGACAAAAATTCTAAAAACTATAGGTTCGGCCTACGTATCGATAATAATGACTATTTCAAAAAGATTTTCAACAAAAAATTCTATGTACAAATTTGACTCAGAATTTTATTATACGTATAGATACTGATTATTATTGTTTATGCTTGACTTTTAATAACTATATATGGATCGATTTTATGTATACTACAAAATGATAAAATGATTCAAAACTAAAATTTTCATAAATATAGGATACAAATACTAATTCAACCCTTCTCACAAAGCAATCTGAGCATGAACTTCTCCTCAACACGAGAAGGATTAAGACAGTTCATCCCCCTGACCAAATACACAATGACAGACTTCACACGTCTTTGGAAAGCTCATTAGGTTCTCTGAGACATGCAAGCTTTCTAAGGATGTTTTCTCTATCGTATTAACACACGGGTAATGATGAAAATTAGATTTGCACTAAAAAATCTGAGATGTACAAAACCCAGGGTACGAACCTTCACTTAATTTATATATGTAATGTATTTATTTATATATATATAATAAAACTGTAGAGGTCGAATTTCTGTACATAGAATAAAAATTGCTAAAAACTGAGTCAGGGAGACGTAATAAAAACTTTTTAAAAAAAAATAAAAACCGACTTCCTGGCACTGAAAAGTAAAAAATAACTAAACAGAGGTTTTCATTTAAAATAGATACCTAATCAGATATTTTCGAAGTCGGTGCCAGCCAATACAAATCAAAGCACACCGACTTCGAAAATATCTGATTAGGTATCTATTTTAAATGAAAACCTCTGTTTAGTTATTTTTTACTTTTCAGTGCCAGGAAGTCGGTTTTTATTTTTTTTTAAAAAGTTTTTATTTTTCCATTTTTAGTGTAGACGTAATAAGCAAGTAATTTGTAAGAAGAAAGATTTTTAATAAAAACATAATATTCGATTAAGCCATTTATTTAAAAACCGCTTGACCGATTTCGATAAAATTTATATGGGACCACCGGGGAAGAATACTCTTTGAAACAAAAAAAAAAATTTCCAAATCGGTTCAGCCGTCTTCGAGAAATCCGTGAACATACATAAAAAAAATAAAAAAAAAAAAAAAAAAAAAAAAAGATTCCGACGAATTGAGAACCTCCTCCTTTTTGGAAGTCGGTTAAAAAGAGAAATAGAAGAAATCCAGATTTTTTCAATTTTTTTGTTTCTCTGTTTGTTTGTCTGTTTGTACAGGATAATCTCCGAAACTGTTAAACCGATTTTAATAAAATTTTGTATGATGGTTCCTTATATACCCAGTCAATATCTTAGATACTTTTCATCTCGGAAAATTAAAAAGTTCCCGTGGGATAGTCAAAAAACTATAATAACCTATACAGCTTAGTACACAAAAACTCCTGATTGGATTTTAATAAAACTTTACAATAATATAGTTCATATATCAGAATAATAAATTGGCTACTGCTTATCGCTTTACATTTTATATTTAAAATGGACGGTTCCCGTGGGATAGATTTGTTGTTGTTTGTCTAGAGGCGAACGCGAGCGAAGCGAGGGTGAGCCGCTAGTAAAATATAATTTCATAGCCAAAGGATCTGAGCTAACTGTACAGCTAATACTAAAATCTATCTAGATTTTCTAGTGTTGAGAAATACAGATTAATCGAGAACAAAGCTAAAACCAGAAATAATCCCTCCATATTTCTCTCGAATTATTTAAAAGGTCACGCCCAATTATTTCTAAGACGTGAAACAATATTAAAGGGCATGCTGAAATCCACCTTATACAATCTTTGATTGCTCAAACACCATTATATGTAATTTTAGTTGAAATGCATTTGTAACAAAATTATTCAATACTATAACGCCTATGTCTATTTCAATAGGCTGATTGTAAACGAAAATTCCACTATTTTGTAGAAAATTACAAAATGGTGGAATTTTTGTTTAGATTGTATCAAATAATACTTTCTTAATTTACGCGAATATTTTACATTTTGAATAAAACTATCTTTACAGCAATCATGGTCACGGGAGAGAGAAATAAAGCATTCGAAACGTCGCGTCGGGAACTAAAAATCAAAGAACATCCTAATTAATCCGTAAAAAAAATAATAGTTTATTATTCGCCATACAATGTATAAAAATACGTAGAGCATAATAACGTTTGAAAATGGAAACTGGCATAAAGATGTTAGAGATTGCAGGGGCTTGAAATATAAATATACCTATAAGTCGAGCTACCCGGGAGCCTTGATATTTTTGTAATTTTTTACTGTGCTTATGAAATAAAAATGGAGAAGTAAACATCAAAAATTAAGATTTTGAAAAAACAAAATGCAGCTCAATTTTGATCGACTGGAGCAGTACTTATCAAAACCAATGAAATTAAGAGAAATTCAAAGCTTTTGCTTCATATCATCCATTAATAAATTAGATCGATAGTATCAAACAATTTTATTGTCATCTGAATTTCATGTACTTAGAAAGCTTAAAATCGATGCAACTATTAGAACTTAATAAAAGTTTTTATAATCTATACTAATATTATAAAGAGGAAAGTGTTGATTGTTTGTTTGTTTGTTTGTTTGTACCGAATAGGCTCCGAAACTACTGAACCGATTTAGATAAATTTTGGTAAGAAGATAGTTTGAGACCCTGGGAAGGACATAGGATATTTTTTATCCCGGAACTCATCCCTTAAGAGGGTGAAAATGGGAATGAAAGTTCTGAAATGAATCAACTTAGGAAGGAACCCGAGCGAAGCGAGGGTGAATTGCTAGTAAGTTATAAATGAAGCTAATAAAAGTACATTAAAAAGTATAATCTACGTTTTTACGCTCTTTTATCACGTCGTTTTGTTAAATAATGTACGCATTACGTTATTATACAACGTCAATCATCTCTATAATAAGCCATTGAACTTCAAAGAACAGGATTTGATCTCAAAAAAAAATACTCCTGCTAATTTGCAATTACTGCCATCTTCGAATTATTTCGAAATTGCGTCGAGTCATTTGCGGTACATTCGATTCAAAAGTTCTTTGGGTCTATTAAAAAATGTCTCACTGAGTTTATATGCAAGAAGTAGCTTATACCTACATTATAATACCACTTATATTAACGTCACTATAATTATAGGTATGAGAATGTCGTTTTGCAGAAAGTAATCCTGTTTATTATTGACCGACTTTAAAAACGGAGCTACTGCTTTTTTATGGTGCTCAGTGATAAATAAGCAGACAGTCCACTTGATGGAAAGCAGTACCTGTCGCCCATAACACCTATGGTTCATGCACTTAGGTTTTATGTAACAAAAATGCAGAACCACAGGTGCGTAGTCACTGTGAGGACTAAGATGATATGCCTCTCGCCTGTAATTGCGCTGGCTACCTTATCCTTCATACCGGAACACAACAATGCAATCATTGTTGTTTGGCGAGATAAATAGATAAGAGGGTAGTACCTATCCACTAGGACTCCTTAAGCTTGACAAAGTCCAACCGGTCAATAAAGTTGTACATATTTTTGTGTGTTATATTAAATCTCGCCAACTGTGAATCAATTTTCATGATCCTTTTTGAAAATCAGGCCTACATTTTCAAATAAAAAATCCTCCAAATGGAGGATAATCATTTTTAAAAGATATTTGGTAGTCGGTGTATTTTTTAGTTATTTCGTTACGTTTGTATATAAATTTAGTTATTTCACTAAGCAAATTTGCTTTACGTTCAATATAAATAACCTATCCTTGCATTGTTTATATTATCGTCGTTTGTTTGACTTTTCGTGATTGTTTTATCTGTGTGTACGTCCATATGTACCCAACCCTTGGTTCTATCGTTATTACTAAAAAGCTTAACCGTTTTTTATGAATTATACTTCATTTTATTTGTTTGAATAATGCGAGTGTCATAAGGGAAATTAAAATAATGAAAAATTTAAATTAAAGCGTCTTAAGAAGAGTAGTCAGTAGGGTATCAAAACAAAAGATTTCAAAAAGCGACCACAAAGAGTCTATACTATAATATATATATTATTTTTAATATTATAAAGCTGAAGAGTTTGTTTGTTTGTTTGATTGAACGCGCTAATCTCAGGAACTACTAATCCGATTCGAAAAATTCTCTTTGCATTGGATAGCCCGTCAACTGAAGAAGCCTATAGGCTATATATCATCCCGGAAAAATCTACGGTTCCCGTGGCATAGATTTTTTTTAGTCTAGGGATGAACCCGAAGCGAAGCGAGGGTGAGCCGCTAATGTTAAATAAAACTAATCTTGCTAAAACTAAAAACCTGTAAATAAATGACTAAATTACAAATATATCACCTTATTTATTAAGTTCAAACTCTCAACTTGATTAAGTATAACGTGATGTTATATTAAATTATAAGCACTTACGTAACCAACTATCCATTTCCATAGATCATTCACCGATATATAACGCCGTGTCATTCTAACAAATTGGCATACAGCGTTAACTAAACTCCATACGTTCATTCACATTGCCTTGGATGAGGAGGCTGTGAGAGACACTTTAAATATCCTTTGACATGGAACTAAATATGCGTGAACAATATGCCATCAATCGTTTACTAATTACGCAGTAAATCTGTTCACTAGCCTTAAGCCCCGGCTCTGTGAATTCCAAGTCTTGCGAATACCAGACATGACCCCTTACTTATGAGGCAATCAATAGTTATCAGAGCTTGAAGTTATTTAATACAAAATGTTTGTTTATTTTATGTTATGTTTATATAATATTTTATGCTTTTATACTATGATATTTATTTCATGTATACTAATATCATAAAGAGGTAAAGTTTGTGAGTTTGTGAAGTTGTAGGGGGTAATCTCTGGATCTACTGAACCGATTTAGATGAAATTTGATAAGAAGATAGTTTGAGACCCTAGGGAGGACATAGAATATTTTTTGTCCCGGAAATCATTCTTTAAGGGGGTGAAAATGGCAATGAAAGTTTGTATGGGGAATCAACTTACGTTTTCGAGGAAAATCCAAAAAACCTCAAATTTTGACCTTTGTCCCCGAATAACTTTTGTAGCACACATAGGATCGATGGGGATTTTTAAAACTTTATTTATAATGGTAAATGCTAGCTCTCCACCAATATTTGGCTTTCCGGGAATTGTTGTTATTTTAAATGTCTATATTGACCGGACTATATGTATAGATTTATTTTTAAATTAACAAAAGCTCGTATAAAATAACTTTAGATCGACTGCACCAAATTATAGATGAACATATAACCTTTGATTTGTAAATTGAACCAAAGGTATTGCACCTATAATCATTTTATATATGTATATACTACGTAATCAAAACTCCAGTCAGTCTCTAGATGCTTCAGTAAATGAACTCAATTAATGTTTTGCAAACCGTAATAAGACCATAATGCAATTTATCCTAACGAGTTATTGAAAGGCAATCTGGGATGATGTAAAGTATAGATACACACACAAATGAAATTATATTAAACTAGCGGCTCACCCTCGCTTCGCTCGGGTTCACCTCTAGAGAAACAAAAACAAATCTTTCCCACGGAAACCGTAATTTTTCCGGGATAAAAAGTAACCAATGTGCTATTCCAGATTATAATCTATCTTTATGTCAAATTTCATCCAGACCCGTCCAGCCATTCTGGCGTGAAAGAGTAACAAACATACATACATACATACATACATACATATGTACACACATTCTTACAAACTTTCGCGTTTATAATATTAGTAGGATAGTAGGATTAATATTTCTATGAATAACTAAACTTAAACTAAATAGAAACAAAGTTGAATCAAGCTTTAATATTAATTATAGTTTCAAACTGTAAACATAACATGCTATTAATAACGTAAATAATAATTTACTTTAAATATATTAAAGCTATGCTGTCTTTAACAAATATATTTTCTATTTATTCCATTTATTAAAAGCTTTGTATAAAAGCTTTTACTAAGAGCTTTTCGTTGTAAATGAATGTGGGAAAATTCTCCTAAAATCAAAGTTCGCGTGGAAAAATAATGCGAAAACAAAACATAAATGCAAGTGAAGCAGCGAGAAATAGCGAGTACAGAACAATATAAGATCAGGATCAATTTAGTTAGGCTCAATATTGTTTATTATAGATTTTATTTCTGAAATAAACATTACGATTTAATATTTGAATTGTAATTAACTGACGGTTTATCCTCGCTTCGCTCGACTCTAGAAAAACAAAAACAAATGTAACCCACGGGAACTAGATTTTTCCAGGGTAAAATAGGTAGTCTATGTATCTTTGTGCCAAACATTCAGATTCTTTCAGCCGTTCTGGCGTGATTGAGTAACAAACATCCATCCAAACATCTTAACTTTCACATTTATAATATTAGTAAGATTATGCTACTATTATGAAAAATGTTGTTTGTATGGATGTAGCTGTACGTGTTTGTTCCTTCTTCTTTATTTGGTTGAAATTTGATACAGAAAGATTATGATTAAGTAGTACATAGATTGCTATTAGTAATAAAATTTTATAAAAGGTAACGCTCTCTGTACGTAATATTTATACTAATATTATAAATGTGAAAGTTTGTGAGTATGGATGTTTGTTACTCTTTCACGCCAGAACGGTTGAACGGATCTGGATGAACTTTGGCACAGAGATAGATTATAATTTGGTATAACACATAGGCTACTTTTTATCCCGAAAAAGTGTACGGTTCCCGTGGGATGGGTTTGTTTTTGTTTTTCCTAGAGACGAACCAAAGCGAAGCGAGGGTGAGCACCTAGTTATAAATATTAGTACTTTATCTACATACATACCTACATATGTAAGGCAGTGGTAGCCCAATGGTAACACGCTTGCTTGAGAAACCGAGAGAAACGGATTCAAATCCCGGCTTGCACCTCTGATATTTTCATGTGCGAATCATTTCTAACATGCTTACCACTTATCTTATGGTGAAGAAAAACATCGTAAGGAAACTCTGTCTGAGAGCAGCAAGTTTTCAAAAGGCATGTGAAATCCGCTAACCCGCAATTGGCCACCGTGGTGCACTATGGCCTGATCCTCCTCCTATTGAAGGGACATTAAAAAGAACTGAATAAAGTATTTTATCACCTAGAGACGAATCCGAGCAAAGCGAGTGTAAGACACTAGTGTAATAGATATTTAATTAACTTCATTCATTACTTAAAAACAATCTCTGAAAAAGCTCTCTGCTAAATGTAACAAAATTAAAAGCCAGAGTACTCAATTAACATCAAATAATCAAATAACACGACAGCCTGAACTTAAAAGCTCGGAATCATAATTGTTATGTTTAAGGTTTTAGAGCGTCTAGACGCTTGTAGAGATTCTAATCAAATGTAGCGACATTCAGAGTTCAGACCGATACACGGTACGTTATAATTGCATTATAACCCTTAATGTATATATATATATATTTCACTTTAATACTATTTCTAATTAGTCCATGTAAATCATAAGTGCCTGGGCGTTTTTTCGGAAAAGACACCTACGAGTACATATTATATATATAAACCTAAAAAATAAAACCTTATCTATACTGATATTATAGAGAGGAAAGATTTTTTTTGTTTGTTTGTACCAAATAAGCTCCGAAACGACTGGAGCGATTTCAATGAAATTTGGTGAGAAGATAGTATGAGACCCTGGGAAGGACATATGATAGTTTTTATCCTGGAAATCATCTCTTAAGGGGATAAAATGTGGGTGAAAGTCTGTATGGGGAATCAATAGTGTAAATACACTTGATCTGAATCATTAGAGCCGTTTCCGATAAACACGAAATAAATTTATATATATACAAAAATTACTCATTTAATAATAATATTAGAATGAGATAAGCATAGCTTTATTTTCATGAATATTTTTACTCGCCAATAATAATTTTTGTTATTGTTTTTTTTTTATTATTTAACCTAAATATTTAATTTATAAGCGAATAACCTAAATATGTATTAAAGTTTCTGGAGACTAAAAGAAATATTCACGTACACCCAGCAAAGCGTGTGACGGCTAATGTATTGTTACTAGTAATGTGCGTAGTTTTCCATTTAAAAGTATTAATATGTATGTTTCTTACTTCTTCACTTAGCTGGACAGATTTAGATAAATTTTAGTACATGGATAGACTATGTCCTGGATTAATACATAGGCTCCTGCTAGTAATAAAGTTTGCGAAAAGCTAGAGATTTCTCTAGTGAGTTAATTTAAAATAAATGTCACACCAAATATGTGACATTGATGCGTGAAAGACAAACTGACAAACAAATAAATAAATAAATATGTTGGGACATTAACACACAGCACCATTTAGTTCCATGGTAAGCTTCGAGGCTTGTGTTGTGGATGCCAGATAGTTGATGCACTACAGATATATAATTTTAAATATCTATGTACATACATATACTCGTAGACTACGTAGTTACCCATGACTGGAATACAAACATTCGTGCTCATCACATAAATGAACGCCAGCGGGACTCGAACCCGCGACCGCTAGCACAGCAAGTAGGGTCACTACACACTGAGCCAAACGTGTCGTAAATAAACGCACTTTCGCATTTGCATATATTTAGTAGTTTAATTACTGTCTGATTCTTATTTCTAATATTTCATATCTAAATATGAATTATTTCAGAACGACTCTGACGATGAGCAATGCGCCTTGAGCGACAAGTGGCAATACGAGAGGAAATCGAGGCGATGGTCGAGAGTGGTGGAGATTACCCCTCAGGCACAAAGGAGGCTACAGGTTAGTTTCGTTTTTGGCCTACTTCAAAAAAAGAAGATACTTAATTTGGAAATTATGTTTTTTTTTGTCATTGTAAATCAGATTTTTACGTCACGTGTTTATTAACCATATTCTAATTTTTTTGGTATAGTTTTTATCGTATAACGTCATCGTACGTATATGTAGTATAACACACTTTTTTTAGTTTTCAGTTAGTAGTTTTAGTTTTATCCTAAGAACCTATGACCTGGATTACGATAAAAGATTTTTATTTTTTTGATTCATTGCTATTGTTTGTGTTAAGGTATCAAGAAACTAAAAATAAACTTATTTAGCTTATATTACTTTTGCCGAAATCCATCTAGATATAATCTAGAATTCACTATGCTTAAAGTCCTTTGTGTGGAATTTAGCAATAAGATACTTAAATATAAACACAGTATTAGCTATTGAAGACAGCAAAAATAAACTCTTTTATTGTATCTTATTTTATATACGTTAATTGAACTGTTCAGAAGAAAACGTTTGCCTGTTATTATTATATTAAAAGAAAATTTTATACGTATCATTAAATTTTATGAGGCATAATAAACAAAATATCTATAAAAAATATCATGTATTGTAAGTCCAATTGTATCCATATGTATTGAAATATATTGGCTTCCCTCTTCCAATTCAGAATATCAATGAGTTGAAAAATATGCTCCATTTTTCAAACAACGCTCCCGAAGTTAAAGTAATTTCAACAAAAAATGTTACGTTTTACATTTGACTTGACGTATTAAGTAAGTACTTTGATCGACTACGTTCATCCATTAAATAAAATGAGTTTTTAGATTTTTAAAATGTTTTAAAAAATATAAAGATGCAGTTAGTCTTAATCAAAATCGGTCAAAAATACGTTTCATCTTTTATTCTTATTATTATGTATTTTATTATATTTTGAAATTGGTGATACAATTGATATATTGAACAATTTCCGCAAAGTGCTTATTTTTAAAAGAGATCTCTTCCAGTCAACCTATTAAAATGAAAAATAGTGCTATAGTATAACGGGCTATGTAGAAAAAACTACTTTTTGCAGCACAGTAGTGTCCGTGAGATATATTTTAGAATTTAACTCAAATCCATTGGGCAGTTAGATCACGAAGAAGTAATTACAATATTTATTAATTTGATGTGATTGGCCTATATAATATACTAGCCACTCACCCTCGCTCCGCTCGGGTTCGTCCCTATTTACGATTTAACGTTTAGTATAGATTTCTCAGAGATGAGATATTTTCTCACAGTAAAAAGTATCCTATATGTTAACTCGGATAACCAGCTATCATCATACCAAATTTCATCAAAATGCCTCCAGTAGTTTTCCGGTGATGCGGTAACAGACAGACAGACAGACAAGAATTCTAAAAACTATAGATTCGGCCTCTATATCGATAATAATGGCTATTTCAATAAGATTTTCCAAAAAATATTTAATGTACAGATTCGGCTTAGTTACAATTTTATTATATGTATAGACTACTACTATAGACTACGTCAGCTGATACTTTGAAAGTCATAACGCAGGAGTTCGGCGGGAGTGTTCTATCGCCTATTTAAATGCATCAGCTGACGAGGTTTCGAAAATATATCGAGATAAGTAAATTAATAGATTCATAATTTATTATAACTTAACTACTTGGTAATAAAATAACACATATATTGAGCTTACTGGATATATCAAACTTTAATTTTTCCGGTTTTTTTTTTATTTGGCCCTTTTTAACGTCCCACTGCTGGGCACAGGCTGACTTTCAATACGAGGGGGATTAGGCCATATCCACCACGATGGCCAAGTGCGGTTTGGCGGATTGTACATGTATTTCGAAAACTTGCTATGTTCTCTCAGATATGCAGGTTTCCTCACGATGTTTTTCTTCACCGTAAGACAAGTGATAATCATGTTGAAAATGATTCGCACATGGAAATATCAGAGGTTCGAGACTCAGATTTGAACCCGCTTGCACTGCCTTATAAATTATTATAAAATTATCGTATTCATAAGCTCACATTGTATACCAAATTGCTTTCACAGCTTAGCAATCAGCGTGCTTTAGATGAATAACATTACACTTTACTTCGACCTATAAATATAACTTATGATGATAATTATTTTAAGAAGCTTAACCTAAAGTTACGAAATTCTTAAATTTGAACATTTTAATTTCGGATTAGATAGAGATTTTTATAAATTATCTTCATTACTAATATTTAAAACATCGCAAGTACAATTTACATACCTAGCGACTCACCCTTGCTTCGCTCGGGTTCTTCCCTAGGTACGTTTTAACGGTTAGTATGAAATAGATAAGAATCGGATTAGTAGTTTATGAGATTAACGCGTTCAAACAAACAAACCCTGCCCCTTTATAATATTAATATAGATAACGATGTAGAAAATAGAATAGCAAAGTGTATGTATAAGTCAATCTATTCGATGTTTACTTAACATCTATAAGTTATACAGTAATTTTACTTTGTTATAAACATAATATAAGCAATATCCATAGTTTAATATGAAAAAAGATAATTTATCTAGTGGTTTTACTAACTTCAAAATGGAGGTACTCAATCCCACTTGTATTTTTTTGTGTGGCGAAGATATTTTATCCAATTATGAATCACGTTCCATTGTTATGTTTTATGAATTTATACCTCAAGGGTGGAATTGACTTGATTTTGATCGATCGATAATAATTTTGAGATTTGCTTTCATAAGATATGAGAAAAATATTCTAAATTTTACATAATAATGGATCTTTGCACAAAACTTTTTCCTTTCCAAGTTGTCAGAGTTAGCTCATGTCAAAAAAGTCGCGAGAACAGCTAATTTATAATAATCAATATTGAAAATTTCTAACTTTGATTTACTGTAACAGGTGATAGCAGCTCGAGCTCTAGCAGAGAGGGAGGCGCGGGAGGCGAGAGGCGAGGTGGAAGATGATGAAGATGAAACTCTTCCCACCATCAGAGTTGGCCTCGTGGATGCTGATGGTCACTACACTGATGTTGAACCTGATTTGTAAGTTTAAATAACATCTAGCACTAATTATTAACAAAATACTTAATAGTTTTTATCATTTTAAAGAATCTGGAAGTGAAAACGTTATATTATAAATACACAAAGAACTTTAAAATATAACAAAAAGCTTACAAAGCTCGGACTAACTTACGCAACTTACACCAAAAGAGATACGCTCAATTAAAATGGATGAAGAATCTACATATCATCTATATTTATCACCGGCTGGCACGTCAAAGATTGTATAAAGAAATTAATAAAACATACAATAGTGCCAATCATTGGAACCATCTCGTTCATGAACACTGAGATAATTGGTCTTACATTACGCAATTGATTGAAGCATTAGAACTTCTTTCTTTTAAAACGCCATTTTCTTTTTTTTTATTTGACCCTTCACACGTCTTAAGAGCCATTCTCATTGAATGTCAGTTTTAATTTGAAAAGTTCTATTAGAACGAAGCTACGGACTAAAAAATCAAGAAACTTTTCTCTACCAATCGTTTTATTCCATGACAATTAATTGCATAGAGTATTGTTGGTTTTATAAAAGTTAATAATTTGACTTCATTTTTGTAGTTTCGTAAAATGCGAATTCTAATTATGCTTTATTCTTATTTATTGCATAAACAAGTAATAAAAAATACACGATAAGTAACGTGAAAAAGGTAAAAAGTCTAATCATTTGAAATACAATAAATATTATTTTTATTTTTATATTAATTTAACTAGCGACACACCCTCGCTCCGCTCGGGTTCGTTCGTACTTACGTTTTAACGTTTAGTATAGATTTTCAGAGATGACATATTTTCCTGCAGCAAAAAGTATTATATATGTTGACCCGAATAACCAGCTATCATCATACCAAATTTCATCAAAATCCTTCCAGTGGTTTTTCCGTAATGCGGTAACAGACAGACAGACAAATACTATAGATTCGGCATCTGTATCGATAATAATGTCTATTTCAATAAGATTTTCCAAAAAATATTTGATGAATAGATTCGGCTTAGTTACAATTTTATTATATTATTGATAAAAGAAACTAAAAAGATTTTATATAAATGTTATTTTTAAATGTATTACGCATTAGCATAAAATAAAATTTATTTACAAATGTATACGTGTACCTATATCTATTTTAATTTATAAAGCTCTGTGTGGTTAAAAAAATATGCATAGCTTATATAAAAGAACGTTTTCAATTATTTTTTTCATCTATAATAAGACAAGCTACCATTCTAAACCAAAATACTATGTTTCCCAATGTACAAGGCCCTTTTTCAAATCAGTTGGTCATTGTCCATTATCATTTCAAAACTATGACTGACGTCCTCACGTCGCTACTGGCGATTCTTTTATTGTTGTACGCTGTATACCTTCAAAAATGTACTTTAGTTTGAGTGACCTGTGATAGCGGTTAAATGAAAGTGTAACCTGCCATACAATACGTCAAATCATTCTTATTAATTTGTTATTGATAATATAATTGTTAGGTTGTATTCGCACTTTTGAACTGGCTTTTGATATTTGACTTTTGATATATGAACAATATCAGTCGCTTCTGTACGTAAGTATAGTCATGGGAAGCAGGTTTTCTTTTTATACGATACACGTATATTTATGGAATGTTGCAACCAGCTGTGTATTGTTGCAACGAGGCAAGTATCTGACTGGTACTTCGTAATATACCGAATAGTATGGGTTCGATTTTGCTAAAAACAATTTTCATATTGACTAAGAATACCGAATTATGGACACAGTATCAATCCTAGCAAACCCTAAAGAAGAATGTGAAGAAATCTGTCATGGTTACAAGGGAAAAGTTGTAAAATATAAAGTATTAGCCGTATTATAAAAGATTGTATGTACACGAGTAGGTATTTATCGTGTTTTAATCTAATGTTGCAACATGGAAAGATTGGGCTTGAAAAGTCATATTTTTTTACAAATTTTGTTTCTTAAAATCACAAAAAATATACCTATAAAATATAGCATTTTAATATAAAGTTAAAAAACACATAATTCAGAGAATGAACAACATATTTCTTATCAGATTAAGTACAGAAGTCATAAATAATGATCTAATGACGTCCGTCATAATACAATAACAATAATGAGGCCCCCTGGCTATTTGTTCTACATACAATTTGGGCCCTTAGCCCTTCACCTATCACGTTTTGTTGTTGGTAGTTGTTACTACACCGTATAACGATAGGTTGTTCACGTTTTGTAATATCTATTGCTTTTTTCTGAGGTTATCTGTAGAGGTATGTATAAGTTTCCCGACGTTTCGAATGCTTTACAGCAATCATGGTCACGGGAGAGATGATTGCTCTAAAGCATTCGAAACGTCGGGGACCAAAAATCAAAGTAAATCCCCGAAAAATATAAAAAGATAGTTTTATATAAATATTGTATAAAAAAATAGTTATGTAAGATTAGATTTTTTTTTAAATTCTTTTACTCGCATAGCAAGTAGGTACGTTGATGAAAAGTCGCCTGTTTAAGCTAATACCAATCTGAATTTCTTTCGAATCTGTTGATCGGTTTCAGCGTAAAAAGTAACTAAAATATTTAATTAGTGTCAATTTTTTTTGATGACAAACGTTTTGTTCAAGAGCACAGTCTCGTATATTATGTGTTCTGTGCTAGAGGGTACATATCTAATCGATTCTTTCTAGTGGTTAATTTTTCTGTTATAAACATAATTTTAATTAATACATTTAGATTTTCTTTTGATCTAATATTAATTTAAAAATAGTACTTATGTATGTTTATTTGAAGGCGATTAAAATATCTTCGTAATACTTCTATCTCTCTATCTAATTTTAAAACTGTTTCACTTAATGTTAAGCAACATTGGGTTAAGTAAAAATTTTATAAATATAAACCACTTTCATACTATTAATCTGTTTCTTTATAAAGTTTAGTTTATTCATTAACTCACACAACGCGTTTAAAACGGTTGAGTGTAGAAAGATGAAATTTTCAAAAGTTTCGCTAAGTAACGATTAAGTAATTTCCATTCCTTTGACACAATCCCGTTTAGTTATCTATACATCTACACATACAAATAAATAAAATGGATGTGTATGCTTGTAATGTCAAAATAACAGCTTTTTACTAATATAACATATAAGAAAAAAACTTTTTTTTTAATTTTTGTGTGCCTGTCTGTTTGTTCCGGATTATGTCCGAAATGGCTGGACCGATTTTGATGGCACTTTTACTGGCTGAATACTGATGTTATAAGGAGTAACTTAGGCTACTTTTATTTTAGAAAAAGAACAAAATTATGGTTCCGCGCAAATAATTAAAACCCATGAAATTAGAAACAAAATTTTCATACCTAGGGACGCATCTGAGCGAAGCGAGGATAAGTTGCTAGTTATTAATATAACGTGAAAATATTTATCAATTTGTGATAAATAAACCTATACATATCCAAATATAACATTAGCTACCTATGCACTGCATCGACTGGTAGCGATCTAATGCCAGATCCAAACACTTGCCAAGCCTCGAGAAGCCATCATAAATTCAAATATGTGGAGAGGGCGTTTGGCTTGGCTTGTGTAGGCTTGCAAGTGTAGGTTTGCAAGTAGTTTTTTGAGCATAAATCAGCGGAAAGTTGCCAATACTTGTAGTGTATCCACACGTTTGTGCGTTTTTAGACAAATTGTAAGTGTGGTCCCGGCAAAAAATTACCGATTAGATACCTTATATATGAAACCCCTTGTTATTTCTTACTTTATACGCTTAGCATTTTAAAGTAAAACTTCTTTAGGCACGCTTGACTTGGGGGGGTAAGCTGGTGAAAGCGTTACAAAAAAATGTACGAACGTTTGTTGCCATGGTAACCGTTGTTATTGTCTGACACATGATATATAATATTATATATGATATTCTATAAATATATGATTGTAATATGCCTAATATGCGTTACTTTTAGTATCTCACCTATCCTAATAAACATTAATTGAATTTCATAAAGTGTAACGATTATCTACAGAAGTTTTACTTCTTGCGCGTGTACGCATTCATACACGCACTCTTTATTTTTATTTTTTTTGTCTCTACCTAGAGGCAGAGAAGTGAGCTCCGAGAAGTGATCGAAATCAAACTCCACAAAGAAATAGTAGTTATTCTATAACATTCCTTATATTACTTGCGCTTGAGTAAGCGTTACAATAAATCTTTTTCTAGTCTTTGAACGTTGAAATCAAAAGTCGTTGAAAATTGAAATTGTTGTTTCTTTATTGAATCCGATTGTTTAATTAATTGAAAATAATGGGTCATAATATACCCAAATTTTAAATTTTTGTTGCTCTATAGGTACTTAAATTTTTATTTGACGAAAAGTATTAGATATGTGACGAATAGCTCTCTTTTCCGTTAGCCGTTAAAATAATACTTGTGTAATCCAATCTAAATAAAGGGCGTGCTTTTTAGAGCGGAACACGTTAAAGCAGATTAAAAGCTAAAAAATGAAATGATGCGTTCGTATTTAATGGAAAACTTTTTACGCGTTAATCAGGATAAGAGTAATTAACCTACTTAAAAACTTCTAGACTTTTTGAACATGCGATAACTTTCATTATTATTACTATTAATTTCAATTAAGCTGAAAAATTATGTGATAAATTATGTTGTGTTACGATAAATTGTATCTGGAGAATTGTGGTTGTGGCAGAAAATTATTAATATAAAAGTAACTCTGTCTATCTATCTGTTGCATTTTATGCTTAAATCTGAACATATCGTCGATCATCTCTGAATAGATTTTGATGAAATTTAGCAAGACATATTATTCCCATTCCACTTAATATGCGATCGAAGCCGCAGGCAAAACCTAGTGAAATATAAGTTTAAAATGCACAGGGACTATGTCAATATTACATATATATATAATTCAAAAATATATTATAGATTTTTCTTATCCAAATACAAATGCTAACAAAAGCTTAAACAAAAAAAACAGTCATGAGGACTGTCGACAGAAGTGAAAACTTAAAACGATAAACAAACAGTTGTTACTTTTGGATATTCAAATTAATTGTTTGATCTTAAATTAAAATTTGTAAATTAAAACTGTATACATTTATCTGGTTTTGACATCTATCGGCACTCTGAGTGTTAGCGTTAACACGTCACGTGACCATGTCGATGACGACTTACATGAATTTACTCCCCATCCAGACCTGTCTATAGAAGTTTTCACTTCAATAAAGCCATTGCGCCAATGTAATAAGCAAAGTTTAAATTAAACAATCACTGTAGTAAACTAACGTAACGAAATTATGCCAAACTTTCCACTAAAAATGCCTTCTCAAGAACGTTAATACAATAAACTCGAGTATAAACAAGTTATGTGCTAACTTAGAACTTTTACAAGTAACGCTTAAACTTCATCAAGTAGTTTCACATAACTTTGAAAGAGATAGGCGTTCTCTAATTATGATGTTACCTTTCCAGCCCTTCACCCTTTGCCTGTTAACAGGTGGTTGTAACTATAAGTTCTAACAATGTATACCTAAAATTGGAAGATGTTATATTTGTATGTTTGTTTAGATGTAGCATATATCCTACTGTATCGTACTGTACTCCGTAAGTAAACCATCTCTTCACTTTCTTTTATTATTTTCTTTTTAATGGCTTCAAAAGTACCAATAGAGCAAACATTGATAATGTCTTTCCGATAGATTTCGGCCACGGTGGCCAATCTCATTGAGACTAGTCAGATGCGCAGGAGATATTATAGTGCACAAGTGTACACGCAGATACGAGTGCACTCTCTATATCCTGTTATTCTCAAATTCCGATGGGACTATAATTCGACCGGTGAGAGATTAAGCGCAGGACGGCTTTACGTGCTCGCCGAGGAACGAGGGTAAAACACCGCCAGCTTCCCAACTCCGCGCTTTTACTGGGATTTTTTTAATAGGAAAACTCAATAATTGAACTTAACCCGACCTGGGACTCGAACCCAGAACCTCCGGATGTGCAGACTCACATGCTACCCACTACACTAGGGAAGCAGTTAAAAACAGGAGGCAATGTCACGTAGAATGTTGGAGACACGTGGGTGATTGAAAATCAACACCTAAATTATTATTTAATAATATTATATAATTATCTCTCTGTGAATACCTAAAGGATACTTTTGTTCTGGTCTTCCAAATACAAATTAATTCGTAAAATACACTAACAAATACAAAACCATACTCTCACCCACACGCATATATAAATTTTATTTTGACGCTGAATAGTGTCAAAGCACTACATCCTATTTCGAAGAGTAGTATTCGATTTCCGCCTTGTCAATACTTTAGGAATAGTCCATGTGTGTATGTAGGTCTGTGTATTTAAAACACTCGTAGGTATATGATTCAAAATACAGTATTTCATACTTTTTTCATAGTTGTATAGCCCAGTTTTAAAGTGTCCCCTGAGCGAAAGTGAGAGCTTATTAATTATTTTATACAAAATATTTCAAACATACATATTAAAAAAATAAGTTAAATAAATAGTAGTAATTTTTTTTAACTTTCAATGTAACCCTTGACATTAAAAGGTCAACGTGATAAAAGTTAGAAATTGATATTATTTAAATATTTCATACATTGAAATATACCGAAAATAACCTAACAATTTCACAGTGGTAATGTTCAGTAAGCGGCTTATTAAAATTAAGTAATCAAAACTCGCAAAATTAGAATTTGAAACTCTGTAATTAAATGATAGTCAACCCTTTTCACACTTAGTTTAGCTACGTGTAGATAAAAGGAACTTTTGATTTTGCATTGTATCACTTAATAGCTTTCTTTGTTGCATGATTTATGTATATAGCACCTGGAAGACCGAGCTTTGCTCGACGTTTATCGGGAAAGATATAAAAGTTGTGCTTTTCTCAGAAGAAATACCTATGTATATAGATAAACTTACAATGCAAAACCTTATCAAAGTCCAAATTTGATTGAAATCATTTTAAATATTAATGAAACTTTAAATCCTTAGGAGCATAGCAATTATTTACATATGTGAAAATTAACTATTCGAGTGGAGCCGCGAACAAAAGCTAGTATTGTAAATCTATACATATAATAAAATTGTAACTAAGCCGAATCTGTACATTAAATATTGTTTGGAAAATCTTATTGAAATAGACATTATTATCGATAATAATTAATGTATCGATACAGAGGCCGAATCTATAGTTTTTTGAATTTTTGTCTGTCTGTCTGTCTGTTACCGCATCACAGAAAAACCACTGGAGGAATTTTGATGAAATTTGGTATGATGATTGCTGGTTATCCGGGTCAACGTATATAGGATACTTTTTACTCCAGGAAAATATCTCATCTCTGAGAAATCTATATTAAACGTTAAAATGTCAGTTTTAGCTAAAGGAATAAATTTGTACATATAAAGATAATCCACTAAAAATGATCTTACCATAATTAAAGTATTGCTAAGTTAGAACTTACTAAGTGAGCTAGAGCCCATTTACTTCGATTTGAAAATTGACATTAATAAAGCTAAAATATCAATCGATTTACATTTGTCATGAAAGGGACCCGCTGGGAAATAATAGTAGGCATTTAACGTTCTCGTCATTTGATCAAAGGTTCAAAATTGAGGCAAATTAAAGGGTATCGTATAATTTGTCATCAAATTTTAACTTTGATCTATCAAATATTCAAAACGCTTATTCAGACGGCTATTAGTTGTCTGTATTTGGTAGAAAGTCTAGTTTCTGCTGTTAAGTTAGGTTGCAATAATTCATATAGTATTACTATGGATTAGTAGATACAAAATATCAGAATTGGGAAAATTGGGAAATTTCTTATGTAATTCACATAATATTACACGGTATGTACGTATTTTATATATTTAACTAGAAAAGATTGTATTGTATTATCCCATTGTTTCAGATTAACAGTACCTGGACAACAGACTCATATACAGTTACCAAGTGACAAGGAAGACGAAGAAGACACAGGTACCAGGTTTAGGAGAACGGGTTCTGAAAGGTTACGTGATGGAGCCAAAGCTTTATTACGAAGAGTAGAATCCCTAAAAACAAGAAGAAGAAAACGGCAAAATCGAACAGAAGTTATCGTCTCTTCTCCACATTTTTTAGATGTCCAGCAAGATAAATACCCTGATTTAAATTATATTGATATGACTCCAACGTCACCTACAGCGTTTCCTTTCCCTGATTTCCATAGTTCTCCCCTTCATGCACCAGCTATCCGAACCCAGCCCCCATCCCCAATGACAATTATGCCTCCGTCTCCTATCGCACCCCTTGAACAATCCTTTGTTTTACACCCACCTTTTGGAGATGACAGCTCAAGTTATGCATCAGATGGCAGTATGGGCTCAAGCAATAAAAGTACTAAGTCAAAATTGGGAAGAGCCAAAAGAATCTTCCATAGAGGTTTAAAAAGTGATGATTCAAGTGCATTGAGTGACTCTGAATGTCAGCCAGCAAGTTGGAGACATAACTATTATAAGGAGCATAATACTCATCATAATACTGAGGTAATAATATATACAAATATGTCTCTTCTATCTTTTTCTATGGTTATGTGTATATTTTTTTATATTCAAAACATATCAGATAGGTAATATACGATATTGTTAGTAAATCCAAAAAAAAACACTGTAAGGGTGGAAGAGAAGAGGGTGGATGTGTCGTGTGGTACACTTTAATTAAATGAGATTATTAGATTATTTTATATTAGCGACTCACCCTCGCTTCGCTCGGATTCGTCCCTAGCTTGATTCCCCATACAAACTTTCATCCCCATTTTCACTCCCTTTAGGGATAATTTCCAGAATAAAAAGTACCCTATATCCTTTCCAAGGTGTCAAGCTATCTTTTTACCAAATTTCATCTAAATTGGTTCAGTAGATCCAGAGATTACCCCCTACAACGTCACAAACTCTACCTCTTTATAATGTTAGTATAGATTTATAAAATTGCAATATTTTTTTCTTAATTTATTACAATTATTTTAGGTATACGTTGAGCCACCGCCAACTATTGAATTGAAAGCTGATCCAGAAGTATTAAGGGAAGTTCAAAAATCTCCCGGACATACGCCCCACAGACGACAAGCTATCAGAACGAGTTCGTTGAATTTGGGAAAGGAGGGAAAGTAAGTTATATATATAAGTATACTAGCAACTCAACCTCGCTCCGCTCGGGTTCGTCCCTAGTTACGTTCTTACGTTTAGCTCAGAGATGAGATATTTTGCCGCAGTAAAATGTATCCTATATGTTGATCCGGATAACCAGCTATCATCATACCAAATTTCATCAAAATCTGTCCAGTGGTTTTCCCGTGATGCGGTAACAGACAGACAGACAGACAGACAGACAAAAATTCTAAAAACTATAGATTTGGCTTCTGTATCAATAATAAAGTCTATTTCAATAAGATTTTCCAAAAAATATTTAATGTACAGATTCGGCTTAGTTAGAATTTTATAATATGTATAGATTGACAGTATTAAAAAAATAAGCTTTAATCATCTGTATGTATTAAGCTACAAAACGCAGTTACATTTATCATAACATATTTTTTTTAATATTTTAACATAATTAAGAATTCTTGACAAGACTTTATCTTCATCAATAATAATGTATGCAAAATTTGGTCCCTTTTACAAGCAGCTATTAAGAAGAAATCAATATGCGTCGTCACAACCCATTAGCTAAATTATATTTGCGATGTGTAAAATAACGTTGACTCAGTGCGACGTGCACAGACTGCCAATCTAATTTCTGTAGCGTTTGTGACCGTAGTTTCCTTAACTTATTTAGTGATAGTTACAGTCAATGGGAGGGATCAAAGGACTTGGGACGTACATACGTACTCGAGTATATACTTTGTTGGTATATATTTATTGAGCTTAACCTAGGTGTATTTTCTCTTTACGGCCGAGGCCTCTTAATAGCTTGCTGTTATTTTGGCAGGATCTATAGTATTTTTGTTCCTTCAAATAACTGACTTTGGTAAGCCAAATAATCAAATTGTTTTTTTTTTTGTATAGTCGTCAAAAATAAACATGGCCCACACTTTATATAAAAGTATATTGAAACATACGTACTAACATTTTAATTGTGAGTGTTTTTCTATTTGTAGCTATTTTACGCTCAAACCATTTCGATTTTAATGATATCAACTGCAATGTTTATCCAAAATATTTGGTAAACGCAGCATTTTCACAATCAAAAACAAAGTTTTGACCCTGCTACAAAGTTATTTATTACGTTTATCGCTGGCTTTACTTTAATCGTTACAGTCTGCTCTAACTTATGCAATAAACTAAACGTAGCAGGTGTTATTTCCTCTCGAGACAAATATACAGATATTTAACTTCGTCTTACTGTAAAAGAATAATGGCTTAAAGTTATTAGTATCAAAATCTTATTACTGAATAATAAAACTTAAACTAATTTCTCTAATGTCTTATAACTTAGTAGTAATATAAAATAACCGTAAAAGGCTATTTACCATACAATTAAATAACAAATTATTATTTTACCATAAAAATAATAACATTTAAATTTGAATGGAAATTGGTAAACCGCTAAGAAAGCTAAACAAGCAAATAAATCAAATAAAGCTAGTAGCGCCATTTTGAAAGCGATTACCGCAGACTAATTGCCTCTGACCAGACCATTACTAAACGAGTGTTTCTGTTACACACAATGAGAGGAATAACTTATTCGTATGCTAATGCAGGAGAGAACTAATGTTCGGAGTTTATTTTGCCATGAATCATAAGAGGCAGTGAACTTGGGATAGTGTGGTAGAGAAATATTATTAGGTATACTATTGGCACAGGAAAGTAAATAATAAATATAAATTACTAGCAACTTACCCTGCCTTGCCTTGTTGCCTTTTATATTTATAATACTTTAGTGGCTTACCCTTGGTTCGCTTGGGTTTGTCCCTAGGTACGTTTTAACGGTTAGTATGGAATTGATAGACTATATATTATATTACTGCTGCGCTTCCTTGTGGTGGTAGCATTATGATATATAGCCTATAACCTTCCTCAATACACAGGATATCTAATGCAAAAAGATTTTTTCAAATAGGATTAGTAGTTCCTGAGACTAGCGCGTTCGAACAAACAAAAAAACAAACAAACCAACAAACTATGCCTCTTTATAATATTAGTGTAGATAGTGGATTACCCGTGCTTCGCTCGGGTGAGCCCCTAAATTTCTTTTGCGTTTATAATATCCCCAGACTCGTTTTCCTTGATCGCCTTTAAAATATCACTCTTTATTTGCAATAAATATAATATACCAGAAAATATAATTCACTCATCATTATATCGCTAGAAGCTAAAACATAGGACTTCCATACTTCCATTTCACCACTTTCAAGTTTTATTTTACCGACAAACAGTGGCCAATGTATGTACTTCTGTCGAAGGTCCCATCTATCTTTATACCAAAATTTATCAATATTTGTTTAGCGGTTTTGGAGTGAAAGCGTAACAGACAGACAGATTTAAATAGTATGGATTACATTCAAGAAGCACCACCTTTTAACAAATTTTATTACTAGCTTTTTTGCCATCTTACTGCAGGTCATAGGTTAACAAGCACTTTCACATTTTTTTTTATACTAAGCATTTCGAAAAATAATAATACTGTCAGACAAGATGACGTTATATAAAGTATAGGATATACTGAAGTGTTTCTTTGGAATCGTTGTGATTTGAAATTCGATGAAACGGAAACGCGAAACTAGAAAGAGACAAACACATAAATATATAGTATTAAGCAGGCGAGAGAATGAGATAGAATACATTACACGCTATTATGAATAATTGTTGCCATGGTAACCGTTGTTATTGTCTGACAAATGATATATAATATTATATATAATTTGTCATCATTTGTCTTTCCGTATATAACAAATATATGATTGCCAAAGTAGTTTCACTTCTACCGTGAGTGAATTGCATACACACACACTTTTTTTTTGCTATCTACATTTTTTTTTTTAATTTTGTTATTATTATTGTATTTAATTTATAAACAAAAATATCAGAATATTATCAAATCTCGTCGTCCATTTTGGAAATACGCCATAATGGTTTTGAAATCGAACAACGAAAATGCAGCGATTCTAATAAATTAATATCCGCTGTGAATTATTGCTTCTTTAAGAAAACTGAACTCTAATTAATTTTAATTTAAAAAATAAAATATGTATTTATATTCAAAATAAAAACTTAACTGGAAGCTAATAATATAAAAGTAGTGACTCTTGCTTATAATATAAAGATTAATTCATAAAAATTGTTTTCCTAGGTTTCGAGACAGAAGTCTTAAAAGAGACAAATCGGCGTCGAGAAGTTCCGAACTGGATAGCAGCCCAAATTCGGCAGGATCGAGGTCGCAAGACGGCGACCATGATGACGATGACGACAGCCTTGACATCAAAACAAAGAAGTAAGTGAATTACAATAATATATATATTGGAATTAAAATAATTAAAGAGAAATAATAAAGTTACTTCATTTTATACATAGCATTAATTATAGTACCTGGCGACCGAACTTCGCTCGGTGTTCTTTTTTGTTATATCATATTTTTTAGATTAAAGAAAAATCTAAAAACTTGAATAAATACAAAAATTAAAAGTAGAACTTTGTATCCAATATCCAATATGATCCATATAATGTTAATCTTGCACCTCGGTCGCTTGACCACGAATCACGATGCTTATGCCTGAGTGTAAGAAATACGAACATAAATATTGAACATATTCTGCGTAGAATAATGCAAAAGAAAACCGCATGAAAACTCGAAAACACGCGTTTTCCCAGACATGAGACTAATCTAGATCGATTTTTCGCCCCCGAAAGCCCCCCCCCCCCTACCAAATTTCAGCGAAATCGTTAGAGCCGATTCCGAGATCGCCGGTATAAATAAATATATAAAGATATAAATATACAAGAATTGCTTGTTTAAATATATTAGATTAGACGACACGTTTGGCTCAGTTTGTAGTGTGTGTGTGTGTGTGTGTGTGTGTGTGTGTGTGTGTCAGCGGTCGCGGGTTCGAGTCCCGCTGGGGACATTCATTTGTGTGATGAGCACGAATGTTTGTACTCCAATCATGAGTGTTTATATTTATAATATGTATGTATTTAAAGATATAAAATGTATAACCCCCACAAAAAACCCCCACATACCACTTCAGCGAAATCGTTAGAGACGTTCCCGAGATCGCTAGTATAAATAAATAAATATACAAGAATTGCTCGTTTAAATATATTACATTAGATTTTTCTTTCGCATTTCTAGTAGAATGTTATAAATATTTAAATTTAATATTTGTTTCAGAAATAATATACAGAGGTGGTATTCGTTTAGGACAAACGCGCTTAACGGTGGACCCAAAGCCAACAACACTTTGCAGCCCGCGCCAAATCAGAAAAACCCTGAGACTTACCGTAAGTAAAATCTGTAGCTTATTAAACATTTAAAGAGTCATCTTATTGCTAGAATGAATCCTTTTAAATATATTATATAATGATTTTATCTACTCCTCTATCCAACCATGAAAATCCCCTTGAAATCGAGTTTACTGTTCGCAAAATAAACGGCTACAAATACACACATACATTTTTTAATAGTTAATCAAGGCTGTGCAATGGATTTAAGTTGATTATCTATACAGATAAATAAAATTGAAGTGTCTGTAATTTCAAAATAACAGCTTTTTACTAAATACATATGAAATTATATACGATAATTATAAGAAAAACACAATTTTTAAAATTTTTGTCTGTCTGTCTGTCTGTTTGTTCCGGCTAATCTCCGAAACGGCAAGTGCGGTGTTTTAAATAAGCAAAAATTTCCAAAATATTTTGTATGTAATCATGATCTAGTCAATAAATCAAAAATATGATAATAACAATATAATAAGGTGGACAGTGATTTTGATCAATAATTTTTATAAAATATTTTTTTACAGTTTCCCGTCCAATGTCTTCCTTATCATGCGGCCAATTACATATACTTAGAAAACTAGCGCTGTTAAGGTTAACTGCTTGTATGGAACGATACTGTCCATCACACAAATCTGGCTGGAACTGGGAGCTGCCTAAACTCATTAGAAAGATTAAAACGCCTGATTACAAAGGTAAGGCAATATATTTCATCTCAAAAGCTTGTTAGTAAGTATCCCGTTATCCCTGATAATTATCCGTGACTATGGTAAACTTTAATTGTACCCATGACTAGGGATTTTAAAGCTTCTAGAGCTTAAAGTATCTAGTTCTAAAATAACAAGAAACACTACAACGACGAGTTATAGTCATATTCCTTTTAACGTCAAGAAAATTTTTATATTTTATTTCTATTATTTATTTAATTGTCTTACTAAGTAGTTTATATTTGAGATTTTATATTTTTTTCTTCGCAGATAAAACAGTTTTTGGCGTACCACTGACGGTGTCGTTGCAGCGGACCGGCCATTCTTTACCGAAACCAATACAATGTGCTCTAAATTGGTTGAAAAATAATGCCTTGGATCAGGTAGTATAAATTTATAAATTATCCCATAATACCATGCTATCATTAATTTGTATTCGGTATAGAATTTCTGATTATTTATAATGGACTAGCAACTCACCCTTGCTTCACTCGAGTTTATCCCTAGGTTCATTCCCCATACAAACTTTCATCCCCATTTTTACCCCTTCACGGGATGATTTCTGGGATAAAAACTATCCTACGTCCTTCTCAGGATCTCAAACTACTTTTTACCAAATTTCATTTAAATCGGTCCAGTAGTTTCGGAGCAATGTTATCTATAAAGCAATAGGTATATTATGTGACTTGATCTAAAATGCGCTTTTTATAAGGTAACTTGGGTATTTAAAAAGATAATTTAAAATATTATTTTTACCTCTTTTCATAATCTTAGATACAGGATAGTGTAACTTAAAATTTGAAAATACTCGCCATTTTAATGCTACCAAAGACAAAAAAAATGTTAGGTATATCTAATACCTAACATTTTTTATATCTTTTAAAATAAAAAAGTTAAAAAGCAAGTGATAACTATTAAAAAATCTTTCAGATGGGTATATTCAGAAAAGCAGGCGTGAAGTCTCGAACGGCGAAACTCCGTACTATAGTGGAATCAGCAGGGGCGGTAAACGCGGCCTTTGCTATAGAAAACATGAATACAGTAGAGCCTAATCAATCTAGCTTGAACTTTGAAGGTGCCCAGGCACATGACGTCGCAGATATGGTCAAGCAATACTTTAGAGAACTTCCCGATGCTTTACTCACTAATAAACTTAGTGAAACGTTCATCGCTATATTTCAACGTAAGTTAAAACTGTTTGTTATAAAATATATTATCATTTTTTTCTGTCGGGAATACTAATTTGGTTTGCCCAATATAAGGTTAATATAAAATCTGTTAAAAATACATAAATTCGTTTGTTGGTTTGTCCTTCTTTCACGCAGTGACGGTTAGTTTATTTATGAATATACATATATATATATATATATATATATATATATATATATATATATATATATATATATATATATATATATATATATATATACCGTATATATAGTACCGTATGTTTTATTGTTATAACCGACTTTAAAAAAAGGAGGTACTTAATGAAACGTATTTTTTAAATGCTTTTTTTTGATAAATAGGTTATAATTGAAATAAAATTTTATTCAATTAGACTTATTACAAACACTCGTGATCAACTTAATTTAAACATTTAATTTAAAGAGCGTCAATGTAGTCAGTCTGTGATAAAGCTCGACTCGACTACCGGCTCGGAAAACAGAAGTGATTTTGAAGCCGGTGTACCTTTTTAGTTAATAAGTAAATATCTAATATTACATTTGTTATGAATATTACAGATGTACCAGAGCCTCTAAGACCGGACGCGGTGCAATGCGCTCTACTACTTCTGCCTGAAGAACATTTGGAAGCTTTGCAATCTTTATTGATATTCCTTGGGGAGGTTAGTTATAATGATTTTTACACATAAAACAAGTTATCATAATTGGTTACTTCAATAATTGTACGTATTCAGCAATTTTTAACATCCCACTTCTGGGCTCGGGTCTCCCTTCGATACGAGGGAGATCAGGCCACAGTCCACCACGATGGCCAAGTGCGGGTTGGATTAATAATAAAAATGAACTGATTTTTAATACACTTTAAAATATTTAAGCTTCTACTATTTTAAAAGCTGTTCAGTTAATTTATTAGACAACAGCTCATTGAAATAATATATTACGTAAGTTAACAAAAAAAAATTAGTGTACACAATTTTTTATTTAAGTTTAAAATTTGTATTCTTGTTTTACTTGTATGAACTCACAAGCTAAAGTTAGTTTTGAATTATGTAAATTTCATTCTTATTAAAATGTAAATAGCATATCAAAATTCTGTATGCAACATAACTTGACCTTGATCACAGCAATTTGGATGTTAACTCGCCTACTTTGGAATTCTTTATTCGAATATATAAAAAGCTTTAAAAAGCTTTAAAAAAGCTTAGTTAATTCAATATAACAAAGTATACTTTATTAAGAGTGTTTTAATTTTCGCAAGGAAAATTATTTCCTAAATATAAACGAGCTTTAAACTTATGTATAATAATATTACATCAATCTTTTAAAAGTGCGAAAGTGAAGAGAAAATTTAAAACCTTATGTCTATTTCCGTCCTATAAAATGAATTAGCAATAATTTGATTTATCTAGGGGCTGTTGTGGGGTGTACCTACAGTACACAAACAATTTAACTCTGTGGTACTGACAATTTAACTGTGTGGTGTGTCTGTGGTACAGTATTACTTACTTCATGGATAGTAACTTTGTTTTGAATTGATACACTGCTTAGTTCGAAAATAATGTATTAACTACTAGCCGCTCACACTAGCTTCGGCCGGTTTCGCCTCTAGGAAGATAAAATCAAACCTATCCCACGGGAACCGTACATTTTTCCGGGATGAAAAGTAACCAATGTTTTATTCCAGACTATAATCTATCTCTGTGCCAAGTTTCATCCAGAACCGTTCAGTCGTTCTGGCGTGAAAGAATAAGAAACTCCATACTCACAAACTTTCACATTCTGCTCCGCTAAGTGACAATCTTTTTTCACCTCCATATGTTGACTGGAAGAGATCTCTGTTAGAGATAAGTCCACCTTTGTCCTCAATTTCCTCATAATGCGGTTTAACGTTTTTGGTTAATAAAGAATATATAATAAACCATAATACATAGTAATACATATGACTCATATTAAAAAAAAACTAATTTGCAGGTTGCAGAGCATTCAGCAGTGAATCAAATGACGGCATCTAATTTAGCTGTTTGCTTCGCGCCCACGCTACTTAGGCTACATCACGCGCCTCCACATACTGGTAGCACTAAAGAAGGCAACTCTAATAGGTATGAAAGTCATTGTAACTATAAAATATAGAAATAATATATACAAAAATCCCACTTACAACCGACTAAAAAGCTGGCTAAACGCATAATATCCTCTTTTTTGGAATTCGGTTAAAAGATGGAAGATTTATGATTTTTCCGTTCTTTGTTTTTACTCGATACTTTTCAGAAAATATACGCCTATTCATTTTTTATTTAATTGGACTTTATAGTACGTGTATATTGATAATCGACTTTAAAAAAAGGGTTATCTTTTCCACAAAAATACGTATTTTTACAATTATCAAATACCGTTTCATTATGTATTTTAATAATATGAATAATTAATTATCTGTGTATTTCAGGACGATAATTGAGAGCGTAGCAGACCAGCGACAGATAAGCGAGTCGCGAGCGGCCCACGCGTGTCTACTGCTGCTCATACAGCAACACCGCCAGCTGTTCCTGGCGCCGGCGGACATGCTTGCGCGTTGCAAGTTTAACTACTTCGAGGAGAGTGTGCCGGTGTGTGTCTGTCTTTGTTTAGTCTAGCCCTCTTTAACTTCCCACTGCTGAGGATGAGACTCCCTTCATCAGCCTCACTCTGTCTCCAGACTTCATTTTATGGCGTCTAGAAAGTTACTATATTCTTCCAGAAAACAGGTTCCCTCACGATTTTTCCTTGAAAGTTATGCAAGTGTTTTCATATGAGAATAAGAGATGAAATGATACGTATTATTTACAATATGATTAATGTTGAAAATGCTTCTTAGATGAGTATATCGGATTTGCGAAGTCCGGGATTCGAATCACTTCATTTGTTATATCTATTCGGCACTTTCAAGCTAGCTTGAGAGTGCGACCTTTTGATATAGCGATATCAAAAGGTCGCACTCTCAAGCTGTAATAAGTATTTTAAGTTTTTTATTTTTTTATTTATTATATTAAATGTAGTCATTTTCTTATCAAATTAGAAATAAAGAACAATAATTAAAAATGTTGATGAAAGAAAATAATTAAATATTATTTTGAATATTCAGGTTGCACTTGAAGAGTTAGGAGCAGATTTTAATCAAGACTGGAAAGGTTTCCAACAAGCCTGCATCAAAGCTTTACTTAAAGAAGCCAAAGAAAAGTGAGTATGATTCATTTAAAATATTTTACAATTCTTATTTAAAAGAAGTTTTGTAGGAATGTATCTTCAAACTTTTCTCCATGTATTAGCATTTCTTATAGAATTTAACTTTTTCATGCCTTTTTAGAGTCTGTGGGCGGTCAGGAAAGAGGTGAGATATCGGTGTTAGCGTTTCACGGTCTTCTCATCTTCGATTTTATTTTATCTGTTCTTTACTGTATGTTTTATCTTTTAAATATCTTTTTTTTTTTAATATTTATGTATAAAGAGTACAGGGAAACAGAACCATCTTATATGTCAAACTGAAAAAATGTCCAGCTAAAGCAAAAAATAAAATTTCAAAAACTGACTAGATTAGGCTTAGTAGAGAATGTGTATTTGATATGAACTAGCAGTTATAAACTGATTGATGTTTTTATAATTTTTGGTAACTATAATAGTTAATGTATACAAAACGATATACAAAATCAAAACTGCTGATTTAGTCAAAAATAAATTATAATCTTCTCTATTAGAGTAAACTTTCTTTAAAATTTACACTCTTACTCCAGTAACGCCATCTTAATTTGTTTTTGACGGACACTTTTTCATACACAGAGAGGGTCCTCCCTACCCTATATATGTATATATATATATATATATATATATATATATATATATATATATTTGTGACGTAATCATATAGAAGTTTCAAGTTAGCAATACATTAAGGAACAGATTATTTATTAAATGATTTCACGTCACTACCATTGTAGATGTATTGGTGCCACTTAGATGCTTCGAGTAGCTCTTAGAGTTGATGTGGTTCAATTTAGAGCAAAAACAGAAAGTTTTCAAGAATTTTCTAGATATAATTAGTAATAGACTACTATTACTAAAATTAGACTTAATAGAAATGTCTAAAAATACGTAAACGTTAAATAGGTTATTGAATGTTTAGCTTGTAGTTTAAAATACAAACTTAAATAATGAATAAATTAAACATACGTTTAAAGGAGTCTGCCCACTACCCCGTCTCATACCATGACCGTGCTAAGAGCATGTCAGGCAAAAAAATATTCTTTGTATTGAAATATATGAGACTCTGCCCACTAGACCGTTCCGTCACCGACCGGCACCGTCGCGTGCCGTGCACGGAGCGGCGACAATTGTCGGCGAGAATATTTTGCCGGTGTCGGTACGGTGAACATACGGGTTATAACCGCGTATGATGACCGTTATAACCGCGTATGACGACCGTTCTATGCCCGTTACGTGATGCCGCTTGTCTTAAAGATGGGTTAGTGCCGATATTTCTCAGGATTAGGTAATATTAATATATTCGTCTGGCAATATTATAATATTGTAACTAATACTTCAATATTAGTGATATTTATCTAGAAAACACAGGTAATACTAAAATGGGGAACCATACGGATATGACACGCGGATGATACGCGGATGCTACGGTCACTATAACCGTTATGTACGGGCATGATACGCTGTTGATTCGGTCTAGTGGACATAGTAGTTAGTCCGTGCCGTGCTCGTTTCCGTGCCTGATACGTTCATAGCACGGTCATGGTATGAGACGGTGTAGTGGGCAGAGACCCTAAAGGTACAAAAAATAATTAAAAACGAAGATACATAATATAAAAGAACACACTATTCAATTACATTAACAATTCTCTAATTAATCTTTAATTATTATAATAATTGTAAAATACTTTTTTACAAGATTTTTGTCCAGTTTGTGTTAATTAACTAAAACACAAAACTGTACTAAGTAAATGCTTCGGCATTGGAAGTAATAAGTGCATTTATCTACAATTAACAGACAAACCTTTACCTCATATATATAATAATGAGCATTTTCCACATATAATAATAAACAAAACAACATCTAAACATCCAGTCCAAAGTACCTTTATCTATATTACATTAATAAAGTCTAAAATTGGACACATGATTGTCTGACACACATCAGTAATTACAAGCCTATTTATAAGTAATCACAGTATAATAATCCACACAGTAATCGATCTCCTTTGATTTTAACGGAAATGACAGTATATATATATATATTGGGAATGCTAGGGTTGTCAAAAACTACGAGTTATCACGGCGTTGAAGTATCACGAAGTTAAAACACTTTTGTACTATTTTTGCCAATCCTAAAACTATTTCCCGTGTGACAGTGGGATGCGCGTCAACCGTATCTCAATCTGTCTTCATCATCTTCGTGAGACGGCTGTATGGATTAATAGACTGTTAATGCTATAATCTAGTAAAAAGTAACAACTTCAATGCAATCCAAAATCAACTTTACAAGTATAATAATAAAGTCCAAAATCGCAGAACACGAGGCTGGATGTCAGTGTCTGGCGCGGCGCCACACGTAGAACTCTGCTGCAAGAAGGTGGGAGATGGACACCCGTTACGGTTGTGGCGCGCCACTACCGATATTGAGGCACCGCCGCAGGAGGTTATGCAAAGGTATATAATCAAACTACTATTGTAAATGCGAATGTTTATGTGTGTGTTTGTTTCTCCTCTGTTTTGAAATGAAAATTGAAAGAGCAATTTCAAAACCCAAGCAAAGCAAGAGTAGGTCCCTAGTACCCAATACTGAAATTTTATCAAATTAATATTATAAATAATAAATATTTTTTTTATTTAGATATAATGATAATGACATTGTTTGTGTTGTAACTGGAATAATAGTAAAAAAATCCATCCATAGACCAAAAATTACTAGACACACAATCACCGACAAAAAATGTCCTCACCGAATGAGCGCTCATTTCAAAAAACTTTAAGCATTGCATTTAAGGTTCAATTTACATTGTTGTATATTTATTTCAACAAGAATAATTACCTAAACACAATTGGTGACAGTTTTAAGAGAACTTTTGCATGGGATTGTGTATCTAGTACTTTTTTGATCAATGTAACTGTCATTACAATTCAACTGATAGTTTCAACTTGGAACTTCCAAGAATAAGTGATTACAATAAATTTCAGTGGAATTTCTCCACACATAGGCAAAGATTTTCATAATTACTTTAAAAATTTACAAATAATAATCGAATTTATTTCAGGATACTCCGAGAGCGACACATATGGGATGATTCGCTTGTGAAGTGGCGCGTGGCGGAGAAGCTTGGGCCCAATGCGGAGGTGTTCCAGTACATCACGGCTTCTAGCTTCAATTTGGCAACCAGAGATTATTGTGTGTTACGGTACGTAACCTTTATTTAGATATTTCTAGTATATAATAATAATATGCTAGGAATGTATATTAAATAATAGAAAAACTTACGTATTTTCCCATCTATCTGGTAATTATCAAAAACACGATCTACGAAACGTCCAATAGTTAGGTCAGTGTCAAAAAATTGCCTGCAAATTGAAGTCGTTTACGATCTTCAATACATTCTAAATATTTATGTACATAATATCTTTATGAATCTTTTTTTAATAATGTTCTCCTGCCAATTTCTGCTACGGTGGCTAATATCACTGAAACTAGCCTAATATTTCTTGGAAGAAAGACTTGACTCGTCTCGGGACTGTTTCCCTAAAACACACGTAGATATACCCTAAACTATCGAGGCAGTTTTTTTTTATTATTGTTAAATTACACGTTTGGCTCAGTTATAAGTGACTGCGACGACACGTTTGGCTCAGATTGTAGTGACCCTATTTGCTGTGCCAGCGGTCCCGGGTTCGAGTCCCGCTGGGGGCATTCATTTGTGTGATGAGCACGAATGTTTGTACTCCAGTTCTGGATGTTTATATTTATAATATGTATGTAGTTAAAGTTATAATATGTAGTGTATCAACTATCTGGTATCTATAACACAAGCCTCGTAGTTTACCATGGAACTAGATGGTGCTGTGTGTCAATGTCTCAACCTATTTATTTATTATTTATTGCTAAATGTTAAGCAACAGCAACGTTATATGAAATCATTTTTATAGATCATGGCAACAAGGCGGCGGTAGTGGCGGCGGCGGTGGATGGTGCGCAGTCGCAGAGACGTCAGTCGCACACGGTGCGCCGCCGGGGGAGGGCGCGCGCGGCGTCGTCCTCGCGTCGCGCTACCTCGCGCAGCCGGCGGGCAAGGGGCGCAGCAGATTGGTGCATTTGGCGCGTGTTGATACAATGTAAGATATCTATTTTATTGTTAAATAGCGACTTACCCTTCCGACATTTGGATGCATTCCTAGTAGCCTGTGTTACTCCAGGTCATAGTACATCTGTGCATTAAAATTTCATGCAAATACGTCCAGCCGTTTCAGCGTGCAGTTGTAGCAAACGTACACACATACAAACTTTTACATTTATAATAGTAGTCTCACTTAGGTTATATTGTATTGTGACGGACTTGCCAATTCCTCTACTGGAGTTGGATGTGGACACAATGGGTCTTGTAGTACAAAAAATATATAAGCGCAGTCTGTTCTTTCACTTACTCTGTGGTACTCGTACTAGGAATGTATTAGTATCGAGAAATATTTATCTAAATATATGATATGATTTGTCCTTGCGATAACAATAATGACTGCATAAATTTTTAAGAGACATCTTCGACTGATATTTTTAATCTTCCTCATTACTTCTTTTAATACAATTAGTCATTTTTTATGTTTTTTTTTCAGGGGTAGAACACCAGAATGGTATAACAAATGCTACGGCCACATCTGCGCTTTGTACTTGGCGAGGATCCGCGCCTCCTTCAAGCATAATACAGAAGGTCCGGAATCGAATGTATGATCCAAGCATTCCGCTTAAGTTCGCTCCACACTGGACCAGACTTAAGTTTGACTTTGACAATGACAGCGTAACGGCGTCGTTTATTATCTGTGGATATTAATATTAATACCTTTTATTCGCCGTATGGCAGCTTCTAATCTCAATAAAAGCAAAGCATAATTTTTTTGATCAAATATTATTAATGTAGAAATTTTACCTACCTCCAATATTCATTTTTAATTTATAAGGTGCATCACGCCTGTTGATGTTCAAACGGCATCTTAAACGATAAAGCAATGGATATTAGCTTTATCGTTTTTTAATAATAAGCTGTCGTAACCTTGTAAAACCTTATTTTCCCACAAGGGACCTACCAAAAAGCCTGACTGCATTACGCATATTTAGTTTTTTAGGTTAGAAAATTATATTATACAAAATTGGTGATTATAATATATCCCCTCATGGTGCATTATGTGTATATTTAATATAAATTTAATGAAAACATCACATTTTTAAATATTAAAGTAATCTCATTAAATGTTTATCGCATTCGAAATGTTTTACCAATCCCTATGTAAAGTTATCATAACATATCACTAGTCATATTAATATAATATTGAATGTTAAATTATAACACATTGTCAGTACCTGCCCTGTGTTCAGGAATATACATAGTATTACCTACAATTTTTGAAAAGTTATCCATAATTATTCTGTTAAATATATATGCAATATTCGTGACCTACATTCCATAAATATATTATTGTAATAGCCCTGTTATAATAATTAATCAATACTAAATTTTCCATACTTGTATATGTTCTAACTGTGGTGAATTGAAATACATTGCAAATGGCGATACAGTAGGTAGTTTATATTTCTACCTGAACAGCAATTATACACCCAAATAATTCCATTTGATAATAATAGTTTGGGCTTAATCTGTGGTTTCAGAGCAGCACAGTTAGAATATTAATCAGTACTTACTCATTTGGTACGGTTACTACTATAACTCATATGTGAAAGTTAAATGTATAGTTGTCATTTGACTCATTTAAAATTATAATTAGTGTATGGGTCGCGATGTCTATGATATTTGTTAAGATGGCGTCTAAAATATATTGTATACCCTATTAAATATAATCATAATTTGAAATATTCGTGTTTGTTAATGTTGTAATAAAGTTTTATTGTAAAAAGTCTGACTGTAAATAAATAGAATAATTTAACCATCACAATTTTGAATGTTATTTATAAGAAATATGGAGTGCTTTTTATACAGTTCCAAATGGTACATTTACCACAGTGTATCACAGAACCATATTGTTGTCATCGTGTTTAATTTACTTCAAAGAATAATGCACTAAAATACATTAATATGTGTAAAAAAGATTTATTAATTCCAAAAACATAATTATCGGCTGATATAAAAAGCGTTCCATATATATTTTAAGTATTTCCAAGTATTGGAAAATAATATGGAGCCAAATATCACAATATTATTATTGTAAATAGAATAATGTTAAGAATTAAAATTGATATTTTAAAGTAATCTCAAGTAACATAATTTATGTGTTGTTAGTTACCTGTGGAATCACAATTTAATAATAATTTTGGTGCCGTTAAGGATAAGTGCAAAATATATTTAACTAAAATATATAAATTTGGAAGACTTACGCTATGGATGTATGTAAATTGTATTTTCTTATATAATATATAAAAACAATTTGAACATGTTTTGGCAGAATAAATTATTACTCTTTGCACAATAAACATTAAAAAGCGCGGAAAATTAAATCTGTGAAGTTCAAATAAAAAAAGTTTGAAATTAGTCCAATACCAAATATTTGTGTCAAATTCAGACTAAGAAAATAATATAGATACCTGAAACTTAGTTAATCTATTTACACGCCATTATCTAAATGTGAACACACAAATTTTATTCTTTCAGTTTCTGTGGTATCAAAGGATTAAATTTTATCGAATTGTTGTCCATTAAAATGTTTTCTGAATATAAGTGATATACACTTATAAAGCCAATGAACTGGAAGTGTTAAAGTGTATAAGCAAAAAATTAAGCTTTTTGTGCACATAAAATTCATAGGTAAGTTAGAGAAGGAATATTATTTATTCAGACCGAATAAAAATATTGTTATATTCGTGTTTTAATATAATGTAGTGAACATTACTATTATAGCAGTTATGTGTATTAATATTAAAAAAAAAAAACAGTATTTTCAAATTTTAAATGTGAATGTTTCAATGTATGTATTTTCAATGTAACAAGCTGATATTTAAGTAAAATATTCACCGTTAAATACTCCTTATGTTATTGTGTAAAATAATCTAAGTATAATAAACTAATAATGCATTGTGATTTATTCTTTATGAATTATATGGACCATTACAAGTGACAACACTTAAATGAAGTTTTTTTTTTTTATATTTATCTATGAACTAGAATAAGTACCCTGTTTATTACTGTTTAATTTTAATTAACAGAAGTATCTACTGAACTGGTTAAACTAAACAATAGCGATGTTGTATAAAGTAAGAATCTATAAAAATCGGCAGAGTTATACAAAATGGCATCCTACAATTAAAAAGGCCTTTGTATTAATACGTATGATGTCAGAGAATCATAACATGTCTTCCTATATATTTTTTTAATACTTCTATTCGTAAGCGATAATAAAATGACCATCTTATACTGCGTAGGTACCAGTTTATCGGCATCAAGACACAAGTTTCTGAGTTCACCAAATCTTTTACGTTTAAGTTTCAAAATACTATCCATCTTGAGAGAGATGGAGCGAAAAAGAAAAATGGCTTCAGGTGGCAGATGGCAAATGCTTAGCTCAAAGCAATATTTCACGGAGACTGACTTTTTCAAACGCTATTCTTCGGGAAATTTTGTTATCTTATTTAGATGATAGATGGCGATTTAATACCTATCCATACATTTATAGTTTATACATATAATAAAATTGTAACTATGCCGAATCTGTACATTAGATATTTTTTGGAAAATCTTAATGAAATAGACATTATTAACGATACAGAGGCGGAAACTATAGTTTTTAGAATTTTTGTCTGTCTGTTACCGCATCACGGAAAAATCACTGGAGGGATTTTGATGAATTTTGGTATGATGATAGCTGGTTATCCGGGTCAACATCTATATGTATAAAATTAATCTCTATTTCCCTTGGTCATGCCATCACGCGTGAACGTCTGGATCGATTTCACTAATTCTTTTTTTGTTGTGTTTGTTATTGTCAGAAGAAGGTTCTTACATTAAGAAAATTACGCAGGAACTTAGAAAATGGCGATGAAAGTTTGTATTGGGAAGCGAGCTAGGGACGAACCCGAGAGAAGCGAGGGTGAGTATCGACTCATACTCACTAGTATAGGATAATTTTTACTGGGGGAAAATATCTCTGAAAAATGTATACTAAACTGTAAAACGTAAGTAGGGACGAACCCGAGCGGAGCGAGGGTGAGTCGCTAGTATTATAATAAAATAATAATAAAGCCAAATTTGTACATGAAATAATTTATAAAAAAATTAAAGAGTGCATGTATGAATGTGTACACGCGCAAGAAGTAAAACTTGTGTAGGTTATCGGTACTTTTTGTTACATTCAATTTATGTTTTAAATAATTAGGGCAGGTGAGATACTAAAAATAACGCATATTAGGCATATTACAATCATATATTTATAGAATATCAGTTAAAGAAAGAATATATTTGGAGTACAAATTAATTCGGTCCGTTTTTTTGGTGTAAAAAGTGCATTTATTTCAAAACAATATAAATAAATTGATTAATTAAAGTGTTGTCCATCGCTGGCTACTACATTTCTCCACCTCTCAGGCAATTTTTGAATTCCATCTCGAAAAAAAGTCTCGTCTTTTGAGGCGATAAACGTTTGGAGCAAATTTTCGATTTCTTCGAAAGAAGTGAACCGGTGACCTCGCAAATCGTGCTGCATCCATCGGAACAACCAGTGATCGGAAGGAGCAATGTCTGGCGAATACGGCGGGAGCGACAAAATATTCAATTTGAGCGTATCTAAATAATTTTTCACGGCTTTTGCTACATGAAGCCGAGCGTTATCATGCAAAAGAAAAACTTTGTCGTACCTTTTCTCGTATACTGGCCTTTTTTGTCATAATTTTCGGCTCAAATAAATCAATTACAGTCTATACCGAGTGCCCGTAATGGAATCGTCAGGTTTTGGCAACTCATTATATACAACACCCCTTTGGTCCCACCAGATGCACAACATGACCTCCGAACCATGAATATTCGGCTTTGGTGTTGATGTTGAGGTCGATTGCGACAATTGACCGGGCTTAGGGTAGTATTTTTTCTTCTTGAGATTATCACAGAATAACCACTTCTCATCCCCAGTTACAATCCGATGCAAAAACCCATTCTTTTTTGCCTTAGAAGCAGCTGCTCGCAAGTGAAAAATTACCTTTCAACGTCTCTCGGTTTCAGTTCATAAGGCACCCAATTGCAGTACCCGTGAATCTTTCCCATGGATTTTAATCGTACTGAAACTACTTGTTGTATCACTCCCAATGATTCTGCAAGCTCTTTTTGAGTTTGACTCGGATCTTCATCGAGTAATAACTTCAATTCTTTGTCTTCGAATTTTTTGGCTGTCTAGGTTGAAGCTTGTCTTCCACACTAAAATCACCATCCTTGTAACGTCGAAACCATTCCCAACATGATTTATTAGTTGGAGCATTCTCACCGTAAACTGTCACAAGCATTCTATGCGCTTCAGCTGCATTTTTCTTTCAATTAAAACAGAAAAGTAAAACTTCCCGCAAATGCTGCTTAGTTACCACAAATTTTGACATTTTCAATACAATAAAAAATAGGTGTTTTGTATAAAATTCAAAGCAATATGAACTCTATATTATTCACAGATGTATAACCTCTCTGAAATCACCACAATCAGCTGTTAGTATGAAATATTCATAACAGCCTCAGCATCTTTTAAAAACGGACCGAATTAATTTGTACTCATATATAATATTATAAATCATTTGTAACAATAACAACGGTTACCATGGTATAAACGTTCGCCTTGGACACTTATTATTTATATCATTTTTCAGACAATTACAACGGTTACCATGGCAACAAACGTATGTACATTTTTTCGTAACGCATTCACCAGCTTACCCCCCAAGTCAAGCGTGTGTAAAGAAGTTTTACTTCAAAAAGCAACAGTTACTGTTACGTATTGTGTACAGAACGTAGACGCCTAAACAATACTTACTGAATTTTTTGTCTGTATATCTGTTTGTTTGTTTGTAGTGATACCTTTTTATTCAGGATACCTTTTAATACAAGAAAATCCTACATTCCTACGAGAAAACGTAATAACTGATTCTATCAAATCGTCCTTAGAAATTTACATGACTAACGCTGACTAACCCTTAAGAGATACTTCAAAACAATTTACTAGAAAATTGTAGATAAAAGACCTTACGCAATAGCTTACGAGTATGTCTATCTCCTAAAGACAACACTGGATATTGAAAAGTATAGATCAAATTACCCACCAGTTTTTATTGATTCATTCTAAAAAATTCTAATCACCGCTAATAAAGATGAGATAAAGTAATTATAACTTCTTTACTATTTAGCGCCTTTATTCATACCGAAAACTGTTATTTGGGACATATTATTATCGCTAATAATATTAATAAAAATTATATAAACCTCTTTATTATTAATGAAGTGAGTAAGAAATATTATTTGAGTTATTCGTAAAACGGAACGTATATAAACGATTGAACCTTGTCTTGCGGAAACGGCATTGACAGTTGAAATAAGCGGGCAAAATACATCAGTCAACGAACATACATCGCTATGGAAGGTTCTATGTCACCTGTCGATTTGCATTTATAGTGATAAATTTATATATGGACACGCGTATTCAAAATACCCACAATGAAACACAAGTAGAATAATTAAGTGTATTTAAAACTGTGATAATCCTATCCTCGCGGCATTCTTTTATTGCTTTCACTTCATTAAGAATCGTACGATATTTATGTAGGAAAGGTAATAAATATTTAGACGAAATTATTAAATAAATATAAAATGGAACAAAAGGAAGATAGAAAAGAAGATTTTATACTAAAAAGGTATTCTGCTGAAGAACAGAAGGCAGATGAAGGAACAAGGAAGGAGCCCTTTTGGGTTTTTGGATACGGATCTCTTTGTTGGAATCCTGGATTTGAATACCAGCAGTCAATTACTGGATATGTTAAAGGGTTTTCAAGGAGATTTTGGCAAGGAAATACTACGCACAGAGGGACCGAATCAAAGGTAAAATTTTAAGCAGTTAAAAATATTAAATGCGCAATTTGAAAATGTGGAGTCTAAATTATTTTATTAATAAACACATTGCTTAAAATAGTATTTTGCAAACCTTTCTTTGTGTGTTTTTCATGTTTCTGATAAATTATAATTGAATTTTTCCTTCATAGTTCGTAAAATGCATGCGAAGAATTTGTCTGATGCAACATATGAGCTTCCTTTCACCTTACGGGACTTAGTTATTACGCCTTTTAAGATTTTCTTTCATGTTTTCTTTCACTGCTATTAAATACAGCGCTAAAAGCGCTATTCACTTACATAATTAATATATAATTTCATTATCATCTTAAGGATTTATATTTAACTGAATAAATAATGAAATCCACTTTTGCTTATTGCAAATTATAAATATGTATTTAAAAAAAATATACACATATTTCAGTTATAACTCATTCCAAAGAAATATAGAAACAGCCAAAATTACTTTGATGATAATAATAATAATAATATAATAAAATAATTATTTCATATAATATTCTAGTTTGTAGTTGTTATTATTATGGAAAAATATATTCTAAAACACACTTTTTTATATTTATGTTATAAACTAGCGGCTCACCCCAAGCCCAAGCTCCACTTGGGTTGTCCCTAGTACATTTTACTGGTTAGTATGGAATAGATAGACTATATATTATATTATTGCTCTGCTCCCTTGGGTAGTAGCATGATGATATAGCCTATAGCTTTCCTCTATAAACAAGGTTATCTAATGCAAAAATATTTTTTTAGATCGGATTAGAAGTTTCTCAGATTGGCATGTTCAAACAAACTCTGACTCTATAATATTAGTATAGATTAGTTTGTGTAATACACCACAAATAAAATTATTTTTATAGAAGAAATTATCAAATATATAAAAAATTATGAATATTGATATAACTTTTGTGGATAATCTGCATACTTATTATAATTTTAAGAACTCCGAGAGAAGCTCGGTTGCCCAGATACTATTACTTAACTAAGCAAAATCATAATGATTTCTAAGTAAATGTCAACAGAATTACATTATCATATATACTAAATGATAAAAAATACATTATCATAATAATAAATGCAGTGCTTTTAATAAGTAGTGTATTATAAAATCAAAACCAACAAAACTTATTGAAGACAAATATTGTCTTATAAACATTAGTCTGATATATTTTTTATTTTCTGAACATACAATAAAAATATTACTGCTACAGTATTTATTGCAAGTCTTTTTCAACATTTTTCTCAGCCGATTATAATATATATTTAAATATAATTTTTATAGTAAATATGAAGGCATTTTTAAAGAAAAACATGAACTATATATTTTATAAATATTTTTTTAAGTAAGAAGACACAACACTAAACCATAACAATGCAATGATATTGTGGTTGCTCTATAATATTTATATGTAATCAAGGAGTGTGGCAAATCACTATGTAAGCTGATTTTGTAGAATTAAGTAGTTATTAAAAAACTAGCGACTCACCCTCGTTTTGCTCGGGTTCGTCCCTAGCTTAGATATAGTAACATGGATGTATTTTTTTTTAAGTATTAAAACCTTCCATGGATCTTAAGGAACATACAAAAAATAAATTGCCCGAATTGGTCTAGCCATTCTTGAGTTATGCACTTACCAACATTCATTTTTATTTATATAGATAGAAGATAGATAAAACCTGATAAAAAGAAATGGAAACACAATATCTCTGCTTTGTTATAGTTTAGTCTTTAGTGAGTTGGTTCGTTCTTAAAAAATAGAGTTCTTACATTATGTTTTAGTTATGCTATAAGTTTCATTACTAGCCAAAAAATATGCCAATAAGTTGCATACCCCTCTTAGTAATGGAAATACAATTTTCCCCGCTTTCCTGGTTTTACCAGAATTTAAAACATATTACAATTCTGACAGAAAGGCTATCTATATGTTTTCTTTCTTTGATCTCCAAAAAGAAAATAACAATATAATACAGTACTATAGAAAAAGTTGTTTTTATAGATATAGCAATATGTATCAACCAATTCAATTACATCCAAACAAACAAGGTTTTCAGTGACGCAGTTTGATACATTCGTTGAATCAGTCTTGGTAAATGTGAAAACCCTAAAAAGCCGTAATTACAAAGTATATCTCAAAATAAGGCTCACTCATAGAATGTTTAATGTGAATATTGAATTATATGCAACTGTAGTCACAACATTGTAATCTAAATTATATAGGTCGTTGTTCCGCGAGTATTTTCGTAACTTTTACTATCTTATATTTTATAGTATTATTTAGTATCTACAAAAAAAAATCTATCTTGTCATCAAAATCCAATTGACCGAATTCAAAAAAGGAGGTATTTAATTCATGTAATTTTTTTGGGTCATATATAAAAAAAAGATATACGAGTTGAATAAGAAAATTACCTCTATAGTGATTTTGAAGTAAATTATTTTTTAGGTAAAAATTGCTATAGAATAAAAGCTTTCCTTTAATCTATGTAGATCGTTGTTTACGATCAGTGAACTGATGAACTGTAAAAAATATATTAATGATAGAAGTATGACGAATAGATTGAGACGAGACTAAAAGATACCTACATACTATGCTCATATGTATTTATTACTTGCAACACCCTCGCTTCGCTCGGGTGAGTCCCTAGGTACGTTTTAATTTTTTTGAGCTAAACCCTAATTTTCTTTAAAATATAAACGTAGTTAATGTTACTCCTTATAACATCAGCTGCCAGTGAAAGTCCCGTCCAACTCAGCCCAGCCGTTTCGGAGATTAGCCGAAAAAAACAGACAGACAGACAAAAAATAAATAATTGTGTTTTTCTTATAAGTACCGTATATAATTTCATATGCATTTAGTAAAAAGCTGTTATTTTGATATTACAAACAAACATGTCGATTTTATCTATCTGTATATATATGTAGATTGTTAGCGTTCAATGAATCTTAAAGTACATTATGTTTGGTCCGCTTTATTTTTTATTTTTTTTAAATATGAACTGAAAAAACATCTACAGACGTTTTTGGCAGGCGTTAGAAATTTTCTGACAGCAAAAAAAATATGCGCCTTAAAATATGCGGCCGGCCTAAGTCTTCCGATAAAAATAGCTACGGATTTCATATTGATATTTGTGTTATGTAATGCGCGAGTATTTGTGTGTTTATTTTGGTTGGAACTAGCACGCTATCGGCACGTGCTACTTTTAATACCAAATTTGAATTATCTACCTATTTAAAAAATGTGTTTTGATTTGGTTTAATATTTTTTTTTTGTCTTAATAATTGTAAGGTTATATTTATTTTTGTGATGATTTTTTCATTAATTATTACTCATTAAAAATTATCATCTGGGGTGAGGTTCAAATTATGTTTTACATTATATTTTTTGACACGTTTGGCTCAGTTTATAGACTATAGACCCTAATTGCTGTGCCAGCGGTCACGGGTTCGAGTCCCGTTGGTAGTTTTCATTTGTGTGATGAGCACGAATGTTTGTACTCCAGTCATGTAATATGTATGTATTTAAAGTTATATATGTGTAGTGTATCAACTATCTGGTATCCATAACACAAGCCTCGTAGTTTACCATGGAACTTGATGGTGTTGTGTTAATGTCCCCACATATTTACATTTATTTATATATATATTTATTATATACAAAATATAATAAAATTAAATTGTAAACAACAAAACTGACTTTGTGTTTTATTTACTACTACATATTTACATGCGCACCGGATAAACTATCTCTTTTTAAAGACGTTATCAAGAATATTGTATTGTGTATTAAAATTATCTTTTTGTTCCAGCCGGGTCGTGTTGCTACGCTCGTAGAAGATAAGGAGGTGAGGAATATTGTATTATTTATTATTCTAACGCAAAACCCGCGGCTTCGCTCGCTACTAAACAAAACTCTGGCTTTATGCTATTAGTAATACTCGTATATAATGTAAGTCTGCCTGATTTGTTAACATTTATGGTTACTGCTACGCTCCCTTGGGTAGTAACATTATAATATATAGTCTATAGCCTTTCAAATCGGATTAGTAGTTCCTGAGATTAACGGGTTTTCCCAAAGGGTATAACGGGACCCTTATTACTAAGACTTCGCTGTCCGTCCGTCTGTCTGTCTGTCTGTCTATCCGTCTGTCACCGCTATAACAACAAATACTAAAAAACAGAATAAAATAGATATTTAAGGGGGCTCCCATATAACACACGTGATTTTTTTGCTCGTTTTTGTTAGATATTGATAACGGCAACGGTTAGACGCTTGAAATATTCACAGAATATTTAGTTATACTTATATTCTCTTTAAAAATAAATAATTAAATTAAAATAAAACAAATATTTAAGGGGGGCTCGTGAGTCCGACTCGCACTTGGCCGGTTTTTATAAGTAATAATTATTAATATTAAATATATATATATATATATTAATTATATATTATTATAATAAACCTGACTCTCACTTCTGCGACACTCATTTTTCCCATGTACCTATTAACTTGGTCACGCCTAAACAAGTTTTATTTCAAAAAGTCTAAATATGTATATAACCTTGACAATATTGACGTCCTAGGTAGACGATGTATTTGACGACTTGTTGTAATGTCGGCGTGTTTTTGTTTCATCTGTTATCTGAGACCTGTGCGTATGCGACCTTAGTATTTTGGACTAAGATCCGGCTGCAAGATTCCTACGTTCATAGCGTATTTAATCAAAATCAATTTTTTATATACAATAATAAAAGGGACAATATGTTTTGACCGGGGTGCCTATTAAAATGTGCCCGCTAGTATGTTTAATTAAATAAATAATAATTGACTTTTTGGGACAAAATTGATGCACTTGTTATTTAAATGAATTATACTCCACTTCACAGAAAAATACGTAGAGAACTTGAAAAGTGATAGCTGCCTTTGCGCACTTGGCCGCGACCTCTTCGCAGCCAGGTGTGAGCAGGTCATATTTTGTTACATTTATACGTTCATGGCGTATGTTCGTCATTTATATATCAAATGAAAGCTATTTTTTTGATTGATGCCATGGTAACCGTTGTTAACAAACAGTTGTTATTGTCTGACAAATGACATAAAATATTATATTCTTTCTTTCTTTTCTTTCTTTTGGGGCCACTTTTATATGGGTAGAGGTATTTTATCGTGCACAGAAAAAAATTAGCTTTAATTTGATATATAAATGATGAATATACGTCATGAACGTACCAATGTAAAAAAAAATCTTTAATGACTGGCAGCCCCTTTTGCGGCCACTTTTACATAGGCAGACGTAGTTTTTCTGGCACAGAAAAAAAATAGCTTTCATTTGATATATAAATGATGAACATACGCCATGAACGTATAAATGTAACAAAATATGACCTGCTCACACCTGGCTGCGAAGAGGTCGCGGCCAAGTGCGCAAAGGCAGCTATCACTTTTCAAGTTCTCTACGTATTTTTCTGTGAAGTGGAGTATAATTCATTTAAATAACAAGTGCATCAATTTTGTCCCAAAAAGTCAATTATTATTTATTTAATTAAACATACTAGCGGGCACATTTTAATAGGCACCCCGGTCAAAACATATTGTCCCTTTTATTATTGTATATAAAAAATTGATTTTGATTAAATACGCTATGAACGTAGCAATCTTGCAGCTGGATCTTGATCCATTTGTTGTTATGGTAAAATTTAGATTAATACCTCAATGGTTTATAAAAGTTCAATAGATGTAGGCTTATTTAAAATTTCCTTCCATATTTATTGCTTAACCAATTTTAGTAAAATTTATTTTACATAGAAATGAAGTTATTGTTACGTCTTATTATGTATATTTCATTGTGTTTATTTTTATTTACACGCTCCAATTAACTTCACTTATAACTAAGTTATTCAATTTCAAACTTGGTTACATGAAATTTTGCCAGGATAGCGGAAGTCTTTAACAGCTCTAACTCCTTTGATTTAGTCTGCTTTGAGTCATTTTAATTTTTAACGTGTTCCATACACTACTTGTATAATTAGTCAAAAGAGTAAATACGATTTTCAGATTTAGACTATGAATTATCAAAGTCACGAGCCATTTGCTAGGGAAATAATTACTTCCTTATTAAACCTTTTGAAGTCTGCAATTCACTTTCAGAGAGTTTTTCTTCTTCTATGAAGAAGTAACACTGTTTTGCTTTTAAGGTTACACTATTTGTTGTAAAAAATGATCTTTATATTCTAAAACTAGTTTTTGCCTGTGGCTCTGGCTTATTGTTTGATAAGTCGATAAAGGCTTTCTGACCAACTATTTCAAACCTATTAGTTTCCAAAACTACCTACTCGTTTTAAAATAAATGCATTAGTTAGCCTATATATCGATAAAATATTTTGACCTTCTTATACCTATACTAGCGAATCACCCTCGCTTCGCTCGGGTTCGTCCCTAGGTTGCTTTTTGAAACAAAATTAATTAATTAATTTGATTTTAATTTTTTTTCGTGGGATCCAATTATTTTTTCTAAAATAATAGTAGCCTAAGTTACTCCTTATTACATCAGCTATCTGCCAGTGAAATTACCATCAAAATCGGTCCAGCCATTTCAGAGATTAGCCGGAACAAACAGACAGACAGACAAAAATTGAAAAAAATGTTGTTTTGGTATATGTACCGTGTATATATCTATATGCATTTAGTTAAAAGCGGTTATTTTAATATTACAAACAGACATTCCAATTTTGTTTGTAGGTATAGATAATATAAAGTAAACTTATCCAAGGTTATTATTCCTAATAATTGTAGTTTTGATCAGTGGTGACCTAATTTTTATATCGATAAAAAATCCTATTACAAAATTTTACACCTGATTACATCTGAATTTTATTAACTTACCTAATTATAATGCACTAGCGACTCACCTTCGCTTCGCTCGAGTTCGTCCCTAATTATAAACTTTATTTCTATATACAGGTAACGATTTGGCCATCACAGGCCGGTAAAGCGGCTATTTAGCGCATTTTACTCTTAACTTGATTTGCAAATATTAAGATATAAAACTGAAAACTTTTTAAATCAAAATGAAATATAGCCTATATCCGTCAGGGATAGTGTAGCTTTCTATTAGTGGAAGAATATTTGGTATCGGTTCAGTAGTTCCAGAGATTACACCCTTCTTCTTAATCGTTACAGTCTTGACAGACTGGTCGTGGTCATCATATAGGTCTTGTAACCAGCTCGACTATTCGCCTCCACTCCGTTTCTTACTCCTAGTTCTTTGAGGATAGAGGTGTTAGTCCTGAATGCGGTTCAGGGTGTTCTCAGCATTCGTCTCCAGCACCACATCTCGAGCGCATCTATCCTCTTTTTTTGCTCTCTCGTAGGGTCCACGTCTCCGATGCATAAAGGAATATGGAGAATATAAGTGTTTTAACTAGCCGTGTCTTAGTGGCTTTGGTTATTTTGCCATTACACCACACATACAAACAAAGTTTACCTCTTTTTTACAGTAGTATAGATGAGATTAAAAGTATTTGTAAATAATTTTGATAGCAACGCCGCGGCGATATAATAATAATATTGGACTGACGTTGGATTGTTTTTGTTATTCTCGTTATCTAGTTGGCCAAAATAAGTTAATGTTATTTACTTTATTTCCTCGTTGAATACGCGCGTTCTTATCGTATTTAAGCTATTTTTTTTTTTATATTATTATATTCCTCTGACAATAACCTATTTGTAATTTGTTAAATGAATGTTAATATGAATAAGTTATTTATTCGTAGGTTGAGATTAATTATATATAATGTCAACATATATTTCGGACTAGTCTGTCAATTTATTTAGATAATCGATTATGATTTGCGAAAAAAGATATATATGTATGATGATAGTGATTATTTTTGAATATATGCACATTCATGATCATTATCACACCTTTGATTCGTTTGTAAACACTACACCAAATACGAAATATCAAAATAAAAGAGTTTTTACTTGTCCCTAAGTACGTTTTAATTTTTTTGACCGGAAACCTAATAATTCCCTTTCTAAACTAAAAGTAGCCTAATTTAGTCCTTATCATACCTACTTAACGTTTAAAATCAATGTATATTGTGATATATAATATCAATGACATACATAAATATATCTGCGAGCCCTGATTTTTAGTAACATCTGGCCTACTCCGGAAATATATCTTATGATATACTACTATATCGGATAGTTACACGGATTTCGTTCACAATTTTATCATATAATTTTAACTAAAATATATATTTTTAGAACCATTTTCTTTTTCTCTAAAATATATAAAAGAGACTAGCCTGAAAAACAGATAAACAGACAGACAGGTACCCTATATACTTTTATATGCATTTACTAAAAACCTGTAATTTTGGCATTACAAATAGACACTTCAATTTTATTTATTTTTATAGTTTTATCTTATTTCAAGTAAAACCTACTAACCTTTTATTCGCGTATACTACGTATGTTTAGGTGTTAAGTCGCCACATTCACACCATTACTCCGTGGCAAATTTGAAAATTGCCGGATGCAATTGATTCTCTCTGCGTCGTCTGACGTTGTGTGATAGTTGATCTATACAGAAAAATAAAATTAAAGTGTCTGTTTGTAATGTCAAAATAACAGCTTTATACTAAATGCATATGGAATTATATACGATACTTATAAGAATAAATTTTTAAAATTTTTGTCTGTCTGTCTGTTTGTTCCGGCTAATCTCTGAAACGGTTGGACCAATTTTAACGGAATTTTCACTGGCAGATAGCTGATATTATAAGGAGTAACTTAGTGTACTTTTATTTTAGAAAAAGAATTAGGGTTTCGCTCAAAAAAATTAAAACGTACCTAGAGACGCGTCCGAGCGAAGCGAGGGTAAGGTCGCTAGTATGTCTAATATCGGACCCATTTTCATCCCAAGTTACCCCCATATATTATGATACTACACTAAACGAAATTTTAATACTACATTTTGTTTTTAAAGCTTTCTTTTATTATCAACCTGGAAATGAATTAATGTACTGAAATAATTAGTAGATATACCGGGAAAGTGACTAAGAAACATTAATAATATTTTCCCTTTTCTTTAAGAAATATGTTCTTTTTAAAACATTATTATTATATTATATACATTATTATTGTTTATTTATATATAGTATTTATATATAGTATTTAAATATTGACTAATAATTAAAGGGTATAGCCGGATAAGTATGACGATCCGGCCCCCAAATGGGAACCTATATCGAAACTTATATTCTAATATCGCCTTGATGTATAAACACAATTTATGTACTTTTCGCGGCCAGCTTTCGCTTTGACCTTGAGATATGGGAAAAAATAATCGCACGCATGACTTTTATTCAAAGTCATATATCTCAAAAATTAATTACGCTAAAGAGTTGAGACCAACGCGAGTTTTTAGATTACATTGCAGAGTATATCATATATTTTTTTCAAATTTTTAGAGTATATTTATATATAAAAAAAATTAAAAAATAAATAAATCATAATTTTTTTTTCGTGTTCGCTGAGACTTACAATCACGAAAATAATATATGTTATGCTCCTTTACGTGCTCTATTACTCATAAAAATTTGGTAAAAAAAAAGTTGGTGCAACACTTTGAAAAAAAATTAAAAAGTGTTTCGCACCTTGTAACTTATAGATATAAGCATGACTCAACACGCACAAAATTTTATCGCTCGTGGAAGGAATTGTACATAAACAAGTTTAGACTTGTTTTCACGTTGTTTATTATATTTTATGACTTACTAACATCGCTGGTCATGCGTTGGTATTTTTATGGTATTTTTTTACTTGGGATTTTTATGGTATTTTGTTCCAAGATTTTAAAATTAGTCATTGTTAAACCAACTTATTATTTTTATAAGGTCATAATGTCTGACAAGTGCAAAAACTGTAACAAATATCTTCGTAAGATGGTTGGTTATAAAAAAGTTGTAAAAACTGAAGAAGAAGTTAAAGTGTTCAGTGATTGTTTAAATAAAACAGTAACAGTTAATGATATATTCTGTAACAAGTGTCGTCTTTTCCCATATATTAAGAAAAAAGCTTCTATTTCTAAATGTACAGCATCTGACGAGGTGTCTTCAAGCCTGGAAGTATGCGATGAAGTATCAACAGCTACAGGTGAACCAGGAGAAGCTTATGGTAACTCTGAAGATTCTGACATTGTGACGATGATTCTGATAGTGACAGTACCATAAAAATCCAAGTCAAAAGCTTCCCTTTAGAGCAATAGCAATGTCCAAGAGCGATACCAACGCATGACCAGCGATGTTAGTAAGTCATAAAATATAATAAACAACGTGAAAGCAAGTCTAAACTTGTTTCTGTACAATTCCTTCCACGAGCGATAAAATTTTGTGCGTGTTGAGTCATGCTTATATCTATAAGTTACAAGGTGCGAAACACTTTTTAATTTTTTTTCAAAGTGTTGCACCAACTTTTTTTTTTACCAAATTTTTATGAGTAATAGAGCACGTAAAGGAGCATAACATATATTATTTTCGTGATTGTAAGTCTCAGCGAACACGAAAAAAAAATTATGATTTATTTATTTTTTAATTTTTTTTATATATAAATATACTCTAAAAATTTGAAAAAAATATATGATATACTCTGCAATGTAATCTAAAAACTCGCGTTGGTCTCAACTCTTTAGCGTAATTAATTTTTGAGATATATGACTTTGAATAAAAGTCATGCGTGCGATTATTTTTTCCCATATCTCAAGGTCAAAGCGAAAGCTGGCCGCGAAAAGTACATAAATTGTGTTTATACATCAAGGCGATATTAGAACATAAGTTTCGATATAGGTTCCCATTTGGGGGCCGGATCGTCATACTTATCCGGCTATACCCTTTAGAATACAATAATTTGAGACCAATGTGTAGTAAAACGAGTATGTACGACCAAACTTTCAAGTTTGGATTAGAGCGTAGTTAACTCCTTAGTACGAGTTGCACTTATTTAGGACTTTCACTTAAAGCTATGGGACCGTTACACCATGAAGACGTCACATAATTTGATTTACTATTTACTAATGTTTGGCGTGTGATCAAAATTCAACCATAACAAATGTTCTTTTTTATTACTTGTTAGTAATAAAAAAATATATATATATTTATATCTGCTATCGACGGAGCTACTAACAGCGGAGAGAAATGTACTGAATTGTTTTATATATAGATTTAAAAATCTATACATATAATAAAATTGTGACTAAGCCGAATCTGTACGTTAAATATTTTTTGGAAAATCTTATTTAAATAGACATTATTATCGATACAGAGGCCGAATCTATAGTTTTTGGAAATTTTGTTTGCCTGTCTGTTACCGCATCACGGAAAAACCACTGAAGGGATTTTGATGAAATTTGGTATGATGATAGCTGGTTATCCGGGTCAACATAGAGGATACTTTTTATTGCGGGAAAATATCTCATCTCTAAGAAATCTATACTAAACGTTAAAACGTATGTAGGGACGATCCCGAGCGGAGCGAGGGTGAGTCGCTAGTATTATATAATCTTAGTTATTTTTAATATTTGTTATATAAATCCTAAGAATAGAAATAGGTTTATATATAATTTATATTATAACAACTCATATTATATCAATTAAGAATGAGAAGGGTCATTATTTTTATATGGCCCTTATTGTCTCTAGAACAATGGGATATGTTTAATGTTATCGTACGGTACACTTTATAGAGGGTACTGTTATTGATATGGACACATAACAATTCTTGTTTTATAACTTTCTATGTATACATTTATTTTTATTTAGAACGAGCGACTCAACTTCGCTCCGCTCGGGTTCGTCTGTATATAAATTTTAACGTTTAGTATAGATTTCCCAGAGATGACATATTTTTCCGCAGTAAAAAGTATCCTATATGTACCGTACTTATGTACCGTATATAATTAAGATTCATATAATGAATTTAGTAAAAAGCTGTTATTTTGACATTACAAACAGACTCTTCAATTTTATTTATCTCTATAGTCTATAGATGTTATCAGTGCTGAATTTTTTTCTATTAAAGATCTTTTTTTTTTTTGACAAATTCCTTGATTATATTTTGATAAGATTTACAATGTTTTAAACCCTCCAGCTGTAAGGTAAAAGATAAAAATTATGAGTCCCTTCTAGTATTCTACAATAGCCTATGAATTGATTGCCCACGTGATATTTTGAGGTGGCTAACACATGAATGTGTGACATTGTATGGCTATTTTAATATAGTGTCAGTGTGGTCTAAGCACTTCCTACTACTCTAAACTAGTATACCCATACTATTATAGTTTGTTTGGTGAGAGACCGTCAAAGACTCATTAAGTGCAACCAACTCCCGATCCCTTTCTTCTTTCTCCACCTCGAAGAAGAAGAAAGAAATGTAATCTCATATAGTAACTGAGCCAGAAACACCATTAAAACATCTGCACTAGATATTGCAAGCTTCATTAAGCCACATTCCACAAACACTATTAAGAAAAGGTGTATTACTTATCTACAACCTTTGTTGGTGACCGTGTCGATGACCAAGATAGATAATTTTTCTGAGGAAAAACATAACAGATGATCGTAAACATTTCTTTACATTGGTAAAACCGTACTATCTCGTAAATGCGTAGTTGGCATGTCTTCGAAATAATGAATCAGTATACGAAATTAGATTTTTCATTTTACAATGGGCACTATTCCACGTTATTTACGTTGGAATGTTTTTGTTAGTACCTACTCCTACAGTAATTTAATTTGTAGTAACATGTTTAGTTTACTTAAGAAATATTGAAAAGCTATTTGAATTTTAAACTGTATGTTACCGTATATAATGCCATATGTATTAAGTATAAAGCGGTTATTTTGACATAACAAACAGACACTACCATTTTATTTATATGTATAGATGTTATAAATATTTATAGCATAACGAACAACATCCTAAAAAACCTTACATATAAATAAACATAAAAACACTTCTTTCTTAGACAAGTAGTAAAGTAAATAATATAATAACTAATAAGTTGCTAGTTGAAATAATTGATAGAAATTAATTTTGAGATTTTTCGAATTTCTGTAACTATTATTTGAATCAACCTAACAAAAGAAAATCATTGGCTAATGGCTAAGTATTTAGGCCTTTGTTCTCTTTATTGCAGATGTGTATTGAAATTACGCCTTGATAAAACCCGTGTCATGCGTGTGACTTATTTTTAAACTACCCCGAAATGAGTTCATGACCTAGAAAACCATTGTTGGGATAAGACATATAAGTATGTCGTTTTTTTTTGGACATTAACACACAGCACCATCTAGTTCCATGGTAAGCTTACGAGGCTTGTGTTATGGGTACCAGATAGTTGATACACTACACATATATAATTTTAAATATGTACATACATATTGACTGGATACCCATGACTGGAGTACAAACATTCGTGCTCATCACATAAATGAATCCCTGCAGCAGGACTCGAACTCACGACCGCTGGCACAGCAAATAGGGTCACTACAAACTGAGCCAAATGTGTCGTCAAATATATAAGTATAACATATAAGTTATCAGTAATTCGAAAAATTTAGATTCAATATTAAACGTAGGATCCAATACAAGATGTGTTGAGGAAAATGTAGCTTTAATGTTATCTACTAAGTCATACATGCATATGTACTGTGTATATATTATATTATTTTATTAGAAATTTATTTACTCGTGTCTATTCTAGTAGCAACTTTATATAGTATTTATAATTTATGAGTGTTGGGACATTAGCACACGGTACCATCTAGTTCCATGGTAAGCTACGAGGCTTGTGTTATGGATACCAGATACTAGATAGTAGGTTAAAATCTCTCAAACAAACATTGCGTCTTAAAATTAAAGAAAACGATAGAATCTTACAAATTATACATATCGACTCTAACATCGTGGAACAAACGCACAGGACATGGAAGAAGTGTCTTAAACACTGAAATGTTTCCTTTGAGTAAATCTTGATAAATTCAATGTTAAAGGTACTTTTCTTCCATGTCCTATCGATTTCTTCCATCCTATATACTATAACTAAAGAGAAAGATAATATTTAGATAGACGATGCGACGTTTAAAAATATTTAGCGATTTTGATTGGCGATAATCGCGGGGAAGCATATTTCATAGCTTTACAACTTTAACAGTGAGAGAGTAGCCATAGTAATTTATGTATGTACAAACGCCGTCAAAATAAGAATTTCTTTATTACAGAATGACCATAATTTAATTCTATACTATATTATTAATGCACTGTTGACTAAATGTGAAAGTGTTCATTTGTTGGTTTCTTTACTAAGATGTATTGTTTTTGTGTAGAGATTATACTTAGAGGGAATGAAAATAAATACATATATCTCTTTTATTATGACGTTCCCACGTGATATGGCTGGTGCTAAAATAAATATAATACGAGAAATCAATATTTTAAAATATCACAAAATGCGAAACATCACACATGATATTGGCTCGACTAGTGACTCATCCTCGCCCCACTCGGGTTTATCCCTAGTTACGTTTTAAGGTTTAGTAGGTATAAATTTCTCAGAGATGAGATATTTTCCCGCAATAAAAAGCATCCTATATGTTGACCCGGATAACCAGCCATCATCATACCAAATTTCATCAAAATATATCTAGTGGTTTTCTCGTGATACGTTCCCAGACAGACAGACAAAAATTCTAAAAACTATAGATTCGGCGTCTGTATTGATAATAATGACTATTTCATTAAAATTTTCCAATAAATATTTTATGTACAGATTCGACTCAGAATTTTATTATATGTATAGATAATGTTCACGCGAAATATAACTAAAGATATTATGTTTTGTTTATGTATAGTAAGAATTGTATAGTAATATAATATAGGTTATCGAGAAGCATTGGACAGCGTGACCTCAGACTTGACTAATATATTATGACTTCGAATACCGAGGTAATGCATGACATTACAACCAGCGGATGCTGATAAAATGTATAACTTATAGTGTTATAATAATAATAATCCATGTAGCCCATCAAAACTTCATAGGCCCAAATTACTTTTCCACATTTCCCATAGTCTCTACCACTATCCGGTGACGGACATTGAGCAATTCCATATAGGTTTCTCAGAGATGGATCCCAGCTAATGCGTCACATTAAACAAATTTTAAATCTCTTAAGGGGCCCCTACATGTTAGACCTGTCGCCAGGTAAGCCTTTCGAAGGACTGGGTTCCTTCAGCCTGTAAAATCCGAAGAGATACAAATAATACCCGATTTTGGTCATGGTGGCCATATTATTAAGACGTCGGCACAGGAGTTATAGTGCCCAAAGTACACTCTATTCTTTTCACTTTCAATATCTTCGACATTAAGTCGATATAAATCGATTCGAGCAACTATTGGCAGAAAACTCCTATAACTACAGTTTACCTGACAAGCTCTCAAACTAAAAAAAGTAACTGTTGGGTTTCTCGTTGCTCTTTTTAGCAGAACTGTCATCCGAGCAGCGATGTCGCAATTTTTTCACGGACTTGCAATACTGATATTTAGCTTAAAAATAAAAGTTTTCAAAAGTGCTTGTAAAAGTTTTATTGAATAAAGTATTTATAATATTTTGACGGTTACGTTTCACATGCTATAGAGATTCTGTCAGAACCATATCTTCAGTAGGTCAAATAATCGATAGATAGGTTATTCGTTTGAGCCGTTACCATTTTCATTATCACTTTATTTATATGGTTAGTTGCTATGAACTCTTTCGTTTGAATTTTAGGACATTAATCAAATTGAGTAATATTTTAGACTTTCTATTTCAGAAATGTTTTTTCTGGTGGAAATATTATTATTTTTTTCTTTTTAAAACTTTCTCTGTTATATCTCTTGATGGACTTTAAAAACTGTTACAGTAGTTCCCATTCACGCCATTAAATTCATATTAAAAAGAAAAACATATATAAGGATTCAATCTTACTATTTTAACTTATAGATTCTAAGGTTAGGGGAGACCGGGGCTGGTTGACCAAGTTTCAGCTTAAAGGTTTCTATTTCTATTTCTTTAGAGTATATTAATTTAAAAACGGGTTCAGTTCATAGATTAACTATTAAGCTTTGCAAAAAAGTTGCAAAAAGCACGTTATTCATTATGATTTAGAGTACAGGCCAGTTTTTGTAGAATAGGAAAAACTGGTCAACCTACCCCATGCTTGGGGTAGGTTGACTATTCACCTGGGGTAAGTTGACCTATGAAGTTGTAAGGGCAAAATCTACGAGGAAATAGGATAAAAGACACAAAAATGTATTACTCATTTTTTTTATTGAAACCAAGGCGATCTTCCGCCATATCAATTAAACACAATAAAATTCAAATTATAAGAATAAACAATCAGACATTTAAACATTAGGCAATTTGAGTACCTAAAAATAAACAAAGTTTTTTCACAAAACACAAAATACTTTCTCATTAAGTATTTAAAACAAAATGAAATAATTTCTTGCAAACTTTAACCATTTGGTAACAAATTATCATATCTATCTAATATATATTCTAATATATATATAAATATATATATATTTGTGTATATGTTATAGGTATATTATTTTATTAATAAAATAAATTATTTTGAGATCATACTATCCAATTAGTCTTCTAAATCGGAGGTGCAATTTTTGCATTCATAGAACAATATGTTCCCGTTTACAAATTTTGTGTATGCTCGCGACTTGCACACAGTGCACTGAACCCATTCTTCTCCAAAAATACTGGAGCGATAAGATTCAGTGCACTCCATACAAAATGTTTCATCCACATCACTTTTCTATTAAATCTTTGGATGTACTCCCTCTATTAGTCTTTCTTTTGTATGTTCGCATGGTCCTGAAACAATATCCATAATATCATGTTGCTGGTTGACCAGGTGGTCAACCAACCCCCTTATACATTAGTCTACTAGCCCCGAACCACTTTTTAACTTTTAACCACATTCCATAACCTCAAAACTGCGACGAAATCAAATAAAATAATACATAAAAGAAAGAACATGAATCAAACATTCGTTATAAACTCTTTGACAATCAATAACCATGAATAAATAGGCGTTATTACAAATAATATTACGACAAAAAAAATTACTTACGTGTGTTGTTTTTCAATATTACGTTCCTTCTCTCAAACGACGTGCGTGCGCGACGCCGCGTTCTCGGTGGCGAAGCGGGGGGAGGTGACGGTCTTTCGTGTCTCACTGGTTAGCTGAAGGCTATTGCCTCGGACGAGTTTTTGATAGTTAGTCAACCTACCCCTATAGTCAACTAGCCCCGGTCTCCCCTAAGTATTATTATTAATCTTTGAACTTCAGGTCATAATACAAGAGAAATTATAATGATAAATGATATTTCAATTTTATCTGTCATATTACATGCAATCTGCACGTGCATAAAATATGTAAACAAGTTGAGATGGGGTTGTTAGGCGATCACGTAAATTAAATGAATCTAGATGTTCTAGAAGACATAAAGTTTATCGCACATTTAACGCATTCTTGCCTTTTAAGTAATGTTTGTTTATCATATTGTTTTTAATAAGCAGATGTTTGCAAGCATTGTTCTAAAGTCGTGACTTATCCTCACTACGTTTGTGTCCTTAGGTGACTTCTGCGATAGTAACATCGTATGCGAGACCTGATTCTGTAGAAGCTTAGAAACTGTATAAATTAGTTCAAAATAAATATTGTAATAAATATTAGTTAATTTTAAGAAATTTTGTATGTAGGTATACTTAACAGAGCGAAATGGTTGTTTTAACGATAGAGCTCTTAAATAAAGAAAAAAAACATCATATTTTTTTTTTCTTTATAACACAACTAGCGACTCACCCTCGCTTCGCTCGGGTTCAAGAATTATTTAATGTTATTTATTATTATTTATTATTTAATTTATTTAACTTAGCTTCAATCCCTAGCTTGATTCCGCATACAAACTTTCATCTCCATTTTCACCCCCTTTAGGGATAATTTCCGGATAAAAAAGTATCCTATGTCCTTCCCAGGGTCTCAAGCTATCTTCTGACCAAATTTCATCTAAATCGGTTCAGTGCATCCAGAGATTACCCCCCACAACGTCACAAACTCACAAATTTTACCTCTTTATAATATTAGTATAGATAAACGTCATATTTTGTCAATTTTTTTTCCAACACCTGCCAAAATAATATGGTAGATATTATATACAATAATAATAATAATATGGTAAGCTTACGAAAATAAAGAAATATTAAAAATATGGTGACGTACGAATAAATACAAGTACATTGACTTATTTGGATATTAAAAAAAACACACAAAAGTCTAATCGCCAGACATGTAAATTAATTGTTAACGCTACTTGATAATGACTTAATGTTGTTGTTCTTTATTTAAATATGTTATGTAACATATAAAAAATGTTATATATTTGAATGTACTTTTGTTTTTTGTGTGTTCAGTCTTTTTTCAGGGTTCCGAACCCAAAGGGTAAAACGGGACCCTATTACTAAGACTTCACTGTCCGTCTGTCTGTCTGTCCGTCTGTCCCCAGGCTGTATCTCATGCACCGTGATAGACAGTTGAAATTTTCATAGATGACGTATTTCTGTTGCCGCTATAACAACAAATACTAAAAAACAGTATAAAATAAATATTTAAGGGGGCTCCCATACAACACACGTGATTTTTTTGCTCGATATTGATAACGGCAACAGGTAGACGCTTGAAATATTCACAGAATATTTAGTTACATATTAACTTTAAAAATTAATAATCAAATTAAAATAAAACAAATATTTAAGCGGGGCTCCCATACAACAAACATGTTTTTTTTCCGTTTTTATAGATAATGGTACGGGACGCGAACCCGCGACCGCTGGCACAACAAGTAGGGTCACTACAAACTGAGCCATACCTGTCGTCATAATCTATCTGTATAAAAAAACATAACGTATCTATATAAAAAAAAACTAGACACACAGGAAAAAGAGAGGCATATAGAGTGATATGATATATCTGCTTCCGGAAGTTTTGTGTATATAATATGTGCAATTGAGGCTGAGTTTATCAACAGACTGCACAAATTACGTGCTTTATTGACAGTTTGCTAGTTAAGTAACAGATATTATAAGTGAATAATATATTTATGCCACAGCTGTGCATGTTTCTGTTAGTATGTATGTATGTATGTATGTATGTATGTATGTATGTATGTATGTATGTATGTATGTATGTATGTATGTATGTATGTATTCAGCCCTTTTTAACGACCCACTGCTGGGCACGGATCTCCCTTCAATACGAGGGGGATCAGGCCATAGTCCACCACGCTGGCCAAGTGCGGGTTGGTGGATTTCACATGTCTTTCGAAAACTTGCTACGTTCTCTCAGACATACAGGTTTCCTCACGATGTTTTTCATCACCGTGGCACGTGGTAATCATGTTAGAAATAATTCGCACATGCAAATGTCAGAGGTGCGAGACCCGGGATTTGATCCCGCTTCACTCGGTTTCCCAAGCGACCGCGTTACCACTGGGCTACCACTGCGTAGATGTTTTGCGTATTCTTTAAAAATAATAATCTATACTAATATTTGTATTATAAATGTGAAAGTGTGTTTGTTTGATTGTTTGTTCTTCTTTTACGTAGAAACAGATTGACGGATTGGCGTGACTTTTTGTGAGGAGATAGTTGCAACTTGGAGGGCTTGAGAGTGACATAGGCTTAGTACTGTTTACCGCGGTAGATTATCTAATATCTACGAAAAACACTATAATACAACCCACCACAATTCATCATACCTATAATATTATGTAGTCTATCTGTTCCATACTAACCGTTAAAACGTACCTAGCGATTTAGACGAATCTGAGGGAAGCGAGGGTAAACCGCTGGTATACGTATACGTGTGTACGTTAAGAGCACCTGCTCTTACGATTTGTGGTTACGATTCTTTATCTGGACCTTGTCCATGCCCCAAATACGTCATATAACGTCATACTCAGCAGATGCGGTCAACCGCTTTCTCGTGTATATTTAATGATTTTGTCATATTAACACTACTACTACTATATTTAAATACGTATATTAGCTGCATGAAATCTTATAATATTAGATAAGCAATTCTTGGAAATATATATGTGTTCAGACCTTTTTAACGTCCCACTGCTGAGCACGGGCCTCCCTTCAATACGAGGGGGATCAGGCTATAATATATGTACATACTGTATATACATAAATATATTTCGTGTATCTCGATAACGGTTCTAACAATTTGGATCAAATTTTGTATTTAGATAATGGTTTGTTTTTTAAGTTTATCTATATCAAAAAAATAACGCAATTTTTATTTCTCTTCCGAAAAATCCACCAAGTATTATTGATAATATACGTAAAGTACTGTAATGATGTTATTAAATGAGACAACCTTTATTTTCCTGTTAATTACTAACTTAATAGGTCTTTATAGTCATTATAGTCCAGTCAATTAAGCAAAAATAAGGGGTCAATCTCGGAATGAGAGATAATAAGCTGTAAACTCGTATAGAGCTTCAATTTGGTGTTCTAACAGTTGTCTTAAAAGTCTCATAAAGTCCCGTGTCTGCGCCGTAAGTTATTTAAGGTCAAAAGTCAAAAAAATCTAGTTCTTCGCGATTATCTCGGTTCCTATAGCTCCAATGATATTAATATTCATTATAAAAATATACTACTACCACCTACATATAATAAAATTCTGAGTCGAATGAATACATTAAATATTTTTTTGGAAAATCTTATTGAAGTAGTCATTATTATCGATACAGAGGCCGAATTTATAGTTTTTAGATTTTTTTCGGTCTTGTCTGTCTGGGAACGCATCACGTGAAAACCACTGGACAGATTTTGATGAAATATGGTATAATGATAGCTGGTTATCCACATCAATGTTTACTATATTTATTAGATACTTTTTACTGCGGGAAAATATCTCATCTCTGAGAAATCTATACTAACCGTTAAAACGTAAGTAGGGACGAACCCGAACAGAGCGAGGGTTAGACGCTAGTTAATAATAAAACAATAGTAAGTACCCAAACTCAATAAAACTGTCTTATATGACCACAAGACCCTAGTTACGGTGACTTAACTCATTTGCTCTCATACACGTGTCGCCGAAGTCATACGTCTCAACAAAGATCGACCTTGACGAGATGCGTAGGCGATGTTAATAATGTTAATGTAAACCAGTTACCGATATTCAATTTAACTGTCCCAACTTATATAACGTTTTATCTTATTAACTTCACAAAATTATAAGATCCGTGCTGTGAGTAATGCCCTCACTATGCTAACGCGTCTGATATTAATATTTTGTTATATTTTCTACGTGCAATAAGAATAACTAAACAAACAAGTATTATTAATATAAATATAAGGTACTATAACTTGTACGTATTCAGCCCTTTTAAAGTCCCACTGCTGGGCATGGGTCTCCCTCCAATACGAGGGGGATCAGACCATAGTCCACAGCGCTGGGCAAGTGCGCTTTGGCGGACTTCACATGTCTTTCGAAAACTTGCTAGGTTCTCTCAGGCACGCAGTTTTTCTCACAAATGTTTTTCTTAATGTTAGAAATAATTCGCACACGAAAATCACTATGAGTAAATAATAACATCGACGGTGGAAAGGCAAATTGTATTAACCGCCATTTTAGGCGATATCGAGTTATATATACCGTTGGAATCGGGAGAATGAGCTCTTTCGAATGGTCCTGGTTTCAGCTCGATCTGATGACTTTTATGGTCGTTAATACACCAGTGATTTTGAAGTTTTTCATATTTTTTTGTGTTTTAACTCCATAGTAAATAGTCGATTTTGTCATAAAAACACCTCTCAACAAAAAATTTTACCTTATGCTACTTTGCCTTGCTTGACTTTAACTAAATTTAAATGATAAAACAATTTACCAAATTATAATATTATTATTTTTGTAATTGATACATTATACCCAACATGACTTTTCTTCATCAATAGAATTAAAACATTTTACTCCGATTTTAAATGTTAGTAATTGTAAGTTAACACATTTTACTCTACTCTAAAATGCTATTGTTTCCAAGATAATATATTTTACCTATCCAAAATAAGGTAACATTATGCGTTGAGTCATTTTGCTGCTCTTTCTAGAACCAATTTTAATACAATAAAACAAATTTACTTGTTTTTTTTACAAATAAACTCTGCATTCAAACTGACTGTACTAGTTTTATTTTTGGCATTAAACTACTTTATAATTTTTTATATCATACAAAAATTGGTGGTTAAACCATACAAAATAAAGCAAATTGCCAGTAAATCAGACAATAATATTTAAGTACGGGCTGATGCGTAGGCGCTTTAGTGATCTTCTTCTTCTGCCTGACATTATTAATCCCGGCTATCACCAGGGTCTGCCTTCCTGCTTAGCCTTCTCCACTTTGCACGGTCTTTAGCATCATCCTGTGTTAGCCTTTTGGCTCTCATGTCCTGCTTCACGACATCCAGCCATCGCTTTCTTGGACGCCCGGGAGATCTTGTTCCAGGGACAGATATATCAAGGCACTTTCTTTCGATATAGTCCTCAGACCGAAGCACGACATGGCCATATCACCTCAGACGACGCTCTTGAAGCTTATCCGCTACGTCACGGACCCCGAGACTGCCACGGATGAACGTCTTGCGTACGCGGTCAGCCCGCGTTACACTGCACATCCACCTCAGCATCTTCATCTCCGTGACGTGAAGCTCTTGAGTGTGCCGAGATAGCGCTGGCCAGCACTCGCTTCCGTATAAAAGGACCGGTCGGATGATGCTCTAGTATATCTGTCCCTTGAGCTTGGGCGGTATTCTGCGATCACAGACGACACCTGTGACCTCCCGCCATTTGGTCCAAGCAGCACTTATACGGACTTGAACGTCGTGATCAATGCTTCCGGACTCATGCAGGACGGATCCAAGGTACCTGAATTTGTCCGACTTAACGTCTGGTTCAAGTCCTATTTGGGTGGTGCTAGAGTCCGGACTCCCGCAAGCCATGTACTCAGTCTTCACCACATTTAGTTTGAGACCGCCGTTTTCAAGCGTACCCTTCCACAGGTTCACCCTACGCTCCAGCTCCAGCCGGCACTCATCAACGAGCGCTATGTCATCGGCATACATCATTAGCCATGGAGGCTGGTCCTGGATGTATGCCGAGACAACATTGAATACTAATCACGGAAACGGGATCGCGGTACATATCCCTAATAATGTCAATATAGGCCTTAGGCACACCTTTGAATCGCAACGCCAACCAGATACATTGACGAGGCACACAGTCAAAGGCCTTCTGCAGGTCCAAAAATGCCAAATGCAGAGCTCTCCTTTTCTTCCTGTAAGCCCCGATCAAAGTTCTGAGGGCAAAAATGACGTACATGGTGCTCGATCCCAGCTGGAACCCATATTGACACTCAGAGACAGTACACTCTTGGCGGAGCCTGAGGTCGATCACGCGTTCGAAGAGCTTCATGGTGTGACACATGATTTTGATCCCTCTATAACTACCACAATTCTGAACACTTCCCCTGCCTTTGTATATAGTGGTTATAAAACTAAAACGCCACTGATTGGGCATCTTTCCAGTGTTCACGATGCAGTTAAAGAGATCAGTAAGCATGAGCACACCAAGAGAGCCTAACGATTTCCATGCCTCGGTATGTCGTCAGGTCCCACCGCTTTTCGGTTCTTCATGCGGCGAAGACAATCCCGAGTTTCGTCAGGAGTTATTGGGGCAACAAGTCCGAGGTTAGGGGGTGGTTCTGATGGAAGACTATATGCGTGCTGGTAGTTCAGCAGCTCCCGGAAGTAGTCTTTCCATCTCTCCTTTACAGAGGCATGGTTACAAAGCAGCTTGTCCTGTGAGTCCCTGACGCAAAGACATTCTGTGAGCTGGTATATAAGCTGGTAACCCTATCCGATTTTACGGGACTTATTGCCCTTCCAGCGAGTTTCCTGAAAGAAAGCTCACTGGACTCAACGTCTCATGAGTACATCTGCGAGTTCCCTGCATCGTCCTGTTAGAGAGCCAATATTCCACGTTGCAAAGTGGAGTTTCCGTCTGGGTACCAACTTCTTTAGCCGTGCCCGTACTCGACACGGCAGCCCTTGCCCACTTGTCGCAGGTATAGGGCGAAGTGCCTGCGCGTCGTTTACCAGCGACGCCCTAGCCGTACCCAGCATTTTCTTGGTCCTCCACATATAAATGGCGAAATTGGTTTTAAATGGAGCGATTGCCATCTGACCTCCAAAACCTCACATTTTGTGGGCAAAGCCAGGATAAGGAATGGGTCAAAAAGAGGGAAAGGGAGAGGGAAGTCATTAAGAAGGAGGAGAAGAAAAAGGGGAGGACTGAACACCACTTTCACGAACTGGATAAAGGTATGATAGTGGTGGCTCGAAAACCCGGGGTCGCGTACCCGTATGTTCTGAAACAATAATCAGACAAATACGTAGCAGGACACCCTCTTCAGTGATATTGCTAATGAAAAGCATAGCGACTTAGTTAAACTATGTAGAACCTTCGCCATTCCTCAAAGATATCATAGTGAGTATTTGAATCTTCGTACCTCCGCCAATAAGGCAGATGTTCTACCAGACTCAGATTTTAAAGACATTCTTTATGTTGAGTTAGATGATAACTTAGTATTACCTAAAAAGTTGATGAAAAATGTTACTTATACTTTATGTTTGATAAAAGTTGACAATGTCATGTTATTCAAAATTTTTGCTTATTTTGTAGAGATGACTTTAAAAAGACTAACTTAATATTAAAAGTATAGTTATTGATTGTAAACGTCAGTATAAAAGTTTAATTCAGTTTTTTTAAATATAACTTTTTGATAAATATAATTTTAGTAAAACATTTACCTTCATTTTTCATTTTTTTACAATTTTCAGGATTTTGTTAAGTTTTCAAAAGTTTAGTTTGTGGCTTAAGTTATATTTAAGTGTATGGTCATGTATTAAGTACATATATGGGCCACTTGGCCAACTTTGTTCGAATACAATGATGTCTGTACAACTGTTTTTCCAGGTTCGCATAGATATGAAAAAGTTACATAAAAGTGTTTACCTCTCTCTGGTCATGATTGGATTTGTTTTTAAGTCATTTTACTCGATAGAAATATCACATTTATTTGGATATAAAACAATTTACTTGAAAATATTTAAATTATATTTTGGATATAAAACACTTTGCTTGAAATTTTTTGGATATAATATTTGGATATAAACTAATTTTACCTATCTGAGATTTTGTGGTATTTTGTATTAAATCCATAAATTAATACAAATATTAGACATACTTTATTTTTTATTACATGTATCCATTTGTAATAAATTTTATTACTAATTCACTTAAATTTCATAGAGATATCTTCAATACTTTAAAAGTTATGAAGTTTTTAAAACTTTAATCGTCTCTCCTGGACATTTTACTAAATGGCGGATAATACATTTTGCCTTTCCATCGTCGACATAGAGATTTCTTTTATTAGTCCAAGCGAAATGCAATTTGGGTACAAAATGAAACAATATATGGACTCATTTGATTTGTTTTAACTAGTATTGAAGAGCATACATTATTATATACCTACTATTAACTGCCTCTGTGGTCTAGTAGTTAAGCTCGAGTCTAAGCTGTAGATCCTGCATCCTTGTCGTCCCACTGGAACATGAAAGGGTCAGGAATAGAGAGTGCACGATGTGTCTGCACGTACACGCTCTGCACTATAATATCTCCTGCGATATATTATAGTGCTGTGGCCAAAATATGTTAGAAGGACGTCAATTTATAATGTATAATGTAAAGGCTTAAGATATTTTTTTTAAAATACGAAGCGTGTTGTGTTCTTCTATAATTGTGAGTGCATATAGGTTAAGTTTTGTTAATGTATTAGTGTAAGTTATTTGTGTACTAACGCTAGAGATCCTAATAAAAATAAATAAAAAATAAATAAAAAATAAACAAAAAATAAATAAAAATAAATTCACTTAAAAAAATACATAGAAAAAATTATTTTTAAAACTTTGACACGCTTTTTGGTGTTATCAGTCTTGTTTTTTGTAAACATTTTTGCCCAGCAATGAAAAGTACATCACCTACAGTTACATCACTTGTTTGCTGGAATTTTTATGCATGTCTAATTAATTTCGTAAGCGGATAATTTCTTTATCAATACCGCATTTATTTCAAGAAGTTTCGAAATTGAATATTTCACAAGTGAATTACGGTTTTTCTTACTTCTTATCTGTTTATTTTTTATATGACATTAAAATTAGTACAAAATATATTCATTACAATTTATACAAACAGTAAATATATGTACATATTGTCAATAAAACTGAAGTGTCAAATTAACAGCTTTTTACTAAATACATTATTAAAATTTTTGTCTGTTTGTCTGCTTATTTGTTCCGGCTAAGCTCCGAAACGTCTGGACCGAATTTCACTAGCAGATAGCTAATGTTATAAGGAGTAACTTGGCTACTTTTGTTTTAGAAAAAGAATTAGGATTTCGCTCAAAAAGTTACAATAAACCTAATATCAAAAAAATAAAAACGTACATACTTTAATAAATACAGTTTAATTTAAAAACTTAGCTGGATATTATGGGAAAGAAATGCGTAAATTACAATTGTATTCGTTGCATAAATACAATAGGTCGGTTTTCGCCATAACTTAAGATTTGTAATTCTATTATAATGGCTTAAATTGCGATGGCTGAATCAGACACGGCTGTATCAAATTACACAGTTCAGCGCAAACAATCTGGCGTTACCAACGAACCGTTTTAAACAATTAGGTGTTGAAATAAAAAGCTTATCAAAAAATTACTTCAACATAAATTACACTTTGTAGTAGGCGGAGGAAACCCAGAGATATTATTCAGTTTTTCTATTTTCATCAATATTAAGGTTGACGCGGGGTTGAAAGTAATACCTATAAATATTTACCGTGTCTGAGAATCGAATCTGTTGCAACATAACATCTGACAATAACATTTCCATGGTTTTTTTTCGTCATTTGATATATTTTACATATATTTTTCTGTCCTTTGTTTCAGGGAGTAACATGGGGGAAAGCATTTTTAGTTGCAGCAGAAAATAATGCAGCATTACCATATTTATCTACCAGAGAATGCCAGCTAGGAGGATATCGGACTTACACTGTTAATTTCCATCCAAAACCCTCATTTTTACCATCAAACAGTAATTCAGATAAGAAAGACGCCTTTCTATACATTGCCGTGCCAGAAAATAAACATTGGCTCGGCGCTGCCCCTTTACCTGAAATGGCTAAGCAAATTTTAGAATGCCGTGGTTCCTCTGGCTCGAATGTAGAGTACCTGTTAAAATTAGCGGACTTCATGAGAGAAGAAATACCTGAAGCTTTGGACGATCATTTGTTTTCTTTGGAAAGGCTGGTTAGGAAATTCGCAGCGGATATGAGGATATGCTTAAGATCTCTAATGGTGGAAAAAGAAGAGAGTGATCCGGAACCTCAAGTTCAAGCAGTCGTTCCAAGCTATCAGTTCGCCTCAAGAATTCCAGATAAAAAATTACGTTGTGTCAATATGTGATTCCCATTTGAATGGATTGCAGCTTTTTTTTCTGTGGATGTAAAAGTTATTTTTGTGGCTGGCCACTTAACTTTACATTCTGTTACACGTTTTTTCTGGATGCTTCAAAATATCGATGTTCGTTTCATATACGAGTATTTTGCGGAATCTTATACAATTTATTGTGGGTAAGAGTGATCTCGTTATTTAATTACATTATCGATTTTTTTGATTGCTATTTGTGGTTGATCTAAAATAAATATACGTCAGAGAAGATAAATAAAAAAATATTTTCCATCCTTTTCTATCGAATACAATTAAAGAAAAATGGAAAAATCAAACCATTTTTATTTTTGTTTTAATGCTCTATATTATATCTATATATTTTAATTTGGGGCTTTTTGACTATTGACGTTATTCTAATCAAAGATTGTGATAGTCTAGTTTCTATTACAGAGGCAATGCAATTAATTGCCTTAACCGAAATAGGTCTTGTTATAGACAAAATGTATGGACGCAGTTTGATAACAATGTTGAACGGATACATTTGTGACTGCCTATATGACATTTATTTTGTATAATGTTTATTTATATGGTATTCAGCCTTTTTTAACGTCCAACTGCTGGGCACGAACCTTCCTTTAGTACAAGGGATCAGGGCTGTTATCCACCACGCTGGCAAGTTGGCGGGCTTTATTTGGTACTACGCCTGGATATTTATATAAAAATTGTTAATTTTGAAATTTGATTTTTATTAATATAAAAATAATCCGAAATTGCCCACGCTATAATATGAATGGTGGAAATGCTGTATTTGGTTGTTGTAATTGCATATAAAGTAATTAAATTCGGAACATTTTTAAACTATTATAATATATATTATAGATACAAGAACAACAACAAATGCACATAATGTCCAAATCTAACCGCTAATGATTATTCTTGAGGCTATAATCATTAGTGGTTAGATTTAGACATAAATTGAAAATTACTCCATGTGCCTATATTAACTCGTTCGTTATTTCATTGTTAGATCTAAAACTGACAAAGTATTATATGAATCTAGTTTAAGCTATCATGTGATTTTTCTTGTAAAAAAATTGTTTTATTTATGTGCGTGTTATTAATTAAAAATGTTTTGTTTTAAAGTATTCTATATAAGATTAGGATATAACGATTTTGTATGAATTTTGTATAATCGACTATGTAAGGCTTAAGCCATGTTTACTGACAGATAATAAATTCAATGACAAATTGTTATGTTTTTTTTATTTACATATATTTTCATTGAAGTTAAAAACGACAAGGATTTATAAAGAATAATAACCCAATTATGAAAATAATGCTTCAAAAACAACTGATTTTACTAACTTCACTTACATTTTTTAGAAAAATTGCGCCAAAGCGCGAATGGTGATTGGAAAATGAATCTATACATATAATAAAACTGTAGAGGTCGAATGTCTGTACATAGAGAAAAAAAATGCTAAAAACCGAATCAGGGGGATGTAAGAAGAGAAACAGAACAAATCCAGATTTTTTTTTAATTTTTTTGTTTCTCCATCTGTTTGTCTGTTTCTACGGGCTAATCTCCGAAACTATAGGACCGATTAAAATGAAATTTTGCATGGTGGTACCTTACATCCCTGGTCAACATTTTAGATACTTTTCATTCCAGAAAATTAAAGAGTTCCTGTGGGATAGTTAAAAAACTGTAGTAACTTATACAGCTTAGTGCACAAAAAGTACTGATTGGATTTTAATTAAACTACAATAATATAGTTCATACATCAGAATAACAAACAGGTTACTTTTTATCCCGGAAAAATGTACGATTCCCGTGGGATAGATTTGTTTTTGTTTGACTAGAGGCGAACCCAAACGAAGCGAGAGTGAGCCGCTAGTTACAAAATATAAATCCAAGGGACAAGCATTTAATGTTTAATGTACTATGGAGAACGTCCCTCTACCAAAGCCAATTTAAAAATGTCTAAAATTGAATACTGCCGTCATAAGAAAGAAGACCGTAGATAACTAACCATTTGGTCAAAAATGACTTATATGCACATTCGGAATCAGCAAAAAAAATGCTACTTGATAGTCTTACTCATAAACCTCTAAGACTTATGAATCCGGAGATACAATAACCATTTTAATCGTAACTACGTCAAAACTAGTAGTAATTTTGACGTAGTAAAACAAAACTTCAAATATCTCGAATACAACTTTGACGAAGTTAAGGCTTTCTTTCTTATGATGGCAGAATATACGATATATAACTACTAGTGCCATCTATTATAGAATTCTTCAATTAATTATGCGACATAAAAATTTCTTAAAACATGGAAGAGATGGCGCTGTACTATAGGCCTATTTTTTAATAAGTAGCTATAATTATATAGGTTTTGTACATATAAATATTTTTTTAATTCTTTTTTTCTATGTTTTCCCGCTGTAAAATGTACCCTATATGTTGACCCGAATAACCAGCTATCATCATACCAAGTTTCATCAAAGTCTGTCCAGTGATGTTTTTTGTTGTGATATTTTTGATTGTGATGAGTTTTCTCGTGATGTGTACCCAGACCGATAAAAAATCTAAAAACTATATATTCAGCCTCAGTATCGATAATAATAACTATTTTAATAAGATTTTCAAAAAAATATTTAATGTACGTATGTACAGATTCGATTCAGAATTTTATTATAAACTAGCGACTTACCCTCGTTTCGCTCGGGTGCGTCCCTAGGTACGTTTTAATTTTCTTGAGCAAATTTTCTAATAATCTTTAATTTTCTTGAGAAAATTTTCTAAATTAAAAGTAGCCTAAATTACTATACTATATAATTATTATTTACTATACTATACTATATAATTACTACTTAGCTATCTGCCAGTGAAAGTCCCGTTAAAATTTGTCCAGCCATTTCGGAGATTGGCTAATCTGGAACAAACAGACAGACAGACGGACAAAAAATTTCAAAAATTGTGTTTTATTATAAGTACCTACAGTGTATAATTCCATAATAATATACATTTAGTATAAAGCTGTTATTTTGACATTACAAACAGACACTTCAATTTTATTTATCTGTATAGATATGAATAGATAATCTAATAACTAAAAATGTTTGAATAAAAACTCATTTAAATTTGCACTAAACATATTTTATTCCACATCGGCTCATTAAAACATCGATACAATACATATGATCAAATATACAAACAAGATAAGAAACTTCAATAAGTATTTCATTTGATAATGCACGACTTTTGATACTATTTACATATAATTAATTCCATTCCATTACTTTCTATAATAACATCGAAAATTGGATTTCTATCATAAATTAAAACTAATAACGCATAGATAATTTCAATTTCAAACAGACACGTGGGAATAACTACATTATACTCTAGGCTTTATTGCACTAGGTTACAATTTAAAAAAAAAACCACGTAGCCAATCTTTTTTAAAGTATATTTTAATAATATTTACATTGAACATTAACTTTTATCTTTTATCTAACTAAATTCTAATTAAGTACAATTAATTATAGCAATTTTATTCGACTGAAGTTATCAGTCAAACTAAAAAAAAATAGAAGGGACTAGATTTTTGCTATTATTTTTAAAATATCGGATTATATGCATTATTTACTATGCAAATGTGACTAACAATGTGTTATTTAAAGTGTTATTGTTATCGGCAGCCTTATTTAAAAAAAAAGCAATCTTATTTAGGAAAACAAATGAATATTGACGTCAAAAAGTCAAATTATAGTAATTAATCGTTTATTAATGCATATAATCTAATATTTTTATAGGGTTGCTACAGAATTATTTAAAACGTAATAACCAATTATAATAAAGTAAAAAATGTCTAAAACCAGGAACGAAATGAGAGTAAGACGCGGAAATATTTAATTAAAGTAGCTATACGCTATAATACTTTCATAAAATACAGCGATTCGTAAACAAACTTTGGTACTAATATATTTATATACAAAAAACCTCATAATATAAAGAAAAAAAAGAAAATTATTTACAAAATAAATGAAATATTATGCTTTGTCATGAATATTTGGTAAATTACAACTAAAAAAAATAAATATTAAAAATAAGAATGTCATGTCAATCATACGACATTACGCATAGCAACACAAATTTTGTATTGTTTTTTTTTTTTTTTCATAAATATGTATCGAAATAAACTTATCAGAATAAAATACGCGTTTATATTTTTACTATAACCTAAAGTAAAATCTGTAGATAATATAATAAATAAAATACAGATAAAATAAAAATATTTCACTAAATAATAGTTAGTCTGTAGACTTCCCTGACATTTATTAAACACTAAGGTGGGAAAAAGAAATTGCTACATTATCTTAGGATAATAAAAAATGCAATTAATCTCATTATGAACGAGTATAATATAATAAAAATGAAATACTGAAAAAATAGTAATAACTTTTTGTTTACGTCTAGCTTCTACTACGAATCAAATATTCGAAACTAGATACCGTAAAATGTGTAATAACAAAGTAATTGTTAACGTAACTACTGTGAATAAAGTAAAGATTCGTAAACAAATGATTCGGATCATCCTCCAATCGATTAATCCTCACTCAATCTCTGCAATATTGTTTCTTTACCAACAGATACAGTGCTACAAGGATCATTTGACACTTAGCTGACATTGACATGAGGGCGTGGGTGTGAAATTTGGGTTTTTCTTTTATATAAAAAAAAAAAACTCTTAACCTCTATAACATCACTTCATATTTTGAAATATTTTTATTGAAACAAAAGCACGAAATATCCACAACAAACATCAACTCCAACTTCTCTCAAAAGTGACGATATACAAGATGGCGGTGTTAGTTCTGATTTCGACCACGTCCCAAATGATCCTTGTAGCACTGTACCTCTTTACCTTTACAAAACATAGACATACATAGAAACTTATCTATGCATTGTCATGGAACTTAAAAATCATTTATAACCACTCAAGTCAATAAAACTGACCTTACTACATCTGTACAATACCATACGTATCAGAAAATCTAATTGATTTTCTTCTTAAAAATCAAATTCTCAATACTATGAACCTGTAAAAAGGTATATTTTACATTTATTTTATGAACGGAAACTCGCTATCACTCTCATCACCAGAACCATCATAGCTAGAGGGTGGTGTATCTAGCTGAGGTAGACCTAGATCTAGATATTCTTGGTTAGCTGTAACAGTTAGGATTTTGTCTAAATCTTCAACTAACTCGGTGAAGGACGGTCGGTCTCCGGGAGAGAAGGACCAGCACTCACGCATTAACATGTATCTGGAAAAGAAATAAAAATGGTAAATACTTTAAAAAGAAAAGCTTTTTCTTTGATATAATTGTTTTCATATATATATATATATGTAGGTAACTTCGTAGTATGGTTATTATTAAATAAGGAAGGTCACAATATCATTGTTAGTTGGCAAAAGATGGTGTAATTTAAAAAATGTATTACCTAAGTCATTTTTGTTAGCTTGCTATCTTCTTTAATTATTTTAGATGGTCATCCTTAACTTTGATATTATTATAAACGTACGACAGTGCGAATTGTATTTACTACTTGATTTTGAAAACATTTTTTTTTTACTAAACAGATACGCCGGACTTCAAATTATCTTTTAATTAATTATTATTTATTACACATCTAGGTATGGATTTTTTCATGAATATAATATGTGACCACTAAATCATTAATATCAGTTCACCCATGTGCCCGAACTCAATATCTCCTTTTTACCCAACTGCGGCGAAGACCAAAAGTAAGTAAAATAATGGGTGCGAGTAAGTTTAATTTGCTACATCAACTTGAGTTAATCTTTCTAGTTCGCTTTTTACATAGTCGGTTTTTTTTTTTATTTTTGTAAATGAATTGAATTAGTCATTCAAGAAAAATTAAATTAGTCGTTCAATAAAATCATAAAATAAACTCACATCTCGAGACTACAACACGGCGGTTTCTCCATGCGATGGCCGGCGCTGAGGTGCTGGTACATGTACTGCCCGGGCACGGTGGGGTAGGGCGTGCCGCCCAGCGTCATGATCTCCCAGAGAAGCACACCGAAAGACCACCTGTTGTAATTGAAATTGTTATTATTTGTATGGAACAAATATTTATTCTATTCTATTCTTATTTTTATGACATTGATTATGACATACTTGTTAACATTAATTACTCGTATATCATCATCAGCGCTTAATTTATATTAGAAATTAGTGGCGGACATCTATTTGGTCTTTTAATTGATTTGGATATTTAAGCGTGTTGTGAATAGGCTACCAATACTTTTTTAAAAACATTGGGCTAAAACCTTACATTATACATTTAAAAATAGCTTTTACTTTGACGCTAACTCTATTAATTCGATAACTTACTATATAATTAAGATAACTAGATATTTTTATCTAAACCACTTACACATCAGTCTGTGTTGTAAATACTTTGTGGTAAAGTGACTCGGGCGCCATCCACCGCACCGGCAGTCTGCCCTCGGTCTTCTTGCGGTAGTAGTCGTTGCTGTGCACGTCCTTTGCGAGACCAAAATCTGCTATTTTGAGGACACAATCGTCTGACACTAGAACATTACGTGCTGCGAGGTCTCGATGAATGCACTGCAAGGAGAATTTAATTTTATAATCGGAGTTCAATATAGAAAGAACTTTTGATGAAAAAAGTCATTCAAGGGTAGGATTGATTCATCATGAACAATTTCCATGGTGGTAGTTTCAGCTATATCGTTAGAGGTTTTCGAGCATGGTGAACGATGATTTCATGTAACAACCGTATACATATTTTTTAATACTGATTAAAACGAAGTAAGAATTTACCATATTATGGAGAAAGAGAATGTGATAATTTGTTTTAGTCCACGAGATAGAATTTTAAGAAATGTACTATTTCACAGTTCCTTGCAGTAATAGTTTTAATAAAGGCAGATTAAAAACTGAATATTGACGAAAAACTATAGACGGATTGTTTTTATTTGATAAAATATAAAAGGGTTTTATTTTTAAAATACTTATTTATTATTAAAAGACTTTACCCTTCTTGATGCTAAATATTCCATTCCCCGGGCTACTTGGTACGAGAAGGATACTAAATCTTTTTGTGTTAAAGTTTTCTTTTCTTTCAAGTCTTCTGCAGGAGATTCGTATCTGAAATAAATAGTAAAATTTGTTATAACAACTCATATTAATTAGCAATTAGATTAGGAGTTCTTAATTTGTTCAGATCAAAGGGCATTCAAAACATTTTATAGGTATTCATTTTTCTGTAGTAGTGTAGTTAGTACTGTAGATATACATTTTTAAATTTTTTGAGAACTTTCTGTTGCATTTACAAGTTAAGACAAATATGCTAAAAAACAATTAGAACACAATTAGAAACATTAAACTAACCTATTTCCAGGTCTATGGTTTCTTAGAAATTCTCTTAAATTGCCATTCGGCGCGTACTCTACGATTACATAAAGCGGTCCATCTTGAGTGCAGCATCCCAACAGATTGATAATATTCACGTGTTTTCCTATCATCTTCATCATTTCCATTTCTGACACTAATGCCATCATCTCGGCGTCTGTGTGGCCCTCTGAAAATATAGAAATATAGATAATGATTTCTTTACCTGTATATAAAAACTGTATGTAATATTAGGATAGTTTTGTCAATAAAATCCTTTAAAGTAGAATTACGTAAAAGTCAGTAATAGGTGGAATTGATGAATGGATCACAAGATTTTTTGAAAATCAATCTCAAAAACTGAATACTTTAGATTTTATTTACTATAAAACTTAGTAGTAAATTTCTATATACATATTAGCTAATAATAAGATCGTGAAAAAATTTAATAAATAAATATTGATATTGTAAAAAGAACTTATTTAAAAAATAAAACAATCTATTTATTTCATACCTTTTAACATCTTGACGGCTACAACAGACTGCAAGCCTGGCTTCAATATCCCCACACACTCAGCTTTCACCACTTTCCCAAATTCTCCTTCACCTAGAACTTTTCCTATACACAGTGACTCTCTCGGTACTTCCCAGTCAATATCGACTGGTAGTTCATACTCTGACATCATCATTGAATCACAAGTATTACTTTGGACTTGAGATAACTTCTGTTTTTCAATTTTTACTACTGGCATTAACTGTAACGATATAATAAAATGTTTGATTTAAAATGATAATAATAATGTCCTCCCGACTGACTTCGGCCACGGCGGCCAATCTTATTGAGACTAGCCATCTGCACAGGAGATATTATAATATCTCCTGTGCAGATAGATATTATGCACTATAGTGCACAAGTATACGATATATATATATATATATATATATATATATATATATATATATATATATATATATATATATATATATATATATATATATATATATTAATAATGTCCTCCTGACCGATTCCGGCCACGGCGGCCAATCTCATTGAGACTAGCCAACTGCGCAGGAGATATTATAGTGCACAAGTGTACGCGCAGACACAAGTGCACTCTCTATTCCTGTCACTCTCATACTCCGGTGGGACGACTACTCGACACGACCGGTGAGAGTTAAGGCGCAGGACCGACGGCTTTAGGTGCTCTACGAGGCACGGGGGTGAAACACCGCCAACTTCCCAACTCCGGGCTGTTACTGAGGCTTACTATACAGAAAGACTCAATAACTAAACTTGGCCCGACCCGGGACTCGAACCCAGGACCTCAGGATGTGCAGCCGTACATGCTAGCCACTACACCACCGAGGCAGTTAATAGGCAGATATATATATATATATATATATATATATATATATCTACTATATGGCTATACTATCCACATGAAACGGGATAATATATTATTAAAAGTCAGTAACTAAGCCAAGCTACAGTTTGACACAAACATTTTATTTTATTAAAACTTCACCAAACGTCAACAAAAATGAAACTTACCAAACCTTCTCCAGCCGCATTCGGAGTACCGTTCATCTGAGGTTTTTCAACAGTGACTTTCTTTGTCCAATGTGTCACTATGACGGCTCTTGCTGTTTCTATTGCTAATTGCTTCTTCTCCTTTTCTTGTCTTAACTTCTTGAATATCATCACAACAATGATCGCTGCTACGAAGAACATAGCTCCAAGCACCGCTGTCACAACGTTTACAACAACGGTATGTTTCCCATGATCTAGTACTTCAGTTATTGGTAATGCTGAAAATTAATTTTAGTTTATATTATGTTTAATAATCTTCAAATCAAGTTATACAACTGATATTGTAAATGCCAAAGTTTCTGAGTGCGCTTGTTACACTCTCAAGCAGCAAGCTGGTATGAAAATAGCTTATATTTTTGATAGTTTTTTAACTAATAATGAATATTATATTCTACATCTTTATATTCCTATATTTTTAAATAGACTAATCGTAATACTTGGATTAATAATGGTCTCTTTTTATCTTTTTATCTCCTTTCTTGACCAATTTCATTGTTATATTTTTTTCCTATTTAAATAAAAAAGAAAAAACTTTTGATACTATTTTACTTATTAATTCGTATATATAAATCCTCAGTATTTACTTACAATCTAAAACAGTGAGATATCCTTTCGCAGTAGTATTCCCAAGACTATTGAGGGCTACACAAACATACCAGCCCTCGTCCTCTTTGGTAACGTTGTAAAGTGTTAGTTGTTCAGGTTTATCTTCCGGGTTTTCACTCTGTAATAGCAAATACAGATGTAAAGACGCATAAATTATGCATATTATCTATTGCAATAACATATCCAAACAAACTGCATGTTGGGAAATTTTAGGCGTAATTTATTATCAATGTTTAGTAGTTTAATAGAAGGCAAAGAAGCTTTTACCTACAAATGTTGGAGTAGTATTTTAGTTTTATTATTATATAGTCATAGCCATGCTGGTTAGTCTTGCAAAATAATAGGATTAGAGGACCCATGTTGTATGATGTATGTATTAGAGCATAGGTACAGTATGTGCCTGATTGGCACTGCCTTTATCACTAATTGTAAGATCTTTCTGATCTTACAATTAGTGATAAAGGCAGTGCCAATCAGGCTCAGGGATTTCCGTACGAAGCAGTTATCATATAGTCTTAAAATCAATATTTGTAATATACTACATAAGAAATCACTATTTTTTTATAGGAAAACGTGTGAAGATGTAAATAACACCTAGTAAATATATATCGGCTATTTATAATTTTCAATAAAAATAAATAACTTTTAATTGAAGAAAGATGCCAAGTCCGTAGGCGTGAACGTGACAAAGTGATTATACAATGAAGATATGGAATTGACCTTTTTGTAGGCCAATGGAATCCTTTTCGTAAATATCGAATAACAAAAGTACGTATAGTTTAAATAAAACTATCTTTTCGGATTTTTTCGCGGATTTATTTTGATTTTTGGTTCCCGACGTTTCGATTGCTTTACAGCAATCATGGTCACGGGAGAGACTGTCTCTCCCGTCAAAAATCCGAAAAGATAGTTTTATTTAAATGTCAAATATTCGCGTAAATCTGAGAAAGTAAAAGTACGTATAGTTTAAATAACGTAAGAGAAAAGTTTTGAAAATATATATAAAAATAAAAACATGCCTTATAAATTAAAATTTTATATTGACAACAAGTATGATTATTTCTGTCAAAATTTTTGAAGTTGTAATTCTTTTGGCATGCTTGGAAAAAAATATGAGAGTAAAATTTTTACGACACGCGCGCACACCGACAGCCAATAAGCGACATAATGAAGATAACTGAAAGCGACATGATGAAGTTAGCTGCATTCCTTTTACAAACAAAGAGTTGTGACATACAGGATGAAATCTTTAGCAATTTTTATTCTCTTACGCCAAAGAAGTATAACTTCTTACATGCGTACATAAGTACACACACGTTTTTTTATCTTAGAAAATGATTGGCCACAATCATGCGAATAACCAAACATGCGTTAGTCACAAAACCCTCACCGTGACAATTTTTGTAACATCTTTATACACAATTGACTCTTTAGTAGAGACGTCTGTAGTCGTCTCATTATAAATATACTCGTGTTTATTGAAATACATCCAATATAGAGACGGGTGGAGGTCGGTGAGGAACTCACAACTGAACCTAGCTGTCTCACCGACCAACTTTGTTTGATTGACAGCCGCTTGAGTTAGCACGGGCTTCGCGTATAGACGCTCTATGAACAAAACAATTTTTTGAATGATACATTTCGCCATAAATAAATACGACCACTAAACATATTTGAATAAAATGATCATGTGAGTATTAGAAATGAAAAACAGAATAAAATACCAGTTGATAATTAAAGCTATTCTTATTTACCTTAAAATATATGATGCCATTTGTTAAAATTTAAAATATGTGCACATTAAAATTAAAGGATTCTGTGCATAAATGAGACATTTACCACCACCATATGGTTGAGATCCATTACCATTACTACTTTAGAATTTCCACCTTTAAACAACGCTATTAACTAAATAAACATTTTAAATACTATGTTATTTCCAGTACCTCCACCTAAATTCAAAAAATCTAAAGGCACCTCGACTATATCTCCAACAGGAGCTGGTGAGTCACTGGGACCGACTTCTGAATCTTTTACAGAATAATTTGTAGGTCTAATCCAATACACGTCAGGCTCTAGATCAGAGACAGGCGGGCATGTCAACTGCACGGTATCGTTTACTAGAACTGTTATGTTCCCCGGATACCCTTCTTTAATATACGGCTTCGATGGATATCGTTCTAAAGCAATGTAACCTTCAGTTTTATAATTTTTAAAACAAAATTAAATATAAATATTCACCTTACAATTGAAATATGTAAACTTTTGTCACTTTTTGACAAAAAACCAAAAAAATAACTACTATGTCGTATATATGTTTCAGATAAATGTGAAGGTGCTCTAAATTTATATGTAAATATCTAGAATATGATTATTTAAATAATTTTTTACCTTGAATGTGAAGTGTATAAGTATGCTGGATGCATCCCAATTCGTTACAAACTTTACAGGTATAATTTCCATTATCTGCTTTCGTCAGCTCATCGAGTGCCATCGACCACTTCCCGTACGACGGTTTGAAATAAATTCTTGATATAGGCGTTCCGTTATTCTTATACCAAGTTATATTTGGCATTGGATTACCTAAATTGTAATAAATGATTTTAGTATTTATCCTATTAATGACGGAAAAATACATTTTATAATAAATGTTTGATTACTAAAGCTACAGGAATCTCAAATTATGCTCCTTATATGTATCGTCCGTCAACCCGCATTTGGCCACCGTGGTGGACTATGGCCTGATCCCCCTCGTATTGAAGGGAGGCTCATGCCCAGTAGTGGGACGTTAAAAAGGGTTGAATACAATATGTATCTAACATTTAAGAACATATGTCAAGCAGTTACCTTCTGATGGACATTTAAAACGAATCGAGCTTCCTGCCGGTTTCATTTCCATCTTAAACATTTTCGACGGATGCCTAAACTTTGGTGCATATTTGGACTTTGTATCGTCAACATGTCCATAATTAAGATGTTCTTTTTCATTCTTCTCATCAAGATCGTCGTCTTTATTGTCATATTCTTTGTATTTTAGTTTTTGATCAGTCGCGTTTTCTTCGATAGTGTTATTATCTACTAAAGGGGCTGAATGTTGTGATAGAATTTCGGGCATCGGTCGTAAGACGTCTACGTCTGACTGATATTCTGTAAAAATATATCTTCTATTAGTTCCTTAAACTATTAATTATTATTTATGAAAAAGTATACAATTTTGAAAGCATATATTCAAAATCTGAAATTGAAACTAATTTAGACGGATTCACGGAAAATTCAAATACAAATAAAAGACGCAAAACATCTTAAAGAAGAATATTAAATATTAAAATAAAAAACACTTAAAAATTTCAATACAAAGCCAATTGTAATTCAAAAGCTATGAATAAATAGAAATTCTCCAACTAATCTGACTAAAATACTTTGTTATTATATTCCGAATAGCATTAGGGAGATTAAACCAATAAAATAAAGAATACAGCCAACAACTGCGAAACACAAGAAATATTTTAATTGAATAAAATATGTCGGCGCTTATATGCATTACAGCTTACATTTGCCTCGGAATCCAGGACGTTAGCTATGTTTACACATCTGGGCGGCAATAAAGACACCGATTAAATATATTGAAATAACTAAGCACAGACAGACACCGTGAAAGTTAGCATGTAGAATAGCGAAAATTGTACAGATGTTTGAAGACACTGTGTAAGATTTAAAGTAAAAGGGATACGTACCTTCAATGTTATCCGGTGCGAGATCTGGCTTGTGTTTAATTGTGACAACCAACTCTTTGCCTTTATCCTCATCGCTCGTACAAGAGTATTTCCCAGCATCCTTTGCTCTGAACGATCTTATTCTTAACCTACAATACCATGAATATCAATAAATATTATTTTCAAATCATGTTAATATATTACAATATTAAACGATAAATTCTTGTATATATAAATTTATTTCGTACATATATCTCGGAAACGGCTCTAACGATTTGGATCAAATTTTGTATTTAGATAAAATATTGCTTTTTTAAGTTTATCTATGTGTACATATACAGGCTTCCTTTCTGAAAAAATGCAGTTTTTATATCTTTTCCGAAAAAAACGCGATTATAAAAAAACGCTGAGCGGAGCTCGGTCATCCAGGTACCTACTTAGTATGTAAATATTAGTAGATAAGGAAGTACTCCATTACTTATTGTCTAATAATATTATAGATGCGAAAATTTATTTCTTCATTTGTTCTTCTCTCACACAGCTTTGTATCGTTTTTGGACCGAAAATTCTTATAGACTCATAGATCAAAAGAGTACTTTTTAATCGATGTATAGACTACGTTATGTCGGTACATCAAAGGGTATAAAGCGGAATATTTCGTAAATTATACATATAAATATAATGGACACGCATTTTTGAAAATTACGTTTTTCGAACATAATTGATTAATTATGTACTTTAAGTATATCATTATCTATAACACAATGTTTCTTGTAATTAAGGTTATTGTCAAGTAAATCTCTCATTTTGAATTAAATTTCTAGTCAGTTTTAGAGCTGTGTAAGCTTTGTCAAAATTTCTAAGTCTAAAAACAGCATCCCAACTAACATTTATGATATAAATTATCATGAAAAGTTAAAATAGATCGAATAAATCGCGTCAATTTCAGACTTTCCCTAATACCGATTTGCAATATGATTGATTTAATATAATATTTTCAAATATCTGGAATACTATCGCGTGTTTCCATTGCACATGAATTATTGCGTGTTTCAGCTTCCAATAGAAAAGCATAAATATTGATGTAAGTTGTTTGAATTAGATTCAGTGCAAGGATATTTTTAGTTTTCTAGTTATTCGATGTGGATGTGATTCGAAAAACATGTGCATAACTTAATTTAACTAAACTTTAGTTACATTAGCATGTTGTTCTCGGGTTACGTGTAAACTATGTAGTTATTTTAGATCTCTGCGTTATAGTCGTTTTGTATGTTTGTCCTGTCATTGCACTATAGATACGATTTACATTATTTATATGTTACTTCAATATGATGAATATTCAATTTATTTAGTTAAACTATTCTACTTGCACTAGAATCAAACACGCGAACGATTAATAAATAATTTTTGATTTTGATCAATCTCAGATAAAATTAATCTACAGATAAATAAAATTGAAGTGTCTGTTTGTAATGTCGAAATAACAGCTTTTTACTAATGCATATGAAATTATATACGGTACATATAAGAAAAATACACTTTTTAATTTTTGTCTGTCTGTTTGTTTCAGTTAATCTCCGAAACGCCTAGACTGATTTTGACGAGACTTTCACTGGCAGATAGTCAATGTTATAAGTAGTAACTTAGGCTACATTTATTTTAGAAAAATAATTAAGATTCCGCTCAAAAAATAAAAACAAATCAAACCATTGTTTTTGTTGAACCATCCGTTGTCTCAATTGACTGTCCCAGGAAAATATTTCGATAGGTTTTCCATCAAAAAAGAAGTGAATTGACGACATTTGTCTCTGTTTCAACCCGCATATAAGCCGTAGTTTTTCATACGTCGATACTTCTATCACAGCGTTTCTGTCACCTGTAACAAAAAAAAAGGTTAATCTGCCACCGTTATTTCTAATATAATATGAATTATCCATAAAATGACCTTATTTTGTATAAAGAATATTTAATTTAGTACATTATTCAATCCTCAATATTTAAAAAAAAATCTAAACACAAAGAATAAACATTCAAAATAAAAAAAAAAATGATGATGTTATGTGTGTAAAATATATTTTAAATTTTCTTCTAAGTCCTCTAAATCTTCTGCCTGGCATTTATTAATCCTGGCCATTACCAGGGTCTGCCTTCCTGTTTAGCCTCCTTCACTTTGCACGGTCTTTAACATCATCCTGGGTAAGTCCAATAAAGTTCTGAGTCCTCTAAATATAGGACGATAATTTAAAAATACGAACATTTGCACACAGTTTACACCTGAAAGTAATAAATTCTCCTCCAATATACAATTTTAATGCATTTAGTCCGATGTTATTGCGTACTTACCTGTTCGAGGCAAAAAGCTTTAAAACTTATTTTAGGGCGGGTAATCTTTTAAGGTGTTTTACTTACACACATTATACATGTATACTTTATGGTGAAATAATTATTAAAAAAATATTTAGAACATAGTATGGTATGGTAAATAAATAGCTTTAAATAATAATTTCTTAGATTTACGCGAATATTTGGCATTTTAAATAAAACTATCTTTTCGGATTTTTTTGCGGATTTATTTTGATTTTTGGTTCCCGACGTTTCGAATGCTTTACTGTAATCATGGTCGTGATAGAAACAGTATCTCTATTTAAAATAGCTTTAAAGCTAACTATTACACGTAATAATAAACTGCTAGGACTTTGCAATTCTTTGAATGTGTCATCTTAACTTAATTATCAAAGAATTTAGTTCAATTGAATTTGACGGCACGTTTGGCGCAATTTCTAGTGATCCTACTTGCTGTGCCAACGGTCGCGAGTTCGAGTCCCGCTGGGGGCATTCATTTGTGTAGTGAATACGAATGTTTGTACTCCAGTTATGGGTGTTTATATTTATAATATGTATGTATTTAAAGTTATATATGTGTAGTGTATCAACTATCTGGTATCCATAACACAAGCCTCGAAGCTTACCATGGAACTAGACGGTGCTGTGTGTTAATGTACCAACATATTTATTATTATTATTATTAATTATTTTTCCATCACTTTTAATTAGAACTTATTAAAGTGTGTAGATTTCAAAAAAATCCAAAATAAAACAAATACACTAATACAAAATTGCATAATTACATGTTTTCTTTAAATATGGGACGTAAATGAATTGAAAATAAAATTTTAAAAAATCACTTGTACGTGCTGCACATGCCGGAATCTTAACTGTGTGCATGCTAAATATTACACTTATAAATCCTTATGTGGTCGTAAAATTTAACATTATTTCTGTCATGGCGGCTGTGGATGCACATTTTAAAGGATTAACATAACGAATTATGATTGTGTAAACAATGAAAAGCTCGGATTTATATAAATTGTTAGGACACATGTTGTTTTAAATTAAGCTTTTTTATTCCGACTTCAAAAAAGGTGGTATTTAATTCGAGTGCTTTTCTTGCGTGTGATATGTTATATTTTTGACTCTTGTGATTCCATTTGCATTTTAATCATCTATTCATATGAGTATAATATCAAAGTCTCATACAAGTAAAGAGAACGTGACGAATGTGAGAACATAACATGATTAATGATTATGTACCTTTTAATTAAAAAGTAATGATTTGAAAATTTCTCATATATACATAAATATGTAGTCCGTCAACCCGCACTTGGCCAGCGTGGTGGACTATGGCCAGAACCCCTCGTATTGAAGGGAGGCCCGTGCCCAGTAGTGGGACGTTAAAAAGGGCTGAATACATACATAAATATGATTATTCTGATTGTGTAATGAAATAGATAAAATTGCTTCAAGCTTTTGTATGAATTTTGCATTATCTATGACTGCTATTACTTGCTGTCGAGTAGTTTACACATAATACGAGTACAGACATGGAATATTATTTCTAATTCTTTACATATAAATTTAGAGAATTTCTTCACAATATCAAAATATATTTAAAATAAAACTATCTTTCCGGATTTTTCGAGGATTTATGTCGATTTTCGGTTTCCGTCGTTTCAAATGTTTTACAGCACGTCGCGTCGTTTCAGTCACGTTGCCTTTGAGTCGTCTATAACCTTAGTCTCTCCCGTGATCATGATTACTGTAAAGCATTTGAAACGTCGGGAACTAACAATCGAAATAAATCTACGAAAAAATCTGAAAAGATAGTTTTATTTAAAATGTCAATTATTCGCGTAATAGTCCGGTCAAGTTAAACCAAAAAACAAGAGTGAAGCTACATAAATTTACAAAAAGCTGAAAATTGGTGAAATCGTTCAAAATATAATTATAAATAAATTTTGAAAGTTCACCATCTTTCCCCTGTATGGAAAAAAATTTATTCAAGGTCAAAGGTAAAAAAAAAGAGTTTTTTTGCAATTTTCAGCAAAACGGTAAGTTTTATCATAAAAATACCTCAGACCAAAATTGTAGATCATAAAATTATCTATAAAAAATGTATAAATACTTTTTTTTCCTACGAGCCACCGTTTCTGAGATATAAATCTAATGATGTATTAATATCAATATAGAATTCCTTGAATAATAAACTGAGATATTTAATGCAATATATATAAGGGAATGAGAGTAGCGTGTAAAAAATTACATTGTTTTGTTTGAAGTGGACTCGCTGAGAGCTGAGACGTTAACGGACCCGCAAGTTTGTGGCCTGTGACTTATGGGCAGAGCAATGATGTGACAAACCAAAAGTCACGTCGATAATTATGATCGATAATTACTAATAATAAAATATTTTTTATTAATATAGACTTTTTTAGACTTAGTTTTGTACATATGTATACTGTAAATAGATTATGTTTTGATTATTTCATTTGACGAAAATATTTTAATTTTAAGTTGAACTCTAAGAACATAAGTAAAGATAAATCTAATATATTCATATCGACTGTGAAATTTTTAAAATATTACATATAAATATTGTCAAAACTGGCACCTCTAGAAGCTTCGAAATATAAGAATTGAATTGAATTTAATATTATCAAAAATGTACTATTCAATCTTATTAATTTCATTTTAATTTTAATTTTTGCATATGATATAACAAGAAGTACCTACTCTAATCATATAATATCAATGGTACATTAATAAAACAATTACCAATCGTACATCGATATTTGTCCAGCTATCGATAAATCTGTGGAAATCACTATTTGCAAACCTAAAATATCGATTTGTTGCACATGTTAAGCAGATGCAAACCTACGCCCTTGACGCCAAAAAACTTTTCTCAAGACTCAATCATCAAAAATTTTTTCTCCCAAAAACAATAGCAGGTCCGTGAGAACCCTAACGTGCGACCGTTCTTGGCATTTTAAAATAATTTTATTCCAACAGTATTGGACGGATGGACGGACGAAAGGATGCAACGAAAATTCTATATAAATGCGAATTCGTAATTTGCGTCATCTGAAAAAAAAACAATAGGCAGCCATATCCTAATTTCTAAGTATGTGCATTTGATTTCGTGATTATATTTGTCTGTGCTTTTATTTTTTTTAATGTATTTTTTTTTAATATAACTCAGGCATTGTCATTGACAAACGAAAGGGCAGGATCTTAGAAGCTTTGGAAATTACTATTATTTTTTTGGGTTCTGAGTTTTTGTTCTACCGTTTTATGGTATGAAGTTAAGTAAAAATTAGGTTTGATTTTTGACTGTAAAGGATTTTCCTGCTGACTTAAAATAAATAAGAAACGCACTGAGAGGCGCTCCATCTTGGTGAGCGGTGTACCATGTGGGTTGCTCCTGGTACTCCTTTGTCAGCAAAGTGGACCGTTGGAGCAAACCCATGGTTATTGTAGTCTGCTTCGGCAGACCTGCTGTCGGGGTGTCGTGGTTAAATGCGTATGCGATCCTGTGGCGCCCCATTAAGACGGGGAAGGTTCTGTTGGGTTTTAGTGGGTTAGTCCTGGCTTTACCGGCGAGTCCCACATCTCGTGCCTAAATGCATTTCCCAACGTTTAAAAAAGCAACCTAGTATTATGCAGTCGGAGGCATTATAGTAAGTACAAGTTTTATAATAGCTGCTAGTCTTCGTTGCAGTTTCATATAAAAATATGACTCTCACGGTATCAACACGAATATATATCATCATAAAAATCATTTTTTTAGAAACCAAAAGAAATTTCAATTATTTAACTTTCCATAAAAAAAAACGGATGCATTTGTCATACTTATTAATGTTTCCGAAAAATAATTTGTGATTATTTAAAAAACAAAGATAAACTGCAAACAACGTCAAAGGTTAAAGTAAACATCAATATCATAAAAATATTAAAAAAAGCTTTAAATCAAAGCGGATCGCAGTGTTTCAACGAAATAAGCGAGACGTGTATGTAACGTGAATCTTTTGTAATTCTGTTTTGTATGGTTTTTTGATTGCTTGGAGTTGTTCCAAAAACACTTTTTGACGTGGGTGTTTTAGGGTTGTTGCACACATCATCTTGGATTTTTTTTAAATATGATGATTTTATTTAGGAACTACGTTTTCCTCGTATATAGGGAAATCTATTCAGTCGTTATATAACAAAAGAGTAAACTAACACACTTACAACCTTTTCCATTGATAATATGCCATTTATATATGTCTCGCTTTTTAAAATATTCTTCTGCTTTCCTTTGATAATAAAATAACGTGATATATAACAGCAAAATTATTTCAAATATTTACAGCATTGTTAGAAAAATAAAGTAAAAATCCAACACAAAATAATATGCTGACAGTACAGACTCAGCGAGTCGCCATTTCTAATCCCGGTCTTTATCTGCACGGGCTTTATGTACTTATATCATAAATAGTTTATAATAATTTAGTAAATTATGAATATGCTCTATTCGCCCTAATCCAATTTTATTTCGTAACTGGCCCTCACACTTCATTTTTCATACAAAATGTGTTATTTGTCTTTTAACGTTGTATTTATATCTGGATGTCATACCTCATAACTCACTTTGTTAGAGCCTTGGACTAAACGAATTAAAGAAAAGACCTGTCGCCATTTAAGATCGCGTTGACGGGTTTATTAGAGGAGAAATATGAGTCGGTCTCTTAATTACATCGCTATACCTTATGTGTTCTAAAATAAGATGCCTTGCCTTGTTTGCGGAATAAAATTATTATTTAAATTAATAATCACACTACTATATACATAAATGCGAAAGTGTGTGTGTGTGTGTGTGTGTGTGTGTATGTATGTATGTATGTATGTGTGCGTGTATATGTATGTGTGTCACTACTTCTTAACGCTTAAACAGCTGTACGTATTGGGATGAAGTTGTGTATAAACATAGATAAAATACGTGACAGCTTATAAAATTAAAAACTAAATATCGTCAATAATTAAATTCCTCGGTCATAGAATATATATAATTTTAAACAAATTCATTGTACCATATCACTAAATGGACTGCATCTATTATTAGAATATTCTAACGACTGTATATTTAAATTGGAACTACGATTTATAAACTAAAATGCAGAATAGCGAGTAGAAAACGAACTAACACAACGTATTTTAATTAGGTTTATCTTGGATCATCAGTACCATTGACATTTGACAAAAGGTCACTCTTGACCCGACAACGTCTTAACGACTTCCGACTTACAGGAACTTGCCATTGAAGATCTTAATTGCTGAAAAACGGAAGACTACAGTGGTCATTATGCACTTATTATGTACATACATCTAATGTATATTGGCATTTAAGTCAATACTAGCGACTCACCCTCGCTCCGCTCGGGTTTGTTCCTTACGTTTTAAGGTTTAATATAGATTTCTCAGAGTTGACATATTTTCCCGCAGTTAAAAGTACCTATATTGTGTGTTGACTGTTGACCCGGACAATCAGCTATCATCATACCAAATTTCATAAAAATCTGTTCTGTGTTTTTCTCATGATGCGCTCCTAGACAGACAGACAGAAAGATAGACACAAAAATTCTAAAAACCATAGATTTAGCCTCTGTGTCGATAATAATGACTATTTCAATAAAATTTTCCAAAAAATATTTAATGTACTGATTCGACACATTAAAAAATTTATTAACGAACCCGAGCGAAGCGAAGGTGACTCGCTAGTTTAAATATATTAAGCAATCCGAGAAAACATGCAGAACTTATAAATCTCTACGTAATAACTATCTTTAGAGTAAAGTCGTTTTTCTTTTTGTTCACAAATCATTCCAATATTATTAGAAATAAGATAAACGGCCAGTGATAAGATCTCAAGTAAGAGGTCTTGATAAATGCGTTCGTTCAGAATAAAGCGGGATACATAAATATTGTACATTTCTATGAAACAACATTGCCATTCGGTTTTGCTCCCTATTTTAGCTACTATTGAGCAAACTTTGTGAGGACAGGCGTAAGATGTAAGGCCTACATATTTTTTCTGTTCTAAATGACACGAAGCTGTTTTTTTAAATCATAAAACTGGGTGTACAAGTAATAAAATTTGTCATTTTAGTCTCATACTAGCAACTCACATTGGTCCCTACATTTTAAGGTTAGTATAGATTTCTCAGAGATGAGATATTTTCCCGCAGTAAAAAGTATTCTATATGTCGACCCGGATAACCAGCTATCATCATACCAAATTTTATCAAAATCTGTCCAATGGTTTTTCCGTGGTGCGGTAACAGACAGACAGATAGACAAAAATTCTAAAAACTATAGATTCGGCCTCTGTATTGATAATAATGTCTATTTCAATAAGATTTTCCAAAAAATAATGTACAGATTCGACTTAGTAACAATTTTATTATATGTATAGATGACATGTCGCACATCGGCAACAAGAGAGTCATATCACATAAAAATACGAAATTGAGATAAGTATCCCTTTAGAAAGGCAATCACAAACTTTATCTGCTAAAAAAACGTCATAATTATAGTGCGATTCCTCGCCGAGAGATGGCATTTAATACCCTTTTTCACCGAGCCACTTTCCTACCTTTTGCGGCGTAAACAGTGTCACATCAAAGTTGATACAGAGCGGTCGTGCATTTAGTGTGTGTAGTACTGTCATAACCTGTGTAAATACCCTATTACGGTAAGTAATTCTCATATAATTGCTTTGATTTCGGCAAAAAGACAGTCACATCATGTGGAATGACCATATTTTTGAGTTATTCTCACTAAGTATTTTAAAATTAGAGAATAGAACTGTCATATCATGTGAAATGACAATTTTCTTGCTTTAGCGTTAGTTGATACCTAGTTACTATATGGGTAGAAAGTGTTTTAACATGTGATATAACTATATTGTCGAATAAAATAAGTATTTAATGGGGTATTATTTAATAATGTGTCTTTAATTCTGCTGTATATAGTGTTTATAATTTATCTTAGGGCGCATTACAACTGTTACAACTATACTTATTTTTTACTTTATTAGGACATAATGAAGAGGAATTCAAGGAACGAGTTCATAATTGATTTAGTTTTATGCAATGACACTCCAGAAGTATCCGTTGGCTTTAATAAATCTGAAACTTATGAAGAAAATATCAATAATACAATAAACTTTCTAATATTGACGAGGAATACGTAAGTGATAGTATTTTTTTTTCAAATACCTACGTAATTACAAAACTTTTCATTACATTTATTAATATTCTGTTCACATCAATTTTTAGCACCAGCATCTACAAGTTTTAAACAATTTAGTCTACAAAATAATAATTTAGATGACGCAGTAGAAGTACACGAAGATGAATATTTCATTAATAAGGATGGTGGGTATAAATATAATTTTTTTACTTTATTTTTGTAATTTTTATTATGATTAATTGTGTTTGTAAAACTATTAAGAATTGTAATGAAACTAATAGTAGAACCTTCAAATGAAGACGATTTTATCGAAAATAGTGACGACAGCGTATCAATCAATCAATCAATCAGCCTATCGCCGTCCACTACTGAACAAAGGCCTCCCCCAATGAGCGCCAACCATACCGGTCCTTCGCAGCCCGCATCCATCCACTGCCAGCCACCTTTCTTAGGTCATCTGTCCATCGTGCTACAGGGCGTCCTTTACTACGCTTGCCTAAACGCGGTCTCCACTCTAACACGTTTCGGTTCAATCGACCATCAGTACGTCTGGAGACATGACCGGCCCACTTCCACTTCAGCGAGCTTATTCTGCGACGACGACAACAGCGTAAAGGATCCCGATTTTATTATTGGTCAAGGTTTGCTGAGAAGAAGATTTTATTGTAATAGCCAGGAAGAAAGAACTGATAACTTATCGTTTAAATCTATAAATATTCTACAGGAGGAATTTCAGTTCAATTCTGAAAAGATTCCTAACTATGACTCCGATTCGTCTTCAAGCTTATCGTCAAGCTCTAGTTCATCCTCGAGTTCTAGCTTATCTTCTGGTTCAAGTTCTAGTACTTCGCGTTCAAACTCCAGTTTTAGGAATTCAAGTTTTAGGAAAGGAAAGGTTTTATAAAACTTCGTTTAACCAACCAGTGCTCCTGACAGCAGAGTTGTCTCGAAAAATAAATTTGGGCGAGATAAGTTTGAAACCAGCCTTCAGAACTAAACCTAAAATAAAACCAAATAAAATAAATGACTTACGAGGTTTGGTTGAAAGTAATCACATTCCTTAATTCTATGAGTCGTTTTACAGATTTCTCAATATCCATTAATTTATTTGAAGATTTGCTTATCTGAAGACTGTTGATCTATGTTCCTATTAATTTTAACTGAGTAGTTATTATATTTTTATAGAGATTTCCACTTTTGTTTTGTTAAAGGTTTGATTTTTTTCATTTTGTTACACATTTAGAATGTTTTAGTTATTAGAACAAGTATAACGCAAGTACACAAAGCTATTTTTGTTATTTTTTACGTCTAGGCTTAAGGTTAAGTTCACACAAATCATGCAATACAATTTCATTTTGTTTGGAAAATTTTAATAATAGTTTTCTAGACTATCTATTGTCTGAACATGTGCTATATTGATGTTAGATGATTAGTTTTGATACCTTATTTGTTTGTTTTTAATATAACGGGTAATAATTACTATTTATTTTAAAAAACCAATACAAAGTATTAACAAATAAAAGTGTTTTATTTCATGAAATGTTTGATAATTTTGTCTGAAAAAGTGACACATTAGAGGAATTTAAAAGTAAAAAATAAATATAAAATGGAACAAATATCTTTAGATTTTAATTTCCATAAAAACATAATAGAGCATTAAATAATCTTCTTAAATATGTCATAAGTTCTTTGATACGCTTTCCCAGAAAAATTTAAATGGAATTATAAGTTACAAAAAAAATAAAATCGTGATTTCCCAAAAACTACATTTATTGTGTTGTGACGCTCTCGTAGCCGATGTGCGATGTGGTCCAACAGATACATCGATTTTTGACCGACTTCAAAACGAAAAAGATCAAAGTACAAAATCCTTCTATTTTTGTGCGAATGTTACACGAAATCTTGTCTAATTATGAAACAATTAACATAATTTTGTTTAATGAACACGTCAAATAATTGCTTTTGAGTGATTTTGAAGTCCACATACTCGTAATATTTGCTTAAATTTTATTGAGACATCTCTCCCGTGACCATGACTGCTGTAAAGCGTTCAAAAACATCGTCAAAATATGTCCATGAAAAAATCCAAAAAGATAGTTTTTTTTAATTTTATTAAGATGTTGAAATCGTTTTACTTTTTTTGTAAAATTTTTTTTATAATAAACATTTTATTGCTTAAAATAACTCCACTGTATAAATCCTTAGCGTAATTTTTCTTTTAAATCTTCAATGCATACAATTACACAGCATTGCCGATTACTTTATTTTTAGGTAAATATTAATAGAGTAGTCGTTGCAGTCTTCTTATCTGGCAACAACAGTTTTATTTATTACACTCTGATTTAAAATAAAATATATAATCTCTATATTTTTTATTATGCTGACATTTAGAATTGAATTTAGTATATTATAATTGGGATGTTATAAATAAATATAAAAACTTTTTTTTCATCTTTTGTACTCTTCTTTTGTGTGTAGCAATAAAGTATTTATCTATTTCAAAAAAATCGAAAGAATACCATAAAGATCTCATCGTTAGTAGTATTTATAATAAAAAGTTAAGTATAGTTAATAAACAAAAAACCTAAATAGCAAAACCATTTTAGTTTATTATAAAAAACCGTTTAAAAAACTGCAAAAGACACTCGAGGCGTCAAGTATCGATGTCTCTTCTAAAAACGATACTCGCACCCTTACCACAGTATTAGGGAGCTTCGAAACTAAAAAACACTGTATTTTGATTTCTATGCAGTAAATAATAAAGAAGTCAGTGTATTTTTTAGATTTTTATGTAAGTTTGTTTTTTGAGGGTGTCCCGTATCTAACGTTACGTTCGTTTTGGCGTATGACATTTTGAAATAACGCCGTTTCCTTTTCAACCATTGGTGTAATTTTCTGTCATAACTAATATTAAAGCACGTTCAATAAACATCTTGGCATACACTACAGATAAATTGTATTTTTAAAATGTTTTCAGATAACGAGATCTGAGATGGACGTGAAAAATTACTATTATCGTTATAAATGAATGAATGACATGGAATAATGATAATGTAAATTGATATAATTTAATATTTTCTTATATCTACGCGAGTATTTGACATTTTAAATAAAACTATCTTTTCGGATTTTTTCGTAGATTCATTTTGATCTTTGGTTAAAAAATTCGCGAAAAAATCCGAAAGGATGTTTTTATATAAAATGAAAAAAAGAAATACTTTTCGGACGACTATTATAAATGAGAAAGTTTTTATTTGCCTATGTTTGTTAGTGCTTCAAGCTCAAGGCTAGACGTATTTTGATGAAATTTAATAAACAGACTACGGGCATTTTTTAGACACCTAGAGAAGCACCGGCGCGAAGTGAGATTAAATATCTAGTACCTATATATACTATCGTTACATTTACTGTGACACATTTGGCTCAGTTTGTAGTGACCCTACTTGCTGTGCCAGCGGTCGCGGGTTCGAATCCCGCTGGGGACATTCATTTGAGTGATGAGCACGAATGTTTGTACTCCAGTCATAGGTGTTTATAACATGTATGTATTTGAAGTTATATAATATGTGTAGTGTATGTGGTGCCATAACACAAGCCTCGCAGGTTATCATGGAACTAGATGGTGCTGTGTGTTCATGTCCCAACATATTTTTTATTATTTTATTTATCTGTCTATATAAAAAAAGATTAAGGTAAGGCATTGAGTTACCGTTCAAGTGGAATTTTAATACATATTTAAAATTACGAAATCACGTCCTTATTGCTACGTTATTAGATAAAATTAACGACATATTATTATTATTATATAGAAACATTAATTACTAGTTGTGCCCCGCAGTTTCACCCGCGTTTAATTTGTTTGATTATAAACATCAGTTTTACAATAGGTAATGTATGGAAGTCTGTCCGATTTGTCGACATTTATGATTACTGCTCCACTCCCTTGGGTAGTAGCATAATGATATATAGCCTATAGCCTTCCTCAATAAACAGGCTATCTAATGCAAAAATATTATTATAATATTATAAAAATATAAATCGGATTACGAGTTCCTGAGATTCATGAGTCATGAGCATTCAAACCAACAAACTCTGACTCTTTACATTTTAGAAACATTAATTATTTGTTTATTTATCACTTTTCATTATAATTTAAGTAAGGGTTACATCAATAAATAGGACATAATTAGATGAATTTCGTCAATTATAGATTTTAAGAAAAGATGGAATTAATTTTTAAGCATCTAAGGAGGCCTTCTACTTTTCTAGCAAAGCCTCTTTGTGTCCACTCTTTATTTACTATAAGCTAAATTTTCCATAATGTTTCTAAAAATACATAAATCATCAAGTGTGATTTTTTGCATAGAGATATTTTAATAGGCCACAAAGCCACGAAGACAATATTCATCCCGTTATAACGTTTTGAGTGTGTTTTCTTCTTGATATCCTTGTCCCACGTCACGTTGAGTCGGCATAACTTATTTCATTATTTTACTTAAACTATCAGCGTTCATATCAATACTCAATACTCACATATACCTACTGTTTAAACTGTCCATCCATTCATTCCTCGGCCTACATCTAATACAATAAAACATGACTACCTAGTTTGTCATGAAACATTAGTATATTAAAAATACATTAAGAGTAATTTAAAAAAATACATAAACAACCAAATTCTTGTACACAAGTATGTAGCGGTCAAAAACAACTGTTTTAAAACTCGCCAGACCATGATAGCCGGCATTGAGTAAAAGTATTAAATTTGAGTTACGAGTTACTGTGGGAAATGGCGACTTCAAACAAGAATTGTCTTTTAAGCTATAACAACCTACGCATAGCGAAGATCTTTTCATCTTCACATTTTTATTTTTAATCGTTACATTCGTAGACGCGACCGGAATATAAAATAGAATTATTAAAAAGGCGACAGCGACACATCCGTTTCCTCCTTAGATTTCGGGCTTACGATTTACCGTCCTTTAGCTGACAGTTATAATTTAATCCTGAATAGTATACGATTATTTAAATAACCGCTAAATGCTTCAAGAATTTGAACGCAAAAAACGGAGTAAATAGAAATAAATACAGATAAATAAAATTGAAGTGTCTGTTTGTAATGTCAAAATAACAGCTTTTTACCAAATACATATGAAAGTGCATAATATATTACGGTACTTATAAGAAGAAAAAAACAATTTTTAAAATGTTTGTCTGTCTGTCTGTTTGTTTTGGTCAATCTCCGAAACGGTGGGATCGATTTTAACAGATGGCAGATAGCTGATGTTGTAAGTGGTAACTTGTGTTACTTTTATTTTAGAAAAAGAATTAGGAATCCACTCAAAAAATTTAAAACCCATGAAATTGTGAATAAAATCCGCGTCCCGAGTGAAGCAGGGGTAAGTCGCTAGAATTATATATCATGGCATATAATTTAAATAAAAATAACTATCTAATAGGTTTGTAAGGAAATATAACTGAACGCATTTAATGAAACCGTTTCCGTAATAATAAGATCGTTTGTCTACACATGCGTTATGATCCGCATTTCGTACAACAACAGTTCCTTGTTATTATTTTCAGCATCTCGTTAACAAAGCTTGTGCATCTGCATTTCTGCTAATAGCTTCAAAACGTTTACAGACGCCGTCTTAAATAATTTTTTGTCTCGTACGAAGGGTCGCCAGCCATCTTAGTTTTATTTTTAGCGGCGCGTGCGTCTTTGAATGCTTTCAATTAGTTTGATTTGTGGGAAATCGATTTCATGGAACACGTTCAATACACGTGAAATACATTACTTATATTTTAGTTAATTGTGTTCAGGAAGACACAACTCAATTTTCGGTTCGTCAAGTTGTCAGAGTAAAAGAATATTGTAGCTGTCTTCTTTTAATTACATATTTTGAAAGAGCAACCCCAAGTTAAACTTTGTTTTTTTTTATTATTAGGAAATATTGTGCTATATAATTTTGTATATAATAATTTTCAACCATCTTTCACCCTATTTGGATTTATAATGAAATATAATAGAATAACGAAAAATTTATGAATTCATATCAATATAGTCTGTTAAATTGTCAGTCCTAATAAGTTTCAATACTACTATACAAATATAAGATACGTACGTAATATATGTTGGTAAATTGCAAATTCCTAACAAATAGGCAAGATTTAAAAAAACAAGCGGAGTAGTAATTTTGTCTCATTAGATCAAACCGTGGCAGATTCGAGTGGTTTCCGACGCCCGCGCAGATTATCTAACCTGACGTTTATACTGAACGAAAATTACATTAAAATACGCTAGAAATGTAATTGAAAATTATGTAGCAGTGCTATCTTAAGTAAATGGCTTAGATCATTTCAAATGTGACATAGGATAATACGATATGCTTAAATGGGAGAGTCAATTTTGATTACTAATTTTAATTATTTATGAGTACTAGCGATTTACCCTAGCTGCATTTTTTTTTCTAATTCTTTTTCTGAAATAAAAGTAGCCTAAGTTACTCCTTATAACATCAGCTATCTGCCAGTTAAAGTTCCGTCAAAATCAATCCAGCCGTTTTGGAGATTAGCCGAAACAAACAGAGAGACAGACAAAACATTTAAAAATTATGTTTTTCTTATAAGTATCATATATAATTTCACATGAATTTAGTAAAAAGCTTTTATTTCGATATTACAAACAGACACTTCAATTTTATTCATCTGTGTAGATAAAATTATCTTTCCATTCTATTATTATTTTTTAATAGTGAAATCCTTGACCAGATACAGACAAATATAGAAAGAACAGAAGAATCCTTAGTTTCCGTACTCTACCTCTAATTCATATTATAATAACACGTGATATTTTAAATTATTTTTTTATAAAATATTAAGTTTTCAAAATATAAGGAGAGTATTCAATTAGAGAAAATCTAATTAGCTCTGTGGCAAGCAAATATTTTCCTTAGCTCAATTTCGTTTGTTTTCGCCTCCAATCTAAAAATAAGTGGATTAACATGAATCAAGAACAAAGTAACAAATGTATTAACAAAATTACCATAATATTTGTCGGTATGTTCATTTAAAATGTATTTTAGAATTCCATACACAGACATAGTCACTTGTTTACTCACTTGAAGAACATTAATTTAACTCTGTGACGTTCAAGTGTTTTATTATCCTGACCAGTCGTGCTCCTTGATCGATGCCCACTCAAAATAGCTAGGAGCTACCTAGACATGAGCTTAAATTATCCTAGATTTAATTTCCGTATTTCATTACTAAAGGTAACTTCATAACAAATAAATCATTTTTAGCTTCTATATAAAAATAATCAAAGGTACGTTTTGTATACAGGCACTTGTCGATTCACGGGTCCATAAACGCTTTTTGAAGTAAAACTTCTTTAGAATCGTTGGGATTTGAAACGAAAATGCGTCACGACAAAGAGACAAGTACATAAATATATAGGATTGAGACGATGAGAGAATGAGATAGAATACATGACACAGGAAGTAAAAAATAATAAAAACAATACTGAATAATATGTAATGTACCTAATATAGGTATGTTAAATAAAATGTAAAATAACTTTTAAAGTTGGTAAAAATATTATAAAAAAAAAACCTCACAATTATCCTACTCCCGATACTCTAAATTCATCTCTTTCTCTCGTAGGTTACTTTTCTGAAGTTTCATTTCTACCGTGTACACAGTCTTTACACACACTGTTTTTTTTCATTTTCCTAGTGAAAAATTTAATCATGAATATCTTAATATATCATCATATAGTATTATAGTAAGGAATAACTTTCGATATATGATATTGGAATAATATAAATAATATAGCTTATAGGAGTACGACAATAAACAGACAAAAATTAAAAAGCTCTACACTATACTACTCTAAGCACTGTAGCGTAGAGCAGTAATTAAAAAAAAACTTATGTTACGAGTGAATTTTGATTGTCATTTTAAATTAAAAATGCAATTAGAAAATTTAAATTAACATTGAACAGATGTCGAAAAGTTTAGAAATCTAAACATACACTTTTCTTACCAATGGACATTAAGAACATGCCAAGTTTATTTAAAATATACAAATTATTGTATGTGAAAGTTTATTTTTATACGAAGTCATAATAAATTTCGCAACCAGCTTATCATGTTGTGTCTACAGTAGACCATGTAGTACTATTTCGTGTCGTTTCTATCTTTTCGGGAATCCTTCCGGTTAATTAAGATCGCATCCCGTAGCTAAGGAAACCATTTGTCACGGATGCTGCGTCCATACTGTTCCGGTATAAGCTGGAGGAAGCGTAAGCCAAATATTTTATTTTTACAGATAACAGATATGTTAACATATTTATTGTAAATTTTATAATTAATTTTATTAAACGTTTGTAAAGTTTCAAGAATCGATATACTCGTAAATCCGTTTTTTTTTTAATAATAGCCAAAGTTTTTTCGGAAAATGATTTTCTGTTTTTATAAAGTACATTTTGCTATTGTACAAGCTTAAACATTATTTTTTTATCTTAGCAAGATTTTTAGTTCGTAAGTTTTAAAAGTAATACTGTCACAATCGTTGGGATACGTGTTAGACTAAGATTGCATAATATGAATCTGTCTCGAAAGACGCATAAATTTTACTCTCAACATTTCATAATAAAGGCTAAATTTATACATAGTATATATATACTTTGGCTAAAATATACATGTAAAATGACTTCTTATCTAAGCCTTCCTACACTACTATTATAATGAATACTATTATAAAATATAACGAATAAACTCAAAAACTACTGAATCGATTTAGATGAAATTTGGTAAAAAGATAGTTTGAGACATTGACATTGAATATTTTCATTCCGAAAATCATCTCTAAGGGGGTGAAAATGGGGATGAAAGTTTGTATGGGGAACCAGCATAGTAACGGACCGAACGTAACGAACCCGAGCGAAGCGAGGGTGAGTCGGTAGTTAGATATGAATCATTTAGATCTGCATATATTTTCCAAAAATGCTTATAAATTATGGCCTGTCTAAATCCCTCTTTCACTGGTGATAACTGTTTCAAAATCTGCACAGTAATTTCTGAGATTAGCTCGAACAAACACAAACTCGTGACGGTAACTTAATTTTGCAATATGTAGTGATATTTTTCCTGTTACTTAAGTAAGTCCTGGCGCTTGTAGTTAAACGATTCAATGCGTAAACAAATCTCGTATCTGACGCAAACGTACCAAACTCGACTGCGGTTGGAGCGAACGATGACGGCTTGCATTGTGATTATTTATAGATGAACTATGTTTTGCCCGAGACTTTGCTTGTTAGTAAGAGAAGGTTAAAGGTTAAAGGTATTGTCCCTATGATGCAATGTATGTCATTGTTAAATTTTTTTTAGTTTTCTCTTGTTTTTCAGTACTAGTAAAACAACAAAACAAGTCTCATTGTTTTGTTTTACCTTTTTAACCCTCTACTGGTATCGTAAATTTGACATACGTAACTGGTATCGTGGCGGCCGGGCGGCCCCCAAACCACGTTTGCTTCTAAAAAGCAAGTTTTAACTGACTGCATGTTCAAATGTTCAAAAATGATAAATAATACATTCGTTTTATATAGTCAACTAGTTTTTATTCATATTAATCTTCTTGTTCAGTTACTACAAGAGATCACAAGACTGCTACAAATTTTTTGTATATTTTTTGCTTACGTTAAAAGAAACCTGAAAAACCTACTCTTCTAGGAGTATTTAACAAAAATATTTATTTTTTCCTATTCTATATAAACATCTCTAATAAATTAAAACACTTTTACGGTCTCTAATAAATATTTCTTAAAAATCGACATGTAGTATAATCATCTCTAATCCTACGACTCAGGAAACATATAGTTTAGTTTTTTCAATGACATAGTAATTCTAAGTTTGTCGCGACCTGTTCTTCAGTAGGCCACAAAGATTCTACATCTTCCCGTCCTGATTTGAATACTACAGTTAACAGCAAAAGACCTATAAAAGCTTTCATCTCTGTTACGGAAACAGGATTAGTTCAATAAGCACTCGTAGTAGTCTTTTCCTAATTCTCTGTTATCCTCTAGTTAGTGTAATTGGTAATAATTTGTACAATATTATCATCTATAAGCAATCTTAATGATTCTTTGGTAGTTATTTCATTTTTTGAAGCGGCTGGACCAATAAAACCAGGTCTTTGCCTTATGATGTTGTGTTGACGAATACGTGATGGTGCTGGTGGATTTTTAGATCACTTACATATATTTTTTTATAGTAACTAGATTGACTAGGTCCTACAATTTTTTGTGTCTGTACTCTCCGAAGAACAGGCTTGAATTTCGGCACCCAGTACGTCACCATCATTCGAATCGTGAGGTGGTGACTTTTCACAGACACCAATTCCTTCACTATCACTACATTCTTCTTCTGAATGGTCACAGGCCCCTGATTCAGATTTAGAATCTTTGTTTAGTATCTCTTCTATTGTTTTATTACTTAAAGTTCGCGACATCTTGGCAAAATAAGTAAAAAAATGAGAAACTATAAAAAGTGATATGCAAAAAAAATCTTACGTAACTAGTATCGTGGGGGCCGCGTGGCCCCCACCACCTACGTACCTGCATCCTGATAAGGTCTATAGCGCTGAAAATCCAGCACATGCCGCAAGTTACGATGTGATGAGATTACATAAAATGACGGCTGCGCACGATGCTTAGATTCTTAGAAAATCTTAGAAACATACTGCATGGGGGCCACGCGGCCCCCACCATACCAGTTAAGGGTTAAGTATCCTAAGCTGTGACCTGTCATAATATCATCCTAGACTCCCTTTTCATAGGGCTAATAAAGGTCAGTAAAGTTCTACATTCACTATCGCAAACAGAAAAAATATATTTGCAAATGACATACTCGTAATATTTATTATTTACGCGTTAAGTCACGTGGTTATTATACAGTTACTAGCGGCTCACCCTCGCTTCGCTCGGGTTCGTCACTAGGTGCGTTTTACATAGATATTTAAAAAATAGTTATTTGCCAGCGTTAGTCATATAAATTTTAATATATACATTTTTAATTTTTCTGATGTTTTAAAACTTATTATCCTATTTCGGACTAAGAGAAATCCAAAAAATCAAATATTATAAAAGTTGGTCCAGCCGTTCTTGAGTTATAAATGGTGTAACTAACACGACTTTGTATATATAATATTAATAATATCTTAATATGTACATCTTAATATTAATATCTTAATATGTACATATATAAAAATCCCGTGTCAGGATGTTGTTCTGCGATGAACTCCGAAACTACTTATCCGATCTCAACATATTATGTAGTTTTTTTTAAATGTGTGATTTGTTCGAACTTAAAATATATGATAGTTTTTATCCCGATAATTTCCTTTTTTTTTTTGCAAAATTAACGATTTTCATATCCGGAGAGAGAACCTGAAAAACGGCTACCCTAAGCTATATATTCTTTCTCCAAGCTAAAGAAAAAAAAAACAATTATATGCGTGTCACAGCAATGCGTGGCCGGGTCTGCTAGTACTTGTTGATTGTAAAAACCAAATTTGGCTAAGAGGGCTGCTCAAAAATACTGTTGTAATTGAGGCGCTAAGGGGTATAGTTCTAATTGGTACTGAAGATTATTGGTTCGAATCTCATATAAGTTGCGCGATAATTGAGTGACTCAGAAAAAAATGACAATGTATATAACCACAACATATAAGCAGTAATAAATACACCATAATTTAGAATGTATGAAGATATTTACTTTGGATATGTATTTTATGTAAAATTTTCACGCATTTTCTATGTCCAAATCGGATGAAACAACACAGTCACGTGAAGACTTGCATATTAATTTAATAAGTTTCAATACAGTTATTTTCTCACATACAATATAATTTTCTTATAATAATATTATAATCTACAGTTAAAAAATAGGTTGACAATAGAATATAGGTGTCAAATAACATCACTATCACGTCACATCGATCATGTGATGCCTTTAACGGCAACGCATATAACTGTACATACAAGTTCGATTAAAAATAATAGCGCTTTGTATTCAATTACACATATTAACAAGGTTACTGTGTAAAGTGTGCTGCATTCCTTTCCAACAGCCCGAAATAAGGACTATGTATTCAGCCCTTTTTAACCTTCCATTGCTGGGCACGAGCCTCCCTTCAATGAGGGATCAGGCAATAGTCCACCATACTGGCCAAGGACGGGTTGGTGGACAAAAAGGATCTAAATTAGTTTGATCGATAAACAGTCTTACTATAGCTGTGTTAGCCCAATGGTAACACGCTTGATTAGAAAACCAAGTGATGTGGTTTTAAGCCCGGGTCTCGCATCTACGAGAATTTCATATGCAAATATATTAATATTTCCAATATGATTACCACTTGCTAACACGGGTAAGTAAAACAATTTAAGGCAACCTGTATGTCTGAGAGAATATAACTGGTCGTAAAAAGCGCCAGCGTGGTGAACTATGGCCACATCCCTCTCGTTTTTCTCAGCAGTGGGACGTCAAAATTAGCTGAATCACAAACAGTCATACTCATTCATCACTTGTTAATTAACAGTTATATACGAAGTTTTAATTTTAACATGATTTTATTAATTCCACTTGTAACTAATTGCCACTGTGCAATCAAATCTTAAAAGTCAATTTTGACTTCTTCCACTTAATTGTTATATCGATTTGAAAATTTAGTATTAGGACAGTGTGTGCAGGTTACAATATCCCACGTGTGGTTTAGAAGTTTTTCTCGTTTTGACACTAAATAAGTAAAGTATAGCAAAATATATTTTTCTGTTTGTTTTCAGCTCTTTTTTAAAGTCCCACTGCTGGGCACGGGCCTCCTTTCAATACGAGGGAGATCATTCCATAGTCCACCACGCTGTCCAAGTGCGAGTTGGCGGACTTCACATGTCTTTCGAAAACTTGCTAGGTTTTCTCAGACATGCAGGTTTCCTGACGATGGTTTCCTTCACCGTAAAGCAAGTGGTAATCATGTTAAAAATGATTCGTACATGAAAATATCAGAGGTGCGACACTCGGGATTTGAACCCGCTTCACTCAGTTTCCCAAGCGAGCGCGTTACCACTGGGCTACCACTGCCTTTTTCTGCATTTTTCTGTTTATGTAATCTTAATACTATTCTTACTCTGCATAATATCTGTTTGACTGTCCATATGATAATTTAGTCCTAGGACAATTACAGTAATTGTTACAATTATAGCAGAACTTTTTAAAGAACTAATTTTTTTGCAATTTCTTATACCCTTTTGCTGTACAAGTTTATCTTTATACTAATATACACTTAAGAAAATTATTTTGTTTGTACCTTTTAAGCAATCTCTAAAACAACGAGATCAGTCCGATTTGAGGAATAATTTGTACGTTTAGCGAAATTGTTGAGAACGGTTACAAGCTATCTCATTAGAACCCTTAAAAGCGAACTAATTATATAAGTGGGCTATAAGTGACTTTTTTGGTGGATTAAAATCTAGCCAAAAATATGTATTACATAAAATCTTTTTAAATTGCGGGGGAGCAATGTGCGAAGCTAATGGCAAGATTAGGAGTTTCCGCCCGACTTGAATACTTCTACACTGACTCATTTTATCCACGTTAAGTAGAACAAGTGTTAATCATATTAGATGTTTTGTTTTCTATGTTAATTGCGGATGCTACGCTTTCAACAACTTTGATTGGGAGTAAGCATGTGTGAAGTTTGATATTAAAAGTTATTTTTTCAATATGCGTGATCTGTGTTTGTATAACTTTGTACATTAGTCATGTTGTAGATACTAGTCTAGTTAAGGTAAAGGTTTTTGAAATATTATTAATATTTAAACGTTTAAAAGTGTTAGTGTTTTTTATCTCCTTATATAAAAATAGCAACTCACCCTCGCTCCGCTCGGGTTCGTCCCTAGATACATTTCAACGTTTAGCTCAGAGATGAGATATTTTCCCGCAGTAAAAAGTATCCTATATGTTGACCCGGATAACCAGCTATCATCATACCAAATTTCATCAAAATCTGTCCAGTGGTTTTCGCGTGATGCGGTAACAGACAGACAGACAGACAGACAAAAATTCTAAAAACTATAAATTCGGCCTCTGTATCGATAATAATGTCTATTTCAATAAGATTTTCCAAAAAATATTTAATGTACAGATTCGGCTTAGTTACAATTTTATAATATGTATAGATCATGCCCTTCTATCTTAGTGTATTTCCTACACCTTAAGGTTGCCTGAAAGAGATCGCTCTTTTATCGATAAGGCCGCTTTCCAATCTTTTTGTTTTTTTTTTTTTTTTTCTCTTCTTTACTGGATGTACAATAAAGGATATTATTACTATTATTAGTTATTATTAATTTAATTAATTGAAACAAGTTAAATAAATCTTCTAATTATTACTTTTTAACTAGAACGGTATAAGTATCGACATCAAAATTACCTTTTCCACGAAAGAGGTTTTCTAAAAAAAAATATGGTAGACCCTTTGAGATATAACCTATTCACATAAGAGAATATTGAATAAATGTAAAAAAAATTCAGCGGAACACCTCTTTTTTCATGTCAGTCAAAAATAGTAAGATAATAATATAGTAAGTATAATATATTTACGCATTATTCACTCGTGGCCTTGTGCTGGAGACGCCAGCCAGACGGAGCAACAAAACTGTACTTAGTCATCTACATAGATGTCATACACTCTCGAATTGTAAATTAAATCGGATTGACTCATATTGAAAACGAAAGTGAGTTACGATGGCGTTAGTTATTATTTACTTGTACAAATATGACATGATAGCATTTATAAGGCAAATTTATAGTTTTTTTTTTTTGTAATTGCCTCGGTGGTGTAGTGGCTAGAAAGTACGGCTGCACATCAAGAGGTGCTGGGTTCGAGTCCCGGGTCGGGCCAAGTGTAGTTATTGAGTATTTCTGTTTAGTAAGTCTCAGTAACAGCCCGGAGTTGGGAAATTGGCGGTGTTTCACCCCCGTGCCTTGGAGAGCACGTAAAGCTGTTGGTCCTGCGCGTTAACTCTCACCGGTCGAGCCTCGTGTCGTCCAACCGGAGTATGAGAGTGACAGGAATAGAGAGTACATTTGTGCTCTATAATATCTCCTGCGCAGATGGCTAGTCTCAATGAGACTGGCCGCCGTAGCCGAAGTCGATCGGGAGGCCATATTTATTATTATACCTATAGTTTTTTTTTAATTTATTATGGTAAATAATTATGTAACTATTTTTTTAATATTTATGGGAGTATTTAATATATATGTAATTGTCACTACAGTCTGTTACTAAAAAGATATCGAATCCTCAATATTCATCGTAATAAGCAATACCAGTTCCATAACGCCATGACTAATACCATACGCTTAAAATAAAAATTTCTGTTTTGTGAAACACCAATCATAACATGATTAAAAGAAGAAGATAAATCTAAAAATTCCCTACATTTCTATCTCTATTTCTTTAATCAGCATCATCATCATTTTACCGTAAAGATTAAAGAAAGCTATTTATTTCCACAATAAAACAAGTTGTCCGTCCCAACATCCAGTACAAGTATTTCTAACATAATATTTGATATTCCTGTAAATAAATTAAATAAAACTACCTAAGAGAAACGGTCGTCTTTTAAACTGTACAGTGCTATAGTCATTATGATATTTACTAAGCTCTTTAGATAGCTTTGCACTTCTGTGTTTGTTCACTTTACAAGGTGGTCGGTTGACGCCTTTTGAGTTTCCTTAATAAGTTAAACATGATTGTTGAATATATTTACCTTTGCTTGTAATAATTACCTTTTGTAAATCTCATTAGTCATTAGCTCTTTTCAGTTCGCATGTTTATTTGATGACGATATGTTTGGCTCAGTTTGTAGTAGCCCTACTTGCTGTGCCAGTGATCGCGGGTTCGAATCTCGCTGGTATACGTCTGTGTGATGAGCACGAATGTTTGTTCTCCAGTCATGGGTGTTTATATTTATAAAATGTATGTATTTAAGTTATATATGTGTAGTGTATGAACTATCTGGTATCCATAACACAGGCCTCGTAGCTTACCATGGAACTAGATAGTGCTGTGTGCTAAAGTCCCAACATATTTCTATTCAGTCAACAGAACGTTAATATACGCGATACAGGAGTTAATTTTTATATATAAAACTAGCAACTTGCCTTCATTATGCTTGGGTACATCATACATCCCCACATTTCTAGTATATATATACTATACTACTATACGTATGGTAGCCAAGTGGTACCGCGCTCGCTTGGGAAACCGAGTGAAGCAGGTTCAAATCCCGAGTCTCGCACCTCTGATATTTTCTGATATTACTTGACGTGTTATGGATTGGAGACAGGAAAACACTACTTTTAAGTTCTAAGCAATGTATGCAATGATCCCCAGAGAAATTTAACCTATTTCAATAAGTAATTTAGAGAAATAAAGCGATATTGTATCACTAGTTGAATGTGTAGATATGAAGGAAAATAGAAACAAGACTACAAAGGCAAAGATCTAAGTTGAATGAGTTGAAGTGGCTTAATGGATATGGCTTAAAAACTTGAGATTACACTGTGAAGTATACACTGGGTAAAATAAATAGAATAGGCTATACTTTAACTCTAATAAAAAGTCATAACTCCAGCTGGAATCAAACCTGCTATCATTACCATCATATCATTATAAACGACAACCATAAAAATAGAAAAAAAAAAAGAAAATTACTTATTAATATATTTAAAGGTCAATAAATGGACATTTGATTATGCATAAAAGAAGTAGCAATAATAATCAAATTAAGGAGATTTAAAAAACGGTCACCCATTGTGTAATAAAAAAAATTAAAGAGTGCGTGTATGAATGTGTACACGCGCAAGAAGTAAAACTTCTGCAGGTTATCAGTACTCTTTATGAAATTCAATTTATGTTTTAAATAATTAGGATAACGCATATTAGGCACATTACAATTATATATTTATAGAACATCATTTAAGGAATGAATATAATATATCATTTGTCAGACAATAATAACGGTTACCATGGCAACAAACTTACATTTTCGTAACGCATTCACCAGCTTACCCCCCAAGTCAAGCGTGTGTAAAGAAGTTTTACTTCAAAAACCGAGCTCTAGACCTAGACTGCATCTAGACTGTCCACTAACCTTGATATACTGTTACCTACAGACTAACAAAAAACCAGACGGCATTTAACTTTATTATTGAGATAATTTGCAATAGTCATGGTGCATACTGCCTAAAATTGCAGTCGCGCCGTAACATTCTATCACTATAATTTTAAACCTTATTGGTATGTGTTAAAGGTGAATTTCTGTTGTTTTATTTCCATTGGTTTTTATATAGAACGCGCTGTGGTTATTTCTTATGTTTTTAGATAAATCAGTCTAAGTTATTATTTAAAATTCGATACTAGGTAGTTAAATTGGGATACTAAGTTAGTTGACTTTGTTCATCAAAGTGCAAATTTTTATTTTTATTTTATACTAGCGACTCACCCTCGCTTCGCTCAGGTTTGTCCATTGCTTGTTTCCCCATACAAACTTTCATCCTCATTTTCGCCCCCTTGAGGGATGATTTCCGGAATAAAAAGTATCCTATGTCCTTTTCAGGGTCTCAAACTATCTTCATACCAAATTTCATCTTAATTGGTTCAGTAGATCTAGAGATTACCCCCTACAACGTCACAAACTCACAAACTTTACTTCTTTATAATATTAGTATAGATTAACTACGCTTAAAAGCGAAAGAAAAATTTACACAGTCTTCGAACCTAAATCTTTTTAATTTATGGACAGACGGATTGTATAACTTGTAATATGTAACAAATGAATGTATTTATAAATACCATTCTTAACAAATTCTTACAATTATCATGTACATATCGCATTATCAATAGATATAATAACGTAGCGTCTTCATATAAATGGAAAACTAAGTATGAAGAAAGTTAATACTAACTAACTATAATATATTCTTCACAGAAAAGTACGAAAAGGTGAAAAAAAATATTATTAACTACGGTTTTAAAGTACAAAGCATTTAAGTTTATACATATTTATGGGTTTACGCATCTATTTTTGTTTCTCCCTTACTTATTTACGTTGGGTTCAAGGGCGGATAGCGTATATCGGAACTGGTGTTTACTTTGCACGTCTAAGTCCATTTATGTGGCATACTGTAATGGATCCTTGTTATTAATAATAATGTTTCGATTGTATGTATGTAGGTTTAGATATAAACTATAAAGTCTTTCTACAATCGCTATCGCTAACAAAACTACATAATGTACGGAAATGACATATCTATGCATTATGTCAGGTATCTCATTTCAATATAACAAAAAAAAGTAAGAGTTTTCTACTAGCTATATCGAATTCTATTACAATTCTACAATAGAAAACTAAATTATCAAGGAGGGGTTGACCAATGCATTAACAAAAAATAACTTAATGAGTAAACAGCTCTATTGACGATACGTTTGGCTCAGTTTGTAGTGACCCTATTTGCCGTGTCAGCGGTTGCGGCTTCGAGTCCCGCTTCATTTGTGTGATGAACACGAATATTTGTACTCCAGTCATGGGTGTTTCTATTTATAATAAACATGTATTTAAAGTTATATATGTGTAGTGCATCAACTATCTGGTATACATAACACAAGCCTAGCTAGTAGTAGCTTACTATGTAGCTAGATGGTGTTGTTTGTTAACGTCCCAACGTATTTATTTATTTATTTAATTATATTTGTAATAAATAAAATGTATGTAAACGAAATCAATATTTAAGGAAAACAAATAACTTATACAAAGCTTACTTAGAAATTGATTACAAAATTTGTAAAAATAGATCTTTTAAAATGGAAAACCCTGACATTGCAACATATTTCAGACAAGAATTCAGTTACCATGTTTTCACAGTAAAGCGACCACTGCGGTAAGTTGATACACTGTTTATAATAATAACAAGAAATTCGGATACCATTCCGCTATGACAATCTTCTTTTTTTTGCAGACTGCATAATCTATACTATAATAAAGCAGTAACTTAGCGAAATCTGTACATTAAATATTTTTTAAAAACAATGGATGTAACGTATTATGTATACAATATAGACCCCAAAACAATAGTTATTAAAATTTTTGTCTGTTTGTCTGTTTGTCTGTTTGTCTGTATGTCTGTTTGTGTGTGCGCGTTTAACTCAAAAAGTAATGAACCGATTACAACGAAATTTGGTGAAGTGATAACTTATTATCCGGGTCAACATTTAGGATACTTTTTATTTCAGAAAAATCTTTCTTTCCCACGGGAGATCGCAATAATTGGTTTTATCGAGTCCTCCTTATAAACCTTCCGCTGGCTAAACCTTAAGACATACATCGAAACAATATACTAAAAAATTGTAGGTCTTGAATAGGTCAACAGAAAAATCTGCAACAGTATATGTCTATCTCTTAAGGTACACTCGCAATACCTATTCTTATCTATACCTATAATAAAGCTGACTTAGTCAAATCGATGTGCGCGTTTCACGCAAAAAGTACTGAACCGAATTTAACTAAATTTTGTATAATGATAGCTTATCACTCTGTTCAAAATTTGGGATAACTTTTACTACAGGTACATTTTTCGTTCCCGCGAGAAAACGCAATGACTGGTTCTATCGAGTCGTCCTTAGAAATTTATATGGCTAACGCTGGCTGAACCTTAAGAGGTACATCAAAACAATGTACTAGAAAATTGTAGGTCTTAAAAAGTTCTACAGAAAAGTTCTCAACAATATATGTCTATCTCCTAAAGTACACTCGCTATAACTATTTTTATTAAATAATATTACTGTTTTGTTATACGTTATCTATACTATAATAAAGCAGTAACTTAGCGAAATCTGTACATTAAATATTTTTTAAAAACAATGGATGTAACGTATTATGTATACAATATAGACCCCAAAACAATAGTTATTAAAATTTTTGTCTGTTTGTCTGTTTGTCTGTTTGTCTGTATGTCTGTTTGTGTGTGCGCGTTTAACTCAAAAAGTAATGAACCGATTACAACGAAATTTGGTGAAGTGATAACTTATTATCCGGGTCAACATTTAGGATACTTTTTATTTCAGAAAAATCTTTCTTTCCCACGGGAGATCGCAATAATTGGTTTTATCGAGTCCTCCTTATAAACCTTCCGCTGGCTAAACCTTAAGACATACATCGAAACAATATACTAAAAAATTGTAGGTCTTGAATAGGTCAACAGAAAAATCTGCAACAGTATATGTCTATCTCTTAAGGTACACTCGCAATACCTATTCTTATCTATACCTATAATAAAGCTGACTTAGTCAAATCGATGTGCGCGTTTCACGCAAAAAGTACTGAACCGAATTTAACTAAATTTTGTATAATGATAGCTTATCACTCGGTTCAAAATTTGGGATAACTTTTACTACAGGTACATTTTTCGTTCCCGCGAGAAAACGCAATGACTGGTTCTATCGAGTCGTCCTTAGAAATTTATATGGCTAACGCTGGCTGAACCTTAAGAGGTACATCAAAACAATGTACTAGAAAATTGTAGGTCTTAAAAAGTTATACAGGCAAGTTCGCAATATTATTTGTCTATCACCTAAGGTACATTCGCAATTACTATTTTTATTCACTACTCGCGAGTCACTGACTGACTTATCAACGTTCAGCTCGGTTTAGCAGTAAAACGTACCTAGAGACGAACCCGAGCGAAGCGAGGGTGAGTCGCTAGTCTTAAATATTTTATTTAGACTACTTCATATAATTGTGCCACACAATTAAGAAGGTACCGGATTCAATTTCGCTTGAGGTAAATAGTTTCTCAGGTATTAAAAGCAGTAAGTAGGCTTTTGATATTAATATATGTATGTACGTTTCCTGATAGGGCTAAACTAAAATCAAATACCAAGAAAATGTAGTTTTTAATCCTAGATTTTTTAAATATATAGTATTTAGATACTAACGACTAGGTAATTCTTTAAATTGACATAACTTTTTTATTAAGGGACCGATAAAAATAAAACAAATACAAAATGTAAATATTAAATTTAAACAAATACTAAGTGAAGCTTACTACAATACATTAGTGAAAAACCGCACCCAAATCGGTTAAGCCGTTTCTGAGATTACGCGCACAAACGCACAGACAAACAGACAAAAATTCTAAAAATCATTGTTTTGGAATCTATTGCGCTAACAAAGACCTCCAATAATAGTTTTTCTCAAATATCTTCCATATACAGACAGCGATCAGTTACAATTTTATTATATGTAGGTATAGATAGATTTCTAGTTTTTTTTTTTTAAATTGTAACAAAAATCCTAATATCTTTTTACAGAATCCATTTTAGACGAAACCTTTGTTTAAATTTATCTTAAAATCATACTCCTCCATTTAATTATTTTCGAGGTTCCTAAGGTCATTTTTTGCTCAATGACATGACTATAAGCTTTCAACATAAACAAAAGAGACAGACAGGACAAGTCATAAATCAGTCGTTAGATATATGTACATGGTGAGAAAAAATATGCATCTATAAATATACATATAATAAAATTGTAACAAAGCCGAATCTGTACATTAAATATTTTTTGAAAAATCTTATTGAAATTGACATTATTATCGATAGGGAGACCGAATCTATAGTTTTTAGAACTTTTGTCTGCCTGTCTGTCTGTTTATCTGTTACCGCATCACGGAAAAACCACTAGAGAGATTTTGATGAAATTTTGTATAATGATAGCTGGCTATCCGGGTCAACATATAGAATACTTTTTACTGCGGAAAAATTTTTCACCTCAGAGAAATCTATACTAAACGTTAAAATGTAAATACGGGCGAACCCGAGCAGAAAAGGGTGAGTCGCTAGTAATAAAGACTGTTTTAAATATTTCCATGACACTAATATTACAAATGCGAAAGTTCGTAGGTGTGTTTGTTTGTAAGTCGTTCTGAAGTATTTGGATGGATTATATAAAATTTAGACGAGTAGACTATGCAGTAACACATGGCTATCGTTAGTGATACTATTTGCCAATAGATGGCGCTACTTATTAAATATATGCAGAAAGTATTTTTCACCACAGAGAATAAATAAAATATACAAATTTTGCACATAGAATGGAACATTGGAATTTTTACTATTTAATCTGTACAATAAATCTTACAACTTAAGACCACACGCATGTTATAAATATTGAATAGCGTAGTAATTACGTGAATACCGGTAGGAAATGTGCATTCACAGCGACAGTACATTTTCTTTCGAAAGGCAAAATTGATGTTGCCGGCCTTTAGAGTTCCATAGATTACTCTGATCCTTGATAAATTATACTCGACTAGGTTATTTTCAGAATACAACATATTTTGTGAAATTGAATCAGGTTCAAAATATGTATGTAACTATGGAATGAAAGGGGGTAGCGGGTTAAGGCGGGTCTGGCGGCCCCCACCGAATCTGGTAAAATCGTTCCAAAAATCTTGAAGAGGGTCGAAAAACAAGCAGTATAAGCTTTTTACCGACATTACAACCCTAAACGAAAACACAGTAATGGCGAAAAATATGATTTTTTATGATTTTTATTTTTTTCAACCAGTTTAATTTATTTTTAAATGGTTTAAATGCAATTAAAAATTTGTTTTGGATGTGTGGAAGTCCCCTGAATTTTTTCAGATTTTTTGGTCAAGTAAAAACATGTGAATTTTAGGTTTAAATGCGAAAAAATCGTGAAAAACGCGTCATTTTCAAGATTCCACCCTCTTATTTTTAGGGTTGTTTTCATTTTCCCGAGGGGTGCTGTATAGTATAGATAGCGGCAATCGTCCTCTTTCGAATGCAGGCAATTGGACTAAATTTGGTCAATTCTGGTGAGTGGGGCGATTTTTTGAAAAAAAAAAACTCGAATTTTCAACTTTCGGTAAATTACGGCGCGTACTTGGTATAATGCGTCTTTGCTATAAAAAATACATCACTATAGGGGTTTTTGAGCTCGCTGATCACGAATTTGATGTCAAAAAAATTTTTTGACAACAAATTCACCCATAAATATTTATTAACACAGGTTTGATAATGTAAAAAATATCATTGAATCACAGCACTTAAACAATTTTAATATCGTGTTCAACTAATATAATCAATCAATCAAACTAAATTTTCTGGTATAAATCATATTTTATTCAAGCTTACGTAATAGTCACACAGTAATATAAAATAGCATAATACTTTTTTACAGAGCTAAGTTAACAATTTTACAGTTTTAATCCTCGTCACTATCTTCTTCAATAACAGGTTCAACGCTTTGAACAGAGAAAAGATTTGTGAGAATCTGTGCTGGATGAATAATTCGCGACAAATATCTCGCATGCCCTAAGAAGTAAATGATAGTGGCCACATGTGCACAACAACCGACAGTTCTGAGGCCATTCGCACAATCGCATACGTATTCTTCTACACCACTTCTTCCAATAGCGTTAGGAACGTATTTTACGTAACACCTGTACTTTTTCCGACTTATGTGCCTCGATTGAACTTCGCATTTCAAAATTGATTTATCTTCCAACAAGTAATGCATATTAAGAACTCCATCTTCAGTACATAATTCTGCTAAATAAGAAACGGTCTGTGATAACTGGTAAGACCCTGTAAAAAGTATCTTCAGATCTCTTTCTGTCAACTCCGGAAAGTCTACAACATCATTTGACGTCAGAGGTCTGAAGATCCTTTTTTTTCTGTTCCAGTTTTTCTCTTCTACCACTTTCGCTAAATCATTATTAACGTTTTTTCTGTGTAATTAACTTTTTCTGGAATAAAAACTAAAAAACAGTTAATTGAGAGAAATTAAAAAAATCTTTCATTAATATTTTTACATTATCAAACCTGTGTTAATAAATATTTATGGGTGAATTTGTTGTCAAAAAATTTTTTGACATCAAATTCGTGATCAGCGAGCTCAAAAACCCCTATAGTGATGTATTTTTTATAGCAAAGACGCATTATACCAAGTACGCGCCGTAATTTACCCAAAGTTGAAAATTCGAGTTTTTTTTTTCAAAAATCGCCCCACTCACCAGAATTGACCAAATTTAGTCCAATTGCCTGCATTCGAAAGAGGACGATTGCCGCTATCTATACTATACAGCACCCCTCGGGAAAATGAAAACAACCCTAAAAATAAGAGGGTGGAATCTTGAAAATGACGCGTTTTTCACGATTTTTTCGCATTTAAACCTAAAATTCACATGTTTTTACTTGACCAAAAAATCTGAAAAAATTCAGGGGACTTCCACACATCCAAAACAAATTTTTAATTGCATTTAAACCATTTAAAAATAAATTAAACTGGTTGAAAAAAATAAAAATCATAAAAAATCATATTTTTCGCCATTACTGTGTTTTCGTTTAGGGTTGTAATGTCGGTAAAAAGCTTATACTGCTTGTTTTTCGACCCTCTTCAAGATTTTTGGAACGATTTTACCAGATTCGGTGGGGGCCGCCAGACCCGCCTTAACCCGCTACCCCCTTTTTTAGACTATTTAGACACCTTATTTTTAAGTATTATTTGAAACCTGACTATTATTATGAATACAAATGTTTGTAGGTTTGTTACCCCTATACACAACGGCTGGACAGATTTGGATGAAATTTATTACACAGATATACTATGACCTGGAAAAATACAAAGACTACTTTTAGGTACCTAAGGAGGCTATAATATAGGCAATTTCACTGGTAAAAGAAAATTCAAGTAGATATTTCATGTAAACAGCCAATATATACAGTAATGTATAAATCATTATAATAAAATGTACAGAACCATCCATTACAATTTAACTCACGCTTACATAAATAGTTTTTAATTCACCAAGTAAAATCCCTTTCGCTTCATCCATATTAAACATCCGTTACTTGCATTGCAGGATTCCTCGAGCACATCTGTTTGTGAGAAATTCGTAACATACACACATCCCACTTTGAGCAACGCCGACACCTCGCAAAAAGACTAGCCTGTAGCTGTGATTCTAGCGGCATGTACTTTTTGCTTTTAACAGGTTAATAATTATAATATTTAGTTTTAAATAAAACTATCTTTTCAGATTTTTTCGCAGATTTAAGCTTTAAAATGCTATAGCGTTCGAAACTTCGGGAACAAAAATACAAATTATTTCCGCGAAAAAATCTGAAAAAATAGTTTTATTTAAAATATAAAATATTTGCGTAAATCTCAGTAAGTATTGGAGATTTTTTTGTTTAAAATAATAAAGAATTGTTCTGAAATAGTAGTTATATATTTCATAGCTTTAAATAGTATTGTTGGTAATTACTAATTAGATGTCTATAAAAAAAGAGCTAAACGACGGGGTTTGTTTTTTACAATTTTAAAATCACTTTTGCACTTTTTAATTGATATTTCTTGCAATGTTGTCTAGAGACTAATTTGACCACTTAGTTATTCTAGATTTTCAATAATAACATAAAATTAATAAGAATCCAAATGCTTTTATATATGACTTAATATGTACATATGTACATAATATTTATCTCTAAATACGTGTATATAATGTGTATTCTGTAAGGAATCCTCGAGGTTCTATGTAAGTAAAATATATAAACGAAATACAATTAAACACAAAATAATTACCAGTCGAAGTAAATCAACGATTAATCAACGTCCAGTAATTGGGGTGATACGCCACGAATACTTCAAAACAAAATTAAAAATGAAACCCAATAAATCCATTGCACAGAGACTTAATAAGACAAATTGTACTCGAAGTGACGTCCCCTGCTGAAAATTCTGCAAAATGAACAAAAGCCATCGACATCTGGTCACCTGACCAAAAATACACGAAGATATGGTGGAATATGATTCCTAGAATAGCATCAGACTGTAAAATGAATATGGAGACACCATGTGCCTTCAAAAACTTGCAACGAAATAACAAAATATTGCACGCAAATCTAAACTTTAACATGTAATATTTAAGGTGGTAAATGTAAATTTTACAGGTATTATTGCTCCAGATACCCTGTAGTAAGGACAAGTGAATAATTTGTCATTTGCTTTGGGTGGCGTTGACATTACGTCTCGGCCGGTTGCAAATGGTCTTTTAGGGAGAATCACATGTAAAGCCAAAATGGAAAATCCGAGAACTTTTTGCGGCTGATATGTACGCTACATTAGTTTTAAATGTGGAAGAAATATTTGATTTAATTTTATCATATATGCAAAAAACATAAAATAGATTCTTCCGTTACTTAGTTGCTGCAAAAATGGACAAAAAACTCAAATTTACCGGACTACCACTATAAACGCGAAAAATTGTATGTGTGTGTGAAATTTTTTTACTTCTTACACTGAAACAGATAGATTTGTAAGTATTTAAATAGACATTATAGACTATGTCCTGGAGCAGCACAGGCATCTAATAGTACGGCACCCGAAGGAAGCGGGGATGAGTAGCTAATATTTATAATATTAGTAAAATCACTGCACACATTCACTGAATACAACGAAGATTACTAAGAATGTGATTCTACGACAAGAAAAGAATTTCACCATAAAGTAAGTCCGCACAGTACGATATGGAAATACTAGTTTCCCTTGTGATCACAAATATAGATCGCGAGCCGTTGAACTGCACATATCATGCTCGCAAATATTTAGAGAAGGCAGCTGTGGCTAGATACATCAATGACAGAGCTGTGCACGCAAAGTGATATTGTGCATCAATGTATATCATTAGTAAATAATATTTGTTATATTTGTAGAAATTCATGGAAAACTTAGAGATATTTAAAAAAAAATAGTATTTTTTGCATTCGGCAATCTTAAACAAAATATATCTTAGACTAACGACTCACCCTCGCTTCGCTTGTGTTCGTCCCTAATTATAAACATTATTTTCATATACAGGCAACGATATGGCCAACAGGCCTGTAAAGCGGCTATTTAGCGCATTATACTGTGACTTGATTTGCAAATATTAAGATTTTAAACTGAAAACTTTTTTAAATCAAAATAAAATATAGCCTATATCCGTCAGGGATAGTGTAGCTTTCTATTAGTGAAAAAATTTTTGGAAATGGTTCAGTACCTCCAGATATTACCCCCTTACATACAAAGTTTACCTCTTTATTATATTAGTATAGATTAGAGCTTGTCAAGAATAAAAAATATCTAAAGTGATTACCATTTTCATTTTTATACAAATCAAAGGATGTAATGAACATATTTTGTACTATAATAAATGTTTATTTCGGTATTACAGCGAATCTGCTATGAAGTTACTACAAAAATACAATATTTATAAAATTAATCTAATATATAAATATCTCGTGTCACAGTGTTTGTGATCGCACTCCTCCGAAAAGGCTCGACCGATTTTTTTTTGTATATTTGGTAGGTATGAGAATAGGTTGTAAAGTATTTTTCACCCTCCTACCCCCCTAATTTTTTTAATTAACTAGGGGCGAACCCGAGCCGGAGCGAGGGTGAATCGCTAGTATTATATATGTTTTATTAAAATCTCGTAAAAATCAAATAATTTTTACTTAAAAAGAGAAAATGTTCAAAAAGTAAAAAAGCTTACCCCAAATCATAAAGCTTGAGGCAATAAATACATGAGTCAAGCTTTGTACGAACAAGTCAATCATTCAAACGACTCAAACCCATTAAATCACAGTGCATTCATCAAAATTACAGCAATTTATAATTCAAAAACAACTTATTCGAAATAAATTAAGTTATAACTTCGTTGACTTGCAGATTAAGCTCTGAAAGGATACTTCAAATTATGTTAGGAATGTACGCTGTACGCGGATAGAACGGTGTGTCGACAGATGATGGTAACAGGTGCTGTAAACTGGCAAATATATTAGGAATGAGACAAAAACCTTTGCCCTTTTCATGATTATATAAAATTTTAATTATTTTTAGAAATTACTTTTTTCATTATATTATTTGTTTTGGATATAACAAAATCTCCCTAAATTCAATGTATCTTATGTTATTTTATAATATTAAATGAACAATTCTTGTATATCTATAAAACAAAGTCAGGTTAGTTACACCATTTATAACTCAATAACGGCTGGGCTCATTTTTAAGATCTTTGATTTGTTGAATATGTCTTCACCCCGAATAGCAGAATAACTATTAAAACATTGGAAAAAATCACGAAAAAAAAATTACAATATTTACATGGCTAACGCTGGCTTATACCTGTTTATATCTATTCGTAACGTGTACATATAAATTTATTTTACCTACCTCGGAAACGGCTCAAACAATTTAGACCAAATTTTGTATATAAATAAGATTTTGCTTTTTAAGTAAATCTATATATAGGTATGTCTCTTTTCTGAAAAAACGCAAAATCTTTCCGTTTCGTTAAAGTTGAAATAAATACTGGGTTAGAAAAACGCTGTTCTAAATATACGAAAATGAAAAATCATTGTGCCACTAAGTTAACATCTTACTCGTTATTGAAATATAAAAATTTTATTTAACTGGATGAAGAAAACGTTAAGCCAGAAAATATGGCAATATCTTGGATTAACTTTAACAACAAAGAGTCTATCCCATCATTGAATAAGTTACTAATACCAATTCGAAATGACTTAATATGTTTTCGCCATATGTAATAGAGAATTCCTACATTCGCAAACCAACAAAATTATAAGTTGTTTATGACGTCCATTTGTATCTACGAAGCATGTTCTCTAAGCACATTCATTTTACATCAGGGTGGTTCTCAATCTATTATAGAATCACATAACTTTCACAAACAAGTCGTATTGACTAATGGCGCATTTAATCCTGACTTACGTAGGTGTTTGGGATGAAATATGGCATTTATTATTCAAACACGACTTCAGGCCTTCAAATATTAGATGATGGGAAAATAATTATAATGTATGACTCATATGATTACTATAAAAACTATTGAGTTTTTCTATTTTTAGGGTTCTGTACCTCAAAAGGTAAAAATGGAACCCTTATAAGATCACTTTCTTGCCCGTCTGTCTGTCCGTGTGTCACCACCGATTTTCTCAGGAACGGATAGACCTAGCAAGTTGAAATTTATACCAGATACTGAGGTCTAAAGTCCCTATTAGGGACTTTAGACCTCAGTATCTGTATTTTTAGTGTATAAAAATCATCTGTGTATTTTTAGTGTATAAAAATCAAGATCCTGAGTCAACACGATAAAAGATATAAGCTATATTTTCGTGAAAACTTGTAACCAAAATGTATCTTAATTTTCAACTTTTTTTCGGAATTTTGCCTTTATTTGTGCTGTAAGACCTTCCTTTTAACCAAAATTGACAATTCTAAGTCAACCGGAAGTACCCTATAAGTTTTGGGTCAAAAAACTATATGGTAGTTCCTGTCGACCTAGAATCACGAAACTTGGCAAAAATCAAGGTCTTACAGCACAAATAAAGGAAAAATTCCAAATAATAAAAAAAGTTGAAAATTGAAATTAAACAGATTTCCTACAAATTTGTACGGAAACTTCGGTGGGCAAGTCCGACTCGCACTTGTCCTGGATTTTTTTTTCATGGAAGGAAAGGAATTTAAATAAATATGTCTATTATCTAAACATACATGAACATTTATAACGTCCGACTTCTTGAAGTTGGTAAAAATCAGGATTGTTTCAAATAACGCATTGAAGACAGATGAGCATTGAATATTATGCGTCATGCAAAGTATTATCATTTCTTGATTTCAAAAAGTATCATCGGTCTACTGAAATTCATGTCAGATATTTTTACTTATTGTTTTACGCAGCTGCTGCCTCTTCATTCAAATCTCAAATTTAATGGACCTGTTTAGGAGGTGATATTGTTTTATTGCTGAGCCAGATGCCTACATTAAGTCACTATAAAATTAGGAATTTGATTTGGGAGCTATTTTTTGCAGAAGATATTATTTTTACTCGTGCAGCCGTTTTATTTCACATTTTATTCGACTCTACAATTTTATATACTAGAGTACTAAAACCTTTCAACAATTCAATAGCTTCTTATATTAATAGCTTTAAAAGCCTATTCAAGACAACATATCGTGAAGCAATTTTAATCAATACTTTTATTAGTCATATCTATAAATGTTCCACGTTAACTTAAAGACTGAAAACTATTAACTTCTAAATAAAACAAACTTAGTATTAACTTTGAAAAATACTCTATATTTATTTGTACGTGGCCTAACATTACGAAATGGGGGCCATTCTCGCCTCAGTCTATTTTCTTACAGCTGTAAACTTTTTATTGTATAACTCTTAGAGGAGCAGCGAAATACTATTTATTTTCTAACCAACTATAACATTTTTACGACTTTTTAAGCGTCATCTCCACTTCTTCAATACTGGATTAGCTTTTGGCCTAACTTATAATAGATGTCGCATAATATCCTATTAATTCCATTTAATAGTATGTTTCTTGAAACAATCGACTATACCACAGCTACGATCTACGTGTTAGGGATATGGAGCTGTAAAAATTTGACGTTAATTTTACAACTTTAACAATGAGATGAAGTATTTACGTTTTGTCGTAAATCTATTTATTCTGGTCAATTAGTTTGTAACAGAGATAATAAAACGTTTAAGTTTTAGTGCATAATAGTCTATATGATACTTTAATATTGGTATCTAGCTTTATAGTTTTTATAGAAAGAAATCGGGGAATAATAAACTTCAAGCATGGAAGGTAATGCACATTAGTTACGATAATTTCATCTATTCTATGGCTTTTAGGCGTGCTAGAAGAACATAATTTACCTACTTTGCCATTATAAGTCAATTATGTTTAAATATCATTAGTTTCATACCTAAAAATTAAAAAAAACTAAAATAAATACTATATTAAATGTTTATATGTAAAATAATTATATATGTACATATAAGTATGTGAGAGTGTATGGTATTTTGGTATGGTAAGTATTATAGTTATTTACTTATTATTACTTGTCATTTTATACACGGTCACCACATTTTGTTTATAAACATGTATTTTCCTATAATTGAGAGCTTCTGGAAGAGATCTCTTTAAAGAAATAAGTTATACATTAACTCACAGCACCACCTAGTTCCATGGTAAGCTACGAGGCTTGTGTTATGGATACCAAATAGTTGATAATCTACTCATATATAACTTTAAATACATACATACATACATATTATAAATGACTGGATAACACCCATGACTGGAGAACAAACATTCGTGCTCATCACACAAATGAATGCCCCCAGCGGGACTCAAACCCGCGACCGCTGGAATAGCAAGTAGGGTCACTACAAACTGAGCCAAACGTGTCGTCGTCAAAATAAATAAGAGTTATAAGGAAAATAACATTTATCAACCTTTCTTTCAAGAAAATCGTTAGAACTTAACCATTAGAGCACATTAAATAACAATGGTTTTAACGGAAGTCGGCTCTTTTACCTCACTGTCGGACACGCATCCTATGAGAATCCGTCATATCTAGCATCAGCACGTATCGTGCATTTGCAATATTCCTCAAGCCTGGAAAATAAGATACACTCGTGAACATACAGTCGTGACCGACCACGTCCTTCGCAGCCTTGGCTGGAACATTTGTATTCCTTCACAGTTTTACACAATACTCGGATTAACATTGCTTTTTAATGTTTCATAAATCTATTATTGTATTGTCTTAAATTATATATTCCTGTAGTGCTTCTGCAAATTATGTTTATTTTAATCCAGGATTTCATAGAAAATGATCTTTATTACATTTCTATTTGAATAAAACACTTTCCTGGGTTATCATTGGGTGATAGCTACGTATAGACCACTGAGAAATGGCAAGCAGTGAATTCGAGCAAATATTTTAAAACGAAATTAAGTTAATTTTCAAATCTAAATCCCAAGATTATTTAAACTAAAAATCGTACATAAACTTTAAAATCACTATATAAGTAATTATTCTAAATTTAGAATATTAGGTTATATGAGACTACCTTAAAACATGTAGGTACAATACATATGAAAATCACACAATGAACTGTTCGTAAAACGACCAAAAGATATAAACATACATATACTAAAATTAAGTCACTTCTATTTTTTAAAGTCGGTTAAAAATGAATTCTATATCAATATACTGAAATCAGATAATTTAATTTTAATTCAAACTCCATATAACTTCATTCGCTTAACACGTCACGTCGGTTTTAACTGCTGGGGATAATATAATATTTTTTTTTATGTGTCTACATTATTTAATTACGATAATTTTCTTATCAATATTGATTTAAATATTTTAACAAACGCAACTATCATTCGCAAAAAAATTAACTATTAAAATTCTGTCGTAAATCATCCTTATCGACCTTCTTGTGTTTGTTTAGGACCAAATTGGTGTAAGCGTCGTTGACGCAGAATGTCATCAATGTAAATGTTTACCGACTTTCAGATAAAGAGGGTATTTGTTGAGCACTCGTAAAACGTGATAGTCTCAGTCATAAAATTGAAAATAAAGTTCTTTGGTATTTACTCTCTTGCCATTCAATCGGTTTAAAAATACATATAATAACATATGCTTTCTTAAGATAAAGCTAAATGTAAATAGCATATTGATAACGAATCGCAAACCGAAGAACTTGTTTTCGCCCGCGGCTCTGCTCACGTGCTAAGAATGGCGTATGGTATTCATGAATAGTATAATTTTCTATAAGAGAAATCATTTTCAGTATAGGTCTTTTTTTTTTCAGTTTCTTTTTAAAGACAGGTATGAATTTCTATCGCGGTAGCACGTTAGCTATAAAAATAAGAAAAACAAGTTGAAATACTGAATTCCTGTCGCCTAATAAAACATAAATAAAAACATCCGAATCGAATTGCTATACGTAAAATGCATTGTTAAACACTAACTATTAACCAATTAATGTCGACCCCATTTCTTGGTTACTATTCACATGTAATCAAGTATTTCTAAAGAAAGCGATGGGTCTTGTAAAATGGTCGCTATAATAATTTTATCTACGCATCCGGTAGCTTAATGAGTACCAAATGAGAGGGTTAAGACATTTGGGAAGCAATCGATTTGAACCCGTGAAGTAATAACGTGTTCCGCTGTGATTCGTGCTTCAATTAATTTAATTTTTATTACTTGTGGTAGTGTTATACCACCCATAGTCGATACTTTAATGGCAGGTGTTATACTGTAAAATAAGTTGGGGATGTAATGTTACTAATATGTAGGTAAATATTCACTAATCTATTTTGCCTATGTAAACTTACCGGTTATAAAACAATTGTAAGTTACACATAAAGGAGGATATTACCTACGTCAATTCATAGATTTTAGAGCTTAAAAAAGGTCACATAACTCTAGATGTACATGTATTACATAATAAATTTCAGTTCGTTCCGTCTATAAAATTTAGAAAAAAAACTGTGACAGACGGATTGACAGACATGCGATGGCTATAGCTTAGAATTTAGTTATTTCAATAGATATATAAAACTTTAAAATTCAAGTGTACATTTTTTGTTACTGTTATTATTATTTAAATGAAATGAATTGTGGGTACAATAAATAAACACAGACACTAAATGATCCCACCAAAATATTTATTATCTAATTCAATGTTATTTTTGTAGGTGATAGAAAAAAGTAAATCAGCAAGTAGCGGGAAAGCTTTTTAGACAAATGACTTCCGCTAAAACACATTCAGCTGCTACTATTTCCGTGAGGACTTAATCTTTCTGGTATGTTTACAAAATACGTTTTTTATACTGTCTTTAATTATCAAACCCCTATATCATCTACGATTTATTGATAAAAAATTCGTAATCTATAGTAATATTATAAAGAGATAAAGTTTGTGGGTTTATGAGGTTGTAGCGGGTAATCTTTGGATCTACAGAACCGATTTAGATGAAATTTGGTAACAAGTTTTTATACCCTGGGAAGGATATAGAATGCTTTTTATTCCAAAAATTATCCCTTAAAGGGCTGAAAATAGGGATGAAAGTTTGTATTGGGAAGCAATCTAGGGACGAACCCGAGCGATGTGTTAAATAAAATTATAATTTAGCTACCAATGTAACTGATAATATTATTTTTAACTTATGATAATTTTCATTTAAATTAATTTATGTTTTGCAACGTCTCGAAATTTGAATGTAGAAAATTTTTCAATCTGATATACTAATATGGTATCACGCACAATTTGCAATGAATAGTAATCTTGCAAACCCTTTCCAACCAAATCGATGCATCGTAGATTTCGACATCCATTTGTATGCAACTCACAAAAAAATTTATATTCTCAGCGTCACTTTAAAGATTTTTGTTAATATATCACGGTGGGATGTATTAAGAATAAGTAATTTCGTATTACCAATTTATAAAGACAATAAAAATTCAATAAGTGTCCATTTTAACCCATTGTTAAATTTGGATTTAAAAAAAAAACACGGTACACAGATTCACAAATTTAATAATGGTTGCTAAAGATGATTGATAATTTCCGTTGGCAAAAAACTTATCAAAAGTATATCCTGTACAAAACTTTTATGTGCATCATTAATAAAGTGAACGAGGATGATCTTTTGCATGCCCATTGTCCAAAAAAATTTGACTTTGCATATTGATCGCTTAAATATTTCCTGTCATTATTGTAATATATTGCCATCGCGAAATATTTCAACTTTCCGCATATAAAGTACATGCCTTTTAGAGACAAAAAAATTGGAATTCACTCTACGTTGTAATGAGATAAAAATAAACACAATCACTAATCGTTAGTGTATTAGCGTCAGCTTTGATGTTGTATTAATAGTTTATACTTATTAACTTAAAAAGCTTTCTTTTTTTAGTAATAAATGTTTATTTTCTTACCTAAAACAATGTCTCTGGCTGAAACGGTGCATGCCAATGCCACGAACAGTGCGACAGCAATTGGCATTTCGCGCCAAAACGCAATGGCGGTGCGCGTCATGTTTCTTTACTCAGCTCGTCTTATTGGGCTCCATTAGCTTCTGGAACAATGTAAGTAATAAAGTTTTTTTTTATTTTATAACTTAAAATACTGTTATTCAAAGTAAACTTAAGTAAAGTGTTATCTTAATGTATCATTGAACTTCATTTACTATGTGTCACGTATTCTTACTTAAAAATACCAACTTACTTAGAGAAAAAAATAGTAATAAGCTGCCCTAGCTAGAACTGTAAAAAATATAATCTTAATAAGAATGTAATAGATATAAAATAATAAATTAAATTTCACTGACTTTTCTAATTAAGTTCAATTGGATATTATCACAATTTCATTTATCTATAATAATCATTTCCAACATGATTACCACTTGTCTTAACGGTGAAAGAAAACATCGTGAGGAAATTTGCATGTCTGAGAGAACAGGCTAGCAAGTTTTCAAAAGACATGTGAAGTCCGCCAACCCGCACTTGGCCAGCGTGGTGGACTATGGCCTGATTCCCCTCGAACTGAAGGGAGGCCCGTGCCCAGCAGTGGGACGTTAAAAAGGGGCTTAATACGATAATAATCACGTTTGTCATGTAATGGCTGCATTATAAATCATGACCTATAAACAAATTTAAGAAGGACGAGATTAAATTAAGCGCAAAACGGATTTAGACAGTACTAAATATTTAACACATATCCTATTTGTTGGAATGATATATTACTTTGCTTGAAACATCTGCAACATATCCAAAAATAGATCTACTTACATACATTGGCTATAAAATTCAATACGTAACGCCCGTTGCAACGCTGTACCCTGAAATACAGGGTGTGTAAAAACTAATAAATGTCAAAATGCATTCCCTTTACTGCCCGCCCATAAGTTATGCACTGTAGAAGATCGACCAATCGACACTAAAAGCTAAGCTATATAATATAAAGCTTAAGAAAAGCGATTAAGAACTAACCGTTTTAGTGAGTACGTGTGAAACTTTCATGTTGATGGAAAAGGTGTTTGCCCACTTAATTCTCGGTTATATATTTTAAACTATTATTTCTTTATGGAATGTTACTAAAAATATTATTAACTATTAATTTTTACTTTAATTGACTGAAAATCAATAACTGCATTGTAAATAGCAGGTAGGTTCTACATATTTTTAATTTTTACTTAAAGTAATCACATGAAGTTCTACGGTATTGCTATATTTATAAATTATATTATATTGTTCAATTTTACATAATATTATGGCTACGTAGCCACATTCTATTGTAAAAATAAATCCAGTCATGTAAAGTTTGCCCTGAAACCCCTTATTTAATGTAACATATAAAATCTCTTAAAAAACTTCTATATACAAAGCATATTTTTGTCGCACTGACCATTAACTCTACAGTCCTGCCGTTTGACATGAGACTCTACCATTGTATATTAAGATACAAAATCGCTATAAAAGTTTTATAATAAAATGAGAGATTTAAAGACTGATTTTACGCTGTGGGGAAATTTTTAATGCATTTTCTGAATTGAGTTACTATGGGTATAATTTTATCTCGCGCTCCAGTGCGAGTTCGTTGGCTCGTTATAAAATTAAACATTAAAATAAACAACCACGTGAAATGTAGTTTTGATCTGTACGCATTAAAAGGAGAGTTTCATTATATTTTTCATGTCATATTTTTATGTACATACAGAATGTTTATATTATAGATATATTATTAAATTGTTTAACGTGCTTATGTAACATCCAGAGTCTGTAACATCTCTACTACATATATCTCAAACTTTCCACTACTCCTTTTCTTGTTTTCATGGTAATAATGTATAACCTAATAATCATGATCTAATTAATATTATATCATTACTAGCAAAACCCACGGCTTCGCCCGCGTTCAATCTACAAACATAACTCTTTGGCTTTATGTTATACAACGACTCACACTTGCTTCGCTCGGGTTCGTCGTTATGTATTTATATAATATTGTTTATATAAAAATATTAAAATCGTGATTAAAAATAGGGGGTGGGGGGAGGAGGATGAAAAATACTTTAAGACTTATTCATACCTACCAAATACACAAAAAAAAACATTAAAATCGGTCGAGTCCTTTCGGAGTAGTGCAGCCGCAAACACCGTGACACGAGATATTTGTATATAAGATTATATATAATATATTTCTTTAATTACTAATTTAATTACTAATTTAATTACTTATCATCTTTACCTATAGTCTTAAATTAGATAAGAGGGTCCTGTGGAAGGATAGACGTACGCGACACAGGGTATCCTAGTGCGTGCGTCTCAGCACTCCATTGCCCATATTTTGTTACACAATAATTGTTATTAGTTTAAAGAATATATTTGTATCCATTTTGTTATTACAAATTAAATCCATACTAATATTATAATTGTGAAAGTGTGTTTGTTTGTTTGATTGTTTGTTTGTTTGCCTTTCTTTTACGTGAAAACAGAGTGATGGATTGGCATGATTTTTTCTATGAAAATAGTTGGAGGGCTGGAGAGTGACATAGGCTCTTTACCGGAGGAGATTATTTCATTCTCAAGGGAAAACACGTTATATAATGCAACCCAACAAAATATTAATGATCAGAATTACTTAAAACTTAGTATGAATACTCTTGAATACAATGAAGTAAATACGTGTTTTAGCATTTTTCGAAATTCATCCCATAAGAGGGTAAAATAGGCGATGAAAGTTTGTATGATACCTACTTTTTTAGTTTTTTTTTTTAATATAGTTTTGGCGCGAGCGAAGCCGCGGGATCTGCTAGTAAATAAATAAATAAATATCACACTACGACCGCCGACAGCCGTACTTAAAAATAGGTCTACTTAGGCTTAGGCATTTAAGGAATGTTTACCTTACTTTTATTAGAGAAAGATTTAGAATCGATTTATGAATTTCAAAGATTAACCTCTTCAAAGGTAGATAAAACAAACAAATAGTAGCTCTCTATCTTTTTGTTCTACTGTAACTCTTAAATAATATAATATTAATATCAGTAAATTTAATATAATATAATATTAATATCAGTAAATTGATTTCATTACAGTGTATCAAATATTTTAATAACTAATTACAGATTTCAAACGGGATTATAACTAACAATGCAATACAATTTGGACATAAAGATTCCATCAAATAGCGTTAATTGATGATTTAACTAAGTCAACCTCCCTTAATTATTAGTTTTTGACATGTAAAACGACACCCAATAAACTGAATGTCATCTCAATCAAAACAATTCAGTTACCATTTCAAATATCAAATGTTTCATAAGCATAAATAGATACTCATAAAATATTATATAAAGGAGGCAGAAAAACTTTTAAACTTTTAACTGCTAAGCTCTGTTTAATGTTGCTTTTCATTAGACCGTATAACACGTGCCCTGGTCTCATATATCATAGCGATGAAGGGTTGACTCGGTATATTTAACATTGGTTCAAACATTGGCCCAAGTAAGATTTAGAACAATCTTCGGTTTACGTCAGATATATGTGGAATTTTGTTTATATGAGTTAATCAATAATAATTATATTGCATTATTGCTATTAGAGACTGCATTGTGACTAAATATAGCTTTAATAATCCTTGAATAAATGTTAACTTTGTTTTCTCAGACTGGTTGAAGAAATTAAGAATCATATTTTGAAAAATGGAGTGAAGTGTTACTGTGCCTTCCCATAAGCGTTTAATGGTGGAAAAGAGAATATGGTTACTCCTGCCTAATTATGTCTTCCTTTACTAATATTATTAATGCGAGAGTAACTCTGTCTGTTTGTCTGTTAACTTTTCATGCTTAATCCATTGAACCGATTTAGATGAAATTTGGTATGGAGATAGTTTGAGACCCTGGGAAGAACATAGGATAATATTTATCCCGGAAATCATCCTTTAAAAGGGTGAAAAAAGGGGTGGAACTCTATGGGGAAACAATCATTTTTCAAGGAAGGGATATATTTTTTTTAAAGTACTTACCTAATTTTCTATACCTAATATAGTCTATCTATTCCATACTAACCGTTAAAACGTACCTACGGACGAACTCGAGCGAAGCAAGAGTGAGTTGCTAGTCATACGTACTACGAGTATATGTAATTCGCCAGACTTTGTCGCTTAAACTTCACTAATTACAATTAATAGAGACTGTTAGTATATATATTTATCTAGTATTAGCTGAAATGAAACTAATGAAATAAACTATTTCTTGTACTAGAAATACTAAAACATAACTTTTTCATTCAATATTGTTGGCCCAACGTAGAGCCAACATAAAAGTGGATACAAGTAGAGGGTTAGATTACTTTTTTATTGTTCTGTTCCCTCGATATGGAAATAGAACTTTCAACGTTCTTGTACTTGATTTATTTTAACCGTGTTTTTATAATCCATGGTATAAATAAATGACGTGTAAATAATTGAGACAAGGGCAACGGGTACTCTGCCTACATCTGGAATTTTTGTTATTAATTTAGGGTTAATAAGTTTTCCATTACGAATATTATATTTTACTGCCTCGGTGGTGTAGTGGCTAGCATGTACGGCTGCACATCCTGAGGTCCTGGGTTCGAGCCCCGGGTCGGGCCAAGTTTAGTTATTGAGTCTTTCTGTATAGTAAGCCTCAGTAACAGCCCGGAGTTGGGAAGTTGGCGGTGTTTCACCCCCGTGCCTCGGAGAGCACGTAAAGCCGTCGGTCCTGCGCCTTAACTCTCACCGGTCGTGTCGAGTAGTCGTCCCACCGGAGTATGAGAGTGACAGGAATAGAGAGTGCACTTGTGTCTGCGCGTACATTTGTGCACTATAATATCTCCTGCGCAGTTGGCTAGTCTCAATGAGATTGGCCGCCGTGGCCGGAATCGGTCAGGAGGACATTATTATTTACAGCAAATCATGATCACGGGAGAGACTGTCTCTCCCATGATTCCCGTGATCACTCCCGTGATCTTCCCATGATGACTACTGTAAAGCTTTCGAAACGTCGGGAACCAAAGATCAAAATAAACCCGCGAAAAAATCCGAAAAGATAGTTTTATTTAAAATGACAAATACTCGCGTAAATCTAAGAAAGTATTATGTGAATATTATAGCCTTAGATAAGTTAACTCTCTTTTTAGGGTTTCGATCCTTTTCTTTTAACTCTACAGTAAATCTTTTGTTTTAATTTTAGTTCTGAAACGATTTCTTCATCAAAGGCAATTATCTTAGTTCGGTTTGTTCCTTCTTTTAAAGATTTTAAAGTTTATTACATAATTTTAATTTTATTACAACCTTGCTGTAGTTCTTAAATAAACACCTTTGAAGATATACAAACAAAAATACGTGGAATCTGAATTATAGATATTAAATAATGTATGTAGTTCCATTGTACCACCTAATAAATTCAGTCTATAGACTCCGAGAGCACTCGAGAGGCGAGATAAAAGGAAAAAATAAAAAGCCGTGTATGCACAACAGAGGTGCAGATAACATAAACAATTACATAACTCGTCGCCAGATGGCGCGTGCGGTGGTTTTTTACGCTGATATTAGTAAACAATGTTTTTTATTCATATAGAGTGTGTTTTTTTTGAAATTGAACACGTTTGAGATAATTTTCATTTAGAATGTAGCAGAAATTACCTAAACGATCTTGTTACTCATTACCATTACAATAGATATTATCAGGTCAATATTATTATATTTTGAAGGACCGCTGTTTTTTTTTAACTATATTCACGTCAGTTAGTGCGTACAATAATAATAATAAAAAAAATGTTTAAAAAAAATTTTTTTTTCCACCATTTGGAAAATGGAGTCATATCTTTTGAAAATTCGAACAGATTGTCATCAAATGTAGCGTAGAACCACGCAAGATAAACTAGCTTTTTGTTAAAAAAACTATCCGATCTAATTCATGAGTTTAAGCATTACGAGCTCACAAACAGACAGATATCCAGATAGACAGGCGATAATATTACAACCTCTTATTACGTTCGGAGTTAAAAATCTATTTTGTTTCTGGTATCTTCATAACTTGAAAATGGCTGGTTGAATTTTGTTCGCCCTAATAAGTCTAATCTAAAGAAGTCTCAGTTTTTTCCCATTCGATTCATATATAAAAACGATTCAAGCGATAAAAGTCACGGGCAAAAAGTAGTAAATAAATAAGACTAATGAACTTAAAGAAATCCATTCGCAATCAAATCACGAATAAATAAACCGCAATGGTTTTACAATCGCCCCCGCGTTACGTTTGTCAATAAAATGACCGCAAATTTAAATACTAACTGACTCAGTAGTGCTTACTTAAACAAAAATTATGATCTAAAAGTAGTGTTGTGATTCACATCGATTTACATCGCGAAATAAAAATAATATGATCAGTACTTGTATAGAAATCTTGGTATGTAGCGAAAGCTAAGAATAAAAATAAAAAGCAATAAAAAAAGCTCATGCTTTTTCGTGGTAAAAAACGTAGGTATGTTATTATGTTCTTAAATGTTACTGTTTTTATCTACAATACATCGAAGGCTCTATTTTCCTTCCCTGATGAAACTTTCTGTCACTCCTTGTAATTGTAAAATTACATATTAAAAATAAACAAAAACACTTAAAACTGTCAAATGTTGGAATTTTAATAAAAACGTTAATATTAAAAAGAATAGAAAAATATATCACATGTGTTTAGAAAACAAAAAATTAAGTAATTTCAAATATTCTATTTACTTTATTGTATTTATTCTAAGAAAGATATAAAATAAAATAAATAAAACAATACTACAGTGATTCGCCATTTCTAACTTCCATTGTAGCGAATTCGTTTCAAATTCTACAACATCCTGTGTAAGGAAACGCACGTGCTCTAAACTTCCTGCCTCCATACAAACATATACAACATATATACGTCCCTAACCACCATGGATTAGAGGTTAATTTCCTACTATATAGGTCTCTACTTGTCAATACACTCAATAATCTACTTTATTATTATATACATAAAGATTTTTTCTTTAACTATGTATCTTTTAGTCCATACTGTTAAAAACTATAGTCCTAACCTAACACAACGGTTTTTTTACTGAAAATTTAATTAAAAATATAGCTATCTAGCGACTTACCCTCGCTTCACTCGGCATCGCCTCTACAAAAACAAAAACAAATCTATCCTACGCGAACCCTACAATGTTTCGCGATAAAAAGTAGCCTATATGCTATTCCAGACTATAATTTATCTCTGTGCTAAATTTTATCTAGATCCGTTCAGCCAGCCGTTCTCGCGTAATTGAATAACAAACATCCATCCAAGTATCTAAACTTTCTCATCAATAATATTAGTATAGATGAAATACTTGGCAGAAATACAACCGTTGCAAATATATATATATATATATATATATATATATATATATATATATATATATATATATATATATATATATGATCTATAAGCATAACATAATATAACCTTGTATTTATATTTTCGTAAGCTCATTGAAAATTAAACCTAGAAAAAGCAAAAGATGCAAAGATTTGGGATAGCTTCGAGATTCAGCTTTAAATTGCAATGAGCTTAAATGAATGCCATTTATGGGTACTTATTTACTTCAAAGACTTTCTCAAAAGATTCCAAATTCAATTCCTCTAGTACAGAATTTATTTTAATTTTTCATACAGATGATTAAGCCTAATGAAAATAGCAAAATAGAAATCGAAAAACTAAACAATGTTTACACTATCTATATATCTATATAGGTAAATAAAATTGAAGTGTTTATTTGTAATATCAAAATAACAGCTTTTTACTAAATGCATAATATGAAATTATATACTGTCGGTCAAAAATTCGCGTAAATCTAAGAAAATAATAATACGATTTTATTTCAATAAATATTATGGATGAATATATTCCACCTCACCCTATTTATCTGTTTTTGTGTTTTATTATGTATCAGAGCGCATCACAGATAACAAATAAAACATGTGCATGCATTATCACATATGTACATAACTTTTGTACTGCCCACGCTTGCAAAGTGACAGTGATTATATGTACCATATATTGGAAATGGCATCAAACATTTTTTGTCATTTACTTGCATAGCCTCAATGCTTCAGAATAAATAAACAAAACTGTTAAAAATATTTTAGCTTTTTAGGCATAGCTATTAAGCTTAAAACGTAGGCGAAAATAAACTTTTATTATTATAATATGGGTAAGTTTTTGTTTTTAAAACGTATTTTAATTAGGTATTATAATTTTAGTTTTTATTTGTACTAAATGTGCATGTATTGTTTACCTATATGAATAATCATTTTGTATAGGTACCTACTAAATAATTTCCATAGACAATCTTGAATTTGTTGAATATCAAACAATGTATACAATAAAATTGAAAATAAATAAATATAACTGTACTCTCTGTCTGTTTGTTCCGGCTAATCTCCGAAACGGCTGGACCGATTTAAACGCGATTTTCACTCGCAGATAGCTGATGTTATAAGAAGTAATTTTAGCTACTTTTATTTTAGAAAAAGAATCAGGGTTCCACGCAAAAAACTAAAAACCATGAAATTGTAAACAAAATCCGCGTATAGGGACGCATCGGAGGGAAGCGAGGGTAAGTCGCTAGCATAACATATAACTACATAATATGTACATAAAACTGTACTACACTTACAAATAATTTTCATTACTTCATTTAACGAATAATTCTTCAGCTACAGTGTAATTTATTTGCGTAAATCAGCACATGTCACTTCTACTATGTACAGCTCTTGCAAATAATAAATAACCCACATCTATAACCAAGACACCGACAGACGGATTGATTTATTTTATTATACTTAACTTTTTAAAGAGTTACTTAGGAGTCATGTGAAGTAGACTCAAGTGGTTTTGAAACACATTGCTACTTGAAAGCGATATTAACCTTATGTAAACATATAATACTAATGTTCTAGCAAATATTTAAGTACAAAAAGGTTATTTTAGGGACTTTACTAAAACCAGTAAACAATTATGACATACTAGGGTCTTACCACAGCTTTGCTCAAATTCTTCCTTGTATGCCTAATAGTAGCTTATGTGTTACTCCAAGTCAAGATCGATTTTAATACTAAACTAGCGACTCACCCTCGCTTCACTTCGGGTTCATCCCTAGACAAAAACAAATCTATCCCACGGGAACAGTACATTTATCCGGGATGATATATAGCCTATAGCCTCCCTCAGTTAATGGGCTATCTAATGCGCAAAGAATTTTTCAAATCGGATTAGTAGTTCCAGAGATTAGCGCGTTCAACCAAACAAACAAACAAACAAACTCTTCAGCTTTATAATATTAATATTAGTATAGATTTCATTAAAATCATTTCAATATAAACAACACTCCAACAAAACAAACTTTCGCATTTATAATTGTACTAGCCCGATTATATTCGTCACAAAAATAAGATGATTCAAGATCGTCTGTTTACAAATATTGATGCCAAGAAATACCAACAATAGCATCGATAAATCATACATCTTGTGAATAATTCGGCATTTCTAGTGAAATAAATACGATTACGATACGTTATTTCCTTACGGAGAACGGCTTGCACGTAAATGTACCTATATTTAGCTCCACATATTCTTCGAACCTGTAGTCTGTAACTCTATACTTGGGGTATTTTTTTGGATAATCAATCAAGATAATTAAAATAAATTACTTATTGATTTTATATTCTTACATTAATGTAACTACAGCTGAGACATTTTCGTATTAAGACTACTTTCGAAGTCTTAAAGTCTCATCTTACTACTATACGATTTTATATGTGAAAGTTTCGATGGATGGATATTTGTAACACAATCACGCCAGAACGGCTGAACGGATCTGGATGAAATTTGGCACAGAGATAGATTATAGTCTGGAAAAATTCACGGTTTCCGTGAGATATATTTGTTTTTGTTTTTCACTAGGGACGAACTTGAGCGAAGCGAGACTGAGCCGCTAGTTCAACATATTTTAAACTATTTTAAAAGTACATCTGCTAATATAAACAAAACGTTTTAGACCTTAAAAACCACCAATAAAATTCCACGATCAATATCATCACTTAACTCATCATAGATCATTTATACCAATATCAATAACACTATTTATGGTATTTTAATGCTATAAATAAGAATCTAAGTAGATCATAATTCTATATCGTATACGTAATTATGGAATTATTTACGAAAATCACGTATATAGTAGTCTAATTTTATATGTACATACGATCGGTCAAATTTAACACGCAATATGCTATTTCTGTAGATTGTGTACATGGTGGTACGTTTACATCTGTTTATAAGACGCATTTATTTTTCAAGATATTTGTGATATCAAAAATTTGAAATATATTAAGTTTCGTTTTATTTATTAGAAATCTATTAAGAAAATAATAAAATATTGTATAAACAGTTCAAAATTTGAACATATAAACTACATTTGACACGATTATATTTAATTTGTTTGATCATATTATAGTTTTTCCATAAAGAAATTGGAATAAAATAATTAGTAGATTACTATAAATAGTAATCTTTGTTACGCATCGATATAAAATGAGCAAGCTACTTGCCAAATGTAAACGCGACTAAACCGACGGCTGCTGCTTTCCATCTATCCGTGGTTTCTGCAAAATCGTATCCCAAATAATGCCCGCGAGTTATGACCCGATAATAGCCGATCACGTATTTAGTCTTTACTCGCATAAAGCTGGGCTATAGGAAATCGCAGATATTTTCATCTTCCTTGTTAGTTGAAAGAGTAGATTATATTATTATTAACTAGTGAGTTACCCTTTCTTCGCTTGGGTCGTTGTAAGTGCTTTTGTTTATAGTATTTTATACGGACACCGCCACCTTCTGGCAATATTTATTACTAAAAATAGTCTATATTTTACTCCAGGTCATGATCTATCTGTGAACTAAAATTCACTCAAATCCAGTCTAGCCGTTTTGGAGTCAAAGATGACATTCAAAATTTCACACTACACATAATATAATAATAATAGGTGCATATTTGGTTTCATCTTATATAGTATACTAGCAACTCACCCTCGCTCCGCTCGGGTTCGTCCCTAGTTACGTTTTAACGTTTAGCTCAGAGATGAAATATTTTCCCGCAGTAAAAAGTATCCTATATGTTGACCCGGGTAACCAGCTATCATCATACCAAATTTCAACAAAATCTGTCCAGTGGTTTTTTAGTGATGCGGTAACAGACAGACAGACAGACAAACAGACAGACAGACAAAAATTCTAAAAACTATAGATTTGGCTTCTGTATCGATAATAGAGTCTATTTCAATAAGATTTTCCAAAAAATATTTAATGTACAGATTCGACTTAGTTACAATTTTATTATATGTATAGACGATATACACTTTTTATTATATAATATAGGAACAAACATAACTATGGAGGTAATTTGTAGGTACTTCTCACTATTTAGTTTTAACCTGGTCAAAAAATCCTACGACATGATATGTTCATACTTCATACCACATCTTCCGTTTTTTTTTATTTTTGTAAATTATGTCTTTTAGCGATACTGTATGTATGGACTATGGCCTGATCCCCCCTTGTAGTGCCCAACAATGAGACGTTAAAAAAAGGACTAAATACCATATTTGTACCATATGTTGATTCAACAAAATTATTATTTTTTTGACAAAATAAAAATCACTCCATATAACCACTGAATTTCGAAACCTGAGCCCTACCATATCCTATGTGGTTTATTCATCCTTCACCATTTCTGATTATTGCCAATATCAAATATACTAGCAAAAAACTACCCGTGTACAGAGAATCATATAACCAAATCTTTTATTTATTAATTTATTTTGACAATATGGAAACAAGGTCACAGTGTGGAGTCCTGTGTGAGGTAAATTTATTTAATTTCCATTTTAGGCTTCTTCGTAGTCTAAAGGCAAAAAATAAAACTAATAATTTCGTTTTATCCGCCTGTCTATATGTCACAGCCATTTAACTCGAAAAACCTACAGCTAACAGTTGCCGTGTAATGTGATTTTAAAGTAATTACTTTTTAAATATGGGATGGTATTATCTATACTTAATATTATAAAGCTGAAGAGTTTGTTTGTTTGTTTGGTTGAACGCGCTAATCTTAGGAACTACTAATCCGATTTGAAAAATTCTTTTGCATTAGATAGCCCATTAACTGAGGAAGGCTATAGGCTATATATCATCCCGGAAAATGTACGGTTCCCGTGGGATAGATTTGTTTTTGTCTAAGGACGAACCCGAAGCGAAAACGAGGGTGTATCGCTAGTTACTATATATATTACTGCCATCAATAATATGAATATTAAATATTATAGAAGGTTATATATTATATTTTACTTTTAACGTTATAAATTTCGTACATATATACGAGTATGTATGTAAAAACATAACGTAAATACAAAGTTTCATGCTACAGAACCCTCCGTCCGTCCGTGTACGAACCAATAGTCAAATTTAATTAACCGTTAGTTTACGTTGTAATTGTAGGCAGAAGTTCATTAAGTCATAGAAATAGCCAATAAATCTAACAAACAGCCCCTATACATCAAAAATAATCCCAAATTCTGTACAAAAACTTATAAAATCGTCGAAATTGAGAAAAAAAATTCCGCTTTTAAAGGACAATGGACAATAGGTCATGAGTGTGAATATATCAATCGATTATAGTTCTTAACAATTTAATAATACTGTATATAATTATATAATACGTTTTTATGTGTCTTCTTATCCCCTGAGCAATAAACGAACTATTGTGACCATACGATTTGTAAATCGATGATAAGTATCCCACGTTCACTAATGATGGTATTAGGGAGAAATATTGTCGATAAATAATTATTATTAGCCTCTTATACAACGCTGCTTGTACTAAAATTTTATTGACTTAGTAATGTGCAATATTTTATTTGCTACAAGTGGATATCGAACCTGTCACCTTCAAAATAATAATACATATTTATTTCTGTATGTTATTTTCTAACGTGTAAACTTCTAAAAAACCCCGAAAAGTTAATAATTAAACAATAATAAGAATATGCATAAATCAATTTAAAAGTACTAGAACGTTAAAAATATGAAAATATTATTTAGTTTAAATTTTATTGAATACTTAATATTCTAAAAAGATTTACTAGCACTTGTAAAGAGAGAAACTAAAATAATACTTTTTAGATTTAGGCGCATATTTGACTTTTTTTAAAAAAACTATCTTTTCGGATTTTTTCGCAGATTTATTTTGATTTTTCGTTCCCGAATAAAAAGAGAAATCAAAATAAATCCGCGAAAAAATCCGAAAAAATAGTTTTTTTATTTAAACTAAAATATTGTGCCAACAACATATTTTAAACCTTTCGCAAGCAATTTATTAAAAATAATGTAATATTTAAATTATAAATACGATGTTTATCGACTTTGCACATCCCTTATGTACGGATCGTTATTCAATTGAACGCTACGAGCCATAACGGTGGCTACAAAACGTTACGTGATGCGAATTACAGTAAAGATGTGGACTTTGGCACTAAAGTCGAAGCATAGTTTTTTTTTTGTTTCTATTAATCTATACTAATATATAAAGATATAGAGTTTGTTGGTTTGTTTGAACGCGCTAATCTCGGGAACTACTAATGCGATTTTAATTTTTTTGTTTGCAATAGATAGCCCGTTTATTGGGTTATATATCATTATGCTATTACCCAAAAAAGCAGAGCAGTAATATGATATATAGTCTTACTATATACTATATCAATTCCATACTAACCGTTAAAATGTAGGTACCTAAGGACGAACCCGAGCGAAGTGAGGTTGAACCGCTAGTTATTAAAGATTTAGGATTGATCAGCCTGACAGATCAGAAACATAGATATTTTTTTTTTTTTCAGAATAAGAGAAATAAAATCATTTTATATTTAAAAAGAGTCACATTGTCAAGTAAATTAATTACGGTAATGTCAAAATAACGATTAATAAAAATATTTTATGATACTTATAAATACGCGATGTGCAAACAGATGACATCTCGACATCATTATTTTGTTGCTTTATGAGCTATGAAGATTAAAAATTGGCACTATTTTTTTCTTTTTTATAGGTACTTACACTAGTTTTCACCCACGGTTTTGCATATTAATCTAATTATCTATGTTTCTTATGGATAGTGTAGCTTTCCATAAGTGAAAAAAGCTGCTTACACACATAAGAACAAACAAACAAATGTTTAATTATAATATTGTAAAAATACAACTTCTATTTACTTGTACCTTGAACCACTAACCTTGATGGGAAAAGCTGTAACTATCAATTGCGTATTTAAAATGTACCAGATTTCGTTAAACTAATTTGTTTGGCGAACTCACGAAGTTAGTATTGCAATGTAAATAAACACTTTATAATAAAATGCTACCGAAACACGAGATTGCGATGATACAATTTAGCTGGAAAGCATGTATTGAATATATGTAGATAAAACTATTCAAAATTATTTTTTTATATATTTACCCCTTTTTCTTCTTTATTTTATATACATACTAGCGACTTACCCTCGCTTCGCTCGGGTGTGTCCCTAGGTGCGTTTTAATTTTTTTGAGCGAAACCCTAATTCTTTTTCTAAAATAAAAGTAGCCTAAGTTATTCCTTATAATATCAGCTATCTGCCAGTGAAAGTTCCGTTAAAATTGGTCCAGGCGTTTCGGAGATTATCCGGAACAAACAGACAGATAGACAAAAATTTTAAAAATTATGTTTTTCTTATAAGTACCGTATATAATAATTCCATATGCATTTAGTATAAAGCTGTTATTTTGATATTACAAACAGACACTTCAAATTTATTTATCTGTACAGATCTATAGATTATTATCATTACTAATTTTCTAAAGAGAAGGCATTTTACTCTGTTTCAGTCCATAAGATATGTTAACTGGTACATGGCATACTAACACTAACACTAACATAATATGACACCATACTTATACTAACACTATCTTTCAGTACCGTGTTAACAGTAAAGCTTCGTACGGTAATCGAATTAACGACCTCTTCCTTAGTAAGAAGTCCCAGCTAGACCCTACAGAGTGCAACGTAAATTATTACACGCCTAGGAAGCGTATCTCTTGGTGCACAGCCCGCAAATCATTCAACAGTTTATTAGGTAAATTAATGCGAACTAAATTACACCTTATGTCAAAGTAATTATAGATTAGATTTGTTTATTTAGGCCGTTACCGTGTCAGCATGCTGATAAATTTGACATGATTTGTCTGAGATAAAATATTCGATGATTTTATAGTTTTGAGTTGAAGATGTAAATAAAATTAAAGATGTAATTATCTAAAAAAGCTATCAACTAAATCTTGTTTTACATCTATTTTAAAAGATAAAAATACCTGAAAGTGTATGTGTGTATGTATTATGTAGATACGTAAGACTAGCGTCAAACCGTTGCTTCGCTCGGATTCGTCCCTAGCTGATTCTTTAATTTGACATAACTTTTTTTTTATTTATGAACCGATTGAAATAAAACAAATACTTAATGTTAAGTGAAGCTAACCAAAATACATTAGTGAAAACCACACCCAAATCGGTTAAGCCGTTTCTGAGATTAGCGCGCACAAACGCACAGACAAACAAACGAAAATTTTAAAAATCATTGTTTTGCGTTTTTTTTGCGTTGATAAAGACCCCCAGTAGTAGTATAGTCTCTTTCTCTCTTTATTTTATTTTATTAAGGACATATTAGGTGTTTTAAAGTGATTTTAGTTTTTTAATAAAAATAAAAAAATGTTTAAACAGTATCATAAATGTACCACTTTTTTATGTATTACACAATAAAAAACATTATTATTAAAAATATATCCAGGTCTTGCGTCTAAGAACTTACACGATAAAATCTAGACTAAGGTCAAAACGCGGTCAAGAGCTAGGAATAGAATATATTACACATTTTACACATTACATCAATGTTACTAATCGTAATGATATTATAATGTGTAAATAGTTGTAAATAACGTCTTTATTACAATATCAATAGAAGCTAAAATCCTATGAATCATATCATCAATAGCTATTTAAATCCTCTAGTTAAGAAGATAAATGCTTAAATAAATATTTTAATGTTATCAAAAATCGAGCGGAACGCAGCACTAAATGTTCTCTTCAATTACATGACGTGGAATTATTTTTAGTGTATAAAGCTTAACACACACTGAATTTACTTTCTCAACTAATCAATGTGCCTATTGTGTATTTAGTCTTACATTTTAAAGAGCCCTTATCTCAAAAGAGCCCTACAACATATTTATTTTTATTAATATATTATACATTAAAGCTATAAAAAATTAGAAGCTTATTCATTATTTGTATTTATACCAATGTATAATTTAGCAAAACATTTTTAGTACTGAAATGAATAAAAATATTGGGCTAATCAGTAACATCAAAATGACAGCGAAAAACATACATTGGCATTACTAAAGTATTAAAAATTTTCCTTGATAGTGAAATTCTGAGGAAAGCCGACCTGATTTCAAAATAATCGCATCATCTTTATATATAGAATAAAAATGGCTGTCAGTTTAAAATAATGTTATTTTAAATAAAACTATCTTTTCTGATTATTTCGTGGATTTATTTTTATTTTTTGTTCCCGACTTTTTGAATGCTTTACAGCAATTATGGTCACGGGAGAGACTCTCCGAAGACAATCCGAAAAGATAGTTTTATTTAAAATGTCAAATATTCGCGTAAACCTAAGAAAGTATTAAAATAATGTTAGTTTAAATTGCAAAAAACTTTATGATTTTTCACTTTAAAAATTGGATTGAAATGGTCAGATAATATCTCTCTAAATATAGAAGAAAGATGTTGAAATATAATGAAATTTTCGTTTACACTTAAGAGTGTTTATATGTATGTACAAGCACTTTTGAATCATCAATACAATTTAAAGAGAGTCACTGCAGTCAGTGAGGGAGCTACCACTGCTTAACTTACTAAGAGAAAGTTAAAATTAATATTATCCAAATAAATGCTTTATAAAACCGATACTGTAATTAAAAATAGAGAGAAATATCTTTAAAAGCTAACAAAATACTACAATTATATAACAACTAGCGACTCACCCTCGCTTCGCTTCGGGTTCGTCTCTAGACAAAAATAACTCTATCCCACGGGAACCGTACATTTTTCCGGAATGATATATAGCGTAAAGCCTTCCTCGATAAATGGACTATCCAACACAAAAAGAATTTTTTCAATTCCATCCAGTAGTTCCTGAGATTAGCGCGTTCAACCAAACAAGCTCTTCAGCTTTATAACATTAAGTATAAGTATAGATAATAAAGAAACTTATATAGAAATCGAATATTGTCCTCAGCCCACACCAACAGATTCCTCACATCCTCTCCATTGAACGATTTTAGTTCACTTAGTTCATAAATAAAAACAGAGATTCTTGTGGCCAAACGAAAATAAACATCTAACGGATATCCCCAAAGAAGTTTAGTTTTATTGCTCGACATCACAGAACTTGGCCGAAAAAATATTTTACGTGGCCACTTACGGCACTTTCATTTACAAATTACTCTATTTGTTTATACATTTCGTTATAAATTACATTAATTAAAATTGAAAGATTTGGTTCCTTGAACTTAGCGGCGCTTAAGGAAGGAAAAACTATTTAAATAATAAATATATTACTCTGAATCTATTTTATGAAACGATTAGTGAAAAACTAGTATAACTAAATTTTAGGCAAATAAATTAATCAAAACTAGATATTGCATAGAGGACTTTGTTTTTACTTTCTTTGATTCTACACCACTTTCTTCTCGAGAATAACAAGTGTTAGTATAGCCTTAAAAAACCTTGCAGAATTGAGCTTAGAAATAAATACAGTAATAAAGAATAAGAAATTTGTATTGAAAGCTCTTGATAAAAATTTTGTGAACTAAGTAGGTACTTAAAATTTACCAGAGGCCTTATAGTTCAGAATAATTTTAGGCAGACCTTGAATATAAAAATTATAAAAAATGTTAAACAAAGGTTAAAATATATATAATCATTATGTAAATAAAAAATATAATATAAAAAATTGTAAGCTCGAACAGTTTATTTGCGGTCAGTCGTTAACCACAATGCTTACCGAATCGCACTTATAATATTCACACATATTGCTTCCTTAAAATCTACGATGTAATTCTATAGATTATATTATATATAAGAATCGAGTACCTGGGCGACCGAGCTTCGCTCGAAGTTTTTGTTTAATAGTACAATTTTCTTTTTAATTTAGCTTAAAAACAAAAAAAAAATAAAAACTTGAATAAATACAATAAAAAAACTAAAATAAAAACTTTGTCTCTAACCGGGATTCGGAACTTGTGATAGTCAATCTTGCGCCTTGGTCGCTTGCAAAATTGCTCGTTTAAATATAAAAATCAATGTGTGTATGTGTTTTCTATGGACTCTATAACGGCTGGAGCGATTTTGATGAAATTTTCAGGCAATCTTTAGATTAGCTCAGGATCGGATCAACAAAAAGGTTTATAGTTGTTTGAACGCGGGCGGAGCCACGGTCAATGCTAGCTATCTACATATATTATAACCATACCTATATTATACAGTATACATAGAAGACATAAAATATAAGAGCTGGATTGATTTTAAATAAATAAATATATTTTTTGTAGCATAGATGATTTTATATGAAAAAAAAAATGTATATGTCAATAAAAGAAAAAAAAAGCTTATTTCGTTCTGTACCAACTTTCTACGTTTCTTTACACGAAATAACTAAATTAAATAAACAATCTGAGTTTTTATTAGTAAATAAACAGACAATTTGACAAACAAGAACCGATGTAAACCAAACATCCTACTGAATATTCGTTTGAGTCACAAAAAGTAGGGCAAATCTGACAGCTTTAAAATAATGTACGTTCTTATGAAAAATGTTAGAAACCCCAGATGCAGGTAAACAATAGACTTCCTACAGACTTAATAATCCGGTTAGAAAGAGGTTAGTTTATAAATAAGTGCTCATAATGTATAGGTTCATACTTAGTAGGTCAATTGTTTTTTAAATTATCTTTTATTATTATATTTACAGGAAATAATACATTATCTTACACATCCGTTATTGCTTAAGTCGCTAAGATCCGAGCTAGATTAAATTTTATCACAGTATGTATTTAGTAATTACATTATAGTTATTTTTACCCTACTACGGCGAAGCAAAAGGAGGGTTATGATTTTGACCGGTATGTATGTTCATCTGTTCCCTTCTAACTTCTAAACTACTTATCATATTTTAACAAAACAATATGTAAATTCTAACATTAGTAAGCAATTATTAGCTTAGGAAAAAGTGGCATACGACGACGGCTATCCTCTGTACATCATTACGAATATGTATTAAATACATTAAAATATATTACGCGTAAGTTTATTTAACAAAAGCTAAATATTGAATAGTTTGTACATAGCAATTTCAAATGAGACTATTTTCTTGTTTCATATTTTTAGAACGTAATTTTTCAGTAGTCGGGTTTTAGTTTTTGAACTTATTTTTTATAGGATTTGTGTACCACTTTTTCTAAATTCCCAAAAATTAAGTCTTGGTGTTTTAGGTTTCTAAATTTCTAGTCTAGGTAGTTGTCCTGTCCTATATATAAGTTTCTAATTGTAGATTTTATAGTTATAACTGTATTTAAATAGTTTCCAAAAATATGATTATTATACCTCATTAAAGACTATGTCAAAGAGGAAGTTAATCCTTCATAAATTCTAGGCCTGCGACAGTTAAACAGCACATTGAAATACATACATTAAGATTAAATGTCTCAAACGCCCATCTACCGTTTGATGTTTGCTAAACATATTGTGCAAGTGACACTTAGAGAACAAAATAACATTGTACTTACAAACAATTAGTAATTCTATACGAGAAATATTGTAGTACTAGTGGGTCTCCCTCGCTTCGCTCGGGTTCGCCTCTAGGAAAAAAACAAATCTATCCCACGGGAACCGTACATTTTTCCGGGATAAAAAGCAGCCTTTGCTTGTCAAAATGACGTCCGTCACACACAATTGATTTAGTATGAAAGACGCTATCCTAGACACTGTTTTTGTAATGTTTTACTTTCCCGCGGGAACCTATCACTTTTATAGGATTTGTAAATTTTATAATACATATTGTTTGACCGGCAATATAAGATATCAACATGCCAAATACTAAATTAGGTGCATGAGTTGTTTAAGTACTAAGTACTGAGCTGTATAAATTACTCTAGTTTCTTAACTATCCCACGGGAACTCTTTGATTTTGCGGGATGAAAAGTATCTAAAATATTGACCGGGGATATAAGGTCCAACAGTTTCGGAGATTAGCCCGCACTAACAGACAAATAAACAGAGAAACAAAAAATATTGAAAAAAAATCTGGATTCGTTCTATTTCTCTTCTTACATCCCCCTGACTCGATTTTTACCATTTTTTTTTCTATGTACAGACCTTCAACCTCTACAGTTTTATTATATATATATAGATTACGAGATGAAGTGCGTAAGTTGTTTCTTCATTCTCCCCCAACAATCGACCCACTATAGCTAGATTGGTTAACTCAAGAACACTTGAAGTTGATAGATATACTCATGCGTTTATTTTTAAATTAAACATTGACTAGTTTAGTGGCTACTTAGGTGTAAGTATGTTCCCTCGTGTTTTTGTTATACGTAGTTTTATTTTTCATGGGTAATACTCGTATACTTTCCTTATTTAGCTTTTTAAGCTATGTAAAAACGTATCGTGTACTATAACATAATTAACGAAAACGAAAAGGACGTTTGTGAAGTTTGTGAAGTTATTAGAAATTATTAATAAGTTTGGAAAAATTACGAGAGTAAAATTTTTACGATGCGTGCGTAAGCTGACAGCCAAAAAGCGACATGATGAAGTTAGCTGAAAGCGACATGATGAAGTTAGCTGCATTCTTATTACAAACAGAGAGTTATGACATAACTACATAAGGGATGAAATCTTTAGCTATTTTTATTCTATTACACCAAAGAAGAATAACTTCTTACGTGCGTAAATAAGTACACACACATATTTTTTTCTTTATCAATATAAGAGAATTAAATCGAACTAAACTGAAAAAACGTACAACAACCAGTATTCTACACATTATTAAAGAAGACGTTACGTATAAAGCTTAACAAGCCGCTTGACTATCAATTAACTATTTAGTCGAAACGATGTCAGAATTACCGAAAATTTAGAAAAAAACACACATTTGTAATTCGACCCTCGTCTTTCAAATACTTTACGCATATCGACACATTTTTTAACAAAGGCATTCTAAGAAAACGTTCTTATTCACGATTCATCTCGCATCTATCCCGAACCCTGTACTGAATGACAAACAACTAGATACTATCTCCATGGACAATGGAGGGTGCGATGTTTAACACCTCATTGTAAGCAATTTTTTAAGATGATGATGATAGTATATTTTAATTTATGTATTTATTACAGGAATACGCCAGAGTTCTTAAACAAAAATTAAGAATTTAACTAGAAAATTGAATGTACGGACAAAAATGGGTTATGTGCCAAATATTTAAGCATTGAAACATATAAGAATATTACCTTAAAAAAAATATACTATACCTAGCTATAACCTATTGAGTTAACATAATGATTTTGAATGGATAAATCTGCCATGTTTCTAACAAAAATTTAAACTACAAAACCTTTTATTAGTTTAACCCCGTACAAAAACACTGTCAATACACAAATATGTACATATGTTTTAGAAATAGGACAACAACATTAGCATTCCTGTCGATCGTGTCGAATTCTTATTACTTGTCGTGACAGAATTCTTTCGTTAATCGAACGGTTACAGAATAGTGCTCCGAATCCACAAGTAGCGTAGGCAAATTTTATAGTGAAAGTTATTGTTCGGCTTCTGCTTTAGGGCAAATGTCCAACGTATAAGCCAATATTTGATAATATAATCTATAGATAAAAAACATAAAGCAATGGCTCTTTTTTTAATTTGTTGAATTAAGAAATAAAAAGTAAACTACTTTCCATACCCTACACCTAGAACAGTCCCATCCCTTAGTATAATAGGCTATATTACCTAGAGTAAGTTCTTTCTAGTCTTTTACATAGGGTAAGTTTTTTATGGCGCTTAGAAAACCCACCATCCTCCCCAGCATAGCAGGGGACTATGAGACTCTTTTAAGCACTAAAACCCGCAGCTAAACGTATCATCGCAGTGCTATGGGATCAACATACTAAAACCCTGAGAATAGGATAATAATGCGAAAGATTTGCACATCAATATATCATTTGAAGTCTATTTTGAGTTTAGTAATCTATCATAAACACTATATTAATTGATCATTTATAATTCATCTATAGACTGTACTAAAATTATAAAGAGGTAAAGTTTGAGAGTTTGTGAGTTTGTAACGTTGTAGGGGGTAAACTCTGGATCCACAGATCCGATTTTGATAAAATTTAGTAAGAAGATAGTTTGAGACCCTGGGAAGGACATAGGGTACTTTTTATCTCAGAAATCATACTTTAAGTGATCCACTAAATATTTCTACCCCTTTCGTTTAATTTAAAAAGAACTATTGTACCTAATATAAAACCAATTTACTTAGAGCATGTTTCTAGTTGGCTTGCGTTGGCCCAACATAACATCTGTTCTATCTGTGGGGCCCAAATTGATATTCATTGTTATTACAAGTTCTTGAAATTTACGTGAGATGTTTAGAAAATGGCATTGAATATCAATAGATATGTATGTATTTTATTCTGATACCTATAAATCAGGATATTTTAAAGTTATATGTTTTATTGATAAGCTCTACATTTTATTAATACCTTTCACGTTGTAATGTAGCCCACTTTTCTTTTACGTAGTCTTAAAGTTAGTAAGTTAATGTTAAGCAAGTATCTTCAGTTACTCTTTAGTTAGATATATTTCTTTGACTACAAGTATACATTATTAAATTTATCCTATCTGTAATGTCAAAATAACAGCTTTTTACTAAATGCATATGAAAGTATATACGGTACTAATAAGAAAAAAACAATTTTTAAAATTTTTGTCTGTCTATCTGTCTGTCTAAATATTCTTCTTATCGTGCGAAGAGATTTATTTTATTTTTATTTATTACAGGGAAACAAACAGTATTATAGTACAGACAATTTACATTTAAAAAAAATAAACACATTTACCAATTAAGTTTCCACAAATAAAAAAACACATAATTAGAGGAAAGAGTAGAAAGCATAAGACTAAATTAAACAACTATACAATACTATATACTATAAACATAATTAAGTATTAAATATTATGAAAATTATTGGATTATGTTATTAATAAATTTCTTGAAATTTAGAACAGAACAATTCATTATATCTATATGGTTAAAATGAGTATTATAATCACGACATGACCTAAGAACAGATTAGAAGCAAGATTTGTTTTGGTAAAAGGTACATGGAATAGATCTTTTTTACGTGTGTGGAAGCTTGGACATTTAAAGTAAATATTACTCAAAAGATATGGAGAGTCGATAAGGTTGTTATTTAAATAAAAATAATTGATCTTTCATTCTGCGACGATTCAATAGAGACTGAATAATAGGACACCTTTGTTGGAGGGAACGATTTCTTTATGCATATCTATTATCTCTCGATGTTACTTTATAATATAGGATATTTGCAATAAAGAAACAAAAGCTTAATTAGTAAATCAATTAATAATCTAACAATGCACGTTAACGGTACGTTAACGGCACATGGGTGTACTAAATTAATATTTCTACCACGCCTCTCATCCTAGAGCTAAAATAAGGCATGTCACTATGACTTATGAGACTACGATAAATATAATAAATAGTACCTAAGTGGGCGAGCTTCGCTCAGAGTTCTTTTTTGATATATAGTATTTTTTAGATTAAAAAAAACTAAAAAGTTGAATAAATACAAAAAAAAAACAAAAGTAAAATCTTTGTATCCGACCGGGATTCGAGCCCGGTCACATAAGATTGTCAATCTTGCACCTTGGCCGCTTGACCACAGACCACGATGCTTATATCCGGGCGTAAAAAATTATCTACTATATATTGCGTAAAATAATGCAAAAGAAAACCGCATGAAAACTCGAAAACACGCGTTTTCCCAAACATAAGACAAATCTAGACCGATTTTTTGCCTCCGAAATTCGCCCACATACCAAATTTCAGCGAAATCATTAGAGTCGTTTCCGAGATCGCCGGTATAAATAAATAAATATACAAGAATTGCTCGTTTAAATATATTAGGTATTAAATTATGTATAAATCTCACAACAATAAGAACGTATAATAAGAAATATTTAAATAGATAAATTGTTTTGAATTTAAAAAGAATTTTATGTTTGCTTTAATTTTTGAGACAATGGTATCCCAGTGGTAACGTTTCCAAGCGAGCGAGTGGAAAACCGAATCAAGCGAGTTCAAATACCGGGTATCTTTGATATTTTCATGTGTGAATCATTTAAAACATTAATAAATTTAAACATTTATTACCATTTGTCTTATGGTGAAGGAAAACTTCGTGAGAAAACCTGCATATCTGAGAAAATTTAGCAAACTCTCGAAAGACATGTGAAATCCGCCAAACCGCACTTGGCTAACACGGTGACCCCTCGAATTAAAGAGGGTCTGTGCTGAGCAGTGGGACAATTAAAACGGAATGCTTAATTTTTCGTCCAAATCGTTTATTTTATCGATATCTTCACTTTTATAAATTAATATTCATAATATATTTTTTTAAGTTTAGGTTTAATAAATAGGTATCTCAAGATGATAAATTACACCCTAAAAGTTGAAATTAAGTGATTTTGATGACGGTATACCCTTTGCTTTTATTAAATATGGAACAATCATTCATATATCGCTATCTAGTTATAAAAATTATCAAAAATCATGCCTTTACGATAATGATATGTTAATACATAAACTTGCGTGACTATGAGTTCAACTAAACGCTTTCCGCTACGGGTGCTACGATAGCGAAAATTATGATAGCATAACGAATTTCATGTTTAATAGAATAATATAATATAAAAAATAAGAGTCAAAAGTAATCGATTCGATTCCCATTCAGGCATTTTTTTATTAGCAATACATGATGTTTGTACCACATAATCCTCAACTAGCCTTATTGTACTAAAATAAAGTAGAAAATAGTTGACTGCCGAATTCGTATGCTCTATTATAAATAACTAGCGACTCACCCTCGTTTGCTCGGGTTCGTCCCTAGCTTGCTTCCCAATACAAACTTTCATCCCCATTTTCACCCTCTTAAGGTATGATTTCCGGGAGAAAAAGTCTTCTATGTCCTTCCCAGGGTCTCAAACTATCTTCTTACCAAATTTCATCTAAATCGGTTCAATAGATCTAGAGATTACCACCGACAACCTTACAAACTCACAAACTTTACTTCTTTATAATATTAATATAGATGTCGTTTTTTTTAATATAATTATTTATATTTTTTTATATTTAAATTATTTTATAAAAATAAATATGCATGTGTGATATCTGCTATGGAAATATTTAATATACTTATATATATAATATTAAGCAAATAACACCATTTTTTTTCACATCACAGTGGATTAAATATTATTTTTTAATTAAAATGAATCATAGTAATTTATTTAAAAATTAAAGTACATGAGTTTCATAGATATTCTTCAAATCTGTTAAAATATCCTATTTAAACCATATCACTATTTCTTGAGTCAACGACTTAACACAACCGGAAGCTATAATATAGGCACCACGAATAAAGATGATCGACAACCAGACATTGTTCTGTCTCCTTCACACTCACCTACCATCCCTAAAGAGAGAAAGGGACAAAACATATTCAGTAAAATGCACGACACGCACAAGGAAGTGAGTACGATTTCTGATGAAAATACTAATCGAGATGTCAAGAGTAAATAGGTAAAATTTGAATATTCTATTGAGTAATAGTTATCATATCCGATTGTACTTGATTTTGTATGACTCTATTGTATTATTAAAACGCCATGTTGAAGACATGAAAGTCCTTGAAATGAATGCCTAAGTATACTCCATGAATATACATTAAATCTATGGGGATATAAAATATAAATGACTTCATCCTTAATTATATTCCACTAGTCTTCGCTTTACGTCTGTTGCAAATAACTATTACAGGTGTAAAAAATGCTATATTGAACACCTTTTGTGAGCAGATAGACAAAAAGAAAGTACATATTTTTTTGCTTTAAAGAGTAAATATAGGAATAGAATATCATATCATGACTCTTTATTTTCGTTTGCACTAGCCTTGAAATATTGCTTGACATTGGAATCAACATAATTGATTATTTATTATTAAATAAAACTATCTTTTCGGATTTTTTTTACGGATTTTTTTCGAGTTTAGGTTCCCGACGTTTCGAATACTTTATAGCAATCATGGTCACGGGAGAGACAGGATGATTGCTGTAAAGCATTCGAAACGTTGGGAACTAAAATTAAAAATTAACTCGCAAACAAATCCGAAAAGATAGTTTTATTTAATACATCAAATATTCGCGTAAATCTAAAGAAGTATTAAGTTAGAAGTAATAGTTTTAAGAGTGCCATCTATCTGTGAGATAACTATATAAAAAAAATATACAAACAAAAAGCAGAATTTTCAAATAATGACATATTCATATTCACAGCTCGTTCAAAATATTATTATATTTTAAATAAACACAAAATGTTTTATTCTTATTTTATCGTCTAAAGTATAATTTTTACATTTTTAACATATTTTTTTCACTCCGTGAACAATGGTAATATCACATTTACGCGACGCAATGTACGTTGTTCATAATTCATTAACCATTTACACCACAGTAAGATATCTTGTAGATCATTTAAACATCAATGTGAGGTAAAATATTTATGTTTAATGTACATTTCTACAATGGACATGTCGGCCAATAAATGATAAAAGACGAATTGATAATCAATGAGTTATGTGCTTGCAAATGGGATGAGAATGACCGCAGCACGATTGATATAACATTAAACTTCGCGTTGAATCCTAATGCAACGTCGCGTCGGTAAAGGAAGCCCTTTGAGAAATCGTGATATAAAAATTATTATCTATAAACTTAGAATTATTGTTTATTTATACCATTTCTAACTAAAAAAATAAAAAAGTAACTAAGCTTAGTTTTAAACTTTCATCAAACTATTTGAAAGTGATAAAAGCTTTCAGAATATAAATTGAAAAGAAATGTCTTCTATACATATAATAAAACAGTAACTTAGCAAAATCGATGTGTGCGTTTCACACAAAAAGTGCTGAACCGATTTTAAAAAAAAATTTGTGTAGTGGTAACTTATTATTCGGGTCAATATTTAGGATACCTTTTATTAGAGGAAAACCTTTCATTCCCACGGAAAATACAACAACTGGTTCTATCAAGTCGTTCTTAGATATGTCTAACGCTGGCTGATACATCAAATCTTTCTTAACAAGGCCTACAGAAAAATCTATAATAGCATAAGTCTTTCTCCTAAAGTACACTCGCAATAACTATTCATATTTATTTAAATCGTACCTAAGGACGCACCCGAGCGAAGCGAGGAGGATAAGTCACTAGTCTCGAATAATTGTATTAAAATAATTAATATAAGCGTTCTCTATATAGATACATATGAAATATTCATACAGATTTATTTATGAAAGTGAAATAAATAATCTAAAATTGAACTATAAATCACTTTTATCTAACAAATTAATAATATTACTGTCGTAATGAATGGAGAAAAGTTCGCACGACCAAAAGAAATCATAGCCAAATCTCTTTGTAAGACAATACAGGCCTGTCGGCGGCATTAATTGAAATTTATTGCGTCTCATACGTATATCGGAACGTTAACGACACTTCACGTTACTTATCGTCATTCAAAAACCAACCCTAAACAATATCAATAAGATGTGCTTTCAATTGAGATATTTGGGCAAGCACGGTGTTTTCTATCAACATAAAAATAAGCCTTATTTTAAAGTATCAAGGTTGGCTATTCTAAATCACGTACTGTCTATTTCGTTTCGTTCTTCGTGATATTTATCGTCGTTGGACAATCGAAGATAATGTTCCACTCATGTGATTTGAAGCAATCACTGACCGTTTTTCTTTTATTGAATTACCGTGTGTTTGTTTTCGTTCGGGGCAAGATTGGTTTGAAATGAATTAATATCAATTATATTATTATCTAATTTCTACATATAAATAATAAATATATATACATACATCCTTATGTTAAATCCCATGGGGAATATCATCTAAAAAGAATTTTTTTTATATAACTAGTTAGTTGTTTGTTTATTTTAAACGCACTCTCGCTCGGGTTCGTCCCTATAGTTATGTTTTAACGTTTAGTATAGATTTCTCAGTTGAGATATTTTCTCGCAGTAAAAAAAAGTATCCTATATGTTGACCCGGATAACTAGCTATCATTATACCAAATTTCATCAAAATCTGTCCAATGACTTTCTCGTGATGGGCTCCCAGACAGACATACAGACGGACAAACAGACAGACAGACAACATTTCTAAAAACTATAGATTCAGTCTGTATCGATAATAATGAGTATTTCAATAAGATTTTGGAAAAAATATTTAATGTACAGATTCGACTCAGTTATAATTTTATTATATGTATAACATAATTATAGATTATCCTTAATTACTGCTTTCGTTTTTTTTTTCTGAAAGTTACACCATACAAATTCAAAAATTCAATAATAATAATTACAATAGTAGGTAAGTATTTAATACTTGACAACTATTTTATATGGTACGTTTATTTATTTCTTAGCTAAATGACCTAACGAGCAGATCATCGCGAATGACCTATTTTATTACTTAGAACTATTGCATAAGTCACAATGTTTTAGTTCACAAACAAAAAACAAAACAAAAAAACTAAAAATAACATAATGTTATGGATTTATTAGGACAGATATACATATGTATGTAGATAGGTGAGACTTACGCTGGCTTCGCTCGGGTGCGTTATAATGTTTTTGAGCGGAACCCTAATTCTTTTTCTAAAATAAAAGTAGCTTAAGTTACTCCTTATAATATCAGCTATCTGCCAGTGAAAGTCCCGTCAAAATCAATCCAGCCGTTTCGGAGATTAACCGAAACAAACAGACATTTAGTATAAAGCTGTTATTTTGACATTACAAATAGATACTTTAATTTTATTTATGTGTATAGATTATATCATCTATTAAATACGAAGAGAACCTATGCTCTTCAACATAATTATTTCAATTCAATTCCCTTCTTAATGGCTTCAAAACGTATTAGTTAAGCACAGATTACTTCCAATGTCACCGTAGAATGAAGAAGAATCGTAATAGTTTATCATTCGCTATGATTATGACTAAAATTTTTAAAACTGCAAAATATTTATTTTTGCTGTTTTGTGTTTTTTCAAAATTATAATATAATTTTGTGGGTAAACACCGTCTGTATAACTACGATAACTGTGACGTCAAACAACTTAGGTCTCTCGTGACCGTGTTTGCTGTAAGTGTAAAGCATCCGAAAAGTTATGAATCAAAAATTGAAATGAATCCGTAAAACTATTTATATTTCAATATAAAAATCAAATTATGGTCAACAGGTCTATAAGGTACCTATTGTACCTTATTTAAAAATTATGTTGCGTACACACTTCCCGTGTGTACCTTTGTCGGCGTCTTTCCTTCGCCCTTTTGTTGAAGGTACAAAAGCTTTAGGATATTATCTAAAGGGCCGTCATTAGTAGTAAAGTGTATAATACAAGTGCAGTTATTTTGTGGTCATCCTATTTGATGACTTGAAATGTTTTCTAGCAGAGGGAGTAGTAAGATGGATAAAAATATTTTTTGAGGAATGAGCGTCAATTTATTTGATTTAACAACGTATTTTCTGTAAAGAAAATATAACTTAATATATCCTTGATCTTAATCTTGATTGATACTTAGCGAACTATTCTTTAGTCTACTTTAAGGAATATCCAAATTAAAAAAACGTTGCAAAAATTTCTGCAGCCGGCGCAGTATTTGCCAATTTTAAAACATTAAATTTTTCTTTTCTTATTGTATATGTACATCTAAAAAAAGAAATTCAATAAAACATCACATCAAAGTTCAAATCAATATATTATAATAAGAACTAAGCGCACAAACACAACAGAACTACTATTTTGAAAAAAAAACTAAGTTTTTTGTTTGAAAAAGCCAGATTTTAAATCGACTATAGCCAGTGTGTCAAGTGTCTTATCTATTACCTAACAGTCCAGATCAAACCGAAGGATATAGCACACTCAATACGTCAATCATGCGACCGTTTGACATGAACAATATTGAACGATATCCTATCGTGAAGGAAGCGGTGATATATTGGCGGATATATGAACTAACTCGACCTTTCTCTTCGATCTTATATCAATCCATTATATTCATATTGCAAAATAACCTTTATTGTGCGAAAAATAAACAAACAATTATTAGGCTGAGTTCACATTATTACTCAATTTGAGTTAGAAAAAAGGTGTAGATTCGGTTTCATTTTAAAGAAATTATTTATATTATAGTTACTAACTGAAACTTCACCCGCGATTATCTCATATTATTTATATTAAAGAACGTAGAAAGATTAAAAAGTTATAAAAATCAGTCATGTTTTTAAATCAGACTAAGATATGTATGTGTATTATAAAAAATGATTTAACTCCTAAATGGAGTTATGCACAATGAAAAATTATACACAAATGAACACATAAAACTGCTGTTTTTTTTTAAATACTATTTATTTTTTATAATTTGTCCTCGCATGTCTATGATGCGTCCCTTAGTAACAAAAGCCAGTAAAATAACTCAACAGCCTCTTTAATTCGACTTCAATAAAAGTTATTATGATTTTCTTACTGTAAATACATTTTTATCTACATAAAAAATAGCTTAGCTTTTTTTGTAGTACAGCTTCCTCTTAGCGAAAGAATTTTTAGAATCGGATCAATAGTTTCAAAGTCCCCTACACACAAAATCAAACTTACAATCTTTATTAGCGTTGATGCACATACATACATAATATATTATTTAATTTATATAACAGTTAATTTCCTCGATTAATTTAAATATTAATTTAATTACATAAAAATATAACCATGTTGTCGGCTTCTACCGTCAATGTATATGTAGCCTAATCATACTAATATTATAAATGGATAAAATATTATGAATGGATGGATGTTTGTTACTCTTTCACGCCAGAATGGTTGAACGGATCTGAATAAAATTTAGCACAGATCTCTGTCTAGATCTATATAATATCTATAATCTATCTAGATTATAGTCCAGAATAGCATAAAGGTTACTTTTTATCCCGTAAAGATGTACGGTTCCCGTGGGATAGATTTGTTTATGTAAGGACTAAACCGAAGCGAACCGAGGGTAAGTCTAGGCTAGTAATAAATAAAATTACAATAATAAACAGAATATATTTATTAGATCTAGCTTTGGAGATTTACATGAAGACTTTATATTTAAATACCCATCCAGGATTTGTTTAAATTAGTATTCTTATGCCAGATAACTAAAGAATCTCTTAGAATTGAGCATGGTTCTATGATAGGAATATTAAGATGAGATTTTGAATGTATTCCATAGATAACTTGTTATTTGAAATTTAATGTAGGTATTTACAAAGTGTATTATTTGTATGTTATGTAAAAAAGTACATTATAAATTAAAAAAAACCGTGTGTGTACTTATGTACGCACGTAAGTTATACTTCTTTGGCGTTACAAAAAAAATGCTAATATTTCATCTCGTATGTCACAACTCTCAAAAGGAGTGCAGCTTACTTCATCATGTTGCTTTCAGCAAACTTCATCATGTCGCTTACAGCTAACTTCATCATGTTGCTTTTTGGCTGTCGGTGTGCGCGCGCATCGTAAAAATTTTACTCTCATAATTTTTTCCAAACGTGCCAAAAGCAGAATTACTTCAAAAAAATATGAAATATCTAATCGTTATTTACATAATAATTTACTAGTTCTTTACCACAATATATTAAAATATTGTTTATAAATGCACAGAAATTAAATATATACTTGTGTACTTCAAAAAGGTATTTCATAAGTATTTATTATTTCCTTTTGTTGAAAAATAACATAATTTCTGTCATATAATTTCATTTCTAAACCGCTGCGGATCACTATACATTACTCTTTCTATTATGTCATCCATATTTGTGCAGCTTTGCATACAAATGTCGTGAGAATAAAATTTTATATACCAATAACTATGAGGAGTTGACAACAATAAAAAATATCAAACAATATAATCCTTAAACGTTTGCAATAAAAACTAATTTTGTTTGTATTAATTTAACACAAGATATACTATAAAGGGTATGGTGTATTGTACTTATTGTGCAGATGAAAAATCTATACGTGTCCTATAGATAAAATATAAGGAAGAGTTGCTTGTGACGTTCAATTATATGCGTATGGAGCCTAAAATAACCATAATTTCTAATTTATTATGCGCTCCAGGTCTCAAACGTACGTAGAATATAATATACAAGTACTATACTCATACGAATTAGGCAATACCCATATTGATGTGGTTGCATTAAAATTCAAGGAAACCCATTGAACTTGGAAGTTTATCGAGGACTCATTTTATCGAAACGTGGGATAGCTAATATTGTTTATATGCAAGTATTATTATTTCATAACGTTGGTTGTAACTGTTTCTAGACAGCTAGGAACGATTTAGCCTCTGAATAGTTCGGAATTTTTAGCTTAGCTAAAAATAAGCTTAGCTTAGCTTTTTTAGCCCATTATCATGTTTCCGTTCTACATTCTGTGGTATGTTTTTTTTTAATTATTTCCTTATTTTCTTGCACTTTTCTGCTCCGCTAACTGACAATCTTTCTCACCCCCGTATGTTGACTGGAAGGGATCTCTGTTAGAGATAAGTCCACCTTTGCACTCAATTTTCTCATAATGTAGTATATTTTAATTTTGATGTACCGACAATTAAGAATATATATGTTATACATATGATGACTCGATATTATTTTGTGTTAATTGATACATAATTTCTTTAAATTTTGTACAATAAAGGCACTACCTATCTATACTAATATTATAAAGCTGAAGAGTTTGTTTGTTTTTTTGTTTGTTTGTTTGAACGCGCTAATCTCAGGAACTTCTAATCCGATTTGAAAAATTCTTTTTGCATTAGGTAACTCGTTAACTGAGGAAGGCTATAGGCTATATATCATCCCGGAAAAATGTACGGTTCCCGTGGGATAGATTTATTTTTTCTAGGGACGAACCCAAAGCAAAGCGAGGGTGAGTCGCTAGTAATAATACTAATAATTTCAAATTGTAATGCTACGGTTTAAGCAGTACATTAGTATTCTCGTCAATCTATCCATCACTTATTTTTATCCATAGAAAGGAATCTATCTTAGAGGCGTATAAGAAAATAAATTAAATTGTACAATAATAAATCACTACATACATTCCTACATTCCCCGAGTTTCGCGTCCATTTTCCCACAAGTACTTTATAAATAAATCATTAATTCCTAAGAACAAAAATAGTTAGTGCGAAAATAGCGCTTTCTGTCTTCTCTTTAACTTAGATAGTTTAAACTATAATTAGTAAAGTTCTTATTACAATAGACATAAGTTGCATATTTATTTGTTTTTTTACTTGGTTAGATGGATGTTAAATACCGCTAGCGAATAACTATGGAACGTCCTGGAGGCAAAGTACAGATTTCAAAATAGCTTAGAGAATAGACGAACAACACAATACGTTTCAATCCGATTTAATGATGTAAAAGCTCATTATTTATCATGTTAGGTTTTCACTCTGATGTACGTATTTAAGCTTAAAGCTTGTATAGGTATAGTATATCAATTTAATTGGAAAATCTATACATATAATAAAATTGTAACTAAGCCGAATCTGTACATTACATATTTTTTGGAAAATCTTATTGAAATAGACATTATTATCTATACAGAAGCCGAGTCCATAGTTTTTACAATTTTTGTCCGTCTGTCTGTCTGTCTGTTACCGCATCACGAGAAAACCACTGGATAGATTTTGATGAAATTTGGTATGATAATAGTTGGTTATCTGGGTCAACATATAGAATACTTTTTACTGCGGTAAAATATCTCATCTATGAGTTTATACTAAATGTTAAAACGTAACTAGGAATGAGCCCGAGCAGAGCGAGGGTGAGTCTCTAGTAGTATAATTATATAGTACGATATTTTTAGAATTGTATTATAAAAATACCTACTTTTTCTGTTTCTATGATTTTGATTAGTCATTTCTATACTGTTCTACTTTAGAATTATTCTTATAATTCCTTTTATATTTCCCTTATATTTTAGTTTTAGATTAAATGTTTTTATAGAGAAATATTACTAATAAAAAAATCAAAATACGCAATAAATTAAATTATTTATCAACCGCACAATGAGCTTGACGAACGCAATATTTCGATGCTTGACAATTTCCCAACACCCATAAACACCATTAGCTGTTATTTATGAATTATTCCCAAATATATTTTTAAATTGAATGTAGGCGATTTTTTCAAATGTATGATTTTATTATAATGCGTCATATTTTAGGAGATCAAGCGATCTATTTACATGTGTTTAATGTTTGCGAGAATTCGCTCGTAAGAAAGGTTTTAGAGTGCTTTGAAAGTTTACTTATATCCGCTTTTTATTGTTTGGAATATAAATTTTATTCATATCAGCAATAAACAGATACAATTTTATAATTTTTATTATATAAATTAAACATTTTTATTTTAATGCATAAGAGAGAAGATGACAATACAAGAAGGGAAAGTATCAAGGAAGAAATAGTACTTGGCACTCTGTTCCGCCTTTACGGAATTCATTCTACGTATTCATTTGTTAGTAGAAACCTACACTATGTCTAGGTAACAGACATTATTGATGAACCACCTAAGCATTAGTAGCCCTTTAAAGTAGATAGCATAATATTGCCCTATTTAAATGATTTTCTTTATAATAATAAAATTCGTTAGCTATTTTTATTCATTAACATTTATTTACTTATCACTCAGTATACAAATTGTTATTTGTATACTATTTTAAAATAGTTATTGTTTGGCTTCATGTTTAGTTCTATGACACTCTGTCTATGTTATTCCATAGTCTGAGATCAAACATATATGTATAACATATTATACTCTTATATACTATAAAATATTATAAATGTGAAAGTTTGTGAGTACGGATGTATGGATGTTTGTTACTCTTTCACGCCAGAACGGCTGAATGGATCTGGATGAAAAGCACAGAGTCTTTTTATCCCTAAAAAATGTACGGATCCCGTGGGATAAGTTTGTTTCGCTAGTATACTATAAATTATTAAAACTAAAATTATGCTTAGCAATCTGTTATTTTAATATACAAGTCATAGCTAAATTTTGTAAGATTTTCTATTTTCTCCGAATTTCCAACAGAAGACTCATTAGTGGTTTGGCAGATGCATTTATTATAGGATCACTGTTTGCGTCAAATAGTCCATACAACTAAAAGTATTATGAATCAAAATCTAAATTCAATTTAATGGAGCTGTTTTACGATTATGTTATATTGTTATCCTAAATGGAAAATAAGTTAGTCAGTAAGTTAATATCTGTGAAAAAGAAAAAGTTTATATCTGTGAAAAATGTTAATATCTCTAAAAAGAAAATTTATATCCGTAAGTGACTAGTTTTTGCCTGCAACTTCACATAAGTATGTGGATGACACCTTATGTTTTAATCAAGGATACAAGGTATCCTTATTTCGAATTTAATTCAAATCCACTTACCATGAGAGTTTGTAGAAGTACCTAAAAGCTCAATACGCACACCGAATTACAAATTGTATTTATAATATTAGCCTGATATTTTTTTTAATATAGCAAGTTTTATTTCTCATCTATACTAATATTAAAAAAAGGAAAAAAAATATGTTGTTTGTTTGTTTGTACCAAATAAGCACCAAAACAAGACTGTTTTAGATGAAATTTGGTAAGAAAACAGTTTGAGACCCTGGAAAGAACACAGGACAGTTTTTATCCCGGAAATCATCCTTTAAGGGGGTGAAAATGAGGAAGAAAGTTTGTATGGGCAATCAACCTAGAGACGAACCCAGGCGAAGCGAGGGTGAGTCGCTAGTCTATTACAATTTAATCTTAATAAAAATAATGCGTACGGACAATATCTTTGTTCCAAGTGGGAACACATATTGTGACGTCACAATCATTTTTATCTAGCGCATATAAAATGTGGAATGATCTTCCTCCCGAGATTTTCTCTTAGTGTTATAACGTGGGGCTCTTAAAGGCCGGCAACTCATTCACATCTTCTCTTATGTTGCAGATGTCTATGAGCGGCGATAGGCACTTACCATCAGGTGGATCGTTTGCTCTTTTGCCCCTTTTACTATAAAAAAAAAACTAAACGATGCCTATGCTAACTACAGCTTCTACATACATTAACTTTCATTATATATACGTATAAAGTATACAAATATATGTATAAAGAAACATAAATCATTCGATCAATGAAAGTCATTTCTCAACGTGTATTTTTTATTCGCAATCTCCATATGAATGGTCCCCTTGATTCGGCTTTCGAGTAAGGAATCCAGTAATTACATATGTAGGTTAAAACGTGAACGAACTGGGTTTATCGTCATTTTTACTCGGAACTTCAAAAATGTTTAGCTTTTTCGGGCGTCTTATTTCTGAACGTCTTTGATCATTGCTAATGACCGACCAACTTGATAAAGTTGTTACGATGATTTATACAAATTTCCCCTACGATATAGTTAATTTAGGTTTATTAATATGTCACAATAGTTTCATCTAAATATAATTAACTAGTACTCTTTTCCGCTTAGTACAAAATTTAAAATAAACTCTAGTTTTACCCGAGCAATCCAAATTAGGAAGCCTATCAGTCAATACTATAGTGTTTTAATATTACGTGTAAGAGTTATAATTATAAGTTACTAGCGACCTTAACGAGCGACCTTCACAGGCTATATAATGCAAAAAGATTTTTTCAAATCGGATTATTAGTTCCTGAGATTAGCGCGTTCAACCAAACAAACAAACAAACTTTTCAGCTTTATAATATTAGTATAGATAAGCATAGGCAAGTTTATTAATAGGTAGAGATTCAAAGTTATCTGAGCCCCCCATACTGCATATGCACTCGTATTCCAATCGAGGATCACAAATCGTGGTTATGGATTGAAAAAAATATACACAGACGATACAGACGGTAGCAAATTTTCTACATAATTAACTAACTTAGTAGAAGTAGGTGCACAATTCGGGTGTAAATTTAATTGTTTGTGAAACAATTTTAATGATTCTTCTTTTCAAATGAATAGAGTTAAAAGTAATAAAAAAAATTTGAACGTACTTAAACTTAACTCTAATAGTTTAGTTTTGTAGATAATAAATCCTATCTCATATAATAAATAATTAATTATAAAACAAATATATCAGTTTAAACAAAAACGTCAGTATGCTCCTCAATACTTGTAATATGATAGTAATTAAAACAACGTTTAACATTATAATAGATAAATATAAATTAAGGCGTCTGCTAACCAATAGTTAACTTATGTTTTTGCTGAGGGTCTAACCACGTGTTTGGCACACGTTAGGTGGGCAAAGATGTTACGGTATAAAAAAGCTATAGAGACTTGTTATAAAAAATTTTATTATTTGTGAAATAAAGTATAGTGTAGTTGTAGTTTGTGTTAGTGTAGTTATATTTTACATATTAACAAATATATATATATATATATATATATATATATATATATATATATATATATATATATATATATATATATATATATATGTACTTCTATTTACAATTATTCTTGTATGTTCTTTTACAATCCTAACATCTTGAACTTTGTCATATTAAAGCTATTATCATATAGTTGCTAATTTTTACCACATAATACACCACTAATTGCACCATAGAAAAGACTACCTATTATCCTATAAAACTTAGGTTGAACGTAAGATGCATCACGCATAGGTAAATAAGGTTTTGAAGTATCGATATTACAAGTGTTGTCACAAATCAATGTAATTGACTGTAAGAAAATAAAATTCTATCTTATATTTTTATAATGTATAAACTTTAGTCAACATTTGAACGACTACTCCATTTCTTTTACTGTTCCATTAGCAACAAAAACACATTGTTGTCCACGTGTTGTGCGTTACCCGGGATGCATGCTAAGAGGCTCGGCACCCTAGCCTTGGCTTGCCTTACTTATAATAGATGAACTTTGTTCTATCGCTTTTCTACCTACCCATTATATAATATATAATAAAAAAAATTGAACAAACAATATTTCTGTCTGTAGTAAATACATATGTTGAGTTCTTTAAAACAATTTATAATTTTTTTTAATCGCTTTTTAAAACATTCCTTTTGGAAAATTTGTGTGCATAATATGAGATATTGATTTTTAACACCAAAACTAAATGATGGAAAAAATACAATTTAGGTCTGTGCGAAGAAGACACTAATTTCGTAACAATCTAATAAAATTCTGAGTCGAATCCGTACATTAAATATTTTTTAGAAAATCTTACTGAAATAGTCATTATTATCGATACAGAGGGCGTATCTATAGTTTTTAGAATTTTCGTCTGTTTACCTGTCTATCGCATAACGAGAAAACCACTAGACAGATTTTGATGATATGATAATAGCTGGTTATCCGAGGATCAACATACAGGACATTTTTTACTGCGGGAAAATATCTCACCTCTGAGAAATCTATACTAACCGTTAAATCGTATCCAGGGGCTAAACCGAGCGGAGCAAGGGTGAGTTGCTAGTTATACATATATTATATATTTATTTATATACAATTGTATATATCTATTACAATAGAAAAAATGTTAGAAGAACTGAGTCGTAAATTTTTTGTTTCCCGCTTTTATTTTACAATTTAAAAAGCCCATTCATTTTTAATTATTTTTTATTTTATGACCATCAATAAAATATAAAATGAAAATATAATTATAAATAACGTATCGTTTGATTTTTCTTTCTAAAGATAGCTGTAGTTATAACGCAATTACTCGATTTACGTTCTTGAAATTAAAGTATTATATACATATTACAAATATTTTTCTAATTACACCAGACAGTTTTATTTTTAATAGAATATAGTTATTTTTATGTCTCTTGTAGAATCTTTGTCTGTACTCAGAATGTTCTCTTTTTTAATTAGAGTTAATTAGGTAATTATCATTATGAAATACATATATATTATAATTTCAAATAAAAAAAAACCTAGGTATTTTTTATCTATAAATTGACAACAATTTCCTTGACCACACCATGAAACTACATAATATTAACTATTTAATTTCCCTTCAATTTAAACCTGTTTAAAATTAAATATATATATTTTTTTAAATACAAATTCATCCTAATTTTTTTTAACTACTACGGTACACATGCTACTATTCATCCCTCGAATAAAACTACACATGTGTTTCAAATTCCTCGGCTTCCAGCAAAGCGAACAATTCGTACAAACATTTCTAGCTAACTCTGAATCATGTTTAATATGAAACTAATTATATTTTCATACACCGACGTTCTATATTTAATTATACCTTAAAATAACACAAATCTTACCAGACTTGGAATGAACAAAATTCCCGCGCACAGAAATTGTCACAGTTTTTGTCACAGAAACTGGGGTCGCAATTAGAATAAGCACAGCACAATAATGTCACTCAACACGATTTAGTTCCCGCTGAAACGATATCGAGTTGAATTTTCAGGATGCACAACAGGACACACGTCCTTACTCCTCAAAATTTGAGTTAAAACTGAAGATAATCAGAGCTTTCAGCGTAGCGATGCGCGCGCGCATTTATCAGGAACTCACAAATATATGCTATCTCTTTCGCTCATGTCTAAGCTCACGCTTTTGTTGTATCGCTCTTTCACTCTCACCTAATGTCTCTGCGTGGAAATTAAGAAAAGCCAACGCTCCTATTACGTAATTCGTGTGATTTATTCTGCTTTCTGATTAATAGTTTTTATGTTTTCGCGTTATATGTAATGTGGATATAGATGCGACGGAACAGAAACAAATATGTTACATAGAAAGTATTATTAACTGTTACGCCAGTACAATAGAGGTGTTGTGTTAAAAAAATAAATCACAAAAATATAATATTATGATATATGTTTCATTTTTTATGTTAAAAATTAACATAATATATTATGTTCTTCTGATACTAGAATTACTAAGTACTTTTATTAAGAGAACGACCTCATCAGACAGAAAGTCTGAATAGAAAATTGCAATATCGTGCGCTACCGATTACAGTAATCTTAAATAATATACTAAATCTATGCTAATATTAATAATTTTAATAAAGAGGCAGTGTTTGTTTGTTTCTTTGTTTGAACACGCTAACCTCAGAAACTACTTACTAAGCTGATTTGAAAAATTCTTTTTGCATTAGATAGCCAGTTTATTGAGCAAGGCTATATCATCATTCTACTACCCAAGGGAGTGGAGCAGTAATATAATATATAGTGTATCAATTCAATACTAACCGTTAAAACGTACCTAGGGACGAACCCGAGGCAAGCGAGGGTCAGCCAATAGTTCTTAATATGAAAATTCTACTCATGAAATTAATCGGTGCAGATATGGTGTAAATTTTTGTTTTTATTTTAACACAGCCAGTTTAAAACAAAAAGAAAGTATATCAAAATGTAAGTAAAGTATAAAGTAAATAAATCCAATTATTGTTAGAAAGTGCTCTTGTTTTCTTCGGATGCGGTTTCTTCGAAAGCAAATTGACGTTTATTTCATAAGCGTAGCATCTTCACATTAGATCCTGCTTCCTGGTTTCCCTGAATACTTTACAAAGTTTCAAATGGTTTCCACAATAGAATCTTTCATCCACATTATATAATAAATTGAACAGACTAAATACATTAAAAAACTTATAATAGTAAATTTCACATTTGAACGGAACATGCCTTTGGGTGAACCATGATGAGTTTTTAACCTTTACTGCGAAGAAGAAATGTATGTTAAAAGTGATTAATCCTAAATGAAATGCTTCAGGAAACAGTGTGTTAAAATTAAAATAAAATATGTATATTTGTATAAAAAAACTATTTTAATATTCTAAAAACTAGCCTAAGCTCGCAGTTCCGCTCGAGTAGTTTGTGTAAGATTTCTCCACTCCTATGGATTTTAGTGTGATGTTAAATAGCATATACTTCTTCAATATATAGGCTCTAAAACGCATTTTTTTTTTAAATCGAACTGATATTTCTAGAGATTAACTTGTTCTAACAAACAAACAAACAAACAAACAAACAAACAAACAAACCAACAAAAACAATCTCTTTAATATGGCATTACTAAAGATTTATAATATATAGAATTTATAATATATAGAAAGTATCCTAAAAGCTTTAGTGTTGAATAAAAGGTTTTTCTATAGATTGAAGTGCAAATAAAGATATTTTGTTATTATCTATATTTGCATGTAAATTCGTAAAAAGTACATTATAATTCTAATTTTTACATAGGTATACTATATTTGTTCAACAAAACCATAAAATAGATACAAGCGTTTTTATCCATTTATATTTCTAATGTGACGGCAGTGTAGTCTCGGTAGTTAATACTCTAAGCTAAGCCCCACATTCATCAATCAATCGAGGGCCAATCATTGGCAACGAATTTGTTCTACGATCACAAGTATCCGTTTCCTGTGTATGTCATGGCGCATGCCGCTCGGAAGTGTATTTTCTTATTTAAAATTATAACCTACGAATAACTTACCCTCGCTTCACTCGGGACTTCCCTAAGGTGTCTTTTATATTTATAACTAGCGACTCACCCTCGATTCGCTCGGGTTCGTCCCTAGGTTGCTTCCCAAAAAAAAAATTAATTAATTAATTTTTGTTTTTTTTTTGCCGTGGGACCCTATTTTTTTTTCTAACTTACTCCTTAGAACATCAGCTATCTTCCAGTGAAAGTCCAGCCATTTCACAGATTAGCTGGAACAAACAGACAGACAGACAGACAGACAAAAATTGTAAAAAATGTTGTTTTGGTATATGTATGGATGTACCATATGCATTTAGTAAAAAGCGGTTATTTTAATATTACAAACAGACACTCCAATTTTATTTATCTGTATAGATGTTACTTGCGACTCAACCTTGCTTTGCTCGGGTTCGTCCCTAAGTTTTAAAAGTTAGTATGGAATAGATAGACTATATATTAGTATACACACATATACATAGGTATGATGAGTTTTATATCCCTTTACTTGAAAAATGATTGATTCCCCATTCAAACTTTCATCCCCCTCTTTTCACCCCCTTAAGATATGACTTCCGGGAAAAAAACTATCCTATGTCACAAATTATCTTCATACTAAATTTCATCTAAATCGGTTCAGCGGATTTTTATTTTATCCTTTACAAACAAACATGCAAAAATACAAACATACAAAAGAAAAAATTTTTCTCTTTATTATATTGTAGTAAATATTTTTATATATATGTGTATATATATATATATATATATATATATATATATATATCAGCACTCACTCAAGTATTTCATATTTCTCGTCCTTACACAATCAACACCATCTTTTGGTTTTTATTACTAACTCGTGTTACTCCAGGTCATAGTCTTTCTGTATAACAAACTCTATCCAAATCCAAGCAGTGGTTTCACCATAAATAAATAACAAATATACACACATACAAATATAAACTAAATATTTGCAATTGTAATAGTAGTGTGATTAGGAATTTTTATGTTTTAAATTTATTCACTAGCGACTCACCCTCGCTCGGGTTCTTACCTAGCTTGCTTCCCAATACAAATTTTCTAAAGGATTGTTTCCGGGATAAAAAGTATTTTATGCCCTACTCAGGGTCTTAAACTATCTTTTTACCAAATTGCATCTAAATCGGTTCAGTAGATCCAAAGATTACCCCCTACGACCTCACAATTCACAAACTCACAAACTTTACCTCTTTATAATATTAGTATAGATTATTATTCTCTACTACTATCTATAGAAGTTGTAGATTTTTACTAGATATACAACTTTTGAAAAGAAAATTTTTCGATAGAACGTCATAGTGAGCCGGAAATTGGTAAAAACTATTTTTCAACGCTTTCCACCCCCCTTTTTCTCGGGGGTAGCTGAACATTGGAGGCATTTTACGGATTTTTGTTTCTTATAATATACCTGCTAACGTTTTGAAAATATAGAACTTCAGGTTTTAATTTTTTTCCAAACTGGATTCCGATCAGACTAATGAGTATCTATATATAAGACTTTATTTTATTGTTATGATGACATGCTTTCTATTAATTTCAGTCAAAATAGTGCAAGTAGGCATTTTTTTTTCTATTACCGAATTATCGGCAATAAAACCGAATTTCGACCGAATGCCGAAGATCGGTTCAAGCTGCCGAAATTCGGTTAAATCGAATGTGAAACGAATTTCGGACCATCCCTAATAAAGATTGAAAAGTACCTATAATAAACTACAATACAAATTGCTCTATTGTATTGCTTTGTGAAAGCTCGATTTAGTCTTAGAGAACAAAATGATTTCTCACTTTCTCTTCTAATTTCAGCTAGTATAGAAACACTGCCTGTTGATTGACAGTAGTCCTTTCGAATTTATAATTTTTATCAAACCACTAGTGGCTCACCCTCGCTTCGCTCGGGTTCATCCCTATTTATGTTTTAACGTTTAGTATAGATTTCTCAGAGATATTTTCCCGCAGTCAAAAGTATCCTATATGTTGACCTGGATAACTAGCTATCATCATACAAATTTCATCAAAATCCCTCCAGTGGTTTTTCCGTGATGCGATCACAGACAGACAAACAGGCAGACATAATTCTAAAAACTATAGATTCGGCCTCTATATCGATAATAATGACTATTTTAATAAGATGCTCCAAAAAATATTTAATGTACAGATTCGACTCATTTAGAATTTTATTGTATGTATAGATAGATGTAACATTCAATGTTTCGTATTCACTTTACTTTCACTATTATAATCTACAGCTCCATATATATAATCCTATTAGTTTTCAATTAAGTTTATACCTTCGAGATTTTTATCACAGTAAGTATCTATTATAAATGCGAAAGTTTGTCAGGAATTGTGCTTTTTGTCACGCTTAACATTGAATAAAGTTCAAAATATTTGAATCCAAATCTATCCTAATATTATAAAGCTGAAGAGTTTGTTTGATTGTTTGTTTGTTTGTTTGTTTGGTTGAACGCGCTAATCTCAGGAACTACTGCTTGGAATTGAAAAATTCTTTTTGTATTGGATAGTCCATTTATCGAGGAAGGCTTTAGGCTATATAACATCAAGCTTCGACCAATAGGAGCTGAGTATAAATGAAAAATGTTGCAAAAACGGGATAAAATGATTCCTTTTCAGAGCTTCCGTTGCGTGCGCTGCGTAAACGGTTAAAGTTACGCAAAAATAGTGTATGACGGAAATGTTCCCCTTTAAAAGTTCTAAAAAAAAGTCTGCGACAGCATATGTCTATCTTTTAAGGTTGACTCAATATAACCTTTTTTATGGTAATCAAATTTGTTCTAAAATAATGCATTACTTCCGAAGGTGTTTTTATAAACATGATATTAATCCTTATCCAAATAAATACCTTATTCATCACAAGTATTTAATTTTGAACAAAATTGCCCTTGACGTCATTTGATTTCAAGGAATATCTTAGGAGATATCATAGATTTAAAATATACATATTTAACTTTACGCGGACTATGGGTGAGCGCGCTCTCAGCCCGATGCAAGACGAGGGCGAGGCGGTCGTGAGGGGGGAGAGCGCTGGCCGCTGCCCGGTAGCTCTGCGAGCAAAGTCACTATTCCACGCGGATGAAGTCGCGGGCAAAAGCTAGTGTATTATATAAGTTTTGAATGTTATAATTTGAACCAAATTCGATATAGAAATATCTTATATCCTACAGGATATAAAATATTTTTATTATAGATATTAAGATATTTCCATTGTTACAGTAACACAAAGCTTTTTAACGCGAGTGGGGCTATAGACGGAAACTAATTTTCCGTAGCATAAACTACCTACACAATTACATCACGAATAAAAGCTTACATAAAACTTAATCATTTCGTAACATTGATAACAGTCTCAACGAGTATTTTAATGGCGAAAGCATAATAAAACTTAACGCAAAGCTTAATAAATATGTCGACTCAATCGATATCGAGTATCGACTCACATAGAACATCGTTTCTCGAATTGATTAAAAACGCCCATCGAACGTACCTACAATTATGAATGAATCTGTTAATGAACACATAATTTGTAATAGAGCTAGAAGCTTGTAAATACTAATCGATGAAACGTAAATATTGAAGAGTATTTATACTAAACCGACGCTTTTAGAATTAATAGCTTCAAACAACTTCATATTACATCTACTCGGTAAATAAGAAGCTTGGAATGCAAAGTACTGCAAACATGTAATGATTTCATATGCTCTCGCATACTAAATATGTGTGGTTTAAACAAATAACAAATCTGAGAATCGAACTCGCGAACTCTAGCTTTGCATGCTGATGAAAGGCATATATAATATTGTATGCTATGAAATAATAATACTTATTGTTTTAAAATAAAATGGATAGGTAAAGACTTTGTTAGGCAGTACGTAAGTACAACTAAAAACTACATTTAAAGTCATAAAACCTTATCAACCGACTTCTTTTTATTTCTACGAGCAATTTCTGGTAGACTATTCTGTGGTGAAAAAATGTAAAAATACAGAATGGTTGAAAAAATATATACTATAATATTATAAAGAGGTAAAGTTTGTGAATTTGTGATTTTGTGAGTTCGTGAGTTTGTGACGTTGTAGGGGGTAATCTCTGGATGTACTGAACCGATTTAAATGAAATTCAGTAAGAAGATAGTTTGAGACCTTGAGAAGGATATAAGAGACTTTTTATTTCGGAAATCATCCCTTAAGGGGGTGAAAATGGGGATGAAAGTTTGTATGGGGAATCAAGCTAGAGACAAACCCGAGCGAAGCGAGGAATTTATCACAGTTACAATTTCTTATTTATATACACACGTAGTTTTATTTTTGTATTGTCTGATTTGTATAAAACGTAATAAAAATTTTATGTGTAACTATTTCTACGTTATTGACCGTCATTGTATGACATTGTACGGATATGTGTTAAAACAGAACAAACAAACTAAGATAACCATAAATTCTAAAAGTGACAATTTTGCTTCTAATGCGTATTTTACATTTTAACATTGAGTATAAATTTCTCAGAGAAGAGATATTTTCCCGCAGTAAAAAGTATCCTATATCTTGAGCTGGATAACCAGCTATCATTATACCAAATTTCATCAAAATCTGTCTAGTAGTTTTTTCGTGATTCAGTCATAGACAGACAGACAGACAACAATTCTAAAAACTATACATTCAGTCTGTATCGACAATAATGACTATTTCAGTAAGATTTTTCTACTACACTACAACTATTATTAAAACATTATTTAAATAACAGGCATATTTAATCTATAATCACTTTTTCAATACAAAAATAGCTTTATGATATATACATAAACTATATATAATATGTCAAATCTATATCACATGCCATATGCGATGCGATTTTAATAATCGCACTCACCCACGCGGCATGTAGTACTTGTTGTAAGTTGCGTCTTCTTTTATTTCATATCATTTATCGTTTTTAGCGAGTAGTAGTAGAAGTAGGAGTAGTTTATTTTATTTTATTAAAAAAAAGAAAACAAAATAAAATATAAATAACCTAAACTAAGGTTTTTCTTATATAGTGGGTTTTTAGTTATACTCTAATTTCAAAATATGTACAATGTATATGGCTATTAATAAGCTAAATTTCAAGACCAGCCTGCCGTAAACTTTATTATGGCTAATAAAATTATTTACCTCTGACGGGAATCTAACGAGCTACCTTTAACAAAACAAAAACAGCTGTAAGACAATAAACATACAAAATACTTGACAAATACATTTTGAAGTTTATATTTTATTTATCTAGTAATCCTGTTATGCAAAAGTGCTAAGCTAGATTTATAGCATTTAGTACTAAATCTGTATATCAATGAGCATTGTTTCGCTCGACTTCTGAGAAAGATTATTTAATTCATATTTGCTTTACGACGTATGATATGTTGCCGTCTGAAGATTGCAATTTATTCAAATAGGCACATAATAGTTTTATTCTCTTGCAACTTTTAAAGTAATTTAATAATTTAGTTAGAAGAGGCTAATCTATACCTACATATAATAAAACTGTAGAGGTCGAATGTCTGTACATAGAAAAAAAAATGCTAAAAACTAAGTTAGGGGGATGTAAGAAGAGAAATAGAACAAATCCAGTTTTTTTTTTAATTTCTTGTTTCTCTGTTCGTCTGTTTGTCTGTTTGTCTGTTTGTACGGGCTAATCTTCGAAACTGTTGGGCCGCGGGAGGGAACAAATCATAGTCACGCTTTCCAAGTGCGGGTTGGCGGACTTCACACTTGTTTTTTTCGAGAACTTGCTATGTTCTCTCAGACACGGAGGTTCTTAAGACAAGAGGTAAGTAGGTAATGATGTTGAAAGCGATACGCACATGAAAATATCAGAGATGCGAAACCCGGGATTTGAACCCGCTTCACTTGGTTTCCCAAGTTACCACTGGGCTACTACTGCCCTATTAACTAGTAATATATATTCGAATATGTATACGTAATACGAGTAAATTCCTTCCACATTTTTTTCTTATATGGGTTTTATACGCTTATATAAAACAACTTTTATTTATCATTAAGCTAAACTCAGTACATCCATCTTACTAAATCTACCTAGGTATATTAATTATTATAACCATTCATTTGATTGATACTATTCGGTCACTACTACTATTCATATCCTGTAAAATTGAAACCGACAACCTCCACATTAACCACATCAAGAAGCGGCAAAATTTAAACGTAAAGGCGTTTAATAAAACCGGAAACCCAGCATCCTTACAAAATATAACTAATATACATATATTAATCTTTTCGCGGCGACATTTTGACACGAATAGGAAATAAGTTCGAGGAAACGATTAATTGTTAAAAAGTACTTTGAGCACGTGCGCATCCGTCCGCTTAGACTTGTATCGGGTTTTTTCAAGTCCCAATATAGAAACTTTTTTTGACTATACGTTGGTTGAAATAGCTTAGGCCAATTCTTAACGATGTCCTGTAGGCTAGGGAAGCATGGAGAACGATTTCATAAAATATCAAACTTGTATGCAATGACAGGAATAACAGGAAGCTGCTATCACAGCTTATAAAAGTAATACTAAAACTGTGCAACTTGATTAGCTTAACTTTTGCATGGACCACCATGCATTTTACTTTATATCCCCGGTCAACATCTTAGATACTTTTCATCCCGGAAAATTAAAGAGTTCCCGTGGGATCCTAAAAAACTGTAGTAACATATACAGCTTATTGCACAAAAACTACTGATTGGATTTTAATAAAACTTTACAATAATATAGTTCAAACATCAGAATAACAAATAAACTATTTTTTATCCCGGAAAAATGTACGGTTCTTGTGGGATAGATTTGTTTTTGTTTGTTGCTAGTTATATATAATATTATAAAGAAGCAAATTTTGTTTGTTTGTATGTTTCTTTCTTTGAGTGCTAAACTCAGGAACTACTAATTCGATTTGAAAAATTGTTTTTGCATTAGATAGCCTGTTTATTGAGGAAGGCTGTAGGCTATATATCATATAATATATAGTCTATCTATTCCATACTAACCGTACTTTTATTTTAGAAAAGGAATTAGGGTTCTGCTCAAAAACATTAAAACGTACCTAGGGAAGCTAACTAACTAATAGCTAACTAACCCGAGCGAAGCGAGGGTGAGTCGCTAGTTATATAATAAGTAATAGCTAAATAATGCTCAAAACAGTATTTCGCTAAGTACACCAGGCAAATGAAATTAACAATGTGAAAGAAGAAATAAGATCCCTTTCCAAACGCTACGAACAACGACTGGTCCGGCATCCAAATGAATTGGCAGTCAATCTCCAGGCGAAATCTATCCTAACCGCCTTAAACGACACGATAAACTAAAAAATTGTCATAAATAATATAGTTTATATCGAAATAATACGAGTAGTGTTCTCAATGGAGTGCACACTCTCTGTCGCCAAAACACAGAACATATCCGCTTACAGTTACTGACTGATTATGGATTATAACCGCATAAAAAAAATACACTGGGCTTAACCACGGTTATGTTTTAACTAATGTAAGACATACTTATGTAATTCAAACTTCAAGTGAATTTGATATAAGCCATTTAAGTCAATCTACCGTGACCTACTTAATCAGATATCAGGAAAAATCCATTTCCACTCTCTTTTATCCATGTCAAAAGTTCCCGATACATTGTGACAGACAGACAGGCGCGTACCGTAGGAAGTCATTAGTTACGCGTTATGCGGACGCTACTATGTACGGTCGGTAGAACAAAATTAATAAATTAACCCATTCCATTATCATCTCTAGTGCTTAAAAAATAAAATAAAAAATCCCTTATCAAGAATATTTATTTCAAAATAACCAAATATAAATTTTACTTAATAAGCTACAAGCGATTTATATTCTTAAAACAATGGATTTGAGTTGAGATTCCTTTTAAGTATTTAGAAACCAGAAATTTTCTTCTTGTATTTTTTTAAACAATAAACTTCTCTATTTTCAATTGTATATGATTGATTTTTCCATGCATATATTTTATTTCTGTATCTGTAAAAACGCATGCTTATTAGGGGGTAATTGGCTATAAAATAGTTATAAAGTCGTTAACACAATGCCTATAATCGTATTTCTCACGTTCGTATAATTGCAAATTGGTGGCTTCTGCGCAATTTATATGACATCTTGACGTTTATGAAAAATTATACCGTATTTTGATTGGTCTTTGAGAATGCCCAACGTATTTTTATACTAAAACTTAAAATGTAATATGTTCGTAGACATGAAACGTAAAATAACTAATGCGTAGGCTGGATATCATTACATATTATAAAAGCACCCCAGCTTCCCTAGGTATCTCTTAATTTTTTTGAGCGAAATTAATTCTTTTTCTAAAATAAAAGTAGCCTAAGTTACTCCTTATAATATCAGCTATCTGCCAGTGATAGTCTCGTTAAAATTGGTCCAGTAGTTTCGGAGATTAGCCGGAACAAACAGACAAACAGACAAAAATTTAAAAAATTGTGTTTTTCTTATAAGTACCGTATATAATTCAATATACATTTAGTATAAAGCCTTTATTTTGATATTACAAACAGACACTTCAATTTTATTTATCTATATAGATAAAGTCCCCCCGCCGTGTATGTCTGTCTGTCTGAACGTAATAAGCTCAAAAACTAACGAACAGATTTTCATACGGTTTTCACCAATGGACGGAGTGATTCATGTGGAAGGTTTAATTGTATAATACATTAAGATTTTGTGTAAATTGACTGAAATATAACATAGATTATTATTGAAGATGTCGGAAAAAATCATGAAGACTAAGAGCTTCACAGGTGCGCACTGCGTAAACCAAGAGAATTACATATTATATGAAAAACCACAGATAGAATAATATTTAACAGATTTGATTGCAAAATTATTAAAAAAAGTTTTAAATAACACATTTACATTTTAGTAAAATTATTTTTTGTTTTGTTAGATATTTTCGCTGTTTTATTTTATCTTCTGGTTCCCGACGCGATGATTGCAATTTACTTTACAGCAAATAGCTCTACTCTCCTTTTCCAAATAAAACCGCGAAACAAACCGAAAAAATTGATATAATAGTTAAGAAATATATTATTTTAATCGGGATACTCAAAATCCGACTCAGGCTGACACTTTATCAATTTTTTTCTTACGGTGCTTCCGCCTACAGTAACGTTACAACTTACACCTACGTGCCTCGTCTAATAATAATGTAATAATTACACGAGCTTGATGCCCTTCAATCCGTGTGACATATAAACAATTGGATAGTAATTAAAACTGTAGTTATTAGTGTTGTGAACTACTTAGAGTTTATAATGCTAAAATTTAAAAAATGTTAAAATAAATGAATTAATACAAACTAATTGTAAGTATATGATTTTTCACAATTTTGTCTATGTAGTAAAAATTCTAGTTAATTAAAGTATATATTTATTAACATATTCATCATTTCTCCCTTTAAGTTATTTCCTTTTTCAGCTTCTTACATTATGCAATACGTCAAAAACAAAACATTAGTTCCTAAAAATATAAATAAGTCGTATCAAAATTAAATAAGTAAAAATTTTCAAATCAAAATTAATAATAAATATAATAAAATAAAGATTAAAACGAGTTTTGCAACATCCTTAACCTATGTAAATACGTGTAAATGTTAAAAAGTAAATCATTAACATAATATGCAACATACATTCTTCTTGTTAGAATCAGTCCCTAACGAATAATCAAACTTAAATATACATAGTAAAAATATAACCTTTGAATCACTAGCTATTTGAAACCTATAGAATAATGTATGTATTCAGCCCTTTTTAACATCCTAGTGCTGGACACGGGCCTCCCTTTAATACGAGGGGAATCAGGCCATAGTCCATCACGCTGGCCAAGTGCGGGTTGACGGATTTCACATGTCTTTCGAAAACTTGCTAGGTTCTCTCAGAGATGTAGGTTTCTTCACGATGTTTTCCTTCACCGTAAGGCAAGTGTTAATCATGTTGGAAATTATTCGCACATGAAAATATCAGAGGTGCGAGACCCGGGATTTGAACCCGCTTCACTCGGTTTTCCAAGCGAGCGCGTTACCACTGGGCTACCACTGCCTATAATAATGTATGGGTCGTGTTAATTAAAGCTCACCTTGAAATCACGTAACGTCATCAATAAAAGATCATCCACCAACTAATATGGTTTGGTACGCATTGCATAACAGTGAGTAACGCGTTTGTATGCAGCTAGTGCAGTCAATAAGGAACGGCCTTCGATATCGATTGCTGCATTCTTATTGATTGAGTATCGATTTAGCTGCAATGATCGATTGTGTATCGCTTTTACAGAAAAAAAAACATCATTATTAGTTAAGGACTTTTTTTTCTCTCCGGTAAATAATAATAATTATATTACTAGAGGCTCACCCTCGCATCCCTCTGGTTCGTCGCTAGGTACGTTAGCAATATAAATTTTAATTTTTTTTCGTTAATTTTTCATTTTTTCCCTTTATTAAAACTTTCCGTGGACCTTAAGGACATACAAAAAAAATAGCCGAATTAGCCCAACCATTCTTGAGTTGTGCGTTTACCAACATTCATTTTTTTTTATATAGACTAGCGACTCACCCTTGCTCCGCTCGGGTTCATTATGTTTTAACGTTTGGTATAGATTTCTCAGAGATGAGACATTTTCCCGCAGTAAAAAGTACCCGAAAAACCAGCTATCATCATACCAAATATCATAAAAATCTGCACAAACTAAATATCTATACTCAAAATAAATACAAACATACATGCGACACCATGAAATTCCTCGTATATTTTAGCAAGTATCATGAAAATTCGAGAAAACGTCTTAAAGTCGCGGCTATTTCGGTAGCCGAGGAAAGGGAAGTGGGTCATAAGCTTGCATGTCTCGTTACACTGACAATGTTACTAATGATAACTAAAACGCGAGTAAGTGGAAAACTCAAAGTTATTAACGATGTTTTATGAATGGAGAGCTTTGGGTAGGAGCTTTAAATTTTTATTTGTCTTTATAACAGCCTAAAAAAATAAATAATTTAATTCTTTTTAAATCAAATCAAGTTAAAATCAAAACTATGTATTCTTGCCAACGTTTTTTCTTTTAAGTAAACATTCTATCATCAATGATATACATTTTATTTTTTTAAATGTTTACGATCATCATTTTTTTAATAATAAAGTGAAATATAATTATAATTTGAACTTTCATGTATTTTTCAACACTTTTCAGTTTCAACACTAATCACCATAACATTATCATAAATTTCTAAATTAAAATCATAGTTGCGGAAAGACATTAAATTTACTTACTACGATGTAATTAATATTCTACTACCATGATATATCTGCGGCAAGGAACACGCTTATTCTCGTATGTCTATAGTTGCCAACCTAAAGTTGTATAGTTAATAAAATACGTACCTATAACGTAATGTGAATAGCACAAGCTATCTCATTTTTTTTTCTTTATTGGTTACGTATACGCAGGCCTCTTTTTGTCACTTCATTTTTGGGGGCACGCTAATTCTCGAAAATTGTAAGTCTATATAATATAATTTTTAATATAAATTTTTGTTACCAAAATTGTTTTTTTTTTTTTTGTATTTTTTCAAATTCTTCCATTTTTTTTTCAGTTTTTATGGCAATTTTCGATATTTTCGAGATTTCCTTTGGGGGCACTGCGTGCAACCACGTGCCCCCACAAAAAAAGCCCTGTCGATATACGTATACGTACGTTACGAACGTTAAACATACAACAAATAAAGTTCTATCGAAATCTGTTCAATTTGCGTCTAATTATCTATAATCTATATATTAATACGTGAAGAGAAAACTTTGGACCCCTTTTTAAGCATATTGCATGTACGGAGGAGGATGAGATTTGGCATAATTAAAGTTTATATAGAGAAGGACTGCAAAAAGCCAATAAATTTTGACTTTCTTTTACCCGCGAATCCGCTCGCGTATTTTATTTATATATAATTACTTCACTGCTAAAAGATGTAGTATGATGTTAGATAACCTTCATCAATATTATTCGAGTACTTACATAAAATATACGTGGAAAGTTTATTTGAAAATTCTATTGGATTAAGGTTCTTTGTTCAAAATTTTATAGGTTATCTATATAGATAACCTATAAAATTCAACCTCAATATCGACCAAACTTAATGAATAATGATTGATTTTCAACTACGCGGCGATCACTAGTTTCTTTAAATATATGTAACTACTTATATTATAATCGACAATACTTACAATCTGTATAATATATAAGACCCATATGTACTCATACTTGTACATAAATCAAATTAGACGTTTAAATTCTACTTAAGGCGGAGTATATAAAGAATATAAAATGATTCACAAACGAAATGGAAACATCCCACTGATATACGTATTTGTTTATCATTTTCTAACGTTCAAATATTTTGCTTACCGGCCTCTACTTATTGCCTATCCGCCGCAAGCTTTACGTTTAGATTTGGCCATTTCGCATTCAACTGTAGTACATTATTAAGGTTTTATCTTAAATTCGTATCTCGATTTCCCGACGTTTCGCATATCGATGGAATACTAAAATCAATGACAATGGTCACCAATGTTTTTACATTTTTGGACACCGGAACAGTTTTACAACCGGAGCTTTTAATACGTTTATAGTTCATTGTTGTCTGTTTGCAATTATTGTTTCTTCAGAAACTCATTAAATAATATAGTAACTAACAAAGCTTATTAGTCTGAGCACATGGTGTTTGATTGGATTTGATTGCGGCAATATTTTAATCGATAATAGGGTACAGGGTAAGGAAGTAATAAACAAAATCACTCACTCAAAATAATTTGAATTTCGCAAGTGTAGTACAGATAACTGCTATCTTAAGCTAGTTAAATAAAACTAATGAACATTTATTTATTTATTTAATACACTAAAAATATATTTACATGATGATGATGAATACATGTAAACTTAAAAAAAAGTATAAAAACTTAGAAAACCGAGAATATGTTACTATGTACATTCAATAACTTAAATGAGTTCGTCCTTATGGAATAATAATAGAGCCATTTTGAATTATATTACGAATTAAAAAAATAAAAATAATGAATATAATTTTAAGCCATACTAATGTTTTGTTATTATGTGGGACATAACTACATCAATAGGTATGTAATTCCTATCTAGTGTAAAACTAGATGCTAATAATTTATATAATATTTTAAGGTACATTAAATGTACCTCAATTATAATAAATAATATAACCCATACTAATATTATAAATGTGAAAGTGTAATTTTTTGTTTGTTTGTCTTTCTTTCACGTCGAAACAGAGTGACGGATTAGCGTAACTTTTTGTATGGAGATAGTTGAAAGTCTGGAGAGTGACATAGGCTACTTTTTACCGGGGAAGATTATCTCATTCCCACGGGAAAACACGTTATAATACAAATTAAAAAATTCTTTGTGATCAAAATAACTTTAATCTTAGTATTAATACTCTTCAATACAATTAAATAAATACGTGTTTTAACATTTTTCGAAATTCATTCCATAAAGAGGTAAAATAGGGGATGAAAGTTTGTATGAAACCTACCTTATAACGTTTTTTTTTTTTGTATTTAGCGCGAGCGAAGCCGCGGGTTCTGCTAGTAATACATATATATTAAATACATACATGCAAAAATAAATGAATTATTACAACGATCGTTTATGTAAATACTGTCCGATGGTTTAAAGCTCATCAATTGGCTTGTGATCGTCTTAATCGAGTGCAATTGGTTACTTGCTTCTGAGAACGCTTATTGATGGCCCTTGACATCTGCGCGGTGAGCTATGGTTTGTTGTAAACTAGCTGACCCAACAGACTGCCCTGTCCAAATTTCAATAAATATGTATGTTTTTTTATATGATAAAAATCATATAAAAAAACTTTCGGCTTAACCTGGGTATCTAAACTCCTAAAAGTTTTTTGTTAATTAACAAAATAATTAAAATACCTTTGCTAACTAATTTTGTCGTATATTAATTTTTGTATTTTACATATAAGTGCAATAATGAATAGTATGTAAAGATGGTTAATTTATACAAGTAAGTTACTAGCGACTCGCGCTCGCTTCGCTGGGTTTCGCCCCTAGTTACATTCTAACGGTTAGTACGGAATAGATAGTCGATCCCTTGCTCTGTGGAAAACAAAAACAAATCTATCCCACGGGAACCGTACATTTTTCCGGGATAAAATAACCTATGTAATATTCCAGACTATATCTCGGTGCCAAACATCCAGATCCGTTAAGCCGCTCTGGCGTTATTGGGTAACAAACATCCATCCATCCAAACTTTTGCATGTATAATATTATTGGGATTAAGAAACATCTCAGACAGACAAACCAATGGTCTCCACCATTGTATTAAAAAATCAGAGCAGATTACAAATAATACATATATTTGGTCATTTTAACTAATATATAAAACAAAATTTCTTAATACTGTGGGATGCTATGTGTGTTTTTCATTGACATTATGGACTTTCACACTACCACAGTTGCAGCGCATTTTTTTGCATTTTTCATTAACATTCAACATAATAATTATGGTTAGTTTAATATTATATACAAATAAATAGTTTTTAGAATCTGAACCATTTTTTTCTTTACCTATAAAGATACTAGCTTATCATGAACGAAAATCGAACTCATGATCTCTGAACATATTAGGTATGTGATTTTTTACATAATCTTATAGTGACATACATTCTTTTCACCAGTATGAAAGTACCTAAGTCTTTATCAGACCTTGTTCTTTATCCTAATAAAATGAAATCGACTCTTTGCACTATTTCGTCATAAAAGCAGGACAAATTAATAAAAAATACTTTCATATTTATAATTATACTAGCAACTCACCCTCGCTTCACTCAGATTGATCCCTAGTACGTTTTGACGCTTAGTATGGAATAGATTTTTTTTTATTTATTTTTTTTTTCGTAAATTTTTGTGATGTCTTAATATTCTGCTATTCGGGGTGAAGACAAATCCAACAAAACAAAAATCATAAAAAACGGGTAAGCAGTTCTCGAGTTATAAATGTTGTAACAAACCCGACTTTGTTTTATATATAGTACCTGGACGACCGAGCTTCGCTCGGAGTTTTTGGTTTGAAGTAAAATTTTCTTTTTAACCCAGATATGCCTACTGTCCTATATGTAGGACAGTGAAAATAAAAATATATTTCAGATTACCCACTTAACCTAACAATATTTACTCTTGTGATTTGTAGTAACGAACGTATGTGCTTTTATAGAAAAATAAAAAAGTCTAGTTATTTTAACAGTTTTATATAACAATTCAGCGTAAACTGTGTAATAAAAGTGTGTTGCAGACATGTCGAATTACAGGTATGTATAAATAGTTGTATTTTACCAGTTAGTTATATTTTTTTTGTGCTGACAAGTGGTTAATAGCCTCAACTTTAATACTAATAAAGTATTATAGCAATAACAAATTGAAAATTCTATATAATCCGTTATAAATACTGGTGTACTACATATAGGACAGTAGGATAATACAACTTATCTATTATACTAACTTTTTACAGGCCCTTAGCTGCTCATGAAATTTTGGATGCTTTGGAAAATATTTCTGATAATGAAGAAGACAATAGAGAAAGAGTGATATGTATTCTACCTCCTCCTGTTGATCCTGACTGCCTCACTGATGAAGATTCGGGGGAAGAAGATAATGTGACGCTGAACAACTTACCACGAAACATACTACTTCAACCGGCAGAAGTATCGATACAAGGGCAGGTTCCGGTGAGTGATACAGAAGAAGAACCTTCTTATTCTACAGCTCGAACAAAACGCAGGCGAACCTACGCTTGGAGAAAACGAGACTTGGAAAAAAACCCAGTGAATTGGCCTGAGGTCCAAGGAGCTTTCCCAGATAAGCGCCCAATTGAGTGGTTTGAAAACTTCATAGATGAAGATGTTATTTCCTTGTTGGTGTCAGAGAGTAACAAATATGCCGTCAAAAAGAATTTTCCTGGAGACATAACCATGGAGGATATGAAGTGTTTCATTGGCATATTGCTGGTTAGTGGTTATACATGGCTCCCGCGAAGAAGAATGTATTGGGAAAACTCTCCTGATACAAAGAATGAGTTGATTAGCTCTGCTATGACTAGGGATAGATTTGACTTTATTTTTCGCCACCTTCATGTCAATGATAATCTGGATCTGCAAGACAAATATACAAAAATACGCCCACTCATAACACTTCTAAATAAAAAGTTTTTAGACTTTTCTCCTCTCGAGGAGCATTATAGCGTAGATGAGGCCATGATCCCTTATTACGGGAGGCATGGCTGCAAACAGCACATAAAAGGTAAACCTATTAGGTATGGGTTCAAGTCTTGGGTTGGTGCTACTCGATTGGGGTATGTATTGTGGATAGAGCCATATCAAGGTGCAACAACTATGTGCAATCCAATATATAAAGAATTGGGCCTGGGTGCAAGCGTAGTACTTACTTTTTGTGATGTGCTGATTTCACGTGGGTTCGACCTTCCTTACCACATAGTTTTTGATAACTTTTTTACGGGGACGCCCTTGCTGGAAGAAATAACAAAAAAAGGCCTTCGGTGCACTGGGACTATACGAGAAAACAGGACGTCTAGTTGTCCTCTAATTACATCAAAGTTATTGAAAAAAAAGGAACGTGGTGCTCTCGATTACAGAACGACACATGACAACACGTTTATTATTGCTAAATGGCATGATAATAATATATTCAGTATTGCTTCGAATGCTGTGGGAATAAATCCTAAGCAATCTGCAAAACGCTTCTCACAAAGCGAAAAGAGAAACATAGTCATAGAAGAACCTCATATGGTTGCAATCTATAACAAATATATGGGAGGAGTGGACCGGTCTGATGAAAATATTTCTCATTACCGAATTGGTATAAGAGGTAAGAAATGGTACATGCCAATATTTACACACATGATTGATCTGGCCGAACATAATGCATGGCAGTTGTATAAAATAAATCATGGAAAACTTGATCACCTTGGTTTTCGCAGAAGGGTAGCAACTGCTTTGATTGAATCAAACAAAAAAATTGCAAAAGGAGGGCCAAGCCGACCCTCCCAACATGAACATGCTGATAGTCGAAAAGACCAAATCAATCACCTGGTTATTCCTCAATCCAAACAAACACGCTGTCGTCAATGTCATAAGAAATGTTTGACACGCTGCAAAAAATGTGATGTTGGAGTGTGTGTCAAGTGTTTTGAAACATATCATTCATAAATAATGTTCCTAATCTATAGTTACCTAATAAAAATACATTGTTTTTAACCTTTTGAACTCATTTCTTGATTTTTTTATGATTACATGCTATTTTGATTTATGATTTTTTATTTCCCCTTATTATCCTACTGTCCTATATATAGGACGGCTGTTTCCTTGAAAGCCTTACAGTCAATATTTTTTTCAGCATTTTTTTTATATTACATAAGGTATATAAAACCAAATAATATATATTTTTTTTAGGTTTTCAGAAATTAATAGTTTCAGGCTTATCTGGGTTAATTTGGCTTAAAAACAACAAAAAAAACTAAAAACCTGAATAAATACAAAAAAAAAAAACGTTAAAACTTTGTATCGACCGGGATTGGAGCACGGACACCTGTGATAGTCAATCTTGTGCCTTGGCCGCTTGACCACGACGCTTGAGTGTGCAAAATTATTAACATATTTTGAGTGGAATAATGCGAAAGAAAACTGCGTGAAAACTCGAAAACACGCATTTTCTCAGATATAAGACTAATCTAGATCGATTTTTCGTCCCTGAAAACCCCGACTACCCCTACCCCTACCCCCTACCCCCGTTAGAGCCGTTTAAGCCGAATAAATAAATATACAAGAATTGCTCGTTTAAATATATTAGATAGATTAGTACACATATAATAACGTTAGTGTAATAGGAACGCAGTGCTAACGCGTTGACTAACGAAGTTTCACATTATTTTTCTTGGTTGCATCAGACAACATAAAATATAATGGTCGGTGGGACGAAACCTATAAACTTGATAAGTGTTACTGAATTCGGATGGGGATTCGGGAAGAGCTTGTCAACATGATTTGTCATTATTTTCTTTAGTTTTTTTATTAGGACATTAAAAATATACAAATAGCCTTGATTTTTGTCAGATTTACTATAAAATTATATATATTTAGAATATAATACTATAATATATTTACATTTTGTATTTTTAAACAAAAAATAAGAAATGTCCCATATTTTATTTTATTACGTGATTATTGGCAACTTTTATTTCAATTTTGAAACATTAACAAAGTACATTATATAATAAATGTATACAAAAGTGAATATTATATTTTGTTCCAATAAAATCGTTTAAAAATATTAGTATATGACTACACTATATTCTATAACTAATCATCTCACAAAGTTCAGTAACGTAACGTACTAAGAAACATAAACATACGATTATCTTTAAAATTCTTACTTTTTGTTAGATTTAGACGAATATTTGACAATTTAAATGAAACTATCTTTTCGGATTTTCTTCGTGATTGCATATTTAGTTTCCCGACTTTTCGAATGCTTTACAGTAAACATTGTCACTAGCCTAATCAACATATGCCTTTTAGGTCAACTTTTTTCAGCAGCCTCGGTAAAATAACGAGGTGTCATTCGATTCGGAATGGCATGTAGATGATTTTTGAAAAAAATCAAGTTCCGCTTGCAAATTGTTATCTCGTTCGTATTTTTCCAAGATTGTCGAAAAAGGTTAACCTAAAAGGCACTTGTTGACTAGACTACACGGGAAAGACTAAGTCTATCTTTAAAGATGAATTTCAAAAATCTAAAAATAAAATCCGAAAAGACAGTTTCATGTATATTGTCTTTAAGCTTAGATATAATAGTTATATTGAGACAAATCAGCAAATCTCAGTGAACTAGATTACACTAGGTGATTTAGTACAATGCCAAATAGAGTCCCGTATCCACTTGACCCCGCCATTACACCGATTGTGCGTCATATGTGTGATGTTCTTATGTAAATATCGATAAGAAAATACTTAAAATATTAAAAATAAAATCATTGGCTTAATCTATATTTTGTATAAATATTAGTATTGATATTAACAGCTGTAAGCTTGATTTCTATTTACAATATTATTATTTATTTTCTTTATTTTTATTTTTTTTACTTGTTTATCGACAACTTATATAAAAACAACAAGTGATGTAAATGCTACAACATTAAAAAAAATTGCAGTTAACTTACTCCAAGATTAGATTTTTTGAAGGATTCTTTAAAGTATCCTTTAAAAATTCTTTAAAGGAGTAAAAAAGAGGTTGCTTGTTTGTATGAAAAGAACCGCGAGAGAGGCCGAGTGCAGTATAAAAATAAATATGGTGAAAAAATTTTTTTTTCACCATATTTATATATATTGATTTCGAACCCACAACTAGTACAAACAAAATTATTCTTTAAAATTCTCCACTACACTATACTCATCATGTCACGATACTCATCATATCCTTAATGTTATTGTTCTATTAAACATATTTATCCAGAGATTGTTTGTAAATATTAATACGTATTTATTTACTTACTATTTATATAGGGACCTGTTCTGACCTCTCTGACCTGTAATGTTGTGGACTTTAACACTTATATCCCTAAATTTAGTATTAGCTATAATAACAGTATTTAAAATTATCAATTTAAAATTTATTTGTTTGTCTAATTACTTAGAACGTATTAATAATATAGGAAGAAGATAACATATAAAGTTAAAAATTTCAAGTTTTATTTTCAAATGAAATTGGATATTTATATATAATAATTACTTTATGTTTTTAATAAATAATTATTACTTTAACGTTTTACGTTTTTAATAAATTGATTTCACAAAAAAAAGTAAAGTGTGCGTGTATGGATGTGAACACGCGCAAGAAGTAAAACTTCTGTAGGTTATCGGTACTCTTTATGAAATTTAATTTGTGTTTTAAATAATTAGGATAGGTGAGATACTAAAAATAACGCATATTAGGCATATTACAATCATATATTTATAGAATATCAGTTAAGGAAAGAATATAATATTATATATCATTTGTCAGACAATAACAACGGTTACCATGGCAACAAACGTACGTACATTTTTTTCGTAACGCATTCACCAGCTTACCCCCCAAGTCAAGCGTGCGTAAAGAGTTTTACTTCGAAAAATAAACAAACTATCAAAAATATAAAACATTCAAAACTCCATAATTATTGACACTACATCATATTTAACTTATTGAAGTAATTTTCTATAACTCAATTTCGAATATATTTTGTGTCAACTATAATTACAGCTCTTCAACCAGCTTAATCGTCTCAATTAATAAATTATCAAACATATAATAAAATGAATGTTCATTTATTTCTCCCCTTATCTTTTCTAACCATTGATCTGATTGTAATGAATCTCTGGTGGGTTATTCTGTATACGCCTGCAATGGTACCTGGTGCAAAAAAAAATTCTTTGGACGTTTATGTTTTATGCATTCCTTAACCATTCTAGTTTAGAGACGCACCCGAGCAAAGCGAGGATAAGACGCTAGTAAACATATAAAAACATTTTACAATATAAATATTACGATTTATCGATAAAAATATTACAAGCACAGCCCTATCCCCGAACCCCAGGCCGCGTTACCATCGTTATTCAATTGTCCATCTCGTATTGTAGACCAATGATCGTATCTACTTTATTACTTGAGATTAAGATGTTTTCTCGCACTAATCAACTGACCTTAGGTACATCCCTACATGTAAGACTATTGTTTAATAAATGAACTGTGAATGAAGCATGTAATAGACTCTATCAAGTATATCGATATTCTATTTAAATATATGGTGTAATGTGCAGGCTATTAACAATATTATAGACTCAGACGTACTCGTATCGCTTGGTAATCGTTTTATGTCCCAGAGTAAGGGCTTAGGGAATAAGTTTCAAAATTCTATAGGCATCCCACTTCACTCTATTATATTATAACCATGACAATTCGTTGTATTTTTGGCACGTAAAAGAAATACAATATATATATATATATATATATATACCCGAGCGAAACGAGGGTGAGTTTCTAGTATATATATATATATATATATATATATATATATATATATATATACTAGAAACTCACCCTCGTTTCGCTCGGGTTCGTCCCTAGTTACTTTTTAACGTTTAGCTCAGAGATGATATATTTTCCCGCAGTAAAATGTATCCTATATGTTGACCCGGATAACCAGCTATCATCTTACCGAATTTCATCAAAATCTGTTCAATGGTTTTCCCGTGATGCGGTAACAGACAGACAGACAGACAGACAACTAAAGTATGAGTAAAAATTATGCATTTACATATGTATGTTTATATTAGTTAATCACGCCTTATTCTAAAACAAGGGAAGCTTCATATAGTACAGTGCGATTAGTCCAAAAAACAGCCTAACCTCAACATATAAAGTAAAAGTTTTTCTCCAACTCCAAATTGTTCTATACAGTCCATAGGTATATTGTTTGGTAAAAACTTACACCATTTTGAGCTTCGGGTTTCAGGGGGAGAATATAGTATAACCTAAGAATTAAAAAAGAAATAAAAAAATCGATTTCGAGTCGTAAAACATATTAACATACATACATTTATGCTTTTCTTTCAAAAACTATAGGTAAATTCTGCGGAAAAAATTAAGTCCACATTTCCTTTATATATTAAGCAATTACTTGTAATCCAATGTTAAAAGGTCGTTTAATCCAATTAAATATTTATTTAATACAAATAACTCTACATTTATTTATAATTGAACGATAAGTTAAATCAATATGGAGCAATATTTTTAATACTAACGGATGTGTAGGGCTTTCCGTGTGTTTTTCCATTACAAAACTTTGTAAAATGAAATTCAATTTACCTTTTTGTTTCTTGTAAACCTCCACTGTTCTTTTCAGAAAACTTGACTTTATCGCAATTCAGTACATTCTGGATAGAAGGTTGTGATATAATAATTAAGACGACACGTTTAGCTCAGTTTGTAGTGACCCTACTTGCTATGCCAGCGGTCGCGGGTTCGAATCCTGCTGGGACAAATTCATTTGTGTGGTAAGCACGAATGTTTTTACTCCAGTCATGGGTGTTTATATTTTTAATATGTATGTATATAAAGTTATATATGTAGTGTATCAACTATCTGGTATACATAACAAAAACCTCGTAGCTTACCATGGAACTAGATGGTGCTGTGTGCTAATGTCCGAACATATTTATTTACTACTTACATATTATTATAATAATCATGTCGATATAGTATCTATACTTGCTCTAGCCGCTGCTCCGATCACGTAGTTTATTTAAGTACCTACATATAATTACTACGCTCCTAACTCCTAAGAAGTAAAAGACGTTCTTATTTTAATAAAGCGTGATGTTAAAACATAAACAACTTTTCTAAATAGTTATGCTACTCGTATAATATGCAATATCAAAATAATATTTGTACTTGACTGGTAAATCTATGCGTTAGAGCATTCGGACAGAGAAAAAAAAAATTACCGCTCTCTGCACTCCCTAATCAAAGAGTAAAGACCCATTAGTCCGGTCAAAATAGACATTTCAATAACGAAAACTCCCACAGAGCTGAATTTTGGTAGAGACCTTGGGTACGCCATTAGAAATAAAATGTCAAAAGTCCCCATCGATCCCATGTGTGCTAAAAAGTTATTCAAGGTCAAACGTCAACATTTTCGGTTTTTTGGATTTTTCTCGAAAACGGTAAGTTTTATCAAAAATATAACTCAGACAAAAATTGTAGATCATAAAATCATCTACAAAAATGATCGTAATACTTTTTTTCCTAATTAAGTTCTCTACCAAAATTCAGCTCTGTGGGAGTTTTTTTTTATTTGATCACTATTTTTATGTCTATTTTGACCGGACTACCATTTAAAATAAATCAGATGTCAAACTGATAGACAAAATATTTTTAATGCTGTTTTCTTTGGCTTGAGCAACTTGCAAATAACCATAATATCATCAATATTAAATATAAATGAAGAATGTATGTTAAAATAACAAACAAACACTTCAATTTTATTTATTTATGTTACCATATCGATCAATAAAAAATATTTAATACATTGCAATTTACATAAATAATATTTACTAACTAAAATTTAATATTATGTACAAAATTTGTATACCTTATAAAACAAAATATATTACTTATATAATATAAAAATACTGTTAAAAATATGTTAGAAAATATTGTGACTCGACGCTACACATAAAACTAAATGTAACATTTTCTTCAATCAATCTAAAAAAATGAAGTCAATTTTTACATTTTAATCAAACGTCAGTATATAATATGATAACGCAATACATAATATTATGTATATCTGTTTGCTTGCGCATGCGCATCGCACGTTATATAAAAACAAATTATATATTTAAATGGCTTAATTGGTTTAAATGATTTTTAACAGTTGACCCGGATAACCAGCTATCATTGTACCAAATTTCATCAAAATCCCTCCAGTCGTTTCTCCGTGATGCGGTCACAGACAGACAGACAGACAAAAATTCTTTAAAACTATAGATTTGGCTTCTTTATCCTTAATAATGTCTATATCAATAAGATTTTCCAAAAAATATTTAATGTACAGATTCGGCTTAGTTACAATTTTATTATATGTATATAGACACAAATTCTTTTGGACAACGACCAGCGCCTGCTTTTAGTAAGTTTCTGCATTTATTTTTATATATATTTTTAACAGTAGAGCGATTAAGTTTATTGTCTTACGATTGCCTGTATCTTTATAATAGATCAATTTTATTCAAGCATCAAACACTTTCGAAACAAATGCATTACAATTTTAAAGATTTAAATACCGTATTCGGTAAAAGTTATCTTGTTATTCCTTATAAAGATCGATGTAAACCGAGTCAAGGGGACGGATAATAAAAAAGTTAATTTGCCTTTGCCTTTATAGTCACATCCGCAATAGATTGATCTAAACTTATGGGTTTCTTTTACGTCCTTGGTAACTATTGCTTCCAATTGTTTGATGAAAGCAGTATGTAACTCGTACTAAGAAATTATTTATCACTAGCGACTCACCCTTGCTTCGCTTGGGTTCGTCCCTAGGTTGCTTCCCAAAACAAAATTAATTAATTAATTTGGTTTTATTTTTTTTTTCGTCGGACCTTATTTTGTTTCTAAAATAAACGTAGCCTAAGTTACTCCTTATTACATCAGCTATCTGCCAGTGAAAGTCCCGTCAAAATCGGTTCAGCCATTTCAGAGATAGCCGGAACAGACCGACAGACAGACAAAAATTGTAAAAAATGTTGTTTTGGTATATGTACCGTGTATACATCCATATGCATTTAGTAAAAAGCGGTTATTTTAATATTACAAACAGATACTCCAATTTTATTTATCTGTATAGATAGTTTAATCTAGTAGGTACTACAGATTAAAGTCAGAAAGTAAGACGGATTTTGTAGAGCTCAACTCAAAGTTCTTTCGCTTAAATGAACTCACAATTTGATTTAATTAATTAACAATGAGCTATTTGAGTGATTTTCTAATAAAAAAAAAAACATACTATAAGGCACCTAGCGACGCCTCCGAATAAGCGAGTGTACAATATTCACTACATAAACTTTTTTTTTTAATTATTATATTACTCGAATATAAAAAAAAACATTCAAAATTATTATAATTCAAAATATATATATTTTTAATTTAATAAGTTAAGCTAAAATTTATTCTGAATACTGATGTATACGTAGAATGATTTCGCTTATTAATATTGGGAAGAGTTGCTGTTACTGTAATTTATAAGTTGCTCTCAATAAGCCAAAATAATTGTTAACAGTCTAATGCTAAAAGAAACCGACTCATAAGGGAACTAATAAAATTATAATAGGTATATGTTATATCAACAATTAACACTCATTAACTATTCAGTACAGAATATGTGTACTAGATCTAACATTCATGTACACGTAAATGTAAATTAACTTATTTTACCTACAAAAAGAAACACATTCTTTCCTTATTATCTTTTCAATAATATCACATTTTTTTGCCGTATTATGAACTGTTAAATAACTAGCGACAAACAATAAAAGTTTATGTTAAAAATAAATTGCCAAGCCTAAAATTAAATACTAGTGACTAACCCTCGCTCCGCTCGGGTTCGTCCCTTACGTTTAACGTACGTTTACGTTTTAACGTTTAGCAATGATTATCCTATATGTTGATACGGATAACCAGTTATAATCATACCAAATTTCATCAAAATCTTCGTCAAAGTCGAGTTTTTCCGTGATGCAATAAAAGACAGCAGACGGACAGACAGAAAAAATCTAAAAACTATAGATTCGGCCTCTGTATCGATAACAATGTCTATTTCAATGAGATTTTCCAAAAAATATTTAATGTACAGATTCGGCTTAGTTACAATTTTATTATATGTATAGTTAAGGTATAAAATATAAATAAAACTGTATAAGAGCATCCATCCCTTTAATATCGTTTCCTATTGACCAAATATATAATACCAGTCATATCTTACCCATTGCGTTAATAAGAGCTTAAATTAAGAGTCACCCCCCCCCCCTCAATGTCGTGGTGGAGGGGGCTCAGTAGTGCCTGGCAATACTAATAGGCTGGCAATACTAATAATAATAAATACAGGGAGATGGCCCACTTCGGTGGGCGGTGTACCATGCGGGTTGCTCCTGGTACTTCTCTGTCGGCAGAGTGGACCGTTGGAGCAACCCCATGGTTGTTGTGGTCTGCTTCGGCAGATCTACCGTCGGGACATCGTGGTTGAGTGCATAAGCGATCCTGCGACGCCCCATTGAAACGGGGGAGGTTCCGTTGGGTTTTAGTGGGTAGTACTGGCTTTGCCGGTGTGTCTCACGCCTCGTGCCTAAATTCATTTCCCAAAGTTAAAAAAAAATAGTTTCTTTGATACTTCAACACCACTCTTACATACTGGTATATCATTAACTCAAGTCTTTGAGACCTGAATGAAATAAGAATAGAAACGCTAATAGACACTATATTTACTGATACTTTAGCTAATAAAATTCAAATTGATTTTCCTTCACAGGGTTCCGTCATCAAAACCATCTAAAAGCAATCACTCGCAATCAGGCCTTAATACTAAAGCGTTTGATGGTGTTTTACAGTTCCTTTGATTTCAAGTCGCTACTGTTTGAAACACCGCATTATAAACATTGCGTTTTTCTTCACTTGTTTATTCTTCTAGTCAGAACTTCTCAAAGTTTTTATCTAAAAAATAATAATTTTAGGTATATATATGTATAAAAAAAGTTACACTATCAATACATTATACATACACTAGAATAGATATAAAGAATCTTTGAGAGAGTTGATTTGCCTTTAGATTTCACTCACACAAAAAAAATTAAAGAAAAAATATGGAAGTTGTAAATCAAAATATGACGACAAGTTTGGCTCAGTTTATAGTGACCCTACTTGCTGTGCCAACGGTCGCGGGTTCGAGTCCCGCTGGGGGCATTCATTTGTGTGATGAACTCGAATGTTTGTACTCCAGTCATGGGTGTTTATATTTATAATATGTATTTATATTTAAAGTTAATATATTTGTAGTGTATCATAATACAGACCTTGTAGCTTGCCATGGAACTAGATAGTACTGTGTGTTAATGTCCCAGCATATTTATTTATTTGTCTGAATAAAGTTAACGACTTCATAAACGAATTCAAAAATTAATTCATCTGTCTGTTACTATGAGAAATCTTACAAAAAATATTGTTTCAATATAATATATTTTGTAAAGATTTAGTTACGATAAGTAACAACCTCGACAACAATAGCACTAACAATTTAAATGTATATCGGAAGGACAATCACAGCACGACATACTATAACAAGGATCGGTCAATTTCAGGAAATTATAGACATAAGCATTACCATTGATATTGCATAAGCTTTCCCCATATACTGAAATAAAAATCAACAATAGTATGTAAGGAAAAAACCTTAATACTGAAATAACTAATGGAAGAAAAAGAAAGGAGAAAATAGTTTATTTATTATTAGCAGAACCTGCAGCTTCGCTCGCGCTAAAACTATATTAAAACTAAAAAGTAGGTTTCGTACAAACTTTCATCCCCTATTATACCCTCTTAAGGATTGAATTTTAGAAAACGCTGAACTCATTATTTTTGCCGTACTCAATTCATACGAAATTTCATGCAAATATGTCCAAGGAATAAAAAGTTTCATACAAATTTTTATCCCCTATTTCACCCCCTTGGGGGTAAAATTTTGAAAAATTCTTCCTTAGTGGATGCCTTCGTCATATGAGAAATATGTGTGCGAAATTTCAATTTTCTAGCCTTTAAGGGTTTGGCATGTGCGTTGATACATCAGTCAATTACTTTTGCCTTTTAAATATATAGATAACTTTTATGAATAGTATCTTCTTACGTTCAAAAAGTTCAACTTCACTTCCAAAAGTAAAAAGATCGTTTATGGGGCAAGGTGTACGCCTGTATAATAGAATACCACACTCCATTTTGAACTTACTATTTAAACAGCTTAAGTCTAAAATTAAAATATATAATTATTGAATAAAGCTTATTAAACCGTCATGGAATACTTACTTTGTAGATCTCGATATGTAGAACTAATGACTGGTTAGGTCTCACGTAGGATAAGTAGATAATAAGTACATAAGATAGATAGAATTATCGTATTACAATAATGCAAACAAATATTATTTTAAAAGAGCAACTGTTGAGTTTCTCGCCGGCTCTTCTCAGCAGAACTGCCTCCCGAGCCGGTGGTAGATTCCTCACGGACTGGCTACACTGACATTTAATTTAAAATGTAAAACTGATGATTCAAAAGTATTTACAAAAGTCTATTTGAATAGAGTATATTTTGATTTGATTTGTTCAAATATACGATATGTGACCTGAAAAGGCCTTACTTTTTAATCTGTGTGACCTGAACTCGCCCACATACACATATCTGTCTTTATTTTTGGAAATCACGTAGGAGGTGTAGAAAAAGTTAATTGTAAGAGCATCAATCAATAATTAAGTAATCTGTTGTAGTCTTGTATTGTTTTTTTCTTTTTGATTAATGTGCATTGTTTAACTACCTACACCAATTTTCAGTAACTACGATGTACCCGTAAAATTTGTTAAGCGTAAATTATACTCTAAGTCCATACACATATTATTATATATAGAGACAGTGGTAGCCCAGTGGTAACACGCTCGCTTGGAAAACAGAGTGAAGCAAGTTCAAATCCCGGGTCTCGCACCTGTGATATTTTCATGTGCGAATCATTTCCATCATGATTACCACTTGCCTTACGGTGAAGGAAGACATCGTGAGGAAACCCGCATGTCTGAGAGAACCTAGCAAGTTTTCGAAAGACATGTGGAGTCCGCCAACCCGCACGTGGCCAGCGTGGTGGACTAAGGCCTGATCCCCCTCGTATTGAAGGAAGGCCCGTGCCCAGCAGTGGGACGTTAAAAAGGGCTGAATACAATACATACATACCATACTAATTTAACAAATGTGAAAGTAACTCTATCTTTCTCTTCATTATGTTTTCACGCTTAGTGAAAATACTGATCAGATTTGGATAAATTTTGCCAAGGTATAGATTTCAACATGAGGACGAACATGGGCTGCCTTTCATTCCTAAATCCTATTCAGATTACAATGCAAGCAAAGTCACGAGCAAAAACTAGTTAAGCTATATAGTATACTATATAATATATACTGTAGATACTTTGGATCTGGATATCACATTTTTGTTCACTTTAAGACGTCTTTTATACGTTGAGAGTCACTGCTTATAATTAATTGGAGCAATTGATGCCCTTGATGTGGGCTTGTTTGTTTATAACACAAATATCAAAGAAAAATAAATATTATAGCTATTTATAAATAATTTCTCTGAAATGAGATTATGATTTGTCGTAAATCTTCGCTATATACATCGTAGTCAAAAAACTTCGTCTATTCTTAGTTTCGTAAAGGAAAATCACACAATTTAGAATTTTGTTTGCTTGTGATTCATGGATAATGGATATAGCTCAACACGATACCTTTATATACATAGTATATATTATTTTAAACGTAAATATTTCTCAAAACTGAATTCTAACAAGAAAATCCTTATTTATATTTTTAACCAGCTATTTAGCGCAATTGGGTATTATTCTTTTAATAATTATTATTAGTTATTTCGTTTATTAGAAGAAAGTATAGATAAATATAAAAAGTAATTTTTTTTATTGTCAAATGATGACAAGCACATAACTATACAGGATTAAGCCGACGAGAGAGTGAGATAAAATACATTGCCATGTTGCCATGGTAACCGTTGTTATTGTCTGACAAATATATAATATTATATTCTTTCCATATAATATGACGCACACACACTTTTAATTTATTTAAGCATATTGTGTGCATGTCCACTCACTCTTCGTGTTTAGCTTTGACTTAGCAAACGTTTATACGAGTACATATATAGATGTATTTATGTAGAAGGCTTGCAAAGGGCTGGGTTTCTTTTGCCCGTTGCTAGGCTAGCGTATTATGTTACACAAAAATTCAATAATTTAATACTTACCTAAATATAAAACTAGTGTTTTTATTTGTTTATTGAAACACGCTCATCTCTGGAACTACGGATTGATTCGAAATAATATTTATGCATTTTATAGTAGGTATACCTATTCATTTTATTCATGGAGTTTAGACTTTTATGAGTTACGGTCGATATTTTAACCAAACAATAAACACCAGTCACAATAAACGTGAAGAATAAAAATGTCATAAGCGCAAAGAAACGAACATAGTATTTAACAACTAAAACTAATTATACGTAAACCGTTCTATTATTTTACATAGAAATTACATAGAAACAATCTGGTTAACAGAACCAACAGGTAAGCTTTCACGTACCTAATTGGATTTCCTTCATATTTATCGCATCAAAGCTATATAATTATGCAAAGGTCTAACAATTCAATTACAATCGCTGTGGGCCGACCATATCTGGCGCAAATTTATTATAAGCCTGAGTGCTTCTTAATTACTATATATAGGCACTGGATCGAATACGAATTGATTTTGCCACTTAGGACTGTTTTTATGTGCTGTTGACGTTTTGCAATTAATAACGCGGCTGGTAAACTCTATACGTTTATTAGAGAAATTATTATATTACTAGTAACTCAGCCTCGCATCGCTCGGGTTCGTCCCTAAGTTTTGATGGTTAATATGGAATAGAGAGACTGTATTACATAGGTATGATGAGATTTATATCCCTTACTTGAGGAATGATTGATTCCCCATATAAACTTACACCCCCTCCCTCCCCCATATTCACACCCTTATTGATTTCCGGGATAAAAAATATCTTATATCCTTCCCAGGGTCTCAAACTATCTCCATACATAATTTCATCTTATTATCGTAAAAAGGCATATTATATAGACAGTGGTAGCCCAATGGTAGCCCGCTCGCTTGGGAAACCGAGTGAAACGGCTTCAAATCTCGGGTCTCGCACCTCTGATATTTTCATGTGAGAATCATTTCCAACGTGATTACCACTTGCCTTACGGTGAAGGAAAACATCGTGAGGAAACTTGCATGTCTGAGAGAACCTATCAAGTTTTCGAAAATCACGTGAAGTCCGCCAATCCGCACTTGGCCAGCGTGGTGAACTATGGCCTGATCCCCCTCGTATTGAAAGGAGGCCCGTGCCTAGCAGTGGGACTTAAAAAAAAGGGGCTGAATGCAATACAACAATCGTAAAAAAGTAACAGACAGACAGATAGATAGAATTATTGATAGGGCAAATATATTATGTTGGTGATAACTGATAAAATAAAAGTAAAAGCAAATTAGATGATCTTAAACAAACATGAAGATTAGATACTAGGCTAGAAGCGCTGATTGTTTTAAACAACTCGAAAAAAGGTTCCGACGAATTGAGAACCTCCTCCTTTTTTGAAGTCGGTTAATAAATATAATCAATAGGTTCTAAGATAAGGGTAGTTTTTACACTCAGAATTATTGTATGTAGTTAGCATGAAGTTGAAATTTTTGACATTTCAAATAAAGTACTTCGGTCTCTCTCTTGACCATGATTGTTGAAAGCATTCATATCAAAATAACTTCGCAAAAAAAAATCCGAAAAGATACTTTTATTTTATTTAACAAATTTTTGCGTAAATCAAGGAAAGCATTATCGATTTTTATGGATAAAAAATACTTATTTTAACTCCTATAGGATCCAAGTAGAACAAATCCCGAAATGATAAAGAGATCCGCGTAATTGGTACTCACGTTGATAGCTCTAAGATATATTGCGAATAAATTATGTTAATGTCTCCAACGCATTACGTACATCACAATTAGTTATATCAATATTACGGACATTATAATTTTAGTTCCAACGTTCCAATAGTTTATTATGCAACCATTTTATGTTACTTGGTTATTGCTTTTCGCGGTATATAGATGTTATAGAGATTAAAATAACTTGGATATTGTTAAACAAATTGTATTCTAAGCTTTTTATCATGATGTCGTCTTACCATTAAAATCTATACAGATGAATAAAATTGAAGTGTCTGTTTGTAATGTCAAAATAACAGCTTTATACTAAATGCGTATGGAATTATATACGGTACTTATAAGGAAAACACAACTTTGAAAATTTTTGTCTGTCTGTTTGTTTGTTCCGACTAATCTCCGAAATGGCTGGACCAATTTTAACGGGACTTTCACTGGCAGATAGCTGATATAATAAGGAGTAACTTAAGCTCAAAAAACTTAAAATGTACCTAGACGAACCCGAGCGAAGCGGGGATAAGTCGCTAGTTTTTAAATAAAAATGAATTTAAAGTATATTCTTTTTAATGGGTTTAACCATTTGTGTTTAATTTATTTAGTTAATGTCTTGTAGGTTCAGAAAATGTAATAAAAAATTATCGTTGAGATAATAACAAATACATATTTTTGCGAAATTGAAATCGTTACATAACATTTATTTGCGATACTATTTAGTTACTTTTTCACTCTTAACAAATTTTACTACTAGATTATTATATCGAGGACTCCGTATTTTATTTGAAAAACGAAAGTCCTTAAATTTTTTCTCCTGTAATTTAGTTGTTATTCTACTGTAGTTAATCTATACTAATATTATAAAGAGGTAAAGTTTGTGTGTTTGTGATGTTGTTTGTTTGTGACGTTGTAGGGGGTAACCTCTGGATCTACTGAACCGAGTTAGATGAAATTTGGTAAGATAGTTTGAGATCCTGGGAAGGACATAGGACTTTTTATCTTGATCTGTTGATCATATCGACACGTGTGCGCTGTTTTAACTATTTTAGTAACATACTCCAAAAATAAAAGTGAACAATGTAAAAATACACTTGTTACCCCAACTGTATAATACAGTAAGAATATTCATGCCTATTGTTTACTAATTTACGCGTGTAGTTTCGACAATACAAGGTGAATGCACCGGAAGTACTTGTACTACTGTGAATATTTGAAAAAGCTTTCGTATAAGTTTCGTTTCCTTATATAGAACCTTTTTAGCTAAGCATACTAATAAAGTTAAAGTTATTGTGACTTATAAAAATATTCATAGTAAATGCTATATGTATATAGATGTATTCAGCCCTTTTTAACGTCCCACTGCTAGGCACGGGCCTCCCTTCAATACAAGGGGGATCAGGCCATAGTCCACCACACTGGCCAAGTGCGGTTTGGCGGACTTCACACGTCTTCTGAAAACTTGCTAGGTTCTCTCAGACATGCAGGTTTTCTCACGATGTTTTCCTTCACCGTAAGGCAAATGGTACATGTTAGAAATGATTCCCACATGAAAATATCAGAGGTGCGAGACCCGGGATTTGAACCCGCTTCACACAGTTTCCCACCGAGCGCGTTACCACTGAGCTACCACTGCCGTATGTATAATAATGTTCGTATTTGAATGTCTTTGAAAATATCTGTATCATTATTAAAAATAAATAACAATCGATGTACAGCACAAGCCATAGAGCAAGTTTTACAGATAGAGAAACTTGTTGCACATTACCTGACAACCTTTGCCGGCAAAATATATACGATACAACAATTATAAAGTCCGCTTCTCTATTACTATTTACATCTGACATACATTATGCATTAAATAAAATCTTTGTATTATTATTAATTAACTTGCATATAATGTTGCTTAATAATGAAATAACATAATATGCTAATTATAAATAAATAAAATAAATATAAATATGTTGGAACTTTATACACAGCACCATCTAGTTCCATGGTAAGCTACGAGGCTTGTGTTATGGATACCAGATAGTTGATACACTACACATATATAACTTTAAATACATACATATTATAAATATAAACACCCATGACTAGAGTACAAGCATTCGTGCTTATCACACAAATGAATGCCCCCAGCGGGACTCGAACCCGCGACCGTTGTCACAGCAAGTAGGGTCACTAAAAACTGAGCTAAACGTGTCGTCATAATCGTAATTATAATCGTATACATAAAAATTACATATAAAACATAGTTCCAATAAATCCTTAGACAATATTTTATGCGAACAATGGATATTTCTAGAAGTTTCCAAGAGTCGATGAACGGACGGACGTTTGATTTTTACTTGTTAATATTGATTAAATGACCAACCCCATGGCGGACTGCTTCAATTGTTCCATATCCGCTCGCTAATGATGCACAAATGAGAGAAACACGACGGCCATCTTTACTGCAAACAGACTATAAAGTAGCCGGCTATTTGTTTACCCGCGCAAATTATTTCTGTAACAGAGGTTTGTCTGATAGGTATTCTTGAAACAACACTGTCTATATATAATTATTAATTATATAGAATAATAAATAATACAAGTAAATAAGCTTTAATTAAATTAATGAAAACAACTCATAGCCTTAAATCACTGGGTCTAACTTAAAAGCATCTAAAGTTTTGCAAAAGAGTTTCTTATATAACACTAGCATTTCCCGCGGCTCCGCCCGCGTTCAGATGATCAAAAACCAAATTCTTAGGTTTTACACATTAGTATACTCTTACATATACCACTTTCATTGCGCACCGCATGATTGGTAAATAATGGCAGAGATTGACATTGCCACAAAGGTTCCTCCGTTAAATTGAACTTTTTGTTTTAGCAATAACATTTATGTATGTCTAATCTATACTTCTGTTTTGTTTGTTTTTTTAGTTTTTCACGATAAACTCTCAAACGACGGAATTAATGTTAATCATTTTTTACTAATAGACAGCTATAGATTAATTTAATATATAGCTGATTATTTAAATTACATAATGATCACTTTTCTTAATTAGCGCTAGTTAGTAATATTTTCCAAAACGATTTTCAAAAGAAAGTGTAGTGTATAAGTAAATAATTCTAAGCGAATACATTTTTTTATTTCATATGGCTCTGCTAATATGATTAAAGTCGTAAGCATTTTATTATGTCCTTTAAGCCTTTACCTTCCAAGAAAAGGTGTCAAGAAAAAGTGAAAAAATTGAGGTATAACAGTTCCTAAAATACTTTTTCATAGTTTTTGAGATATGAAATATTACTTTCTTAGATTTACGCGAATATTTGACATTTTAAATAAAAGTATCTTTTCGGATTATTTCGCGGATTTATTTTGATTTTCGACGTTTCAAATGCTTTACAGCAATCATGGTCACGGGAGAGACTAAGGTTTTAGACATCTCAAAAGCGTTATATTAACAACATAGCATTTTGCTATACGAAACCTAAAATGCGCGAGTTGGATTTACATTTGCCCAAATTTTACATTAAAAGATTAAAAAACATTAACATTATTTACTAAACAATAAAAATTTACAAATATTCTCATTTGAAAATTGTTTCGGCCAACAAAATGTCACTAATATGTTACTAATTTATAAATCCAAAGTTTGTTTTATTAAAAATTTAAGCACGGGCAGGGCCGCGGGTAATTTAGTAGTAATTATAGTAAAGTCATAGAAAGGTTATATCTGTACATATTTTTTTTGGATAAAACTACGTATTTTAAAAACACATGGCGACATCTATTGTCAAATAGCTAAATAACACATAAATAAATTTTCATTAAAATAACTATTTTAATGAATAAAATAGCGCTGTTAATATTTCTTTTAAGATAAGTTTTTTTAATAGTTTAACAGAATATATAAGTAAGTTACCTTGATAAAATATTAATAGCATCATCGTGCTTTTACTTTAACCAGTTTTTGTATTTTTTTTCAGAAATGAGATATTTTCCTGCGGTAAAAAGAATCATATGTGTTGACCCGGATAACCTGCTATTACCATACAAAATTTCATAAAAATCCCTCTAATGGTTTTTCTGTGATGCGGTCACATACAGACAGACAGAAAAAAATCTAAAAACTATAGATTCGGGCTCTATATCGGTAATAATGAATATTTCAATAAGATTTTCCGAAAAATATTGAATTTAGGGGTTCGGCTTAGTTACAACTTTATTGTATGTATAGTTACTAATTTATGAAGCGAAAAAGTTTGCTTTACTGATAATTAAAACACGGGCGGGGCCGCGGGTGATTTAGTAGTAATTCTAATAAAATCGAAAAAAGGTCATATCTGTACATTAATTTTTTTGGGATTAAAACTATGTATTTTAAAAACACATGGCGACATCTATTGTCGAATATCTAAATAACACATAAATAAATATTAATTAAAATAACTATTTTAATAGATAAAATAGCGCTTTTGATAATTTGATTTTCAAGATAAGCTATTTTTATAGTTTTTACCATATTTTGTAAGTTACCTTGCTAAACTGTTTACAAATAGTATCGTCGTGGTTTTGTTCCTACCAGTTTTTGTATTTTTTTTCAGAAATGAGATATTTTCTCGCGATAAAAAGTATCCTATATGTTGACCCGGATAACCAGTTATCATCATACCAAATTTCATCAAAATCCTTCCAGTGGTTTTTCTGTGATGCGGTAACAGACAGACAGACAGACAGACAGACAGACAGACAGACAGACAGACAGACAAAAATTCTAAAAACTATAGATTCGGCCTCTGCATCGATAATAATGTCTATTTCAATAAGATTTTTCAAAAAATATTTAATGTACAGATTCGGCTTAGTTAGAATTTTATAATATGTATAGATTATATGTTTTTTAAGTTAATTGTATTCAGCCCTATTTAACGTCCCACTGCTGGGCACGGGCCTCCCTTCAATACAAGGGGGATCAGGCCATAGTCCACCACGCTGGCCAAGTCCGGGTTGGCGGAATTCACATGTCTTCCGAAAACTTGTTAGGTTCTGTCAGATATGCAGGTTTCCTCACGATGATTTCCTTCACCGTAAGGCAAGTGGTCATCATGTTAAAAATGATTCGCACATGAAAATATCAGAGGTGCGAGACCCGGGATTTGAACCCGCTTCGCTCGGTTTCCCATGCGACCGCGTTACCACTGGGCTATCACTGTCTCTAAGTTAATAAAGTCATATTTGATGTTAGAAATATGGAATTTGATATATAAACCCCTGTTCATATTACTAATTGTAAATCCAGTCGGACTCATTGACCGTTTTTATATATAATACAAGTATTCAGATTCAAAGATTTTTCAGCATTTATTATTGTTAAATTCAACAATGATCCAAAAGATCTTGTAAGCCCAGTGCTTAAGAAAACCAGATGGCTCTTAAGTTTTATTATAAAAGTATAACACCCTCGTGTTTTGTTTAGGAACAGTTAATTGCTGGCCTTTGAAGAACTTACATAAAATAATATAAATATTATCAACCTATTTACATACATACGCATTGCTAATAATTATTTTTAATATTTTTAAGTCTTACCTTATAAGTAGACTAGCGACTCACCCTCACTCCGCTCGGGTTCGTCCCTAGTTACGTTTTAACGTTTAGTATATATTTCTCAGAAATGAGATATTTTCCCGCAGTAAAAAATATTCTATATGTTGACCCGGATAATCAGCTATCATCATACCAAAATTTAACAAAATCTGACCTGTGGTTTTTGTTATGCGGTCACAGGCAGACAGACCGACAGACAAAAATTCTAAGAACCATAGATTCGGCCTCTTTATCGATAATAATGATTAGGTATTTCAATAAGATTTTCCAAAAAATATTTAAGGTACAGATTCGACTCAGTTAGAAATTTATTATATGTACATACATCTATAGATAAAATGTATTGTTATAGTTTGTATTAATTTCTTTCTCTTCTATTTTCTATTATATATTACGTATTAATAAATCTATTTTAAGTAACAAGTGCAACATTGACCTTCATCCAGCGACTTATGTACCGCACCTGTCTGTTAGGAATAGTGTTATTTGTAGCGTCACCACATTTGCTTGTTTAACCGTGAAGACTATTTATTTATATGAGGGAGAACATAAAACGTTAAATAAATGTTAGGATTTGTTATCAACAGGTCTGCATACTAGAATATTCTACACGATAATTGACTCAAATAAAAATAGTGCTTCCTTGGTTCACCCTAGCCTATCTATGTCTATACATATAATAAAATTGTAACTTAGACGAGTGTATACATTAAATATTTTTTGGAAAGTCTTATTGAAATAGACATTATTATCGATACAAAAAACAGAGGCGGAATCTATAGTTCTTAGATTTTTTGTCTTTCTGTCTGTGTGTCTGTCTGCCTGTGACCGCATCACGGACGTCATCAAAAACCGCTGGAGGGATATTTAGTATGATAATAGCTGGTTATCCGGGTTAACATATTATAAGATACTTTTTACTACGGAAAAATATCTCATATATGAGAAATCTATACAAAACTTTAAAACGTAAGTGGGGACGAACCCAAACGAGGGTGGGTCGCTAGTTAAAAATAAAGATAAAAAAATAACTTGGAAAAACTATATCATATAAAAAGTATTTATTGAAATATATTTGATTTAGTGATATATAATATTTTGTAATACAAAGCCTTTTTGAGCCATTGATCAAAAAAATAATATAGCCACAGATTATATAATACTATACTAGATATAGCTAACCTTGTTATCACCAATCAACCTTCATTGTGTCGCCTTCATTCGAAGTCGGTGAAATATAATGTTCGACTGATACAAATAAAAAAATAATAAAAAAAACAAATGTACATAATATGTATTCAATATAAACACAAACTATATATATATATATATATATATATATATATATATATATATATATATATGAATAATTGTGTGAATAAACAAGAAATTTTAATTTTCATTAACTACAACAATATTATTTACGAAAAAAGCGCGAATTACAAAGAGCACAGATAAAAATAATATACTGTAGAAATAACGATCCTTTTTATAGCTCACAACCATAGACACAAGGGAACCTAGTAACGCAAATAGCGTATAGTTCTGAATTCACCGCAGCACAACATCCTGGCAACGAGGAAATGGCGCGCGTGCCGCGTAAACTTCCTGCGACGTGTTAATGTGTAATGTGAGGAAAGTTTCGTGGATCTGGTACTTAAGAAATGTAAAAAGATTATTAGACAAATACATAAGATGATTACAAAAATACTATATAATTTGGAGTAAAACTTAGGCTACAGTTTGACAGCGAGGATTTACACAAGCGAAGCAGGTGTAAGTCGTTAGCAATATGATTGCTTAAATTCATGTACATTAACTATTAAAAAGAAAAAAAATATATAAAGATTAATGGAGAAATCAGAGAATTTTTAGATAAATCAGTTTGTTGTTTCATCAGTTTCTATTTTATAGGAAAATAAATTACATGTAGATTTCATGATCGTCAATCTTAATAATTGCCGCATCCAATGTCGTTTCTTACATCTAAGTTACCAAGTTTGCAATGGTGAATTACACCAACATTCGACATACTAATTTTAATGAACTTACACATTGGATATTATGCAATTTTTTTCATACAACATACTGAAAATATATTATTTATTTTCACAGTAACTAACGAATAATTCAATCATTTATCAACCTTTATTTTTGCTACAGGATATTATAAATTTCATAACGACCAAGTCGTTCATCGTTTATTTATTACTAGAGACTCACCCTCGCTTCGCTTCGGGTTCGTCCTTAGACAAAAACAAATCTAGCCCACGGGAACCGTACATTTTCCGGGATGATATATATGCCTAAAGCCTTCCTCGATAAATGTACTATCCAACACAAAAGGAATTTTTCAATTCCAACCAGTAGTTCCTGAGATTAGCGCGTTCAACCAAACAAACAAAAAAGACTCTTAAGCTTTATATTAGTAGTGAAGATACCAAAAGAAAACAAGAAGATACTTAGATAGTGTAATTTCTTAGACAACTGGACATATAATACACAATAATGAATATAAAAAAATATATGCACTTTATTTATCACAAATCGCACAACGGATTAAAGTTCATTAGTGCTAAGTTCTATAAAAAGTATCTTTTTTCTTTTTTCTTTTTACATACACACTTGTAGCGGATCAATATGTAAATTGTTTCTCGAACGGACAAAATAAACGAACTCTAATCTTAAGAAATTATCAGAAGATACTAATTAGTATTCGAATGAAGGCTACAAATACCTTACCTGCTTTTATTTACATACATTAAAACTCTATTTTTGTGTTTTAGAAACCTTTGACCACCTACTAGTTTCTTGTCTCATACATATAATAAAATTGTAACAAAGCCGAATCTGTACATTAAATATTTTTTTTGGAAAATCTTATTGAAATAGACCTTATTATCGATACAGAAGCCAAATCTATAGTTTTTAGAATTTTTGTCTGTCTGTCTGTACCGCATCACGGGAAAACCACTGGACAGATTTTGATGATTTTTTTTATGATGATAGCTGGTTATACGGGGCAATATATAGGATACTTCTTACTGCGGGAAAATATCTCATCTCTAAACGAGCTAAACGTTAAAATGTAACTAGGGACGAACCCGAGCGGAACGAGGGTGAGTTGCTAGTACCTATATACATATCAACCTATTGTTTTTTTTTTCAAAATATAAATTGAGTAAATTGTCTGTGGCAATTTTCGCAGGTATGTCGCACTTTTGCCATTTTCTATGTTACAAAAAAAATGATAATTATAATTAATGTCTTACATTTATAATTCAGATGAGCATATTACATTGATTACTTTAAACATTAACTAAAACTAATTCAAATAGATATGTATTAATCACTATTTACGAATACCTCTATACCTATACGTTTTTCTTTATTAGGATCCAAATTTTCATTACAAATTGTATTCAGCCCTTTTTAACGTCCCACTGCTGGGCACGGGTCTCCCTTCAATACGAGGGGAATCAGGCAATAGTCAACCACGCTGGCCAACTGCAGGTTGGCGGACTTCAGACGTCTTTCGAAAACTTGCTAGGTTCTCTCAGACATGCAGGTGTCTTCACGATGTTTTCCTTCACCGTAAGGCAAGTGGTAATCGGATTTGAATCCGCTTCACTCGGTTTCCCAAGCGAGCGCGTTACCACTGGGCTACCACTACAAATTAAAGATCAATAAATTAAGACATTCGTATAAATTACGTAGGTACAATAGGAAAACATACAAAAAATAAATCTACATGCGTTCTACATTTGATATCAACATAAAAACATAGCAGTATTTTGTCAACGCGTGACGCCCACATCACCGCCTCGTTAGTAGAGTCAAAGGTGCATCATAAACTAAAAGCTCACGTGTAAATTTCTTATAGATTATGATTTATTAGAAATGTCTTTTGTATATTTTTTAAAATAATGTTAGTGATTTACTTAACTGTGTGTTTGTCTGTTTGTTTGTAACATATTAATTACTAAGCCTGGATGTCTTAATACGATGAGACTTTGGTCAATTGTTGTCATCAGGCTTGCAAGGTTTCTTACATAATACCAACGTACAATAGATATAGAGCGAGGTTGAGTCGCTAGTCTTATTATATAATATCTAATGACTACGCTTTTCTGATAGAATCTCAAAAAAACATTCAACAAAATTCTATAGATATAAAAAAATATTACTGAACGTGTATGTGCTAGAAGATAAAACGTGTTGGGAATGATGTTAGCGATTAAAGTTATTTTTTTCACTTTTTCAATGTTACAATTTTTTTTTATTATTTTATTTAAAAAAAAGTTAAAATAGAAAGAGTTAAAGCCCAGCAGAGTTACTTTCGGCAGCAGGTAGTGTTTTAATAAAACAATAACTTTATTTTATAATACTTACGTATATTGAATATGAAAATGCCCCACTAGGATGAAGCCAAAGCTGATAATTATAATTATCCAAATAAAACACATTATATAAATTGCACCGCTCATTAATAGGTTATAAAATAAAAGTTAACGGTAAAATGAAGCACTTACACTTCACATAGTTCCTAGTTATCATTGCAAGCTATAAGTAACATGTAAAATCTCTGATAGTAAAGCCAATGTTACAAGATACTAAGTATTAATAATACAAGTTTCTTCTCTTAGCGTCATGTAAAAATATTAATTATAGATAAAAAACTTGATATCAAAGTGCAAAATAGCTGTTAATTCCAAGGAAACATTTATTTTCTGTAGGAATTTAGCACTTAGTTGCCCTTAGAATATCAGATGTTTTCAAAGAGAACTTGCAAATATAACGAGAAAAGAAAATATTTACTGGATAAAATTGTAAAAAAGGTAAAGATATGTATTTGTCTTTCTTAATGTCCCACTGCTGGGCACGGGCCTCCCAATACGATCAGCAACGCGGGGCCAAGTGCAGCTTGGCGGACTTCATTTTTCTTTCGAAAACTTGTTAAGTCCTCTCAGACATGCTTTCCTCACTAATGATGTTTTCCTTCACCCTAAGAGAAGGGATAATTATGTTAAAAATGATTCGCACATGAAAATATCAGAGGTGCGAGACCCGGGATTTGAACCCTCTTCCCTCGGTTTTCCAAGCGAGCGCGTTACGACTTTGCTACCACTGCTTCTCATACCCCACAATATTATAAATTCCAAGTCAGATATTTTGAAATTTGAAGGTGCCAACCGATGCAGAGCAAAGCAAATTTATTTCGATACATATAAATAAATCACAAATTAATGTGTAATATTACCTATTAGATATGCTTATCTGTGTATCTCTCTTATCTATATCTTAAAGCATTGTCGGCTGAAACCGACATATCTGATTAAGTATGTATAGTAAATGAAAAGCCTCGTTATGTTATTTTTTACTTTTTAGTATATTTTTTTGAAGTCGGTTTAATCTTTATTATTTTTTTTTATTATGTAATTTTTAGTTTTAAGGAAAAACTAAAATAGTTTCTGTGTAATAAGTAGTAATCAGAAAAACTATTTCAGTTTCAGTTACACGTTCTAGTCCACATCATAAAAAACTATTGAACCGATTGTGATGAAATCTTTACTATTCCCTAAATTGAAATAAATGTAAACACGTAAAAAAAATTATCACGATCCGATAACTAGTTTCAGAGAAATGCGTGGACAAACATACATACATATACTGGTATACACCTATAAAATTTTGTATATTTGTTTGGAAGCCCTAATAGATTATCATATGTATATTTTGCAGTTCCGATAATATTACATAATATGTACGTGTCGAATTGATAACCTCCTTTTTTTTTGAAGTCGGCTAAAATACAACTTAATAAAAACAATTAATTGAGCATCCATTTTCCATTTCGCCCAGTATTCTGTTTTTTATACAATGAATTCTTAATAACCACATAATTATACAATATACAATAAAAAATAAATACTCTCGTCAAGTTCTTCGACTTGTCTAGACATTTAAAGATGCTCTGATCTCACCGCGCAAATGCAGTTAATGGACTTTAAAAAAGAGCGCGAAAATATCCCGCAACATCCGACATTTTTGTTTTTTTTTTTTTTATTAAGTAAGTACCTACGATAGAAAACGAAAGACTATGACACACAGTATTAATTAAAGTTGTAATTTTGAGTTTTCATTTTGTTCCTGCGAATAGTAATATAAGTAAGTATACTTCTGTATAGATTCAATGTATTTTTTTATTTATTGTTTGTTTGTGTTAGATTTATAATAATATTTTGATATCTATATTTATTAATATAGCTAAATCTGCTACCGGTTTCTGTATCTAATAAAATATAACAAAATTTTATAATTCACATAGTAAATTGGACATATGTGTGTATGTATTTTAATATAGTTAGCCACTCTATATACTTGTTATTCTAAAATAAATAACAATGGATTTTTTATCTTACTTTTTCATTTTTATCGTTTATTTACGAAAAATCAGAGCAAACTGCCGAGTTACCAGATTTATTATAACTATAACGCCAGTGATGATTTATCCTTAAAGTCATTATTCATTTCTGTTCCGCAGTAAATAATATGGATGATAGGTATTTTAATACTCTCGGTGCTTGGAAACACTGCAGAATAATAAATTTCACTTATTTCACGACCCATTTCAAAATGTAAAATGATGACTGTACCTAATTAGGACTTAGTCACAACTTGCACGAAAACTGACGTACTTTTTAGTGGACTGAATTTTTCCTACTCTATACATATAACAAAACTGTAGAGGTCGAATGTCTGTACATAGAAAAAAATGCTAAAAACCGAGTCAGGGGCATTTAAGTAGAGAAATAGAAACAAATGCAGATTTTTATTTATTTTTTTTGTTTCTCTGTCTGTTTGTCTGTTTGTACGGGCTAATCTCCGAAACTGTTGGACCGATTTAAATTAAATTTTGCATGATGGTACCTTATATCCCCGGTCAACATTTTGGATACTTTTTATCCCGGAAAATTAAAGAGTTCATGTGGGATGGTTAAAAAACTATAGTAACTTATACAGCTTAGTACACAAAAACTACTGATTGAATTTTAATGAAACTTTACAATAATATAGTTCATACATCAGAATGACAAATAGTCAACTTTTTCCCTGGAAAAATGTACAGTTCCCGTGGGATAGATTTGTTTCTGTTTGTCTAGAGGCGAACCCGAGCGAAGCGAGGGTCAGCCGCTAGTAGTAAATAATTAGAAACTTTAATTAGAAAAATATTTTAATATTTATTTAAAAAAATATATATTTAATTTCAAACATGTTTGGAAACTACTGTTTAAAGAGTCTTTTGAGTTTATTAATGTGTCAGAAAAGACAGATAGACAAATGATCAGTAAGTGGTTTCTATGATATATTCTGTCATTTCTATATCTAGACTGTTGACATGATATAATTGCTACTGTTCACGGAATGCTATAAGGTACTGTTATGATAATCATACATTTATATAGTATAGAATATTTCTTAATTAATCTTTACTTATGACTAACATAAAACATATTTACCTAATAAAATCGTCTTAGTATACTAAGGTATAAGTACTTCCTAACTTTATACATAATAATAACAATTATTGTCAATACAAAGTATACTTAGAGTAAAAATAAAATCGCGGGAGGTCCTATCCATGATAGGATTAACGATTTTATTATTCTACACGCGAACCTGCAAGGTTCCGCTCTGACAGGCGCTATTTTAATTTCAAGTTTTATTTTTTTAATCGCAACAGGTGTCGAGTGCTTTATGTGTCCTGACAACGCGTGCCTGTGAGAAAAATTCTTACATGCAAAGATTAAAGTAAAGTATTTTAGCTTGTACGATTGTGGTATACCATAATAATGCTCAATACTTGTAAAAATATATTATAATAATCATTTATTGAAAAAAAGCTTCCTTTTATGTTAAACATAAACATAATTGAAACAGATTCTCGGAAACGAACAATTGATGATCCTTGCACGCACTAGGTTCTGCGTGTCAATAGTGCACGCCTTTGATAACATATTATCCTTGCATCGATAAAATAAAAATGTTTTCTAACAAATCGATTTATTTTATTGATAAAGTACCTTATAGCTTATAAGTTATAACTCACATTTATTGAACTACTTACAAACAATATTTCTTTGAAACAATCAAAGCATTTAAATGTTGCTGCTTTTGTTACAAAAACAAATATCGTCTATATAATATGCAAGTTTATGAAAAATGTTTTTTTATCTCTATTTATATTTACTATTTAGGGTCTTTTAGGACATGCCAGTCCCATCGTATCTTAAAAAAAAAACATCACGAAAACAATATTGTTATATTATTAGTACAGGTACTGCATACAACACAAATAAATTGATCGGAATTGAATAATAATTTCAGAGCTATCAGCTACCTACTTCGTTTTGCCTGAGTGGAAGACAGATAACGCGTTGAAACTAATAAGAATGAATGAGAATGTATAAAATATAGCAAAAGGCAAACACAAGTTACAATTATAAAACGCAAACAACAATAGCGCCATCTATGAATACACTGCTGCTGATTTTTCAGATAATGAAATTCAAACTAACTCAAATCTGTACATTAAATATTTTTTGGAAAATCTTATTGAAGTAGTCGTTATCATCGATAGAATCTATAGTTTTTAGAATTTTTGTGTCTGTCTGTCTGTGACCGCATCACGAGAAAACCACTGGACAAATTTTGATGAAATTTGGTATGACAACTGGTTATCCAGGTCAACATTTAGAATACTTTTTACTGCAGGAAAATATCTCATCTCTGAGAAATCTGTACTACGTTAAAAAGTAACTAGGGACAAACCCGAGCGGAGCGAGGATGAGTCTCTAGTAAGTATTGAAAATAAATATTTTTTGTGGCTCAATAAATACCACAAAATAATTTTAGACGGTTTTTAGAAACCACTCAAAAGTCTATTTCTCTTTCCTAATGAGATCCCATGCTACAAATATTCACACGATCCTTATTGTAAAAAGGAAAATAGTTTAAATAAATAAATAAATATAATATTATAATAACAATACTTAATATGGTACGGTATACACATGATTTATATGTAACTACTCTTCCAGTAGCCACTAAGTAGACTTCCTAGCCGATAAGTCTGAAAACTAATTCAGAGTGATAAAATTACAGTTTAGTCTGTGAAAAACGTAACAAAATTACAAAGTATCCTCAGACGACAAAATAATGAAAAAGTTTACTCTTTAAGAAACTTTAAATACCTACATAGAAATTTAACATTTTATTCTAATGTTCTTAATTCTAGAAACAGCCACTAGGTGAATTTACAATAAATCTAATGGGAATTAGGTCAAAAGTTGACATAATGGGGAAGATTTCTTTAAAGGAGGGCGCTAAACGTATGATCTATTTACATTCAGTCTGAAGTTAAATATAAAGATTTTGATTTCACCAATTTTGGTCATCTTATTGCTTTAGCCCACAATTTCTTAAGTTTTTGTCTTTTAGAAACAAATGTTATTTTCTTTGCATCCTAGTATTACACAATTTGTTATTTAAATTAAATTTTAAATAAAATGGAAAAAATTCCATCCACGCTATAATCTATACAGCTTTACAATATACTGAGGATCATAGCGATCGCGACATCTGGCGAGAGTAAAAGGCAAAATTCTTCCCCATTCCCTGAAGTTGGCTATGATTTGAAGTTGTCATTTGTCCTAATGTTAACCAACTTCATTGACTGAATTCCCTGAAGTTGGTTACAATTTTGATTTGTCATTTGTCAATTCATTATTGTTGTTGACGTTGTCTGTCATATATTTTCCATTAATATAGGCCGCAATTTCATCACAAAACTGGAAATTAATGGGATCTTACTTTTCAAATTAATATTATTCTAAATACCGGTTGTCTTCAAATAGGTTACGTAAAGGTTAGTAAAAAAATTGTGCAACAGTATTCCTAGTGATTCTTTGTTACATATTTTTAACAAGATAGTATTGTAAGTGATTCATCATAATCATAACAAAACTATTTACGCATTTTTAATTGATGATTATTAAGGCGCACTATATCATTAGCTTTAGTATATGGGAATATAGAATTTCATCAAAAATATACATCTAAGCGCTTCATTATATTACAACGAATACTTGCTGTAAGTTTTTTAGTTAACTAGGTAATTGGTAAACAATTGTTTTAACATTTAATTCAAGAATCTACTTATCGAATCGACAGTAAAGTTCGATACTGTTTAAGCTAATATTGGTTTTACTACATTTTAGAATAAACATGTCGGAACGGGAGCCTATTAGTGGTTCAAGCCGTGATTATGGAGCGACTGCTGCACCTCCTCAAGTAGCATTCGCTGACTTCAGTCCTACTGAGCTATATAACTTAAGTGAAGGAATTGCAGACAATGTTAACACTATCAACAATGGTTTACGAGCCCTGGAAAAGATGATGAAGCAGATTGGTGGACCCAATGACAGTGTGCAGCTAAGAGATAAAATGTAAGTCACTATTATTTACAAGTTTTTAGTACAAATAGAAAAATATCTAGTGTAAAAAAATCAATTTAAAATAGAACGTTATATGAATTTACAATGTGCTACATATACTAACAATTAAAGTCCAAAAGATTAATTATTTTTTATTAGTTGATATTTTTTCTTATTTTAAAAGTTATAAATTCATTCATTTGTCATGTACAATTACATTATTTACTTAGTCTCTATAAATACATATTTAACCTAATCTTTTCAGCCATGACACTCAACAAAATGTTAATAGCTCAGTATCTGCGACAGCACGCGATATTCAAAGGCTTGGTGTAGTCGTACGCAGAGGAGACAAACCTCAGAAACTACAAGTTGAGAGACTGACACAAGCATTTAGAGATGCATTAGCTAAATATTCTTCTGTACAGAAGGTAAAGTTATAAATTTTTGTTAAATTAACTTGTATAGTATAATAGCACATATACATAGTTCTGACTTATTTTTTCTTATGTTTTAGTTTTTTTTACTTGAAAAATTTAATTAAAGTAAGTTAATCCATTTTTTTACTTCAGTTATCTAAATAATGTTGTCAAGTGCGTAGAAACGAGGTTAATTAATGTAATTAATTTAACCGCATAATTTGTCTTTAATTTAATTATGGAAAATGTAATAATAGATTGTAGACACAATCTGTAGGGTTGGCTCATTAAAAATTTGTGAAGGATAGGGTTGTCATATTTCAAAATCATAAATATTAGAAAAAAAAATTTACTTTATATTTAAACTATTAAGGTTTATTGAAATTATCTGTATTTGTATTCTTAAATACGAAATAAAACAGCAAGTATCAGAAAAAATGGCAGCTCACATGCCGACACAGGGTCGGTCTAGGAATGATCCAGAAGCACTGGAGAGGCAGGCCATGGCTGATGATGAGGAGGCTTCTCTTCTGTCTAACCAACAGGCTCAGGTATATTTCATGTATTTTCTAAATATTAGTTGCTGCCTGAGTATTTACGTAGAAGTTTATATTTAGTCCATAATTTGTGAGCATTGGCCTTGGATCATAGGAGCTAAATGAAATTTAGGTACAATATTTATGTATTAACATTAAACTGCTGAGCATTGGCCTTTATTACCAGGGGGATCAGGCCATAGTCCACGCTGGCCAAGTGAGGGTTGGTGGACTTCACATGTCTTTTGAAACCTTGCTAAATTCTCATTTTATTTAACTGGAACTCAGTTAGTATACTAATTATGATTATATATGTAAAAGTAACTGTCTAACTGCCCCAAATACTAGTGATTGGTGATGCAAAGAACAACCAGTCAGACTACTATAATTATAAATGCAAAAACTTACATATAAGTTTTATATTGTATAAGGCTTATATTTTATAAGTGCTATTTTCATGTGCGAAATCATTTCTAACATGATTACCACTTGCTTTACGATTAAGGAAAACATTGTGAGGAAACCTGCATGTCTAAGAGAACCTAACAAGTTTTCGAGAGACATGTGAAGTTCGCCTCGTACTTGGCCATCGTGGTAAACTATAGCCTGATCCCCCTCGTATTGAAGGGCGGTCCGTGCCCAGCAGTGAGACGTTAAAAAGGGCTGAATACAAGTGCTTGTGCGTGTGTCTGTATGTATGTCTTGTTTAAGCTAAAACGGTTGAACGAATTTGGATGAAATTGTGTACTAACGTCTTCGGTGTGCGCGCGCATCGTAAAAATTTTACTCATAATTTTTTCCGAACGTCCCAAAAGAAGCACAACTAGAATATCTAATAGGCTACTGTTACACATTGTTTTACATTTAAATGAGTAACATCAATTTCTCGTGCATAGGCTCGTCTCGTCCAGTTCGAGACAAGTATGCTTTTAGAGAAGGAGGCGTATATGAACAAGATCGAAGCAGATGTATTGGATGTGAACCAAATATTGCAGGATCTAGCTGAGATGGTCAGCGCTCAAGCGCAGACTGTTGGTAAGGATATTTTATTATTAAGAAATAATTTAAACAATACATAATTTACATATATCTATGCATATAATAAAATTCTAACCAAGTCGAATCTGTACATCTAGTATTTTTTGGAAAATTTTATTGAGATAGACATTATTATCGATACAGAAGCCGAATCTAGTTTTTAGAATTTTCATCTGTGTGTCTGTCTGTGACCGCATCACAAGAAAACCACTGGACAGATTTTGTTGAAATCTGGTATGATGATAGTTGGTTATACGGGTCCACATTATTATTATTATTATTATTTCAGCTTTATTTTCCACTTAACAATTCTTACTAATATATATTCAATTATAATTATTTCTTTTCTATTTCTTTGTTATGTGGCCCCCTGAAAAGCCTCCTCCATTCTTTTCCATCTTTCCCTGTCTTTGGCTGTAAACATCCAGCTTTTTCCCGCTGTGTTTATTATATCGTCGGCCCATCTTTTCTTCTGCCTTCCCACTTTTCTTTTGCCTTTTGGGCCCTTCCATTTAGTTGTTCGGTAGGTCCATCTCTTATCTTTGTATCTTGACAAGTGCCCTGCCCAGTTCCACTTCTGTTTCAAACTAAAATAAAGAGCATCTGTTAATTTGGTTTTCATGCGGATGTCTATGTTTCTCGTTTTTTGTATTTTCCTCAGTTTCAGTATACTTCGTTCCATTGCATGTTGACAAGATGAAATTTTGTTTTTTACTTTTTCAGTGAAGACCCATGTCTGGCTAGCGTATGTTAAGCTTGGGAGAATGCAAGAATCCATTATTGTCTTTTTTATATTAAGACTATAGTTCCCTTTTAGAATTTCTTTTTGGGCCCAGTATTTCTTCCAAGTTGTACTTATTCGTCTGTCTATTTCGTTTTCATTGCTATTTGCATTAAAGGACACCAATTTACCTAGGTACACATATTCATTTGTATATTCTATCGATTTTTCCTCTACTTTGATTGGTTTCTTTTGACTGTTTGACATAATTTTAGTTTTGGATGCGTTCATGTGTAGGCCCATTTTTTTGCTTTCATAGTTTAATCTTTGTAGCATTGCTTCTAAATCTGTCGCGGTTTCACTAAATAGAACAATGTCATCTGCAAACCTTAGATGTGTTAATTTATTATTATTTATCCGTAGGCCTTTATTTTCCCAGCTAATGTTTTTGAAAATCTCTTCGAGTACGGCTATAAATAGCTTTGGAGAGTGCGGGTCTTCCTGCCGCACCCCTCTACCAATTGTGAACTCCTCCCCATGTCTTTCCAGTTTTACTCTACTTACACTTTTAGAATAGATATTTTTGATGATATTTATATATGTTTTGTTTATATTATTCTTTCTTAGAGCATTCCATATAGATGAGTGTACTATGCTGTCAAAGGCTTTGGAATAGTCCACAAAAGCTATGTACAGTGGTTTATTGAATTCTTTAAATTTCTCTATTATTTGTTCTATTGTGTGAATGTGGTCTATTGTTGAGTAGTGCGGCCGGAAGCCCGCTTGTTCTATTGGCTGATTCTTGTCAATATCCGGTGCTATTCTTCTTAGGATGATTGATGAAAAGAGTTTATATATTGTTGTTGAATGCCAAGCTCCAGGGTTGCTGCTGGTGGTCTTAGCTAAATAAAAATGCGGTTCGCTATTGAAATGGACTGTATTATTGGTTCTGAGACGACCGTTGTGCACACGGCGAGAGGCGGCGAGCGAGTCCGCGATGAGAGGGCACGGCGCGTCGCTGGAGTCCGTCGCGAAACCGGTTTGATCACGAGCCGCTGGCGTGCCTCGATGTGACGTAGGAACATATTCCCCGGGTTGAAGTGAAGAAGACTTCAAGAAGTTGATCAGGACACTGGAAGAGGGCAGATGTTGTTATATGCTCGTGTTATAGTTCCTTTCTTCGTAAGGATATCCGCAACTCTGCTGTGTCCGTCCGATCCAGTTCTGACAGCAATCACTCTGCCAAGCAGCCACAAAAGAGGAGGCAGATTGGCGTCCTTTACTAAGACCATAGTGCCAGCCTTTAGGTCTTGCCCCGAAGTCTGCCATTTAGTCCGCTGTTGAAGCAGAGACACATATTCGTGAGAATAGCGTTGCCAGAAGTGTTGACGCAACTTCTCAACGCGATCGAAGCGCTGTAGCCGTTGGATGTTATCATTGGTGATTTGAGGACGAGGAAATGACGTGAGAGTTCGTCCGATGAGAAAATGAGAAGGGGAAAGATAAGACAAGTCTGAAGGATCTGTGGAAAGAGGTGTTAAAGGTCTAGAATTTAAGATAGCCTCTACCTGAATCAGACACGTTGAAAGCTCTTCATATGTTAGGTGAGTTAAACCCATGACTCTATGCAGCAAATGTTTACACTGCTTTACCGCTGCTTCCCAAATTCCACCAAAATGTGGAGTATAGGGAGGTATAAATTTGAATTCTATACCCTGATTCACAATGTCTGACTCTATGAAGACAGAAGAAACTTGGAGAAAGCGTGAAAGTTCATTGAAAGCTCCCACGAAAGTGGTACCGTTGTCGGAGTACACCCGCTGAGGTTTGCCACGACGGCTGATGAATCGGCTGAAGGCTGCAAGAAACGCCTCTTTTGTGAGATCAGAGACCAGCTCGAGATGGACAGCTCTGACTGCAAGGCACACAAAAACACAAATATAAGATTTTATTAACTTGCAACCTCTAGCTTTTCGGTCGGCTATCAGCACTGGCCCGGCGTAATCAAGACCTGTATTCAAAAAAGGGAACTCTAGATTCGTCCTATCGCTAGGTAGGTTTCCCATTATGACCTGGATAGGCTGCGCTTTGAAACGAGTACACCTAAGACAATTGCGTACTATTTGTTTTGCTAGGTTTTTACCCGCTAGAGGCCAGTAAGCGAGCCTAATGTGTGCTAACAGTAATTGAGGCCCTGCATGACAAAGTGCTTTGTGTTCTTTTTCAAATATGATTTTTGTTACATGATGCTTACTACACAATAAGATTGGGTGCTTGACATCATAACAATAGTTAGAATTTTTAAGACGTCCCCCTACTCGTATTAAGTTATCTGAACCAATAAAGGGTGAAAGACTAATTAATCGATTTTTCTTATGTAAGGCCTGACTTTTTATAAGAATTTTATATTCCTCAGGGAACATTTCTTGCTGAGAAATCTGTAATATTAAGAACTGTGACATTTGTAATTCTGGAAGTGTTAGATAAGATAATATTTTGTTTTTATAATTCCTACAATTATTTATAAATCTTTTAATGTATGCTATGACTCTAACCAATTTTGTAAATGAAGATAATTTATGAATTAAATTTGAAATTAAATTGTTATCATTTTTGTTGTCATCAATACTTGAATGCAAAGATATGTCTGGTAATGAACGAAACTGTGAATTAGGTGTTGTAGGAAATTGGATGTCAGTCTGATTGATAAAATCCGGACCTGACCACCAGAGAGTGGACGTGCTGATATGATCAGCCTTCACCCCTCGAGAAGCCAGATCGGCGGGATTGCTTTTAGAAGGCACATAGTTCCACGTCTGGCCGGCTGTAACTTCTTGTATTTCAGTAACTCTGTTGCGGACAAATTGTTCAAGTCGTCTTGGTTCTGTGGAGAGCCACCCCAGAACAATCGTTGAGTCACACCAAAAGAAACAGGTATTGAAATCTACGGTAAGTGAATTGCGTATCTTTTTATAAAGTCGTGTACCTAGTAAAGCACCGCACAACTCTAAACGTGGTATAGTTGTGGGTTTTATAGGAGCGATCTTATTTTTGGAAGCTAACAGGCGAACGCAAACTGACCCATCGACTGTTATCGTTCTCACATAGCTACAAGCAGCATAACAGTGTTCAGAAGCGTCTGTGAAGGTGTGAAGCTCGATCAAAGAGGGTTTGCAACAAGACACCCAACAAGGAATGCGAAGAGAGTTAAGAGCCGAAAATGACTGAACGAATTCAAGAAATTGAGATCTAATATTTATAGGTACCTCTTCATCCCAGTTACATTTAAGTATCCATAGTTTTTGTAACAAGATTTTTGCCTGGACTACACATGGCCCGACGAGGCCGAGGGGGTCAAAAATTTGACTTACTAATGATAGAATATAACGTTTTGTGACTTTAATGGTTGAATATTTTAAATCAACTGCAAAGAATAATTGGTCTAAATTACAGTCCCAATAGAGTCCAAGAGTTTTACAAGGAGATGAGTCATTTAAGTTTAATGTTTTATCTAAATATTTAGTGTCTGTGTCAGTGATTTCTTCTAAAATTTTTGAGCTATTTGATTGCCACTTACGAAGGTGAAACTTTGCTGATTCGAGAGTACTAATGACACCTTTACATAATTTAACGACAGACTCTATCGAATCACCACCACTTAAGAAGTCATCAACGTAAAAGTCTCTCTTTATAGACTCACTAATCTTTGGATCTTGACATTGATCTGCTAGAGACACTAAGCATTTAGTAGCTAAGTACGGTGCTGAAGCGGTACCGTACGTCAATGTGTTTAGGGTATAGGTCTTTAAAGGTTCTGAGGAATCAAACCTAAAGACAATTTGCTGTAAGTGACGCTGCGATGGGTTAACTAAAATAGCTCTATACATTTTTTCAATATCTCCTGTCACAACAAATTGATATTGCCTATACCTTAAGAGAATGGACAATAAATCCTCCTGCACTGTAGGACCTACTCTCTGTATATCATTAAAAGACTTGCCCGAGGTGCTAGAGGCTGAAGCGTCAAATACTACACGAAGTTTTGTGGTAGTACTAGACTCCCGTATTACACCGTGATGCGGCATAAAATAATTAAGTTTTGAATGCTTTGATTTTGAATTTTCTGTCATGTGATTAAGATTTATGTATTCTTTAATGAATTGTAAATATCTGTCTTTGAAAATGGAGTCACGCTCAAACCTGCGTTCTAAGGACAGAAATCGAGACTTGGCCATTGCATAAGAGTCCCCCAAACACTCAGGCGAGCCTTTTAATGGGATGGTGACGATGAATTGACCAAACTCGTTACGATAGGTAGTGTCCTGAAAGAGCTTCTCACAAGCCTCCTCTTCTAAAGAGAAACAGCTCTGGTTTGATACAGAGTCAAGCTCCCAAAAGCGAGTTAGCTGCTCACTCTCCCCATTTGACAGAAAATGACACGAAGACGAACGTTGATGAGGTCGGGGCTGGTATACACAACCAGAAATAAGCCAACCTAATTTTGATGATTGCAACCTAGGCTGATTTTTACCTAAATTGATCGAATCGCGACCTAAGACGTCCCAGAAGACTTCAGCGCCAACGAGAATGTCAATCGCTGAAGGTATATTAAATGTCGGGTCTGCTAGCTGAAGACCTACGGGAATAGAGAGATGTCTCTTATCAACGTAAGTGCTAGGCAGTAAATGCGTTATCGTCGGTAAAATAAGACAGTCTACGCTCACCTGATAGCCACCACAACAAGATTGTATTGTAAGATGACAACTTTCAGATGTACTAGAAATTTGACCGTTAATACCTGAGATTTTGGTTGAATTAGAGCTTTGTTTTACCAAACCAAGCTTTCCACAGAGTTCCTGGGTGATGAAATTGGAAGTACTGCCATTGTCTAAGAGTAGTCTGGCAGGATGAAGCCTCCCATTGACATCTGCCACCATTGCCATAGCTGTGGATAATATTATAAGGGGCTGATTATTTTTTGCTTGTGTATTAGTAAGAATATTAGTAGACAATGATATGTTGTCACTTGGGTTAAGATCAATTTGAGATTCCCTATGTAAGAGGGTATTGTGTTTCAATTTGCAATACTTGCAATGTGACAATTTGCAATGTTTGTCAGTATGACCAGGACGAAGACAGTTCATACAAATATTGCTTTGAGAAGCTTTTTTGATTCTCGAATCAACATCGAGATTTCTGTAGGATTGACAGTTGAACAAAAAATGATTTTGAGAACACATAGGACATGATGTAATTTTTTCTGATTTAAAATGTGTAGTCGTTAGATAGTTTGTATTTTTGTTAATTTCATAACTTTGTTTCGTATTTATATAATTATATTTTAAGTTTTTATTGTCATGCAAGGTCTCAAGTAAGTCAGCTCTGTTGGATAAAAATTTTGTATAATTTTTTAAATTTGGAAAATTATCTAAACTGTTTTTATATTCTTCCCACTCTCGGTTGGTTACAGTATCTAATTTTTTAGACATTATATAAATTATTAATGTGTCCCAATGTTCTGTAGGCTGTCCGAGAGTGTCAAGCGCTCTTAAATTTTTATTTATAATATCTATCATGTTTCTTAATGAATGACATGATTCTTTTTGTATTACAGGAAAGTTAAATAATGCTTGCATATGATTGTTGACGAGCAACCTTTCATTGTTGTAGCGGTCTAACAACAACTGCCATGCTATAGTATAGTTATCGGCCTTAAAGTCAATGCTTTTTATTACTAATGACGCACTGCCGGTTAAAGCGGCACGCAAATAATGGAATTTATTAATTGATTGTATGCTTTTATTATCGTGAATTAATGAAATATACGTATCTCGGAATTCAAGCCAGTGCTGATAGTCCCCGTTGAAGTGAGGCAAGTCTATCTTGGGCAGTCGGACGAAGTCATGCTTGCAACCAGATCCGTGACGATCACTACCATCTGAGATGGCAGAGGCGAGTGCTGGCGAGGTAGGACGCGCGGGAGCAAGCATTACCCTAGCGCGACCAACCTGCGCGTAGTACTGCATCTCGAACTGTTCCCGTTCAGCGTACACGGCATCCGCGTCCTCCGACAACAATTCCAACTCCGTCTGTAACACGTCGAATTCCTTATATAACATCTCCATTTGATCAAGGCGGCATTGTAGTTCCGCCGATTGAAAGGAATCTAAAGCATTGTTGGGTAAAAATCTAAGAAAATTACTAAATGATGTTAATTTAGCCTTAAAGCTGCCACGCTTCCTCACAAGATCTCTCAATTTTGCGTCAGACATATTAAGAAATTAAGATGACTTTTATGTGCGAGCAAAGCGATATAAATAAGCAGTAATATTATAAATGTATTATAAATTATAACTGTACAAACAGCTGTTCAAAGTAATAATGAATGTTGAAGCAAGAACAAAAGGCTTATCGCAAACCGTCCACTCAATACAAAAGATTCACTAATGACGGGCGATAAAAAATATGAATGCAATTTTACGTAATGCTCAAACGCATGTAGTAAACAAGATGACTAAGCGGAATACGATTTAAATGATTTTGTGTATTATTTAAGCTTTATACGAAATTGTAAGAAGAGAAAAAAAAAATATTATAGCTATAAAGTAGGTATATGCTAGCTTATATAAAGAGATCAATATGCCTGATCCGCGATAGCATAATCCTAAATTCCAAGGAAGGAAATAAGCTAGAAAAGACGGAAAATAAAGGGATATGGAAAGGACTCACTCAATATGAAATATTCCTCCACGTGGTAGACTGTCCTCAAAGTGACCTCCGCGGCTCGGCGCTAGCGGACGACGGGCGGTCCAAAGTCCACGGGCAGTGTGCACAGCAATAAGACGGCTATCTTCTTCCTTCGAAGGACCATATGTTGAATGCCAAGCTCCAGGGTTGCTGCTGGTGGTCTTAGCTAAATAAAAATGCGGTTCGCTATTGAAATGGACTGTATTATTGGTTCTGAGACGACCGTTGTGCACACGGCGAGAGGCGGCGAGCGAGTCCGCGATGAGAGGGCACGGCGCGTCGCTGGAGTCCGTCGCGAAACCGGTTTGATCACGAGCCGCTGGCGTGCCTCGATGTGACGTAGGAACAATTGTTGATAGTAAACTGATAGGCCTGTAGTTGCTGATATCGAGCGGGTTCCCCTTTTTATACAATAGTATTATGTTTGATTTACTCCATTGCGATGGTACTTGCTCTTTTGCCAGTACTAAGTTGAACAATTCTGCTAGATATGTAACCAAGATTGGCGCTCCGATTTTCAAGGCTTCGTTTGTGATGTTGTCTTCACCTGGGCTCTTCTCTGGTTTTAATCGTTTGATTTGTGTCATTATTTCTTTTTCTGTTATTGGGTCTAATGGTATTTCTGCTATATCTTCTCCAGTTATATCACTGTTATCTTTTTCATCTTGTTGTGTCATATCATGTGGTGGTTTTTCATAGAGAGAAGTATAGAAAGCCGTTGCACATTTTATTATACCTTGTCTATCTTTACTTTCGCCCTTCTCACTGTTCAGACTTTGTATCCAATTTTTGTGAGTAGCTAGTTCTTTAAAGGCTCTTTTTGAACTACGAAAAGTAAGCATATTTTTTTCTATAATTTCTGTCCTGTGGTTAGCATAGTCTCTTCTGATAGATCTGTTGGTTTGTTTGAACAATTTCTTTAGTTTCTCTCTCATTTCTTTGGTCTTATTCTTCGTGAACATAAGTTCAGTTCTTTCACTGATTAAGTTTTGTGTGTGTTCGCTAATGATCTTTACATTGTGTTTATTTTTTGCTTTTTCATTCATTTTAAGACTTGTTGTGATTGCTTCTTCCAGTTTATCACTAAGGGATTGTACAGTCTTATTTTCCTTTAGAAATTCTTGCAATATTGGCAAGTTATTTTTTAGGTTTTGTATGTAGTTATTTTTCTCCTGTGTGGATTTCAATTTGTTGGGCATGGTTTTGAATGTTCCTCGGCTAATTTTTGGTTTTTGAATTTTTATAGAGCATCTTAGGATCCTGTGGTCAGATGGGAAGCTTATTTTGTTCAGAACTTCTACATTTGTTACAGATTTTGGGTTGGGGCTCAATATAAAGTCAATTTCATTTTTAGTTTTATGATCTGGTGATATCCATGTCCATTTCCTGGAAACTTTCTTCTTGAAATATGTGTTCATTACTGCCAGCTTGTTCTCTTGTGCATATTGTATTAGGCGTGCACCTCTGGCATTCCTTATGCCGTATCCATATTTGCCCATTATGAAATTTTCATGAGGTCTAGGTTGTCCAATTTTAGCATTAAAATCTCCGATGATTAACCTATTTTTATCAGCCAGTTCTTGCGCTGTTGTTAAGTCATTGTAGAATTTTGTGATTTCTTCTTCACTTGAACTCTCAGTGGGAGAATATACTTGAATTACTGATAGTGGTCCCTCCTTAAAGTTCAGTTTTAGCAGAGCCACTCCCTCAGATATTCCAAAAAAGCTTAATATGTTGCCCTTTAATGATTTCTTTATTATGAAGCCCACTCCATGAAGTCCTTGTGTCTCTCCTATATAACAAAATATGTAGTCTTTATGTTCTTCAATGGTATTTCTCATCTTTTTAACTTCTGCAAGTCCTATGATATCCCATTTTATTTTATCTATTGCATTGTTTAGTTCTAGAGTTCTTTCTTTAGTTGATATAGATCTCACATTGAATGTGCATATTTTAAGGCCTTGTTCTTTTCTTGACTTTATACTCTTGTTTTTGTTTACATAACTAGGGTTGATTTTATTGTTGTTTATAATAATATTATGTTGGTTTTCATTTGATGAAGGGTAGTGGTCGTCTTGCCCCACGGTGACCAGCCGGCTTGGGGTGCTTTTTTCAGAGGTTGCTTTTAATAATGTTGTTGTATTTGTCTTAATTTTATTCCGGGTGCCGGTGGTCGTTGCTAGTTTTTTGAGATTTCAGACAGTGAGGCCGTTCTGCCTCGTCCAACATAGTTAAGAATATTAGGTTTTATAATTTCTTTTGAGACACTCTTGGAAAATGGTGTTTTTTTGGTTTCTGTCGAGTTTATTTTCTTTTGGGTTGATGAGTTGGGTGAGCCTGAATCTTCTCTCTTTCTTTTATCTCTGGTTTTATCAGTTGGTGTCTTTACTATCAGTTTGTCATATTTAAAAAAAGCTATATTTCCTTTCTTCCTCTCCTCTTCTAGTTGTGGTTGTAGCTGCTTCCGCTTTTCAAGTACTTCCTTAGTGTAATCTTCTTTGACATTCATACCTGGTGGGAGATTGGCCTTGTTTTTCAGTATGATATGTTTTTTCCATAAGGACGCTATGGTGACTACGACGGGGCGACTTTTATTGTTGTTTTTGCCTATTCTGTATATGTTTTTGATTTCCTGACTATCTACGGGTCCACATATAGGATACTTTTTACTGTAGCAAAACGTCTCATCTCTGAGAAATCTATGCTAAGCGTTAAAACCTAACTAGGGACGAACCCGAGCAGAGCGAGGGTGAGTCGCTAGCCAAATATAAATATTAAATACATACATCGATATGTAGGAAATTTTTTACTGCTAGAAAATATCTCATCTCTGAGCTAAACGTTAAAACGTAACTAGGGAGCCGAGGGGAGCGAGGGTGAGTCGCTAGTTTTAAATAAAACTATTTTTTTCGGATTTTTTCTGATTCAGCTTTTTTTTTGACCATGATAGCGATGAAGCATTCGAAATCTCGGGTGCCAAAATAAATCCGGAAAAATAGTTTTATTTAAAATAATTTATATAGTTGTCATGTTAAATGTTATTGAAAAACTAATAATAATGTATGAAAGCTAATAATAAAATATAATATGAAAACTAAGCATAAATATCTTTAATGCCTTTTTGTTGAAATTCATTTGACATTACACTCTAGATATAAAAAATGAAATCTGAAAATTGGTTCGAGATTGCTTTAGATATCGCGTTACATAATATAATATAAAAACACCAAGATTGAGTACCTTCTTCTTCTTGTAGTCGGTTTGCCAAGTCTATATATAAAAAATAAAAGGCTGTTTGTTGGTAAGCGCATCACTACAGTTAAAACGGACTGAATTAATATTTTTTTTTTTCAAAATATTTACAATGGTTCAAATAAGGAAAATTGTAAAAATTTGCCTGAAAATTTTGAGAATTCAGAAGAAACTTTTATTCTTTAGAATTTTTGTATGATCTCAAAGATTACTAAAATTGAAATGGGACAAAATAACATCTATCAAATAGAGCTAGTTAATAAAAGCTATATGAAATTTTAAACTTACAAATATATCAGAAAATCAATATAATATACTCTTCAACAGATACAGTGGAAAGTCACATAGAGGCAGCAGGAGCAAGCGTAGAGGCTGGTGTGGACGAGCTGGCCAAAGCCGCTGAGTACCAACGTAGATACAGGAAGAAAATGTTCTTCTTCTCACTCATTGGCATCATTCTTCTCATCATCCTCATCGTGTGGATCGTTAAAGCGTTTAGATAAACTTTATAATATCATATAATGCTACTTAATACACGAAATACCTGTTTTTAATGTCATTGTTGAAATTAATTTGAACGATAAAGAAAATGGTCGTCTTCACACTGATTTCATTCTAGTTATATTTATAATATATATCAACTATCTGGTATCCATAACACAGGCCTCGTAGCTTACCATGGAACTAGATGGTGCTGTGTGTTAATGTCTCAACATATTTATTTATTTATCATCCTCATTGTGTTGATCGTTAAAGCTTTCAGATAAACACTGGATATGTTCATTATTATATAATACTACTTAATATCAGTGGATTTACACATTTCTCAAGTATATTATATGTATACTCTGTCAGTTCCTAGATCATTTTTAGAGTTCAACAATTTGGTTTGACATTACACAAGAAATATTTTTTGGGTATATTTCTGAAACGATCAAAACTTATCATGTTCCGAATTGTTACGGTTTTTTCTTATTTCTGTACTGTAAAAAAAACCGCCCTAAAATTTGCCGCCCTAAACTCGGCGCACTCAAGCTGGTTCCACCACTACTCAATACATCACTAACTGTTTTAAATCCAAGTCTATTGTTTATCTATACATATAATAAAACTGTAGAGGTCGGATGTCTGTACGTAGAAAAAAAATGCTGAAAACTGAGTCATGGGGACGTAAGAAGAGAAATAGAACAAATTCAGATTTTTTTCAATTTTTTTTGTTTCTCTGTCTGTTTGTCTGTTCGTACGGGCTAATCTCCGAAGCTGTTGGACCGATTTAAATGAAATTTTGCATGGTGGTACCTTATATGCTAGGTCAACATTTTAGATACTTTTCATTACGGAAAATTAAAGACTTCCTGTAGGATAATTAAAAAACTATAATAACTTATACGGCTTACTACACAAAAACGACTGATTGGATTTTAATGAAATTTTACAATAATATAGTTCATACATCAGAATAACAAATAAGCTACTTTTTATCCCGGAAAAATATACAGTCCCCGTGGGATACATTTGTTTTTGTTTGTCTAGAGGCGAGCTCAAGCGAAGCGAGGGTGAGTCGCTAGTGTAATATAAAAATGAACGTGGCTTTATTTATTACTAGCAGATCCCGCGGCTTCGCCCGCATTCAAACTTCCGATATAAACATCAGTTTTACAACAATGTATGGAAGTCTGCCCGATTTGTCGTCATTTATGATTACTGCTCCGCTACCTTGGGTAGTAGCATGACGATTCTTCAATAAACGGTCTATCTAATTCAAAAAGAATTTTTCAAATCGAATTAGTAGTTCCTGAGATTAGCGCTTTCAAACAAACAAACAAACAAACTGTATCTTATAATTTTAAGTATACATATTTATTATTTATGTTAGTGATAAAAAGAACAAAAAAAAAATATTATATACATTCTTTTCTTTTTAAGATCATTTATATGGATTTAGTTTCATGCCATTTAAATCTAAATATGTATCACAAAAAATTAGGCAATGTAAACTATGCTGTGTGTTTAACTACTTAAGGTACATTTTACATTGCTCAACATATGAATGTTCTTACATTTTTCTTGCCTTGTAGATACGTAACACTTTATGTAAATGGATTTTAATTGTGATACAAATTTACACTTTCTATGAGATTATAGGCGGAGCCCGCTAAAAAAATGTCGAAGTCAAAAATAGTAGCGTGATTTGCTGTTTATGCTACTATACGTATTTCTGTACCTGAGAAGCATAACACTGTAACTCCGTTTTTTACGAGTTTGTGTTTTTTACAGTATACTATTTTATGTGTCCTTTTCTATAATGACATAACACTGTCTGTAGTATAAATAGATAGTTAATTTTGCTACAAGCAGTGTTATGCCAATATAGAAAAGGACACATAAAATAGTACGTGTATTCAGCCCTTTTTAACGTCCCACTGCTGGGCACGGGCCTCCCTTCAATACAAGGGGGATCAGGCCATAGTCCACCACACTGGCCAAGTGCGGGTTGGCGGACTTCACATGTGTTTCGAAAACTTGCTAGGTTCATTCAGACATGCAGGTTTCCTCACGATGTTTTCCTTCACCGTGGCAAGTGGTAATCATGTTAGAAATGATTCGCACATGAAAATATCAGAGGTGCGAGACCTGGGATTCGAACCCGCTTCACTCGGTTTCCCAAGCGAGCGCGTTACCACTGAGCTACCACTGCCTATACGATAGTATAGTGTAAAAAGACACGAACTCATAAAAAACGGAGTTACAGTGTTATGCTTCTCAGGTACAGATTTATGCTATCGTTCTATCACATTTTTTACAACCCTTGCATTTGGTGGGATTTATTTTAAGATCAAAGGCGATAATCTTTTGTTTTGTTTTTTTATACTGTGCTACTATACTGAGTTACAAATTAAATTGCTTAGATTTTTTCGAAACTAACATCATATCGTTTGTGTGTACATCTATGCTTTATACTAGTGATGAAACTATTATTACTTAGCGATTACGACTATTACGCTTAATAATCGACAATTTCGATTAATTGTTTTTTAATAAAACATACAGTTATCGATAGAAGAGGATAATATTAAACATTTTTTTTTAAGTATAAAAATAAAAAAATATTTGCTGAGGAATTAATAGTCAAAATTAAGGAATTTTAAATTTTTGTTTAGAAAACATAACATTTCAAGCTATGTCGGGCGTCGATTTGTCCCTTTTTTCAGTTTGAATCAATCTAGCAGTGGAAAATAATCTCTCCGATGCTACGGACGATGGTTTGATTGAAAGATATTTTTATGTTATTTTTTTTAAGTGGACTTCTTAAATAAATAAGATTTCTCATTTGTCATAGAAATTTTAATGTTAGTTAATTGCAATTGTTTTATTCGAAAAAAGTACATGATTTATTAATAGCGTTTATTTTACAGGTTATTTATCAGGAAAATAAAAGACGGTAAAATAATAATATCAAAAATAAATATCTAATAATAATACTTATATGTTAATATAGTGGATAAAAAGGCAACTTTTGAATATTATTTATTATAATACCAAAATAAATGTTTTATCTATGAATTTATATCTACGAATATATAAAAAAAAATATTGTAAAAATTATAATTAATAAAAATATGCATTTTCTGAATGCAAAAATAAATAATTCCTTTAAAGGCTTTAATAATTTTATTTGCTCAAATATAATAAATATATGTTATTTTTGAGTTCATTTGTAAAATAAAATCTTGAAACAAAAGATGTCTAAACATTTTCTTTTAAATTGTTATTTATTTTTTATTATTTTAATAAATACAGTAACTGCCTTAATCTCAAATATTTTAAAAATTGAGCAAATGTATAATGCTTACTTACTTTTTAATTTAAATAATTTACTATTGTTGGCTAGATTATAAAATTGGCCTAAACTTTATAGAAAAATATATATTTTATTGGCAAAAATAGTGTCAGACATTTTTTTTAAGTAGTCATATATGCTTAAATGGCACTTTATTTCACGTTTGTATCGTAATATAGCTTTAATAATGAGAGATATTTAAAAAAAAACTTTATTGTCACGAAATATAGTATTTTTTGCATATTTCTGAAATATAAGATCCAAGGGTAATGATATTGGTAACAAAATTGGGATTTATGGAGTGCTATTTTGATATCTAATCTCGAAAGTGTAAAGTATATTTTGGCTTGAACGTTGTTACCAATATCGTAACTTTCACTTAATTTATTTAAAATATTCAGTATTTATTTATTTATTTATTTTTTTGTTTTCAATAAAAATGCAATGCCAATAGTACACATGTACCTTTAGTTAAGGCAAATGTAACCCCTCGAAGTATTTACCGATTCTTAATAAACAGTTGAAAAATATTTTTTTATTTTAAATTTTCATTCACTCTTTCATTTTCATTCATTCATCTTACACGAAATTCTTCATTCTCAGTCAAACAATAATATTTTTAATTTAAATTATACCGATTATTATATTCGATATATTTCTATGTATCTTATGACATTAGATCTTGTCACGAACAAAGAAAAATTAGTTCAAAAAAATGTTAATAGATTACATGTATCAATTTGTTATTAGTTGTGTTAAATTAACAACAGAAAAAATTTGATCTCAAAAAAGTATATTGTTACGCGCCGCTAGTTCAGTCGAGGACATCAAGCGCCTTCGCACTCTGTGGTGTTCGTCTACGCAGGTGCCAGGCAGGCAGGAAAAGTAGGACGACAATATATTTGAAGTTTGGGCGGGACATAATATGATTTTCTGTTGTGTATAAATTTTACTGACAATATTCCTGTCGAAAAACTCCAATAACATCTCATCAAAAGCGACAAAATCCACATAGAAACCAATAAATATTTATTGGTTTCTATATGGTTTTTGTCGCTTTTGATGAGATGCTATTGGAGTTTTTAAATAGTGATAACAATTAAAACAGCAAAAGTGTTTGTTTTACAATATTATTGTTTTAAAAAAATATTATAAACGAAGGGAAAAGAAATAATCGCGTAATTTTACAGATGGCGCTTTTACTTTTTAGGAATACAGAAAGAATTTTATAATATTTAGTATTCGTTAGTTTGCACATAATATTTATAAAATAAAACCGTTTAACTATTTGCGAATCAACGGCATCTATTATTTATTCAGGCAAACAAAAATAGCTCGAATTAGCGCTATCGAATTTCTTTGCATGGGATGAGGCATCTGTAGTTATAGTATTATGTGATCCATGCTTAAGATAAAGAAAAATTTTGCAAACAATGTTGTTCTCAATCCAGATGATCCATAATTTTGTGAACTTTAAAATTAGACATTATATGAAATTTCATGAGTTCTTTATCCCGGTTACAAACAGTTACATCACGGAAACTGCTTACATCTATCATCTATTTAGACAAAATAAAATAGCCTAAATTAGTGCGGTCCAATTTCTTTCTATGTGATGGTGTACAACAGGGATTCCGAAATAGTGGTCCGCGGAACCCTAGGGTTTCGTGGAAGGTTCATAGGGGTTTCGAGTCCATCCGAGAGTGAAATAAAACGACAGACATAGAAGCATTTTTTTTTTTCGTTTTATCAAACATGAAGCCTGATTTCTGTTCTATTACAAATATGTAAAAAAAATAGTAATAATCACATTAAATAGTTGGGTTATATTTTTGGCACAATAAATATATTATTATAAGTATTAACATTTTTTATTCATGATTTGCTTTTTTAAGTCAAACAAGAAAGTATCCTAATTACAACACAATCAATTTAGTTATTATCAAAATGGTTCCGTTTAAAAAATCAATTAGGGTTCCGTGGCCAAAAAAAATAGGAATTGCTAGTGTACAACACTACATAGATTATGCAATGTGCACACGTATAAAGGGTAAAATAAAAACAAGAAGAAATAAAAATACTGTTTATTTACAATTTATCCTATTCGAGAGTTGAGCGTTCTCTCCAAACAGAATTGTGAGAATGTTTTATAATAAATAATTCGATACGTAACAACCAACCGCGTTATATATATATATATATATATATATATATATATATATATATATATATATATATATATATATATATATATATATGTATATATATTGTCTGATGTACTATTAAATAAATAAAAACCAAATAATCAATCTGTTTTATAAGAACGTTTCTTTCAATGTATATAAAAAAATGGAGTATAAAAACTTTCCAATATCATAGTTGGTTGCTGCATATTCATAATAAATCATTAATTATTATTTTTGAAAATTATAACAGAAGAAAGGGTTTTTTCCAATTATTATTGAACCTTAAAAAAATTATCTTAAATAATTAATAATGCTAAACCAATATGGTAACGAGAAATTTTGACACCCACTTAACGCCTAAAGATTATTGTCGATATAAATTATTTTCATTTAAAATACAGGAACGACAGGTATAAGCTTAGAAAAAGCGTAAAAATAAAATTACTTTTATATATAAAATTAGAAATTTGCTTTAAATGTTTTTTAAAAAACATTACGAAAAATAAGACAAAATCGTTTTTTTTTTTTAATTGAATATAAGTTGAAATAGCTTTTTATCAACAATAAGAGATGAAAAACGTCTGTAAGATAATAATTACATTTTAACTAAAAAAGTACCCCGATTTCAGTTAGCGATTCTTAGTGAAGTATAGATAGCTATTCGAAAAAGATTTAATAAAATTAACAATTGACAAAGATATCGCGAAAATGCATCTGTAATGAGTATCTCCTCTTTTTTGAAGTCGGTAAAAACAAACAATATATCTTAATATTTTTCAAATATATAATAGGGAATATGTGTGATTTTTTCTATTTTTTATACAATAGCTTACACCGTTATATAATTGTAAAAAAAATATCCAGCTCCAAAAAACTAAAATTTAGTATTTTTTTTTTTTTTTTAATATTATACCGATACGAATACTTTGAACGCCCGCCATTTCGCACGCTCGACATGCCGTCACAGAACACAGAAAAGTGACGACTTTTGCTTTAGCAATTTGTAACGACAAAATCGCTAATCGTTCTATTATGATATACTCTGACGTCATATTCGATCTGACCAATGAAAAGTCAAACGAATGCGTTTCAACTAAATTAAATTTATTTTCTTAATCAAAACGAAATACATTAAGAAATATTAATATAGACTTAATTCAAAAGCAATAAAGATCATAAAAAAAAACATTTCACCTTTATTTAAATCACACACATATTCCCTATTAAAAAAAGAATTCTTCCTATGATTGAGATTAGTCAAAAAATACGACCGTATCTCTGTATACCCCTACACAGAGACAAACTCAGGAGCCACAAAAATAAAAAAATCGAAATATTCTAAATTAGTTTTTTTTTTATAGTAAATTTACAATTTTTTATGGTTGAGCAAATTCGGCAAACAAAAAAAATAAGTGAGCCAAAAAAAAAACGTATTTAATTTCTTGCAATATTATTAGGCCCACACTGAATTCCGGCCCTGCCATTCAACTTCTTGCTTCATTCAACATTCTAATTATTTAACAGTTTCGATATGCAATAGAACAATTATTTGGTTTTGTAAAAATGCCATTTATTTACCTTAACATTATAATTTGTGTTATTTTAACAAGTTATATATATATATATACAGTACAAAAAGATATTTACAATTTTTTACATACATATTTTCATTCATAAATGGAGTTTTTTTTATTGAATCGTATATAATATGACAAAACCAAAAAAAAAGCTGCATCAATAGATATTGTTAATTTGAGAAAATCAAAATAAATTGAAAATAACTCATTTATTATAAAGTCAGATAACTTTTTATTAATATGGCGATTTCTTTTCAAATTGGAATATTTATTTATCCTACACTAGAACAAGCTCTAGACAGTAACAAAATTATTTTTAAGGAAATTTCGCTTTCAGAGTTATTTCCATATGCATATTTATTTCATATAACGTCAAGCTGGTTGGCATTAAAGGCATAATTACCTCCATTATGTATAACTAGTTTTAGCCCACATCTTTGTTTAGGATTTAATTTATTTACACATATTGTAATAGCTTTTAAATTTTCGTGGTGTCTTAATAAATATTTTGTAGGAAATCTTCGTCAATCCACATCAATTTTCATCAATTATCGGTTAAACACAGAGTTTGTTTTTTTTTTATTACCAAAATCGTGACCTTCGACCCAAAATGACCTTATTTAGTAGTAAGTAGATCATAAATCTTTAGTTATATGTATGTATATGTAATAATTGATAAGGCCCAATTCCCTTACATACTTTAAGATTCTTTCAATATTTATTCTATAAATTTAATATCGATTTTTACAACACACTAAGACGATATCGATTTAATCGATATTTACTTAGAGTTTCACGTTCATGGTTTGAACAGAAGTACATATTATATCATATATGTTAATATTTATGTATATTATATCCTGTAATTTATTGAACAATGTCCTTATTTTATTCAAAAAAACAGTGTTATCCGTCATTGTTTTTGTTATGATTAATGATTTATACAAATATTTTTTCACGGGAATCGAATTCATGACCTCTGATAACATTATGCTTAGTGTTGTTTCACCTTATAATAAATATATTTATTGGTACAAAAGGCAGTCTATATTTTATTAATATGAGTCTATTATTTTATATTATTTATAACATATTATAATAGGATGTGTAATATTACATTATAATATTTAGGATCATGCGATAATATACCTTATGTTGTATTGTTTTGGTTGTAAATTGCATGTGTAGTGAAGTTGAACTTTATGTATGTATGTATGTGAAATAAAAATGACAGAAATAATAATATGTATTGTATTACTTATTTTATTTCAAAGATTCAAACATTTTATCTCATTCAATGAAAGTAAAGCTGTGTAGAGTAAGTAAATTCGATTTTATAATTGCAATTCGAATGTCGATTTGTAATTTTTAATGGCTTCTTTTCTCTAAACGATTGAACACATACACTTGGTGTTAACGGCAGATAGATTATTATATTTTTTTAATATAATAACATTTACACACGTGCGTACATGTTTAATTTAAATTAAAAAAACAACTATTTGGACTTATTAGTTTCGTGTGTAGCCACCGTTATAAATCAATTTAGTTTATTTAACCGTTGTCATGGTAACGTATAAATTGTTTAAGAACACAGACCACAATATTCGCATACAAAGAGAAAATGCCGAAATTATTTTTTAAATAATTAATAATTATTTATACCAATTGTTTTCTCTATGGACAGTCACTTTGGACTTATCTTTATATAGTATATATTTTTTTAAATATTTTAATTGATATATCAGTTTTGGAAAAAAAACATACTGGCAACTATTTGTGTTTTTGAATATAAAAAATTGTCAGTTCTATATATTATAATGTATCTATATATTGTCTGTTTGTAAGAAATCCACTCATTACATATGTGATACAAACATACAATTATACATATATATTATATACGTGTTTTTTTCATAACTTTACATATTATGTTATAGTAACTTGGCTGGTGTTACCGGAACGCTTGTTTGACTCCATCTATCATTTTTCATGTCGCACACTTAGATAAAGAGTAGCACAACTCAAAATATCTCTTTTGTCAGGAATAAAAAGAAACATTTTACTGTTTTTCTATTTGATATATTAAAAATAATCTAATATGTGTTCCTGTATATAATTTTACGAAGATATTTTTTTGATCAATGGCTTGTCATCAAATAGCAGTATCACTTGTGATATTGTCACACACTTGAAGATATTTATTTGGAACACCAACTAACCAACTATATATTAAACACCAACAATTTGGAATAGTTTTATTTTTTTATGTTAAATTAGTTATCGTTACAAAATCATATGGAGTTTATGTAGTTTTTAACGCAGATTCCTATAATAGAAAAAATTCGAATTTGGATTATTTGGAGTTGTGCTACACTTTATCTAAGTGTGCGATATATAATATAATATTTCCATCATAACATGTATGTTTGTATGCGTTTGTGTGATACATATATGTTTGTATTTATCATAACGTGTATGTCTGTATGTGTTACCGCAGTTTCGCCTGCCGCTGCTGCCAGAGGGCGTACTTGGCGCAGGCGGTGTCTATCATCTGGTTCAAGTGGCGGGTGAGAGACGTGGCTAACGGTGTTAGGTCACGGAGCATTTTTTCCTGTGGAATTAGTAATATTGTTTCGATTAATAATTATGTAGAGTCTTTATGGTAGTGTAGTATCAATATTCTGTCAGTTTTTTCCAAAAAACTCGTGGAGCAGTGTAAAATTTGGCCCATATGGAAACAGGCCATAAATGTTTAAAATAATAACCGCGAAAAAATTAAATTACGAAAGTATTTTTTTGCCAAATAACAAACTTCATCAATTATCCTAACACGAAAAAAGGAAGAAGGAACACTTAAAAAGATCTCATTTTAACGTTACATAAGCGCAACATCGCTTCAAACAACATCAAGAGATAGCAAGAGAAAAAGAGATAGAAATATGACTGCAACATAATTTTGTATAACATTGAAAAAGACACAGATATATAACAACATCAGAGAGAAAAAGAGAAATAGATATATAAGAGGAGAGATAGAAAGAGACAGCTATATATCAAACGGGCGCAACTTAACGTGAAGCGCAGCAGCGCCTCGTCAAAGAAAGAGAGAGAGAGACAGAGATACAGACAGATATATAACAGAAAAGATAGAAAGAGACAGCTATATACATGAGCGATGCCTCAAAAGGACGTGATTTGACGTTCTTAAGCGCAGCAGCGTCTCGTGAGAGAGAGAGAGAGAGAGACAGATAGATATATAAGATGGGAGAGAGAGAAAGAGCCAGTCATACCTCTAACGGGCGCGGCTTGATGTTTCTGATGCGCAGTAGTCCCTCGTGTGTGAAAGAGAGACAGATGATAATATAACACGGGAGACGAAAAGAGCCAACTATACCTCGAACGGTCGCTTGCTTGACGTTCTTGAAGCGCAGCAGCGTCTCGTGTGTGTGTGTGTGTGTGTGAGAGAGAGAGACAGATATATAAGAGGCATACCTCGAAGGGCCTCAGCTTGACGTTCCGGAAGCGCAGCAGCGCGTCGTAGAAGGTGGCGACGCGCGCGTCGGGCTCGGCGCCGGGCTGCGGGAAGCTGCGCCACAGCTCGCGCAGCAGCTCGCCACCCGACAGGTACAGCCGCCGCAGCTCCGCCTGCACCTCCGCCGGCACCAGCTCTGAGGGCACACGGACACCTCGTATAACCACATCAACACTATCTACACTTTACTGGGACGGTGTTATGTCACGCGAGTACTGCTACAGCTTAATGGGATGGTGTTATATCACATGAGTACTACTACAGTTTAATAGGACGTTGTTATTACACATAAATACTACACAGCTCTATGGGACGGTGTTATACTACATGAGTACTACTATGTGTGGAACAGTGTTATATCATATAAGTGAGTATTTCTATCTATCAGATGAGCAAGTAAAAATCAGTTAAATGGCGATAATTCTACATACAACCGGCCGAATGGCCGGATAACCAACGGCCGAATATTCAATTTATTGTGACTGCTTATTTGACAGTATTTTTTGCACGTTTCAACTTGCAAGTTAAATTTGTGTTATTTAATATTTATCTCACTGATATTTTTCTCGCAGTTTATTAAAGAAAAAAAAAATAGTTTTTACATACCCAGCATTCAAAAGCTGGGTAGGCCGTATAGTTATTTACTGGATATACATTTCATTTTTAATTTATAATATACACAAACATACATCTAGAAGCGGGTACATGTATGCGTGCGTTTTAATGCACCAACTAATTGAATATGTGCGTATAAAAAATTTGCAAACTCCTCAAATACCTACATTTTTACTCTCTAAACTTTATAGTGTTACTATTTATTAATCTTAGTTCTTAGTTCAGCTTGTTATATCTGTATATACTCTGTAAACGATAGATGACGGATGACGTATGATATATGACGGGTGACGGATATCGGTAGATAGATGGACAGATATAGCATGCGCGGTGGCCGTGTACTCACGCGCCATGCAGGCGGCGTGGTGCTGCCGCATGAGCGCGCCGCCGGGGCTGAGCTCGCCCAGCGCGCCGACCGCCGCGCCCGCGCCCACGCGCACCGGCCGCGCGCACTGCTGCCCGCTGCTCCACGCCTGCGGACACGCACACACCACATACGCACTATTATTATATATATAATATGTATATGTATTATTTCTTCATTGTCAAATGTAACGGCAGCACGTTGTGTTTGCTTCCATATCCTACGTCCAGTCTAGTTCCATGGTAAACTACGAGGCTTGTGTTATGGATACCTGATCGTTGATAGTTGATACACTACACACACACACACGCACATATATATATATATATATATATATATATATATATATATATATATATATATATATATATAAAAACAAAAGTGATTAACTGATGTATCAACGCACAGGCCAAACCCTTAAGGCTAGAAAATTGAGATTTCGCACACGTATTCCTCATATGACGAAGGCATCCACTAAGGAAGGATTTTTCAAAATTCAATCCCAAAGGAGTGAAGTAAGGGATAAAAGTTTGTATGAAACTTTTTATTCCTTGGAGATATTTACATAAAATTTCGTATTTTTCGTAGTTTAATCGCGAACGAAACCGCGGGTTCTGCTAGTACATATACATATCACAAATATAAACACCCATAACTGGAGTACAAACATTCGTGCTCATCACACAAATGAATACCTCCAGCGGGACTCGAACCCGCGACCGTTAGTACAGCAAGTAGAGTCACTACAAACTGAGCCAAACATGTCATCAAAAAAAATTGAATTGAATAGAACTCCTTATATCCTCCATAAATACAATGAACTCACTTGACAAATGGACGCTAGCGCGGATAATGGCGGCGGGTTGCTCGTCGTTGCACTCGTTTGCGTCACTTGCGACGCCGGCCCCAGTAAATATCTTTCTACCTAAAAATATAACATGAATAAATAATAATTGAAGTTATTTAGATAATTCATTATCAATTAATCTTAATTCATTGGTAATTAAAAAAAAAACAACGAATTTAATGTTATCTTGTGGAAATTTCTATATTATATAAACAACATGGTTTTAACGAAAAAATGGTATTTTAACTGTATGGTACAATTAAAAAAAAAACTATATAAAAAAAAGGAAATCAATATAATTTATTTATAATTTTTTCTGTATAATACAAAATAGATGTAAAAATACAGATTTTTTTTAAAGTGAAATTCTTTAGAATAGTCGTGATTTGAAACTCGATGAAGTGCGGCACCGTAGCGAGACAAACACATAAATATATAGCCATAGGATTAAGCCGGCGAGAGAATGAGATAGGATACATTACACTTTTCGGATTATTTCGCGGATTTATTTTGATTTTTGGTTCCCGACGTTTCGAATGCTTTACAGCAATCATGGTCACGGGAAAGACGAAGTTGTTAGATGTCTCAAAGGCGTTATATAATTGTTGCAGACAGCTTACCCACAAAATAGCAAATTCAAAAAAAATATAAAAGGCACCAAAATACCTTACAATATTTTTGTTAATCATAATTTTAAACATTTTTATTTTTATAATTTTAATAAGTTTTATAAATTCTAACTGTTATTTCTATAATTATTACAATCCAACCAAAAATCAAAATAAATCCGCGAAAAAAACCGAAAAGACAGTTTTATTTAAAACACTGTCAGTCTATATTATTAATTAGCCTGAGATCCCACATGACACTGACCTTAGACAACTTCAGCTCCTGCATATCCTTGCTCCCACTCCCACTATCCAGATCCTCATAGTGTATCATCTCCAATATCCTTTTCTTTTTGTCGGGGGGTGTTTGGGGTGTTTGGTCGGGGGGTGTCTCCTCAGCACGACGCTTCTCACCCACACCGTTGCTTTCTTTGACACCGTTCTCTAATTTGTTTTTACTACTACTGCTACTGCTATTGCTATTGGAGTTTTTTTGACTAGCTTTGAGCACCTGGAAAGTTTTTTTTTTAATTATTTAAAAAAAAATGTATTTTTAGTACTTCTTTATCACTAAAGAGTTAGAGAGAAGGGACTTCATAAATTATAATATGGGGATGTTCATAATATATCGATACGTAATACATATAATATCATTCGTGACGCAGTATTGAGGGGGGGAAGTGGGGGATGGGTGCAGAAAATGCGACATAACGTGACGAAAAGGGACGAAAGGTCTACAAAGGTAAAATTTAGCGTGACGTATTTTATGAACGATCCGTTTTAGTCTTCTACCAAACTTTAGTTTCGATCGTTTCAGTTTGTTCGCTTTCGGTAGAAAATACCTACGACCGACATCGTAACTACGCTCGGGAATGTTCGTCCCTTTTCGGGAATTATCGGTCTAGTGAAGAGTATATTTATTTTAGTAATATACGTCTTATATCAAATCATAGACGTAGAGTATGGACTGAGCAATCCTCTCGTGAAATTGACCACTCTCTAGAAAGAGAGAGAGCGAACGTGCGACCAATACCTGTTTTAATTCCAATTTGAATTTATAAATGAAATGTAAAAAAATTACAACACAACAGAAAAAAGTGGTTATAATTTATATCTATCATCATTAATAGTATTTCAATTAGTAGAGCACATTTCTGGCCGCACATTTTTATCTCTGTAGCGTCTCTCCGCCATTTCTAGCTTGAGACTGTCAAAGAAATATTCAATCCACTGTCTATGTCTATGTATCAAATAGAATAGGTAGTTTCTATTCAACTATTATCAAAGATTAGATACTAAAAAGATACATTAGAATTAGCTTAAAAAGAAGTAATGGACTCTATTGCCTTGCACATTCTAATTATTTATATTTAATTGTATGATAATTACCATAATGGAGTGTTGGTTAAACCTTTTTATCATACTGCGGTGGATTGATGTTCCGTCCTTTTCCTTCTCGTGAGAATCTTCATCAGGTAAGAGAGGGATGGATTCCGTGAATTGTGGTAAATCAACCTGTTGTAAAAATTATAATATATAGTATGGAATAGACTATATATAAGTACATACATAGGTATAGAAAAGTAAGTACTTTAAAAAATAAAAAATATCCACCCCATTTTCATCCCTTTAAGGGATGATTTCCGGGATAAAAACTATCCTATGTCATTGACAGGGCCTCAAACTATTTTCATACCAAAATTCATCTAGATTCAGGTTCAGCGGATTAAGCTTGAAAGGTAACAGACAGACAGTTACTTTCGTGTTCATAATATTAGTACGGATTATATCCATTTTTATTAAAGTAGATTGAATATTTTGCTTAAATTACTATATTTTCTCTACAGAACGAAAAAAAGGGTTTTAATCACAAAATATCTAATTAGATATCTATATTTAATGAAAACTCCCATTTAGTTATTTTTTTTAGTGTATTTTTCCATTTTTAGTGTAGACGTAGTAGTAGAAAAGTATTATTAAAGCAATTGCACGAGTTACTATAAAAAAAATACCCAAATCGCTTCAAATGTGCCTATAAAATGAAGAGCTCCCTCGATTTCCCCAGGATCCCATCATCAAATCCTGACCTAATGACCATGGGACCACCTGAGAAGTATACCATTTCAAACAAGAAAAGAATTTTCCAAATCCGTCCAGACGTCTTCGAGTAATAGGAGAACATACATAAAAAATAAAAGATTCTGACGAATTGAAAATTTACTTTTATGAAGTCGGTTAATATATATTTTTTTTTATTAATTTGCAAAGACAAACAATGAATGTATTTAAACAATTACGCCATAATGAATAAATAACACACATGAAAAAAAATGACATCATCATATTATTCTGAATATTTTTTTATACATAATGGTATTAAAAAAAAAACAAACATACCGTTAAATCTAATGTAGTGTGTTTCATTGCCGATGCGATTGCTTGGTCGTCCATTTTGGCGCACTCCCCAAATAAGTCTTTACTAGACGAGGATGCTATACGATCTCTAAAAAAAAAAACAAATATTTTATGTTAAAACTTAAATGAATATTATTATTATTATATTTTATCTGTTGAATTTATATTACAATACATTTTACTCAATGAAAGCAATAATTTTCTAACAGCTAAAAAAAAACTAAGTCTTATTGAAAGCAATGCTTTCTGTTTTCGCAAATTAGGTTTATATTTGTACATAAAATATTAGTTTAATAAAAATTAAATATCCAACAAAAAAAAAAATAGAATTACACTTTAAATGTTACTTCTATAAGTTAGGTAAACCTTTAAATTAAAAATATATATATACATATATATAATATTTTTTATGTAAATTAAAATTATATATAAAATTACAAAAAATAGAAAACAACAAAGAAATAAAACTAAAAAGAATATATACAATTGAATGCCCCCAGAGAGATTTGAACTCTCGACCCCTGGTTTACAAGACCAGTGCTCTAACCCCTGAGCTATGGAGGCTATAGCAATGCTTGCGAAAATGTGCCTTATTCTACTCAAATGATAAAGAGAACTTAATATAAACATTTTGTTAAATCCCAAAATATCTCACAAATAAATATGTATTATATATTCAAAATTTTAGACGGATGGATGTTTGTTACTCAATCACGCTTGAATGACTGGATGGATCTGGATGAAATATGGCACAGAGAGAGATCATAGTCTAAAATAGCACATAGGTTACTTTTTATCCCGGAAAAATATACAGTTCCCGTGGGATAGATTTGTTTTTGTTTTTTGCTAGTAACACATTTTTTTTTTTTTTGAATTTCAATATTATACTGAAAGTTTTACCTAGAAAATGTATTACTTTTCAAATGCAAAAACTGATAAAATCAATACATACCTGTGAAAATAATGTGACTGAAAAAATTTTGTCCAAAACTCCGCCTCTGTCATTTTATTAGGAACATAGTCTATGTGTTTCTTTCTAACGGCTGGATATGTTTTGAATATCGCATCTATTATATCTTGTGTTAGATTGTACTTTAGACCATTACACCCGTCTGTTTGAGGTTGGATATCCGCTAAGAATGCTCCGGACACGCCTATACATAAAAAAATTAGTCATAAAAATTAATGTTATACAAGATTAATCTTTATAACAAATAGAATAAGGTAGTTTATGTAATGAAAAACAATATACATTACCATTTATACAGTATATATGTATACCATTTCTATCAAAATTATACATTTCCATTTATACAGTGTGTACCATTTCTATGAAAAGTATTGAGTAATGTTATAAAATAAATTAGGTTTGAAGAATGTCAGAAAAATTTGATGGAAATGGTTAATAATATAATAACCTGAAAAAAGGCTAAAACTTCAATATATTTTCTCTTCTAATAACTACTAGTACCTATACTCTGAAAATTGGATTCTATAAATTAATTAAAGATAAAAGCTATCTGCATTAAAACTTTAACTCGTTGTCAGGTCCATTAACTCCACTTTTTGATAATATTAATGCGATTAACTTCAATATTTGCATTTATTCATTTTAATTGCTCAATTAGACCACTTAAACAATTTATTTTTTCCTTAAAAGTACACACTTGATACATAAATGTCACTGGTAATAATTCTGTTAAATAAAAAGAAAGCCGTCGCGCGACGCCTGACAGATGTGAAACATCGAAGCTATTTTGTATAGAAAATATGCACGACAGGATGATTTTTAACGGAAGTAAATATGATACTCGTATTATATTCAAATTTTTTTAAGAGAATAAAATTTTTATTTAAAAAATTCATTTTAATTTAATACCAATATTAAAAATTAAAATACGAGCTTCGCGGTGAGAGAGAGGGAGGAAGGAATCGCTGAGCTGAGTGGGATGAGAGTCTGAGAGTTTCGAGCGCATGGCGACGTGTTGTCGAGTCGCCACGCCAACAGCCAGGTTAACCCACCACATTAGATGTTTCACATCAATAATTATTTTCAACATTTTTTTTTTAATAATAATATTTCAACATTACTTTAAACACCTTGTTCAAATGCTAGATCAATAATAATGGGGGATTTTTACCGGCTTCCTGTTTCATATTAGTTGATTCTGTATAATGTTTTAAGGTGGGCGTGTTCCAGTATTCCTCACTATTTATTACTTTTGATATAACTAAGTCTTCATATAAATGCTTTAATGTAGGATGAAGAGATAATAATCTGAAAAAGTATGTTTTGTTTATATTAGAACATGTATAAATAAATTAATGCATTATTTTCATTTATAAACTAATATTATATTATTATACCATGACTAATGTAGTTTGGTAGAAATATAAAAATATTTTACACTAAAATCTATTAGAAAACCATTTATTAACCCATTATCCACCATTGCCGTAATATTGCAGGTTTTAAGAATAATATACTACGTGCCAAGAACATGTGATATTGCGTTATGCTCTTGTTATTTAAAACAAACATACAATATGTTGACTTTGCTTACTAAATTTTTGTATATTTCCTGTTAATACTTCTAACAGTACTAAATACATACTTTAGCTAATTGAATGGAATAATCAATGGTTTTCAGTTCATGATACCTCTAAGTATCTCCCTACTTCACCGAATCCGTATATTTTACAACATTATGCAAAATTGTACCTAAAGGTTGCTGGCGCGGGATGCACGCCACGCGAATTATGAATTGGCGGTTAAAGGGTTAATATTAAAAAATAATAATATATAAAAAGTCAGTTTTAAAACAGTTTTGTATGTATGTAAATATGTAATAGCCTTACTAATAAGTACATGTTAAACAAAAATACTTAAAAAGCCCACCATATTATGAAAACACTTAATTCATTATTCTGCCCTCAGAGGTGAAAAGGAATTTTGTATTGAAGAGACAACCCTTTAATTATAATCCTTTTATTAAAGTATTACATGATAAATATAAAAAAAATAATCTAAATTAGATTCCTCACTCTTTTTTGCAATCATCTCTATTAAATTTTTCGATTTTCGAAATTCACAATGCTATTAAATAATTCAAACAAGATGGAAGTATGTATTCAACCAAATATTGCATTCATGATATTATATAAATTATTTTAATAAATGATTGTATTTTTATTACATTTCTTTTACCCAAAAAAATGACAAATTCTAAAGTATAGCATAGATAAGGTATCTCTGTATGATATTCATTTCTCCCAGTAACTTTACAAATGTAGCAAATCACCAAATAAAATATTGTGAAGTAAGTATAAATATATGAGCAATTCATATGTGTACATAAATATACTTTATAATTTTAGGTATTTTTTATATAAAGCTACATAAACATATCAACCTTAAAAACCAATTGTTAAATTAGATTTTTTTAATATAGTATTCAGTAATCCCAGCGGCATAACAACCTTGAGATCAAAAAAAAACTTTATGAGGATTATGTATCCACAGAAAAAAAAATTGGTATTTACATAATTATTATAAATATGTTTATGTGAATAATTCCATTAAAAAAAAAATATTTCTTATTAATCCCATTATATTGTAAATGCAAAGTTTGGATGGATGTTTGTTACTCTATCACTCAATCAAAAATGGCTGAAGCAAGAATGGAACAGATCTGGGTGAAATTTGGCACAGAGATAGATTATAGTCTGGAATAGCACATAGGTTACTTTTTATCCAGGAAAAATGTATGGTTCCCGTGGGATAATTTGTTTTTGTTTTTCACTATAGATGAACCCGAGCAAGAGTGAGTTGCTAGTATATAATTCTTTTTAAATAATACCTGGATTTCATCTCTAATTCTCCATCGATCTGTCTCTTAAACTTTGGCAATAAATTTTGTAGTAACATTTTAACTTGATCTCTATCTTTTGCTTGGGCTTCTGGACCAGAGGGGTTTACAAAATGGAATGTTGAACAAGTCCCATCATGTAAAACTACTTGTAACTGTACTTTAGGTTTGCCAGCTGGTGAGATTTTTTGAGCTGAAAAGGCAATATCAATTCAAATTATTTATAATATATTAACTAATCAAAGAATATTATGAACAATTATGTAATAATCATTAAATCAAACTTTTGCAATAGAAATTATATTTTATAAAATTTAGTAGTAAGTGCATAAACTATGCAGTATAAAGTTTTGTTTAAAATTTTGCCTAGTACTTACAACTGTTACTATTGTTATTAATTTTAAAATATGGTATTTATAATGTACATAAAATGCTTCTTTTAATTAGTAATGTAAAATAACTTACTTTTAATATCTGCATATTTATGTGATACAGCCACTGTGTCTCTGTTTTCCATCATCCAAGCCAGTCTTTGGTTCATTACATAGAGGGTTCCATCACCTTTTTTATACCTAACATGGCCCACGCTTAGCAAAACGTCTTCAGATGATGTAGTCATTTTTGTGTTATTTTAAAATATTCCCACTAAAACTTTTCAATATCACTAGGAAATGTTCCAAGTCCTGTTCAGTCCTAGGACAAACTCTTTATATTCATTGAAATCATGCGTTATCATTACTATTTGCTTTCTCATGAAAATTTTAGTTAATACAAGAAGTATCACACTACAATAACAATTTTTCAAGTATAAAAGTGATAGATAATTAACGACATTGCATCTACGAAAAGCACATCGTCAGAAAACCATTTGCGGTTTTGTTTGACATAGTGTCATATCGGTTAAAAGAGCAGTGCAGTGTGGCAATAGAAAAAAATATTTTTATGATAGTATAAAAAAGGCAAAAATCTAATCTTTTTGTTTATATGTTCTATATGACAAAGCAAATAACATATTTATATATGCAAGATGGTAAAAAACCTTGAAAACATCTCAATTGTAGATTCAATGAACCTGCGTCCTGTTAGTGATCAGTGATCACACGCCGCTATCATCAAATTGCTCAATTGTGTTGATTTAAAAAATAAACTCGATTTTATTATTGGAAATTAGTTTAATGAAAACAGCTATGCTGTAATATGTTATATATCTTTTATATGTAAACAAGTTAATATTATATTATTGGACATAATGTATTAAAAGTTATCCTAGTTACATAAACTCACTTCCCATTTTTCTAATTACACTATTTAATATTCATATCTTACTCTAACATAACGTAAACAAAGTATTGTTTTTAATTAATTATTCTTTATATTATCGTGACAATTTTTTTTTTCAACTTATAATAAGTTTGTTTATTGAAATCAAGTAAAAAATCTATATTTATCAATGCATTTTTGAATTATTTACTTAATTAAAAGAGTGTTTTGGAATAGACTTCACTGTCTTCGTTAGTGTTTCCGATTTTGTTTTTTAAATCTTAATATTTTATGATTGAACGCATCCATATAAGACCGCCATTTTATTTATTATTGCCTTGCAACACAGAACATTGACAACCCAAAATGCAATCATGGCGCACGGGGCACTGTGTTTGTAGAATGCTGAGAAGTTTTTACGTAAACACTTCATTATATTGCATTGTAATCTTTGAATATATTATGATAAATTATCCGTGAATTTTAAGGATAGTAGCGAAGCATACATGTGTGTTCTAAACTTGGAGTTTCCACCTGTTTGCGATATCGTCTCTGTACTACTAGACACTTGCAGGTATGAAAATCATGAGATTTGCTGTTTTAGCTATTCTATCGTACGTAAAGATATCGGGTTTAAAAGTAAACCTATATATTGTGGTCAGCAAATTTCACATACTTTATTTGAACATTGTTTAGTCGTAATAACACTACATAATATTCATTTGTTCCAGATAACTTTGTTGGTGTCATAATGTCAGAGGCGTACGCCCGTGAGATACTACGAAGGAATGTTGCGCAAATATGCCAAACTATAGGATGGAATGGTATAAACTCTACGCCACTTGATATTCTAGTACATGTTTTGGAGAAATACATATGTACATTGGGCACACAAGCTAATAGATATGCTGAACAATTCAATAGGACTGAACCAAATTTACATGACTTAGGATTAGTGTTTCGTGACCTTCATATTCAATTACCAGAATTAGCAGATTATACTCGTTGTGTTCCTCCTGTTCCGCCACCTGTCAAAACAGAAAAGTTTCCAAGACCAAAGGAATCTAATTTGAACTTTCTTAAACCAGGCAGTCATGAGGTTGTTACAAGACCTATGCATGTACATGAACATCTTCCCCCTATGTATCCTGAAAAAGAACGGGATACACCAGTTGTTGCAGGCACAGTTGAAATTCGTCAAAATGGTATTGATAACATTGACAGTACTGCAACATGTACAAGTCCTGAAATATCAGTTACAGACAGCCCAGAAAAACCTAAGGACATATTTAAAAGGCCCATTGATCCAGTTTCATTACCAAATAGTAAAAGGCCAAGGTTACGATTGGATGAGGAGGAACGAACTAGAGAAATTAGTAGTGTCATGATGACTATGTCTGGGTTTCTGTCACCTGCAAGGGAAGGTAAACTTCCTGAAGCCAAACCACCCACAATTATCACTGAAAAACATCATGAGAAACATAAAGTCAACTCGCACCACTCTAATGCAGTGAAAGTACCAATGCTAGACAAAGATAAAAAATCTAAAAAGAATAAATTATTGAATGGTAAAATTATGAAAAGTAAACGGAAAGATAAAAGTCATAAAGGTGAAAGTAGTAAATCTAGGGATAGTAATAAATTGGACAGGTATCCACCAGGGTATCCTATGAAAAGTAAAGATGTACATCCTACTCATCACAATCATGTAACTATGCCAGCGCCGAGGCCTGCACTGCCTCCAAAGCCTACCATGCCTCCTCCACAAGTACCAGTTCCAGGCCCAGCGGCCTTGGAGCCTATAAGACCTGTTATTAAACAAGAACCAGTTGATCCACCTATAACTCCTCGTAGTTTGTTAGTACCTGGAGAAGAAGCGATCCCGGTTCCAAGGAAAATACCTATCTCGAAATCACCACTTGTTTCTAATTCTATACCTGTAAATAAACATCATACTCCAATTTCTCTAATTCCAGACATCGAAATTAAAAAGGAAGTAATTGGTGAAGAGGAAAAGTTGGCTTCACAGCCAGATAGATCAAAAATTAATATATTTAAGAGAATATCGAACAAATCTAAAGAAGATAAGAATGCTCCAGAGGTTGGTCCTGAAAAAATACAAACAATGTCTGACACTATGATCTCAAGATTGCAAAATTCACATGAAAGTGAACCCATTAGAGTAAAAAGTGAAGAATCCCTGATGAACAATAATAATAGTCCTGTAGATTTGTCAAGAGAAATAGATATAAGGTCTCATGAAGTTATTAATATAGATGATGACTCATTAGAGGCACAACCAGCTCCACAATCAAGAGCACTACCTCTTGAACATAGACCTAGTGGATTGTCTATCAACAAGTCACTGCAAATACCATTTCCCAAAGAAGTACCTAGTGTCAGTCCAAAAATAAAGAAAGAAAAGAAGCATAAAGATAAAAAAGATAAGGCGGCAAAATTAGAAGCAAAATTAAAGAAACAACAACAACAGTTAGCATTTGAAATGGTGCAAATGGCAGAGAAAAAGAAAATGAAACTTGCAAACGAAAAGACGCCAAAATCAAGTAGGCCAAAGAATGAATCAAAACTGTCACAAATGCCACCTGGATTCCCATTTTTCCACACTATGCCACCGGGACGAGGTTTAATGCCAGGACCAGGTTTAATACCAAATCCTGGATTAATACCTGGTGGTGATTTTCTTGCTGGTTTAGCCAATAATCCAGCTTTAAGAGGTTTACAACCAAATATGATTGGTAATCCCTTTGCGATGAGCGGTGGCTCTCCACTTATACCAGGACCTAGTTTTCTACCTGGTGGTCTTGGTCCAGGTATACCGAACCATCTTATGCAAATGGGCAACTTCCCTCATTCATCTCGGTCATCATCTGTGAAAATACCACCCATGCTCCGTCGTCCTAGTCTGGAAGTCATACCCGTAGAAAATGAAGAGGAAAGATTAATGCGCAAGTCACCTATGATGGGTCGCGAAAAAGACCGTCACGATAAGCACAAATCTCCAACCATTCCAAATATTTTACAGAAACAGAAATCAAAATCAAGTAAAGATCATAAGTCAAGTATATATAAAATGCCTCCTGTACAGCCTGATATCACAATTGAATTAAATCCACCTAAAGTTGAACCTGTTCGATCTGAACCACCAAGAGAGCCTCCACCACCACCTAGACTACCTTCGCCAGAACCAAAACCACCTACTCCAATCCCTGAACCTGTTCCCGTCAGGGAACCGGAGTTACATAAAGTTAATCCTCCAGACATTTCTCAAACCAAGGAAATAGACAATTTAGAAAAGAAAAAAGATAAGTCACATAAAAAAGAAAAAAGAGATAAAGATGGACTAAAAATGAAAAAGAAAAAAGATAAGAAGGATAAAAATAAAGACAAGTCCGAGAAGAAAAAAGAAAAAGACGAGAGACAAGAAATCAAAGATAGAATAAAAAAAGAAAAGAAAGAGAAAAAGAAAGAAAAGTCAGCAGATGGCTTGGTACCTAAGCTAACGTTAAAAATAGGTTCTTCCAACTCGAATTCACCAATGCCGCCGAGTTCGCCTGATATGTTTAAGTTAAATATAAAGCCTGTTGTAAAAAAAGAAGACGATGATTCTTCGCCCGTTAAAGATGAGTCCGTATCTCGTGAACACAGTAGGTCTCCAGAGTTAGCGCAAATATCAGCATTAGTAACGAGACCGCCCGCCAAACAAAAGCATTCTAAGCATAATCACACAGCAGAATCGGAAGCGCAAGTATCATCGCCGCCTGGTTCACCCTCTCGGAAGAATCGTCCTCCATCTTCCAACAAATACAGGAGAATACTTATCAAACCTATAGCCAAGAAAGGTCAAGGTGAAAGTTACGAAGAAGATGATGCATCTATTTCAGAAGATCCACCGCCGTCTGCTCCCACACCTGCACCTGCGCCCGTAGTAAAACCTACAGGGCCTTTACCAACTCCTTTCTATTTAGACGAGCATGGTAATAAGGTTTGGGTTTGCCCAGCGTGTGGCCAACCTGACAACGGCTCCCCCATGATAGGTTGTGACGGATGCGACGGTTGGTACCATTGGATATGTGTCGGAATAACGGAAGAACCGGGTGCAACGGAAGATTGGTTCTGCAAATCGTGTCGTGCTAAACGCGCCGCCATGGTCCTCGTCGGCGTCACATCCGGCAAAAAGCGCGGCCGGAAACCGAAAGGGGAAAAAATCAGAGACTGTCATTGACTGTCGGACTTTTTGCTGTCACTGAGATTAGTTTTAATTTTTCCGTTCGATAGACGTGAGTGAATGGATTGCGAATATTGTTAATGGAATATTGTTGAATGATATCATGCTGATACGTTTTCATCGTTTATAATGTTATCATAGGCTAGAATTAAGTATAGATAATAATTGAATATTGACATAAAATGTTGAACATAAAATAGTATAGGTACATGTATTAATTACCATAATTTTAATTATTTTTGTTAAATTTTCTTATTTCTCGTTCGCTCGGTTAGATCAAGTTTAATGAGAATGCGGGCGTGTTGTACACATCTCGCGTGTAAACATAGAGTTAATATAAGATTCTTTTTATATTGTACAAAAAACTGAATTTACTTAAGAAATTGGTGATGTATAAAGTAATGTAGTGAATATTTAAATAAACAGAAAGAAGGCTGGATGTATGTTCAGCTGATATTTGAATATTTTCATATTATAATTTTAATATAACCCTGTTTTTCTTTTTGTTGAAGTTGTTCCTTTTATGTACAGGGCTAGCACTATCGCAATACCCTCTTACAGAGCGCGTTCGATACGCGCTTGAGATAACGGTCGTAGCGCGCAGGTGCTCGTCCTAACTGAAAGTACTTGAGGGGAGGTAAATGTAAAAATTTTTGATTTCAGCCAGTGGCCAATTAAATATATTGGGTACTCGAAATTGTAGTAAATTATTTAAATCCTCCTCGTCATGCGGAACAAAAACTACCATTTAACAGAAATTATTTATTTTATAAAGTGCGTTACATATTTAAAGCGATTATTTATCAAAGAAATGCAATAAATTATGTACTGAATTTTATTGTTTGCAATTGATTCCAGATTTTCTGGTTGATTAAATTTTAATGGTTGCCAAGTTATTATTATTTTTTTTTAGACTTTATTAAATCCTATTCCAAATATCGTAAAAATTAAAAAAAAAACCTTTAAGACTTAGAGGTAATCTATTTATTTCATATACACTGACTAAAAAACTCAACAAACTACATCTAAAATGGCTTAATTTTTAGTGGGGCTAGCTCCTGATGGTATGCTCTCTGGAGGAGGGGTGGAAGGTTGCTTCTCTTTGTTCCAATCCTTTAAACCTTCTGGTAAAGTAGTATCTTCCTCAAATGATCCAGTTCCCTCGACAAATTCTTCATAAGTACTCTTTTCTGGGAATGGTCTAGGACCCAAAAGTTCGATCATGTCATCTCTGCTCAAAATTTCCTGCTTCAAAAGTCTTTCGGCGACTTTCTCGATATTCGCCTTGTGTTTCATCAACAACTCCGTAGTATGTTTGTGCGCTGTGTTGATTAGATCTCTAACTTCAGAATCAATTAATTCAGCGGTTTTTTCTGAATACGGTTTGTCTATGACCATTTCACCGGGTTGAGGCATTTCAAATGACACATTACCAACTTTAGCATTCATACCGTAGTGTACGATTTGGGCGTAGGCACTTTGGGTAATCTTTTTCAAGTCATCTTGAGCTCCAGTAGTGATTCTGCCAAAAAAGATTTCTTCACTGACTCTTCCTCCAAGTGTCATACACATTCTATCAAAGAGCTGTTCTTTGCTGTACAAATACTGTTCTTTGGGAAGGTACTGGGCATAACCCAGGCCTTTGCCCCTAGGTATGATTGAAACCTTTAATAATGGGTCTGCATGTTGTAAGAACCAGCCAGCAACAGCATGCCCTGCTTCATGATAAGCCACAATCTTCCTTTCATCTGGTTGGAGGACATTGGATTTCTTTTCCATTCCAGCCACTACTCTTTCTATAGCTTGTTCAAAGTTTTTCATTGTAATATCATTAGCTAGTTCCCGAGCGGCAATGAGTGCAGCCTCATTACATACATTAGCTATGTCTGCACCAGTGAAACCTGAAAATAGACATAATTTTTTGTATTTTAAAAAGTGTAATTATTTTAAATATGTAATTTATTTTTTATGTGTAAAAATAAGGTGGTGGGTGAATATATTTATAAACATGTATATAATATATTTTTTATACATAAATAAACTTTTGCTACAATCTAGACTAATGTAAGAACAACATAAAAATTAAATATTTATAATTTTAGAATCTGCCTTTGGCTTTACTTTTATAAATTTTCAATTTTTTTACAACCTCCATTCATAATTAATTCATGCAATATATGGTTGTATAGCATGGAGTAATGTAGATCTAACTTTAACTCAACTCATCAAATTAATATAAACTTAATTATTTTTAAAACAGTCTGTTAACTGTACAATAAAGGAAATCCTACGAAAATCTGGCAAGCAGTTTTCATTTTACTATTAATTAGTTATTAATTAATACATTACAAACCTGGAGTTAATGCAGCCATTTTACGTGCTAAGTTCTGTTTGTTTAATGTGGTCTTCAGTGGGGCTAAATGAACTTTGAATATGGAGGCTCTTCCTTTAATATCTGGGGCTGGTACAAATATTTGCCTATCAAATCTACCAGGTCTTAATAAGGCTTTATCTAAAATATCTACTCTGTTAGTAGCGGCCAGTACTACAACATTAGTTGTCGTATTAAACCCATCCATTTCAACTAGAAGTTGATTGAGAGTATTTTCTTGTTCAGAATGCCCTCCAAAACTTCGACCTCCCCTCTTTCTTCCAACAGCATCTATTTCATCAATAAATAGTATACAAGGTGCATGCTTGCGAGCCATAGAAAACATATCTCTAACTCTAGATGGACCTACACCAACAAACATTTCCAAAAATTCAGATCCTGACACTGTAAGGAAAGGAACATTTGCTTCTCCAGCTGTAGCTTTGGCCAGGAGAGTCTTACCAGTACCAGGTGGTCCAGTTAATAAGGCTCCTTTAGGAATTTTAGCTCCTAAATCAATATACTGTTGTGGGTTTTTCAAAAAGTTCACAAACTCCATAATCTCAATTTTAGCCTCTTCACAACCAGCAACATCTTGGAATTTGACACCTATATCTGTTGGGTTAATCAGTTTTGCAGTAGACTCCATAACCCCACCAAAAAGACCACCACCTTTACGACCACCCCTTCCCATCATATCTGCCGATCTTCTCATCATATATATTAAAAATCCAATTATTAATAAGGTTGGCAACATCCCTGTCAAGCTAGCAGCTTCTACCTCAGTCTTATAAATTACTGGGACAAAATTAGGTGGATCCACATTTATTTCAATTTGTGCATTTTCTAAATTTCTCTCAAATGAGTCAACACTGCCAATAGCAAACCATATTATCTTTCCTTCAAGTGCAGAACCCTGTAATCTCACTCTAACCCATTTTTTATTTATAACTTCTAGTTTTTCAACAAGACCCTTGTTAAGATATAAATTAACAAAATCTCGCCAACTTATTTCTCTATATCTTAGTTCAAAGTAGGCTATTGAGGCTAATAAAGTTACGACACCTAAAGCACCGAACATCATCCATTTTTCCTTATCTTGACCTTCATATCCACCGCGGCCTGGGCCTCTACCACCTCCAGCAGAGCTTGAGAACATATTCATATTCCATTTATCTTGCGGCGAACTTGGTTTCGGCGGTGGCGGCGAACTCTTTGAAGGTGGTGGTGATGCATCTGATTCAGGCGTTTTCGCCTGTTTTGGACTACCTCCAGGTTGAAAATATTTTTCGAACCCTTTAGGAGGTTTCTTACAAAATTCATACCATTGATTCAATACAGAATCTAAAGCAGGAACTCCAACTGGCTGCAGTTTGTGTCCATTGAAATGAAGTTTAGCTAACTGTGATTGCGTTAATCTAAGTCCTTTCCACATGCTGTTAGGCTGTGTATATTATTTACAGCAGCTATTTTTTTTAATAATGTTCCAGATAGATGTGTTATTATGTCACAAGTATTCATCTATGGTCACAATAAATTGTCGGGAACTACATATGTCTCCTCAAAAATATGGTTAAAAATATTTGTCAAAATTGTTAATCATAGATTAGTGTTGCACAAGAAAAGTTAATATCTCGTCACATCTACAAATACAATATTGGAAGATGTGAACAGCAAAGTTAGAGTTTTAATGAATTTATTATAAACAATTTAATGAATTGGAATGTTAAAACAAAATAAATTTTTGTTTATTTGTCGTTTTAGGCCGGCCGCACATGTACGGAATTCCGATTCGGAATTCCTGATCACGATTCCTGATTCGGAATTCCGGAAGACTAGCGTAGACGTTAGGTTTTTTGTATTAGGAATTTTACTACTGGCAGTAGGTAGAGTAGTGATGTTGGCAGTGAAATAAAATATCGATATATCGACGTATATGTATATATTTATTAAAATATCTATATTTATTAGAATATCAATATCGACCTCGATATCACGAGGAAAAAATAACACTATATCGGTCAAATTTTCCTCGATTTTCGGTTTCAAAATAATAATGTATTTAGTTCAAAAAAGCTATATATATATATATATACATATTTCGTTCCGATACATCGATATATCGATTCATCGATATTCATCGATCGACAAAATATTCAATATCGAAAACCGTATCAAAAACGTTTTTTTTTTATTTATTAGCGGAATATTTAACAGAATTTATAAAGCCGTAAAAGATAGGAACGGACGGAAAAAAAATTACTGTATTGTCTATGACTACTATGTTTTTTATAATCTAGTAAACTAATACTTAAAAATAACTTCGTTTTTATTAAAATTCTCATGCAATAAAATAATGTGCATTTTATATAAAAAATAGTATTATCTTTCATTGAGCCAGACTGAACTAAATACATTATTTTAATTTTAGACGTTTTAAAGCCGTTAAATACTTGTTACAAACAGTGCCTACCCTACCCATTACTATTATCAAATATTCGCGTAAATCTAAGAAAGTATTAAATACATTATTATTTTAAAACTAAAAATCTATGAAAATTTGGTCGATATATAGATATTTTTTCCTTGGGATATCGAGGTCAATATTGATATTTTAATAAATATCAATACATCGATATATTGATATTTTTTTCACTGCCTACATCCCTATTCTGACGGAAAATTTCCGTGCGTGTGCGGCGGATCAGCAAAAATTAATGCGAGCGCTGCATTCGGGATGACGTCATTCGGCTTTTTCCGTTCTGAATACCCGAACGCACGGTTTGTTTCCGAAACGAACGTCAGGTTTTTTTTCCGAACGGAAAATGTACGAACGTATGCGCCTAGTCGAACAATTTGTATGTAAGGCATGCATTCGGGTCTCCGAATCTGAATTCCGAATCAGGAATTCCGAATCGGAATTCCGTACATGTGCGGCCGGCCTTAGATGATAATAAATGATTAAGAGCTTTACAGAAATTCTAATAAAAATCTTATAAATTAGTCTGTGGTCAAGCTATTTAATCTGTGCTATTTTAAAAATAGGGACGTGATACCTAAATATCTAAGTACAAATCGCAGATTAAGGAGACTAGTATAAATAAGATATAGTTACAGAGAAATGTTATCAAAAGACTTCTTTTTTACAAGTTAACTTTAAATAATTAAATATTTTACGTAAATAACAATACAATCTAAGTTAAAAATTTTAATTATTTGCTTGAATTTCACTTTTTAGCGATATATACAGGGTGTCCCTTTAATCGTAGTCCAAATAAAAAGTAAGATTGTGCTCTATGAGAAAAGTCAAAAAAATAGTAAAACTTTTACAGTTTTCAAGATTTTCTGATTTTCATGATTTTATTCTAAATGTCCACCCCCTGACCTGATACATGCCCGACACCTTCTAATAAAAGAACGTAATTTCATAAGCAGCGGTGTGGATATGCGCACGCAGCTCTTCGAAAACAATCCGCTTATTGTACACAATCTTTTAGGCATCCCTAGTAAAAAAAGTCCAAAGGATTTAAGTCGGGAGACCGTGCAGGCCACAAAATAGGTCCTAGGTGTCCAATCCACCTTCGTCGGTAATTTTCGTTTAAAAAGTTTCTCACTCGTATGGCGTAATGCGCTGGAGAGCCATCATTTTGCAGCCACATTCTTCTGCGTGTTTCTAGTTTCTACTATCCCCCCTTTTTAAATGTGGATTTTCCAACTGCCAGCTGTGTAAATTGTGCAGGTTAAAATATTCATCTTTGCGACAAAAAGATTCATCGCTCCATAAAATAGTATCAAACCAACCCTCGCCTTCACTTATTTTTCGTAGCATTCTTCTGCAAAAAATAATTCTAGCTCGATAATCTCGAGGCTGGAGACTTGTGAGCCGTTCTATGACCCGTACTGAAATAGACGGATCTGTTTCTCTCTTCTCTAAAACTTCGTCCTCACCATCTAACCTGGGTCTTCCTTCACGAACGCCACCAACACCTTGTCCAGGAAACCTACCTTCGGTGAAGAAATTGTGTACGTACATTCATTCTATTCGTCATATCATTAGTGTATTTATAAATTTATTAACTTGAAAACTTGTTTTGTTGTTAGTTTTGGTTCCATTTGGAAATATCTAAGTTTTACAATATTTTGAGATTTACTGCAAAAATCAGATCAAAAACTTTTATCGAAAAATTATGATCTTTGGCAATGAAATAGCAATAACTTTTTTGGTTTATTGAATTTTGTTCTTTGTTTACTTTATTTTAAATCGTCATTCATTGCACTTTTTTTTAAGCTAATGAGCATCAAAGATGTAGTACTTTTTTTAACATCACAGTATTTTAAACTTGGATGAAAAATATTGTCTCATTGAAATTTGCAACATTAATATTTTTTCTAAAGAAACTGTTCATGTTGTTGGGAAACTGCGATAGACATCCAGTTACACTTTAGTCAGACATAATATTCAATAAAAAAAATACATTTTTGCTATTTCAATAAACTAGACGTATTAAGGTAATAAATTTTCAATAAAATCATAAAAATCAGGAAATCTTGAAAACTGTAAAAGTTTTACTAAAAATTTTTTGGCTTCTCTCATAGGGCACGATCTCATCTCTTGCCACTGTTCGTTTTGACTATTATTAACGGGACACTCTGTACATAAGGCTAAAAAGTGAAGTTTTGTATAAAACAAGTATTTTAATTAACATAAGAAGCACTGTGATGCTGTGAAATATTTAATTAACTAGGTAAGCAATAGGTGTTAATTTATTATTATTGATTAATATTTTTCCTATATTTCGTAAATTCTAAATGTCATCGAATATCGAAAAGTTATAAAAAATCGATATTACCAGAACAAATATTGTAACAAGTCACCACTACTTATAGACTAGTATAAAAAATTTGTGGACATCTGTCCAAGTAAATAAAAGAAGTTCATTTCAGTTTTGTACCGTTGGTACACTTTAACAATAATGGTTTAGTATTTCACGTGTACAAAACTAATTTTAAGTGAATTCACTCCTTTAAATATAGCTAACAGTACGTTTAATTAAAATAAGTATAACGTGATGGATCAAGAAAAGCCTGGCTGTAGTGTAAACCATGGGAAACGGACTCGACCTTTGTTACTGCAACCGAGCCCAAAGATCGCAAGAGTGGCTGCGTATGCCAGTTCAACTTCGAGTTCTGTGCTCAAGAATTCCAAAAAATTAAGTTTAAACAGTAGGAAAAGTAAAATATCTTATAACAAAAGTGATGTACCAGCACCAGGGACTCCTGTGCCAGACAAACACGTTCGAAAGGCTGGCCCTTATTTATTAGGACCTAAATTAGGACCTAGTCCTGTTAAAAGCATAGTGCAGTGTTTAGCTCGTAAGGAAAAGACTGATGACTATTACCAAATAAAAATTTTAACCCTTCGAACTGAAGGTCAAGCTGAAACTCAGGATGACCGACAAGGGAAAATGCTTTTGCACACTGAGTATTCATTGTTGTCCCTATTGAAGGACCAAGATGGAGTTATTCATCATCATGGGTTATTCAAGGTATAAATATAAATGTGCATTAACTATTTTATACCAGTTTTACCAAACAAAATCTTGTTCTTATGATCATTTTATAAATACATGTTGAAAGTGTAGTTCATTTTTATTATTTTCATTTAAATTAATTTTATAAAAATAATTATTAACAAACTAATTTTATGAAAATATTAATTTTCAGGATCATGCATTAGAAGAAGTACCTAACCCAAATGGCCCTGGCTTTGTATACACGGGCCGAGTAAGGCAAAGGCTGTTTCTAGTATTAGATTCTGTGACTGCACATCAATTTAGTGAAAAAGGCAGTGAACTTATAAACTTGCAACAATATGTTACTAAAGTAAAAAAAGTACCAGAAAAGGAAGCTATATTAATATTTTATGACATTGTCCGAGTTGTGGCTAATTTGCATAAGGTAATAAATTATTCAATTCATTATTTTGTCATTATCTATATATAAGCTAACTAATATTATTATCTTAAATGATTGGCTGTATTTTAATGTAATAATTTTAAAAATTATTTTAATGAGTATTATAGTTAAATACAGCAATATTATTTATTTAATTTTAGCTGTTATTGTTATAATTATTAATTTTTTTTTTCTTAAAAACTTTATTAATTAATAATATTATTTAATGTAGCTATTACTATAATATGTATAATCGCAAGAAATATTAAAAATATTAATTATTTATTTGAGCAATATTATTGTTTTAATATAATAATAATAAATGTTACCATTAAGTAAAAAATTTAAATTTTTTGAATTTTGAGTAGACAATTATATGTTCTAATATTTACTCTACTCTGTGGGGTTTTACAAAGTGTTTTAGCAATGAAAATATTTAAAACAAAAATTTATTTTTTTATTTTTAGAGAAACATAGTGCATAGAGACTTAAAACTTGGCAATATAGTACTAAATCAAAGAACTGGAAGGGTTGTTTTAACAAACTTCTGTCTTGGAACTCATTTAGGCAGTGATAGAGATTTATTGAAAGATCAAAGAGGTAAGATATTTAATGCACACCTATATCTATATGTATATTAAAAAAAAAAAATTAAAAAAAAAACGAAAAAATTATATTACTCATATTAGGAATGTAACTTAAGTCAAAACCTTAGTTTAAGCCCATTCAGCATATTTAACTTCAAAGAAAGCTACTTATAAAATTTATAGCAAGTTTCATTTTAATCTGCCAAGTAATATTAAGACAGTACTTGGGCGACCAAGCTTTATTTGGCATAGGTGCTCGTTCATTAGATTCAAGGGCGGCAATGCAAGTACTATAAATATTTATGAGATGGCAGAAAAATGTACTAGTAAATTTTTTTATTGACTTATTTTTTGGAAAATAAAAAGCATTTTTGATAACGCGAAGAAATTATTTTCTCACAAGTGCCTCTAGTGTATTTACACTGCTGGTAATCACTAAGAAAATTTTTTTTGAAATTTGAGATTCACTCCTAAACTAAAGGGATGTAATATAGTTGCAGCATTTGCTTGGGAAGTTAGCAAATTCTCCACAGAAATCAACATATAATGTTTTATAATTTTATTCCAGGATCTCCAGCCTATATATCACCAGATGTCTTAATGTGTAAGCCATATCTCGGCAAGCCATCGGACATGTGGGCTTTGGGAGTGGTTCTCTACACAATGTTGTATGGACAGTTCCCCTTCTGTGATACAAGTCTTGCACAACTGTTTAGTAGAATACAGGCAGCCAATTATAATATACCTCCGTAAGTTTTATATGGTAACATGGAACATATGTAAAGAAATAAACATATTAATATGTATGATTTAATTAAGGTTTTTTTGCTGATATTAAATAACATATTATACACTAGCGACTCACCCTCGCTTCGCTTCGGGTACGTGCCTAGACATAAACATCTATCCCACGGGAACAGTACATTTTTCCGGGATGATATATAGTCTATAGCCTTCCTCAATAAATGAGCTATCTCATGCAAAATAGTGCATCATATACATAATATACTAGCGGCTGACCCTCGCTTCGCTCGGGTTCGCCTCTAGGAAAACAAAAACCTATCTTAGTACGTTTTTCGGGGATAAAAAGTAGCCTATGTGTTATTCCAGACTATAATCTATTTCTGTGCCAAATTTCATCGAGATCTGTTCAGCCGTTCTGGCGTGAAAGAGTAACAAACATCCATACTCACAAACTTTAACATTTATAATATTAATACGGATATACCTATATAGTCTATCTATTTCATACTAACAGTTGAATTTTAAAATATCTTTTCAGAGATGGCAATTCAGTGCAAGTAACAGATAACACGGTGTTTCTAATTCAGAGATTACTGGTTAAAGATCCAAAACACAGATTACTGGCAGACGAGGTATGTACTGTTTTTTACATATTTTTTTTTGATTATGTAGATTGCCACAGGTTCTATTCCCGGATGCAAATACTTGTATTAATGATAAAGGTGGGTTATAGTAAAATTAATGGACTCGGAATGTGGATTCGGATAATCTGTCCGTCAACGGATATTTTCTCCTTACCTTTAAGAAATATGTAGAATATGTAGATAAAGTGAGATGAATTGTTTTGAATTTCGAAAAGACTAATAGGGTCTCACAAATAATATCGAACAGTGGTTTGTTCAAACAACCAATACTTGTTGTACTTTGCAGTAGAGTTTATTTTCCTTTATTTTAAAAACTAAACTTAATTTTTAAGATTTATAATCATACTTGCGAGTCACCTTCGCTTCTCGTTCTTCCCTAGTGAAAAACAAAGATCTATCCCACGGGAACTTTTTTGATTTTTAATTTTCGGGATAAAAAGTGTCCTATGTACTATTTCAAACTATAATCTATCTCTGTGTCAAATTTCATCTAGATCCGTTCAGCCGTTCTAGGGTGCTTAGGGTGCTTGAGTAACAAACATCTACAGTACGAGACATGGTCTTGGTGCATGTGTCTTAGAATTAAAATTCCCATAATGTATGGTCCCATATGAATATATACTCGCCTATTAACATTATTGATCAAAAATATCTCATTTCAATTTTTTTCACTTATTTGATTATCAAGGGCTTATTAAATTATGATTTCAAAGGCTTAATTTCACAATCACCATCTAATTTTACTCTTAGTTATACATATGTACTTATTGAGTGTTTTGCTATAAAAATAATGAAATGACAACACTTTTCCAGGTCTTAGATCAGTTATCAAGCATTATAGCGAGCTATGTAATAATACCAAATCCCCCCGAAGACTTGCAAGTAGTGCCTGATGTGCCATTGCATGAGGAGAAAGAAAAATCAACAACGAACGGTTCAAGTGAAATAGAGAGGAAGCCATTTTTAAATATACCTGATAGTGTGGAAAGAACACCTAATGCTAATGTAAGCTTAAGTCAATTTATATTACATTACTATTATAATTGTAACTGCCTTAGTGGTGTAGTGGCTAGCATGTACGTCCGCAGATCCGGTTGTCCTGGGTTCGAGTCCTGAATCGGGCCAAGTTCAGTTATTGAGTATTTTTGTCAAGAAATTTTTAGTAACAGCCCGGAGTTGGGATGTTGGCGGTGTTTCACTCCCGTGTATCGGAGCACGTAAAGCAGTCAGTCCTGCGCCTTAACCCTCACCGGTCGTGTCTCGTGTGGTCCCACTGGAGTATGAGAGTGACAGGAATAGAGAGTGCACTTGTGTCTGCGCTCTCTCTCACACGCGCTGCACTATAATATCTCCTGCGCAGTTGCTAGTCTCAATGAGATTGGCCGCCGCGTCCGGAATGACGACGAATTAATTATTATTATAATTGTGAAAGGTTGGATATTTTGGTCGAGATATATTTTTCAATTTTTTAACATTTTCTATGTTGTCTCTGTCATATATAATCATTCTATATTTCCAGGGGATAGACTTTTTTTTAATTTTTCTGTAATATCTACCGTCTTTGTTACAGGAAGAGCTGGGCGTATTCTGTGTACCGCTACCAGATTTCCTAGCACTGAATTTCCCGTCACCAACTCGCGTCTCTCAAAACAGCATCTTGGTCCATCCGACCATAGATAACAATCAAAATCAACGACAAATAACCGTACACAGAATAGGCAGAGACGCGCGACCGTTGCTACCCTGCGAGATAACCCGTTACCAGCACATGTTCACAAATAGACCAGATACAAGAGTGCAAAACTTCGTACCAGAGACAAGAACTGAAAATTCTAGACTTAGAAGCTTAGCACAACGAATCCCTAGACTTAACCCTGTAGCGACCACTTCGAATCCCGACTTTAGAGTCATACCATGGTCTGAAAGACCTAGGATAGACAGGTTAGAACAAGATTACGTTTTGCGTTTGCCGGTCTTAGATATTACTAGAATGAATAATAGAATAATGAATCCTGCCCCAATACATTCGGTTAACCCTGAATCTGTTGTAAATAACCCTCGGCCGCCCAACGATAATTCGGAACTGGAATACAATTAGTGAGATAAGTTGCTAACTTCACGTTTTTCATGGGTTAGTTTGTTTTTTTTTTATTATATTACTTTTATTAAATTAGATTTGAATGTAAGTTGTAATGAGTGTTTTTTGAAAAAAGGTAAGCCGAGTTATAAGTCATTTTAAATGTAAATAAAAATTTCCATCTTTAAGTTCGTTTTTTTTGAAATTTATATGGGACCAACTTCAAGGTTTAAAATTGTTCATTTAAGTCACCTTTCAAAAAAAAAACTAAATTAAAATCGGTTAATCAGTTTGGGCGCTACGATGCCACAGACAGACACACAGATGCACACGACGAACTTATTGACCCCTTCTTTTGTGTTGGGGGTTAAAAAGACACCATGAACATATTTCACGTTTACTTGTATTAAGTATCTTATCTATTTGATAGATAGGATAGAGAGATAGTGAATGTAATGTTTTTTTTTTACATAAAACATCATTTTTCATAGATTTTTTTTCATAATCTGTATTATTTTCAAAAAGGATGGACTGATTTTGAGAGGACTTTTAGGATAGCAAATGGGCTTCTTTAGCAAGTGATATAATTTTTATGTAATATGAGCGAAGAAAGACGGCATAGCTAGTTTAGAATTAATCTATTCAATTCTTCTTTAAAATTCGACAATAATAATTGAATATTACTTCTAATGGATTGGACACGCTTATCTCGAAATGAACCATATATTTTATAAGATGGCGATTATGTTACGTTTAATTAAATGGTAGTGTTTTAAAATATAATTTTATTATGCAAAGTTAAAAAATACAATTTTTAACGTAAATAGCACAATTTTACGTAATGAGATGTTAGTATTAATTAATTATTATTTAAGAAGTACTGAATGGGTGATAATTTACTTGAGTTTTTTTTTTATTAATAAATTAATAAATTTAAAATGGGTGAAAAAATTAACATAATCTCATATATATACATAGTCTCACCCATATGTTAGTTAATGTGGAATCTTCGCTAACGAAAAAGCTACAATGTATTGTCGCCATTTTTATATAATTTATTCTGCTAATAGAATGTCAATATATCGACATTGAATGGCTTTATGATACAATTCAATATTTTTTTAATTTATAGTTCACCTTTAGTGTTGGTGAATTTTGATATAGGTGTGTCTAATAAAAATAATTTTAGAGCGGTTGAAGTTGGCAGCTTATTATAGGATCATTGTTGTAATTTTTTTTTAATTTTGACAAAGGGTTTTTTTTATATTTTTTGTTTTATTTTTTTTATTTGCATTTAAAATAAGTGCACTTAATTTCATTATTATCGTATTTACTCTGCAGTTCAGTACATACTAAAAAATATTAAAATTGTAATTTTGACATTTTTATTATTAAATTTAAAAAGGCAGATTTTTTAAATGTCATATTTTCTTCGGCTAAATTATAATCTGTTAATTGAATTATTTATATATGCAATGGTTATTATTCATATATCTATGTTATTTTTTATTATAATTTATTTTTATCTGACGATTAAAAAATCAATTTTTGATATAATATGCACATTATGATGAATATTTCATGCTAAATACAATTATTATTGAATTAAAACATTTTAAAATTTTAATAAATATATCAATTTTAACTATAATATGTATTGATATATAAAAAGATACATACACAGTTGCTAACAAATATCTCTTCAAAAAGTGGCGCCGTAAGTGACGTTAAGTCAAACTAAATGTATTCATATATTCAGCCCTTTTTAACCACTGCTGGGCGCGGGCCTCCCTTCAATACACCCTCGTATCAGGCCATAGTCCACCACGCTGGCCAAGTGCGGGTTGGCGGACTTCACATGTCTTTCGAAAACTTGTTAGGTTTTCTCAGACATGCAGGTTTCCTCACGATGTTTTCCTTCACCGTAAGGCAATTAAATAATAAAACCTAAAAATCGTAAGTTCTGATTATTTGAACATACGCACAACATAAAAGTATTTTTTTTAACAAAACAATTCGTCTTTCAAAAAGCAATGGCCGTCGGGAGTCAAGGAGAATGTAAGCTACATAGAGTAGAATCGTTATTATACAGGGTGGATTTTTTGATACGGGACACTAAGGGCAGGTAGGTTGGCCTCAAAGAGTCCTTTGATCACATTAAGAAAGAAGACCGTTTGGCAACAAAGAATATTTCGAATTGATTAATCGTTTTTCCGTACAAAATGTATGGGAAAAGTTTTTAGCGATTTCTGTCATTTCTGGTACTCATACCTTCAATGGTCCCATAGACTCTTTTGATCCCTACATGAAATAGGATCGATAGAGGTAAAATTTTTTTTAGTATTTTAGCATTTTTTACGCTGACTGTACATTTTTTTCAAAATCTATGAATGTAGTTCAGAATATCTCAAAAAGTTATGGATGGTCTCCTAGAAACGTTTCCTGTAACTATAACAGTTAAGGTACCTGCCCTTACTGTCCCGTCTCAAAAATCCACCCTGATTTTTTTTTATTTTCTAATATTGCAATTTAGATAGTATTGCTGTGAAAATTCCTTTTATCATTAGGAATATTTATTAAGCTTATTGTAATGTAAATTAAACTAAATAGTACATATATTTCTTCCAAAATATTAAAATATTTTCATCCTTTTTTAAAGTTCTATATGTAATTTTTTTTGTGCGCTCATTTATTGAGGACACTTTGGAGATGCTGACTGTGTATATTCAGTTTTTGTATATCAATAGTAAAATCACTTTTACCTTGAATATAAAGCAATATTACAAATTTATTTTGTATGAGTACTTTGAAAAATAAAAGATGTCTCTATATCTTTTACATTTGAATGTAAAATTTACTGCATCAATTGGTCATTAACGTACTTACGTATGGTATAAAATATTTTTTTATTAACGAATTAATGAGATATATATATAAACGAAATAAAATAATCTAAAACTGTAAATAATTTTAAGTTCATGTAAATTACACTTTGTATAACTTTATAAATTTTCGCGTTCCATAATTATATAATAATTATTACACTACGGGTCTTAAACGCGTGAATTCTAACACGCGAACTAACGCTATATTACACTAACGAATTCACGCGTTTAAGTCCCGTAGTGTAGTTATTATATAATTACACATTGTAATGCTTGGGAGTATTTTAAATAACCGAATGTTATAGTTGATATCGTATTACAACCAATATTCTCACATACAGACAGTTTTTATATTTTAATATTAATAATTTTAAAAGCTGAAAGCGTTTGTGTTGGTTATTCCATTTTTAGGGTTAAGTATCATAAAGTAAAAACCATTAGGAACCATTAGTGTCCCATTTTAGTCATGTCAGACTAGCTTTGTTAATTTTTTTTACTTAAAACGGTTGTGGAGGAATACTAGGATATAAATAATACAACGTGTGTATTTTATTGAAAATGATTAATTCAATTATAGTATGCGAAATAAAATGTTCAAAAATCTTGATGTAGTTTTAGTTGATACTTTCTTAGATTTACGCGAATGTTTAACATTTGAAATAAAACTTATCTTTTCGGATTGACTGTCAGTCTTTCGTAACCATGATGGCTGTCAGGAACCAAAAATCAAAATATATCGAAGATTTTTTTTTCAAAAGATAGTTTTATTTAAAATGTAGTTCTAGTTTTTTAATTAAACAAAAAGGGGATTCAAATGTTATTCGCTCTTACCTATAATTTATGTTTTTTTCATTATCGCATCGAAAATTTACCTTCTATATATTATATAAAAAAATCCCCCATAAGAAAATCATCGCCTTTAAAAGTATAGTGCTAAAGGATAATAATTATATGAGGAAGCCAATTTTTAGTATCGAATTAGTAGTTTTACAGATTATTCCTACATTCAAACTTACAAATTTCAATTTTTTATAATCTTAGTGGCCATTTTGTTCTGAATTTTTAATTTTACATGATATTTATATTGTTTTTATGATAATATGGAAATCCGATATCAACTGAACTATTCGTGAAAACTTTGCTAGTTATATATGTATGTATAAAAATTGTTTATATTTTTTCTATTTATAGGTAATGGTTATTCAAATATTTACCTCTTAGTTTTAGAATTATTTTATCAATCTAATTATTATTATTTGTGTCATACGAACTTAGGTGAAATGGAATATGTGTGATGTTTCAAAATTTCAAATTTGTCACTTTACTAGAGGCTCACCTTCGCTTCGCTCGGGTTCGTCTCTAGGTAATTTTTAACGGTTAGTATGGAATAGATAGATTATATTTTATGTATATATATAGGTATGATAAATTGTTGTAGATTGTATTATAATGTGTTTTCCCGTGGGAATAAGATAATGTCGCGCGGTAGAAAATAGCCTATGTCCTGTAACTATCTCCACACAAAATCACGCCAATCCGTCACTCTGTTTCGACCTGAAAGAAGGACAAACAAACAAACAAGCACACTTTCACATTTACATATAATAATATATTATTACCAGCAGTACCCGCGGCTTCGCCCGCGTTCAAACTAATAAAAAAACAAAATCTTTGACACACTGACAGCAGCGCCACCTACCGGGTCCAATTGCATTTTCCAATCCCATTGAAATATACACACAAAATTTCATTCAAATCGGTCCAGCCCTTTAGGAGAAGTAAGGTGACAAACACACGTACAGAAGAATTATATATATTAAGATGAATATGAATAGCAATCCGTAAATAAGAGAAGTTGTATAATTGTACTTATAGCATAATAGGTCAATAATTTAGGCTATTTAATCTTAAATGCCGTGTTTTCGAAGTTTTGGTCTACTAAACATATTTTGTCAGAAAAAAAAAATTGAAAATATCTCATCTCTGAGAAATCTATACTAACCGTCAAAACGTATATACGGACGAACCCGAGTAGAGCGAGGTCAAGTCGCTAGTTCGTTTAAGAAAATTATAACCTTTACAGTGTATTTGCACACGTTTTTTTTAATATTTTTATTATATTATCATAAATGAAAGGGGTCTTAGTACATTATGTTTCGAATGTAAATAATTTACTAATAAAAAATATACAAAAGGTTTCTTTTTCAAAATGAAAAATTATCCCATATTTTTCTTCATCTAATGTTAAGTTTAAGATTATGTATCAATTATACTGATTACTTAAAGTTGTCGTCCATTTTATAATATTTTTTTATACAACTTTCAACAACACATGGGTTATTAAAGGTATTCTCTTTTAACATATTATATATAGAGGTATAAACTTATGAGTTTTTTAAAACACTACTTTTCAACAACCCTGGTTTGATTTTCATGCTTAGATGAAAATAACCTGCTTTCTTTTATTGACAGATTTTTTTGTCACGGCAATCATGGTCACGGGAGAGACTAATGATTGCTGTAAAGCATTCGAAAACATGGTTTTATTTAAAATGTCAAATATTCGCGTAAATCTAAGAAAGTATTATCTGTCTATAAAGGTAGTTTAATTGGAATCTCTACTTCTATATTAATATGATAATTGCGAAATTAAATGTTGGTTTTTTTTTTAGTTATGTAGTTTATTTTTTATTCAACTTTATTAAGCACACGCCATGGGAGAGTAGTTTTCTATAAAAACTTTTAAGTTATAATATAAGCTCTATTACGTTGAAGTTTATACCTCAGTATATTTTCAGCACTGATTTATACTGTATCCGAATTTTTGTTATATCTAATATCAGTTAAGGTATTGTAAGTAGGCAATTTTGTTATATGTTAGATGCATGCGGCTGTATGTAGACTAATAAATTTATTTTAAAAATCCTTGTGTTTTATTGAAACCTAGCTGTGATCTGACAGACGTCATCTTTTCCAAATTTTAATAAATGAGTTTATATAAAATTCCTCTTAAAATAGCACTTTCAGTGTTTCCTCAATTTCCCTAATTTCAATATATTCCGGGTAACCTTTCTAATTTCTTATTTTTTTTTATTTTGTATTGTTTTAAAAGCCTCATTTTGATTATTACGAACATTTTTTTGAATAGTTAAATCTATCAAGCTGTTTTCAAGTGATGTGCTTACAAACGAACAAAATTTTAATTTTATTTAATTGTATATATAACATAAACCTTATATTATGTTTTATTACTTTCAATCTCAAAGGCAAATAGAGTTTTATTAAAATATTTACAAAGCAATTTGAAAGCCAATCAAATGATAAAGCTTTCCAATAGAAGCCCTGAAGGTTGGCTTATCTTTTATTTTGCGTATTACGTGCGTTCTTTTGAGCATTGTTATTCGTTTCATCGTTAGGGGTTACAGCGGGTGCGACGTAGAACGTAAAATAATGGTAAGAACACACTATACTTTCAATTATTTATTTATAGGTACTTTAAAATTAAAAAAAAAACATTCATAGTAAAGAAAACACACACACAAAGTATTTTTTTTTTCAACATACACAAATCGACTCGTGAAATCGTCTAGTTTGATTTTAAATAACATTTATATAGCCATTATGTAACACTCGCGTTATCAAGACGACTGTAATGATGAACGAACTGTTAAAATCGTTAAAGCCATTTAGTAAGTACAAGGGAATTTCATCTAGATCCGTTCAGCCGTTCTGGCGTTATTGAGTAACAAACATCTAAACTTTCACATTTATTATATTTGTAAGACTTATAGTTGCCGTGGGATAGATTTGTTTTTGTTTTTGTCTGAGGGAAAGAAGGGTGAGCCGCTAGTACTAAATAAGTATAAACTCACTATTTTTGCTTTGATTATGATATATAAGAATTTATATTTAATAATAATAATAATTATAATAATTTAATTCAGATATTACATCCATATTTGTTAGTAATAAAACAATTTAGCCTTAAAATACTATGTTAGTGTATAGAATTATTATCAATTAATTAATTTTTATATTTTATATTGAGTTATAATATAAATATCTTAATTTAAATAAAAAATTGAAATAATTTAATACATTATTAATTAGTTCGATTAATTTAATAAAAATATAAAACATAATAATCAATCAATTAATTTAACGTCAATACTAACAATTTATAATAATATTTTTCAGAAAAAATAAATGTGACATACCTTTACATTCTATTGCCAAATCGCAGTTACTCCATTCCGTATTAGCATATTAGGCGGCGCCCGCGGCCCGAGGCGACAGATTTGGATACCGGCTTTTGTCAGCAATATGCTTATACAGGCTGATTTCGTTTCACTTCCACATTTTAAACCAATAAATATTAAACAAATAAAGTAACAGGTATTTCAATTTTTTTTAGTTTTTATTATTATTAATTTGTAAATCTATGTATAACTGAAAAGGTACTGAATTACAGATAAGCAATGAATTAATTGCAAATTTCAGTGTTATTATATATCATAAAATATATTTCGTAAATATACAATGAGTACCCTTTTTCTTTTGCCAATAAGCACTCTTACCATAATATGAAAAGACCACGCATGCACCATGTCGCTTTATCGTATGCTTTGCTGTTCGATACAATCGATATTAAATAATATCGATTGTATCAAACATTCATATTATTGACATCGCCTATCAAACTTAAGAATTTTATTCGGCAAGTGTAGCCCTCAATGTTTTAAATAGAAAATATTTATTCCATAACTCAAAGTCGTTTAACAGCATATTTTAATTTAGTAATAAGCGACCGCCATTTTGCTTGAGTTAAAATAAAAGAAAGCACCCTATATTTATGGCTCACGTATAAAAGATTACGTCGAGGCACAAGCCAGAGCATATATATCATAATACGTCATCAAGTCATAAATTATTTACGCTGCTCTCGCCGTACCTGCTTCCGGTTATTATTGCAATGGAAGTTGAATCGTTTTGTGAAGTCAGCAAAAAATTTGATTTAAATCATATGAAATTTATTGTAATTTCAATATTTTTTGAAATAAAATATATTTATTACAGAAAATATATTTATTTGGAAATAATATTTTTGTAATATAATTGCAAGGGGGTGAAGAGATAAATTATCTATACAGATAAATAAAATTTAAATATCTGTTTGTAATGCCAAAATAGCAGCTTTATACTAAATGCATATGGAATTATATACGGTACTTATAAGAAAAACACAATTTTTAATTTTTTTGTCCGCCTTTCTGTCTGTATGTCTGTATGTTTGTTCCAGCTAATCTCCAAAACGGCTAGACCAATTTTAACGGGACTTTCACTGGCAGATAGCTGATATTATAAGGAGTAACTTCGGCTACTTTTATTTTAGAAAAAGAATTAGGGTTTCGCTCAAAAAAATTAAAACGTACCTAGGGACGAACCCGAGCAAGGCGAGGGTGAGTCGCTTGTATATAATAAAAACAAATGAAAACATATCAGGTCGTGCCCCAATATGAAAAGTATTAAAACAATCACAATAGAACAGTTTATTTCCTTATTTAAAAACGTTGCATCTAAAGATTTACACTCTTGAGAGAGGTGTAGTAGTATCATTCACGTAATGCCGTACGTACATAAATCATGCAAATTACGTAAATGATACAAAAATACATACACTCGAATTAAATATCCTCTATTTTTTGGTGGGTCAAAAATAAAGTAGGTTTTCCACGTACAACGAATTCTCATATAAAATGGGCGTTACTTTAAGTGATTGCGAACTAAAAGAATACATAATATGCGTAGTTGAATAAAAAAAAAAAACATTTTAATTTCAATATTTTTTTAAAATGTTGAAAACAAGTTTAAAATGCTCTAGCCATTATTTATCAGTTATTTTGCTTAAGTTGAGTTGAGCGTAGAGTTTGCTACGTCGTAGACCCTCTACGAATTTTAAGCATAGTAGGATAATAGTTATGAGTCAGTCGTTTTGCTTACTAAAAATTCGGTTTGCTGAAATAAGTCGAATAGATTATGACAAAAAATTAAAAACCCTATAAAAGTTACGCTTTTGTGAAGTACCTAAGATAATTAAAATTAATTACTATCACGATAAGATATTCTTAAGTTTGTATAAATAATGAAATTGCGACATAAATATTATCTATACTAATATTATAAAGCTGAAGAGTTTGTTTGTTTTTTGGTTGAACGCGCTAATCTCAGGAACTTCTAATCCGATTTGAAAACTCTTTTTGCATTAGATAGCCCGTTAACTGAGGAAGGCTATAGGCTATATATCGTCCCAGAAAATGTACGGTTTCCGTGGGATAGATTTGTTTTTGTCTAGGGACGATCTCGAAACGAAGCGAGGATGAGTCGCTAGTTAAACATATTTTGGTGATGTTTCAAATGTAGTAAGAGTCTAAATCTACATTATTTGTATTATCTTAGGTAGAAAAATAGAAATAATAATAAAACTCTTTAAGACCAATGAAACTGAGAATACAGTAATAGCGTTTTTCTAGTTCTGAAACGTCATAAAAGTTATAAAGCATCATGAATACGTAGACTTTAGAAGCGACGTGCGATCGAGCGGGAAATTCGCTTTACGATTGCACTCAATAGCTTTTATGGTTTATGGTTAAACTGGTATTGCAGATTGAGATATAATTGTAATATTTTATCGCTTTGTTCCAATATCTGTGAAGTGGTAGTTATAACAGTATTGACTATTTGTAAGGTTGCATTTATATATATGATTGTTTTAATCGAAAATAATATTATATTTGATTAATTATACAATAATTTGTAATGATTTATGTTTAAGGCATTTAGTTATTTGACCTTAGCCGATAGGAATGTATTTAAAAAATATAAAAAGGACGCGGATATTAATTTGTTTTCCCGCGCTTTTGCACGGAGATGTCGGTACCACCTGTAGTGAGTAGTCATGGAATAACTGCTTTCCGAGCCGATGGTAGCTTCCACACGGACAGACGTACTGAATATACGAATATATGTAAGGAATATCTCATTTTCGGAAGTTTTATTAGTGACTTCCTGTATATTGAAAGTTATATATTTTTTTAAATAATCGAATACAATATATTATAATGTTTAAACTAGAAGCATCTACAATCTCGCCTTTGCTTAGCTTAGATCTTAACTACAAGCAGAATCAAGGTTCTTGCCATTTGTAAATATTTGTAGGTAAGAACACCATACAATATACCCATAACTCTATTACTTCGTGAGCGAAAAGATTAGTTTTAGTAGGTACTTAAAAAAAAATAACGCCTACGGAATTAATTTAAAGTGGATTTAAATTCCGAATATTTCTTTGTTAAAAAGTAGATTATTAAAGAAAGAATCATGAATATTTTCATAATTTTAGTAGATATCGCGTAACTACATAACATACACTAATACATATATCCAAATGATAATAAACATACATTCAAAAAAGTTTTTCTTTATTATAATATAGATTTTTTTTATCATGGAAGGTATAGAATAGAATTATTGCCCTTGAAAAAACTTTGTCCTGTAATTAAATGGCAATAATATCTTGTTAAATTACTTTTTAACAAGCATACCCATGTTACTAAACTCTCATTTGATATATTTCATACCAACACGGCAAACTTGTGAAACCTTTAATAAATAAATCTTCCTGGACATCTTAAAAGGATAAAAAGAAGTAAATTTTAAAAATTCCGTATTTAAAATAGCACCTGCGCTTTTTCTACGTTAAAGCTACGTTTGTTGACGGATTACTCGCGTTTGTTTCACTGAGGATAATAAAATCCCTCGGTACAAACTGTTATTACAGTTATTAGCTAATGGAAGCAATTATAAAGAACGGGATTATATTTTAATTAGTGTTGTTCTTCCTGTACTTTTATTGCTACAATTTCATTGAACCAGTGAGCGTTATAGAATGTTGAACACTGTTGTTTTGTTTTTTAATTAGATGATATTGTTTAAATATTTAGTATTATTATTAATAATATCCATTAAAATAAAATAAGAATACCAATATGTACTCTTAATCTGTATCTATACATATAATAAAATTGTAACTGATCGCTGTCTGTACATGGAAGATATTTGAGAAAAACTGTTATTGGGGATCTTTATTAACGCAATAGTATCCAAAACAATGATTTTTAGTTTTTTTATCTGTTTGTCTGTAAGTATGCGCGCGTTAATCTTAGAAACGGCTTGACCGATTTGGGTGCGGTTTTTACTAATGTATTGTGGTAAGCTTCACTTAACATTTAATGTTTGTTTTATTTTAATCGGTTCTTAAATAAAAAAGTTATGTCAAGTTAAAGAATCATCTAGGGGCGAACCCGAGCGAAGCGAGGGTGATCTGCTAGTCAACTACTAATTGATTTAAATGACGACTTTAGGAAATTTTTATATCGAAACAATTAAAAAATATAGTAAACTGTCATTTAAAATTGATTTGTGTTTAAAATAACCTGTTTAACAGTCGTAGTCGACTACCATGAGTAATTAACGAATTAATAGATGCTGGCGAACTTCACATCTTTCGAAATTTAGTTAGGTTCTTTCAAACATGCAAATTCCATCACGATGTTTTCCTTTACCTAATTGGAAAGTGGTCAATTAAAAATGATTCTCAAGTGAAAATAGAAGATGATATAAGTGCAAAGTTTTATCATGCTTTGCTTGTGTAAATTTTTCAATTCAGTTACCACTAGACATCCATATTTGTGTCTTTCATTCTAGAATAATTCAGGTTTCTTCAATTTAGCAACATTATATAAATTAAAGGTAGTGGTAGCCCAATGGTAACGCGCTAGCTTGGGAAACCGAGTGAAGCGGGTTCAAATCCCGGGTCTCAAACCTCTGATATTTTCACGTGCGAATCATTTCTAACATGATTATTACTTGCCTTACGGTGAAAGAAATCATCGTGAGGAAACCTGCATATCTGAAAAAACCTAACAAGTTTTCGAAAGACATGTGAAGTCCGCCAACCCGCACTTGGCCAGCGTGGTGGACTTTGGCCTGATCCCCCTCGTATTGAAGGGAGGCCTGTACCCAGCAGTGGGACGTTAAAAAAAGGGCTGAATACAATATAAATTAGCTAAACATTTCATTTACTTTTAAAACTGCATCGCTAAACATCTACATTGAGGTTATTTGAACAAAGAACTATAAAATATTTATAAAAGCAGGTGAAGACACTAAATCATTTGATGCAGTTCCGACTCAGTGTTTTCTCGCCGCTTTTAGTCTGAAATCACATTAAACTTGATACTTTGTTTCAAATTGCATTTTCTATAAATCGCCTTATAAAAAAAGCTATACATAATTCATTTCTTGGCTACCTTATCTTGATTACCGTAGTCTCTCCAGGATAATTTCTAAGAAATCCGTGCGAATTTCCGAGAATTCAATTGTTATTGTACACGCCAGCGTGTACGCGATCCTCGAGGGGTAAATATATTTTTTAAACATAACCGTATATTATTGTTATGGGATGTTTCAATGGATTTGGATAGACTTCAAAAAAAAAAAAAACAAGCATTTAATTTGGTTACTAGAGAAATATAAAATTCAGATACTTTTTATAAGAAATGTTAATTTTGCTCATAAATCAGTTCGGCCACATTTGCAGCTTTCGTTGCTACGACGTTGTGTGCGCAATGAATCTATTTCAAATGAACGACACCAAAAAGACTCGCTTGCTATTCGTATTCATGTTGGATAAATGTATTTTTATTTAAAAAAAAAACTTCTAGTATATTATTTATGTTTTAAGATAGGAGTTTATTTTGTTATTGAATATTTGTTGTATACTAGTGACTATAGAAAAGGCAGTGGTAGCCCAGTGGTAACGCGTTCGCTTGGGTAACCGAGTTAAGCGGGTTCAAATCCCGGGTCTCGCACATCTGATATTATCTAGCTAACAGTCGCCTATGCGTTATTTCAGGCCATGTATTTCATTCAAACCCATCCAGCCGTTTCAGCGTGAAAAAAAAACAAACATACTTATACTACACAAAAAATTTCGCATTTATAATACTCTTCTAATTAAATTTTAATATTTTTTTTTAGAAATTATCTTTATTAGAATGTTCTTGTACATATTTACTCTAAATTATTTTGAAAACACAAAAAAATCATTTAAACAAAATATTTAAGATAAGTCTATGTATCTCAAATACATACATACCCCCTGGCTGTACCCCCGCTATATAGCTTTAAGGGATGATGGTACTAGAATTGTCAAATAGATTAGTATAAACTGAAGGATGCTTGGGTGCAGGTATTATATCAAGATCACGTCATGCCCAAATTTCAAGTCGATAAAGTCATCTAAGCTTGAACTATGATTTATGAGATGCCGTGTGTATAGACGAGATAGCTCGGCGAGAACATATCGAGGACGCTCACTAAAGTCTATTCGTAACTCGAAGTGTAGTATATTCGATACTCGCTAGCGAGTGCATATTGTTTTGATCGTATGTAAAAGGGTAAGAGGTGAATGTTTCAAGTGGGCGTAAAAAGTAAAATCAGAAACTATGGAATCGTGAAAAATGCTGAAAATTGTCACAAAGTTGATTTAGTTTTAAAATAAAACTGCTATTAAATGTTTTATAAAAAAAAAATATTTTTAGTTAGTCTTAAGTTTTACATTTAGGTATAATTACGTAAATGAGTGTGTCGCGTAAAAACAACCTAACAATTTTATACTAGCTGACTCGACAGATGTTCTTCTGTTATAATTTCGATTCACTTGCGATATTTATGGTAGTATGAAAATTCCTTAGCAAAAAGGCACTTTTCGTTTTTCCCGGATTCGTCGAATTTTCCGGACATTTAGTTTATTTTTTTCCTAAATACCCTTGTTTTCCGCAAATTATTACGATCTTTAAATTAAAAAAAAAAGCTAAATCGGTTCACCTTTCTCAAGTTATGTGCTTACCAACAAACAACTATTCAATTTTATTATATAGATTAATTAGAATTATGAAGAACCTTATTTAACATCTTAAAGCTATGAGTAAAGATTATCAAATGTGAGTCTTACTCATCTGTACTCTGACTACCCAATAGTGGGTAAAACTAAGTTTATTTGAGAATATTCAACCCTTCAAATCCTTGTTTAATGATCAACCATAAGGCACTAGCGTTAGTGACAATGAATTGAACACATTTTGTTTAAAATTAATAATTAAATATTCATGTAGATTAATTAAAAATATCATAATAAAATCTAACGGTTTTATTACAGCTGACCCTATAGATGTTCTTCTGTCCCAAATTCAATTTATTTGTGATTTTTATAGTAGCATAAAAATTCTTTAATAAGTAAGGTACTTACTTTTAGTTTTTCCCGAATTCTCCGAATTTTCCGCGTATTTCTTCATTTTCCCTAAATGTTTTTAGTTTTATTCAACTCATTAATTACATTAAAAATAAAAAAAATAGCTAAATCGGCCCAGGTGTTCTAAAGCAACGCGCTTACCAACCAACAGCATATTCATGTAGACTAACATGTCATATATATATATATATAAATTTAAAGTAGTATAGTAGTTATAGTAGTAGTATAATAGTTTAGTATTTAAAGTCACTCCAAATAAAACAAAAGCTTATAAAAAGGCATAGACTAAAGTCTGCGATGTTCGTAGACTCACTTAAAAAAACCTGTCTTATTGAAATTTTATTCTAGCGTCGGAGATGGTAACGGAATGTCATCGCGTTTTTATAATAATAAACATTTATTGTTTAATATTACTAAAACAAAATACTTAGATCTTAAATGATTTTTTAATTAAAAAAAAACTTATTTTTAATAAAAAAATGATTTACAATTGACGAAAATATCAATAAATATAAAAAATACGTGTAAACGAATTTAGAATCTACTTTTTTTGAAGTCGTTTATAAACGTTTTACATTCAGGCAACAAAATAATATTTCTTGAAAGTAATACACAGTTAAATACACTGTCCTTAACGATAATACTAAATAGTGGTTTCGCATAATTTTCACATACGTCCGTCTGTCGTACGCGTAATATCGCTATATTTACATACGCGCTTTGTTTGACGCGTAATTGCTGCATCCCGGTCTATTCCGCCCCTGATTTATTGGGATGGATTTGTCAATGCTTTAACACTACTAAGAGAATAGCCCATAAGTACAGTTAACAGACTAGTAATCTATATGAATAGCCCGTTGTTCTAAATTAAAAGCCGTATAAACAAATGTGATATCTTAGTCAGTTTGTTTGTATATTGAAATACAAAAAAAAAATGGAATCGTTATATTAATTTATTCCAATATCTATAAATTGAGATAAGTTCAAAGGGTTTCATGTAGTCTTAAAGACTTTTGTATTAAAATTACCAGACCAATATTAAGGCAAACTATTTAATAAATTATGTCATGAAAATAAAACTCATACAATTATATAAATTACTAGGGACGAACTCGAGCGGAGCGAGGATGAGTTTTAACGGTATTTAACGGTATTAGTTTATGTTTTAACGGTTAGCATACATTTCTCAAAGATGAAATATTTTCCCGCAGTAAAAAGTATCGTATATGCTGACCCGGATAACCAGCTACGAATAAACCAAATTTCATCAAAATCTGTGCAGTGGTTTTCTCCTGATGCGTTCCCAGACAGACAGACAGACAGACAAACAGACAGACAGACAGACAAAAATTCTAACAAACTATAGATTCGGCCTCTGTATCAATAGTAATGACTATTTTAATAATATTTTCTAAAAAAATATTTAATGTACAGATTCAACTCAGAATTTTATTATATGTATAAATAGATATAGAAGAGAAAAAAATTACAGAGCACCTTGAATTTAAATTATTTCAAGTAGAAACAATGAAAAGATAAAGGACTGAGAATTACATTCAGTAAATATAAACAAGAGGGAGTATTCTACAAAAAGATCTGCAAAATTTTACTGGTTAAAACTGAGACAATTCACAGTCACGCTGTAAAATGCATGAAGTAAGATAAATATATATAATTTTCACATAACTAACACTGCTTACGTAACTCGTTTCTATCCCATTTTGGATATAGTCAAAATAAAAAGTAATATAAAAGATCTACACTAGTTTTAATTATAACCGCAAAAATACGATAAAATAATAATTTAAGTTTTAAATAAACCTATCTTTTCGGATTATTTCATATTTGTCTTTTTTGGTTTTCGACGTTAAAATCGACGACGATTAATCTATGAAAGCATTATTTTATTTAAAATTAATAATTTCGAAAAATCAAAGAAATACGAAGCTAAAAATATAATTAATCAGCCATTGTTCCAAAGCTAGTTCATTAATCCAGAATCTTAACAATACATCGTTAACTCGTCCGTTTGTGTCATTAATCATTGTTTAGATAAATAAAGCGTAGTTTCAGATCGCGATTGCATTAGAAGAGCTTCCAAAATATACTTTATTTTGCTAAATGTCTTAATTCATTAAGAAAATTTTTAACTGAAATGAAAGGAAAATTTTGGAATTAATTGCTTTTTTAAGTGCGTCGCTTAACGTCAAAATATAAAAGTTATTTTTGTATTTAAATTTTTATAAAAAGTTTTTTTTTATACTTTATGCATATTTACTATGATAGGACTTTCATAAAGAAGTCTATGCGTTATTATTTAATTAAGAAATAAAATTAAGTGTAGTTTTATATATCTATAGTTGCTAATTAATGACGACACGTTTGGCTCAGTTTGTAGTGACCGTACTTGCTGTGCCAGCGGTCGTGGGTTCGAGTCTCGCTGGGGGCATTCATTTGTGTGATGAGCACGAATGTTGGTACTCCACTCATGGGTGTTTATAGTTATAATATGTATATGTGGGATTGAGGATACCAGCAATGAAACTATGTATCACCTTAATACGTTTATTACTGCTATCTTATATATTATATTGATAATGCACATGCAGCTAGCTTCCTCTCAAACTCAACCGTCCACACTGTATCAATCAATCATGGCCGAACACACTCTATCCCTTTCACTCGTTCTTCCTTTCATTCACACTTCACAGATAATAACTATTTATATTTAAAACATTCATCCCACATATATATTTAATATTATATATGTGTAGTGTATCAACTATCTGGTATCCATAACACAAGTCTCGTAGCTTACCATGGAACTAGATGATGCTGTGTGTTAATGTACCAACATATGTATTATTTATTAATTTATTAATAAAGTTTATTCATCAATTTTTTCAAGACTTCAGAAAATAATTACTTTTAGCGAACAAATTAAATTTTTATACTCGATAAAAACCCGGTACTCAGCAATGAATTATCTGTGATTTTTTAATCAGAAAGTTAAATAATTAAAAGTGAAAAAACATTTTTATTATGAAAAAATTTGCGCCTCGCAGCAATAAAGTAGGAAACATATTAAAAATTTCATGCAAATATTTTTATTTTGCATCGCATTACCATACAAAATCGGTGAAATAAAAGAGCTTCGGAACAAATGTAAGCTTCTGTCCATTAATAAATATACGGGCGTTACTATGAAACTTTAGTAAGAAGTCAAAAATGTATTGGGCGGGAAATGAGAGGAATATGTTCTCACAGACTACAGCTGTACTTGGACTATCTGGTACAGGTAGATACAGTTAGGCTCATATAAGTTGAAATTTTCATTGTTTTATTCACATACTATGACAAAGAACATACAGGCCATATCAAAATTTAAAGTACTAAAATATATGTTGAAGTCTAGAAAAAACTTACTTACATTTGACATGACTTACATATTTGTACATGAGGTAAAATTACTTTCTGGTTTAAAATATAAAAAGAAGACACTTAATATAGTTCCATAAAATGTAATATGTAATAAAATCGTGATATTTATGACTTTTCATAGTAGTGTCTCATATTTTAATACTCGCACAGGTTGCGTATTAGCATATGAAATTAACCCGTCACAGCCCCAGCTGGCGTCGGATGACCACTCGCCTGATTGAAATTGCATGTACATATGATAGTTTGTCTGTGTTATTTGAATTAAATATTATATTAGGAATAGTAGCTTAAAATTTAATTTCCAATTTTTGTGCTCCAAAAATGTTGCTAATATTAAATGTACGCTTAATTAATCTATTTTTTTTTGTTATAAAAGTTTTAAGGGAACTAATTCAATAGCTTATACATTTAATTGAAAGTATTATAAATCTCTTATATTTAATTTTGGCACAAAAAAATAGAATATAAAAAACAAAAGCTAAATTGCCTTCTTTGTTGTACATTTTTATTTCACCATAGATACAGTTATCAGTTATTTTCATATTAATTTGTCATGCTTTAACACTCGTATTCAAAAACTTAGACCGAAAATAGAATAACTGGATTTGAGCAAATAAATATATCAGTTAAGTACACTTTACAACTGTTATTTAATCATCAAAACAATAACGCAGCCAGCGTCCTGAAATATGCGACATTTACCACATCTACCCGTTGAATTGGAGTTAAAGTCTTCCATTGTCCAAGTTCCAAATCTAAATCACCCCTCCGAGGCTATAGCCGTAGGAATAAACCAGTAGAGTGTAGGCGTTTCGTGCAAAATTAACAGCCAGTATGCGTATAGTCCACTCGGATGTCCTCCTGATGTACAGTTAGTGTGTACCGGCGATATCGAGAACGAATAGGCGCAAGTTATAAGCGGAAATTGTGTTGAGAGTGTGATAAGGGTTTTTAAACTCCTAAAAATATAAGTGGTTACGAAAACAATTTTGATTATTTTATCACTACATTTTTTATACGTTAAGTATACAAGGAGTTATTTTGAAGTACTTCGAAATCCTAAATTAAGATTAAAAAAGAACCGAATAAGTGAAAATATAGTATTGGTGGCGATATTTTAATGTTTATATATTACTATATATGTGTATAGGCATTAGTTTAATGAGATTGATTTTGTTACATGCAAAGTTCAAGATTATGTTCAACGTTTATGTTAGCAAGTAAACATCTGGTTATGGCTATAGTTAAATAGCTATGCTAGTGACACGCTTTCGTGTATATCTAAAGAATTTTTATAAAACCCACTCAGTTTACTACAATAACATTTCTAAAATATAAAAGTACGTGGTTCAAAAATTATATCTTCACAAACAAACACTACATTTATAATAGTAAGAATTTTTAATTATTTTCTATATTGAATTACATATCAAATAATTTATCTCTGGTAGTAAATGGATTGTACCAAAGCAATAATAAAGAGCCGGCGCCCAATGGTCCATTGTACCGCGGCAACGAGAGGTTATTGCACGTGAGCGGGAAATATTCATTTTTTAAAATTTCAGCTCAGTTTTACCAAACAATATATAGGTGGACTAATTGTTTAGGATTTATGGCGTTTCAACCGAATGAAACTGACTTGCGCTTCCATTGAGCCACCATAAATAACTTTTAAATGTTATAAAAGTTTTGTGTTACATTTTTTACGATTATTGATACGAAATAAAGTGAGTTTTAAATTGAATGGTTTAGTTTATCAAATATTTGTTTGCCAAATATACAGTTATTTCCTTTTTTCTATTTCAAAAGCTTTTAAGAAAGCATTGGTAGTGTAAGGTTGCATTTATACATATGAGCGTTTTAATGGAAAATAATAGTATATTTGTTTAATTTGTAATGATTTATGTTTAAGGCATTTTGTTATGTGACCTTGGCCAATAGGAATGTATTTTAAAAAAAAATAAAAAGGGCGGGAATATTAATTTGTTTCCCGCGCTTTTTGGCAGACATGTCGGTACCACCCTGTAGTGACTAGTCATGGAATGTTTGTAGTGCTGAAAATTGTTGTTATAAATTATGTAACTCATTATTTTAAAAGAGCAACTGTTGAGTTTCTTGCCGGCTCTTCTCAGCAGAACTGCTTTCCGAGCCGGTGGTAGCTTCCATACGGACAGACGTACTGACGATTATAAAAGTACTGAATATATTATGAGTATTTGCAACGAGTATCGTAAAGTTTTATTAATGTCGTCCTACAGTAGGTACTAAATAAATATCGATATGTTGATAGAAAAAATATAAAAAGAAAAGTTAATCCAAATATTATTTTTGATTTATTTCACTATTTCCAATTTAAGAGTTACTACTCGTAGAAGGCTATCTAACACCACGTTACGATTTTCAGGTTAGATTTTTATTCGAAACAGTTATTCATAAAAAGACTATGCGGGCGGAGCCACGGGAAAAGCTATTACATTATAAACAAAATAAACATTTAAATTCAGCTCTTTTCATTAGTAGTTATTATGAGAATATTTATTTTTTGTTTGACTCTGAATATTCTGATACAGTAAGTGAAACTAAAAAAAAATTCCTTTTTTACCTTTGCCACTATATATCCGCTGGGATACGGAAAACACTGGGAAACGGAAAAAGACCTTTAACTTCCCAACTCCGGGTTGTTACCGGGACATTTTTAATAGAGAGACACAATAACTAAACTTGGAACTCCCCAGGACTCAAACCTAGAACCTCTGGATGTGCAGTCGTACATGCTAGCTACTACACTACCGAGCCAGTCAAAATGTATACTAATACGTGCACAAATATATGAAATTATAATTTACCTCAGATCTCTCATTTAATTCATATCTATTTCATATTTGTCAATACATTTTCGTTCCATTGAAAAAGATTACTTTTCGAAATAGAAGCAAATAGGATACGTAAACATGGCGACGTTTGAATACAATGCAATTGTAAGCGATACTCCCACAAATTGGATGGATGTTTTGTGTATTTATGCTAAGAAATTCAAGTTTATATTATATTAAGTACATATTTGAATAGTATACAATAATGTACAATTTCCATGTTTTACTATCTATAGAACTTAAGATTTACAAAGTAACTATTTATTATTATTTGATATCGATAATATTAGAAGTAAAACTTCTTTACGCACGCTTGACTTGGGGGGTAAGCTGGTGAATGCGTTTCGAAAAAATGTACGTACGTTTGTTGCCATGGTAACCGTTGTTATTGTCTGACATTTGATATATAATATTATATTCTTTCCTTTAATTGATATTCTGTAAATATTGTAGGAGGACGCTAATAAAACTTTACGATACTCGTTGCATATACTCATATATTCAGTACTTTTATAATCGTCAGTACGTCTGTCCGTATGGAAGCTACCACCGGCTCGGAAAGCAGTTCTGCTGAGAAGAGCCGGCAAGAAACTCAACAGTTGCTCTTTTAAAATAATGAGTTACATAATTTATAACAATAATTTTTAGTAATACAATTATTCCATGACTAGTCACTACAGGGTGGTACCGACATGTCTGCCCAAAAAGCGCGGGAAACAAATTAATATCCGCGCCCTTTTTTATTTTTTTAAAATACATTCCTATTGGCCAAGGTCACATAACAAAATGCCTTAAACATAAATCAATACAAATTAATCAAATATAATATTATTTTCCATTAAAACGCTCATATATATATAAATGCAACCTTACAATATATATTGTAATATGCCTAATGTGCGTTATTTTTAGTATCTCACCTATCCTAATTATTTAAAAAATAAATTGAATTTCATAAAGAGTACCGATAACATACAGAAGTTTTACTTCTTGCGCGTGTTCACATTCATACACGCACTCTTTAAATTTTTTTTTCATGTGATTCTTTACCATTATTATCAGTCCATTTTCTTCATATATTTTAATTTTATATGCTTGAATGGATTTTATATGCGTATTCCTTTGAAATATAAATTTTTCGATAGTTTTTTTTATGGTGCTCAGTGATAAACGAGCAGACAGCCCACTTGATGGAAAGCGGTACCTGTCGCCCATAACACCTACAGTTCATGCACTTAGGTTTTATGTAACAAAAATGCAGAACCGCAGGTGCGTTGTCACTGTGAGGACTAAGATGATATGCCTCTTACCTGTAATTGCGCTGGCTACCTTATCCTTCAAACTGGAACACAACAATGCAATCTTTGTTTATTGGTGGCAGAAATAGATAAGGGGGTGGTACCCATCCAGTAGGCCTGCTTAGGCTTGACAGAGTCCTACCGCCGTGCTGGACTCTGTTAAACCTAAGGAGTCCGACTATTTATATATTATTGGTTGGAGTAAGTAATGTAGAATTATTTTTCTTTTTATTTCAAATAAAAATATAGTTCTTGTGTATAATTATAATTATGTTCACGTTTTTTAATGTCTCTTTTTTGTTACCTCTTTTTCGAATTTTTGTCATAAAGTAATGTATAAATGGCTATCAAAGATCTTATTTAGAAATAAAATATGGGTATAAAACGTATACATATGTATTTGAGTCTACATATTAATCACTAGCAACTCTGTATGTCCATATAAATAAATATATTTTAATATGATATTTTGAAGAGATTTAGCTAAAACGGTGTATTTTATTTAAAACTAATTACGTTATCTATACATATAATAAAATTCTAACTGAGTCGAATGTGTACATTAAGTATTTTTTGGAAAATCTTATTGAAATAGTCATTTATTATTTACAGAGGCCAAATCTACAGTTTTTAGAATTTTTATCTGTCTGTCTGTCTGAGAACGCATCACGAGAACACTCTGGACAGATGTTGATCAAATTTGGTATGATGATAGCTGGTTATCTGGGTCAACATATAGTATACTTTTTACTGCGGGAAAATATCTCATCTCTGAGAAATCTATACTAACCGTTAAGACGTACCAAGGCACGAACCCGAGCGGAGCGAGGATGAGTTGCTAGTATAATTAATATGTATTTAAAATTTGATCAAACATAATTCTAATAAATAAATATATTATTTGTATATAATATTTTATAGGTAAGAACATGGCTAGTGGGCAACTAATGAAGTGAAGTCGTAAATCAAAGCGGCCGTATATTAACATCACGGTATTGACAGCGACACTGAACGCATTTATCAACTACGAGTATAAACATAGCTTAGTAAATTAAATTGTATTGAAATAGAAATTGTCTGGAATCTTGGAATATCTACAGCCTTTCTATTTTTTTGTTAAGTTGGGCTTAAGAAAGAAAAAACTTATTAAGAAGTGTGTTCAGATGTATTAAATATCTGAAAAATTATGCAAATATGGGGTTATTTTATTATACATATTTTTTTACAAGTTTTCAACAGTTGTCAATATTTATTTATTTATTTATATGTTTAGTTTACGATATACTAAACTGGATCTCGGCTTTATTGTATATTTTCACATAAATATAAATATGTTGGGACACAGCACTATTTAGTTCCATGGTAAGCTACGAGGTCTGTATTATGGATACCAGATAGTTGACATACTACACATATATAACTTTTTAAATACATTCATATTATGAATATAAACACCCATAACTGGAGTAGAAACATTTGTGCTCATCACACAAAATACAAATGAATGCCTCCAGCGGGACTCGAATCCGCGACCGCTGGCACAGCAAGTAGGGTCACTACAAACTGAGCCAGACGTGTCGTCAAAATACACAATTTCGTTTTTGAAATGAAACTAAACAATGTTTTAAGTCCTTAATCTATAAAATAAAAAAAGAGTTTTTACTTAAAAAAAAAAAACAATATACATACATATAATAGTCAATGTTGACCTCACTATGCAATTTTAATATATAAGAATATCCCATTGGCAATACAACTGAAGCTTATACATTAATTTTCGTATTTCTAACTTCAATTATAACAAACTTCAATAAACTTTCACTTCCTATTAAATTACCAAAGAAAATGAATTTTCGTTAAACTTTTCCTAATGGCTACCTTTATATTAGAATCTCTCGTGCAAATCACGCTTCTAGGTTATAAGTGTTATACTAGTATATATAATGGATAAATAAATAAATATGATGGAACATTAACACACAACACCATCTAATTTCATGGTAAGCTACGAGGCTTGTGTTATGGATACCAGATAGTTAATAAACTACACATATATAACTTTAAATACATACATATTATAAATATAAACACCCATGACTAGATTACAAACATTCGCGCTCATCACACAAATGAACACCAGCGGGACTCAAACCTGCAACTATTGGCACAGGAAGTAGGGTCACTACAAACTGAGCCAAACGTGTCGTCAAAAATAAATGAATTTGGTATTTTTGTTTAGTAGATATATTAGTTGATATTATACTAAATAATTGAGTACTTTTAGATTAGGATACAAATACACACAATAGAAGTTATAAAAATAACTATAATAGAAAATTCATGAGCGATTGCAATGTTTTATTAATCATATTGTATGCAACTTCCAAAACCGATATAAATCGCCCAGACATTTGTACGAATCGTTTGTCGATATATCAGTGTCGGTTATAAGCTCTTTATTAATGTTGCCTGGAGTTACTAAACATGGAGTCGACAAGTGTTAGTTTAAGATGGAGCTTTTATAAAGCTTATATTTTGGCATATGTCATTTATTATGTACACGTATGTATAAGTATAAAATTATATAACTTATAATTTTTTTTCATACCTTTAATTAAATTATCATTTCTTCTATTTCTTCTTTTTATAGGTAAATTGGTAGCTATTTCTACGCAAGTCATCCTCGAAGGGGAAGGTTTATATGTACATATAATACATGCATATTATAGTACAGAAAAGCCGAGAAATTCAAAGATTTTTATTTCATAATAACCGTTAAAACGTATCTAGGGACGAACCCGAGCGAAACGTGGGTGAGTCGCTAGTACAGTATATAATTTACAATTATAAGAAACATTATTTAGAATTTATCCATTTCGAAACGCAATGTACCAATGGGTGAACTTGTCTAAAGGCATTATTTGAAACTCGATATAAATTTATTGCCGTACGTAGATTAAATGTTGACTAATTTCATAATAATGAATATTTGTCGCGTCGCTTCGTTAACTAAATGCACTTGTATTGGACTCGTGTGAGTACACATGAATTAAGTAAGGTTATTAAATGTAATTGTATCATGAAAGTAAATTTGTTTTGTATAATATAAGAGTTACAGACGAATCCAATCAAGTTATGTATTTATTTTATTACATTTTAAATGTTGCGCCTAGAGAAGGCTGTAATCAAAACTATGAACAAACTATTAAAACTTTCTTTGCAAATGTTTAAATTTTGCAAATGCAAAATTAAATTGGTAACAGGACAACTATTAGGATGTGAAAACCTAAATACTTTGAAATTTAACATAAAGTACGAGTATGTTATATTATTACGGTATATTATAGTACAAGTGTCCTAGAATAATATTGCTTTACATGAGAAAAATATGTAAATAAAATAGTAGGTAAAGGTAATATTTAATTAATTAAAAATAATAATTAATTTATTATCTATACTAATATTATAAAGAGATAAAGTTTATGAGTTTGTGAGGTTGTAGGGGGTAATCTTTGGATCTACTAAACCGATTTAGATGAAATTTGGTAGAAAAATAGTTTGAGACCATGGGCAGGATATAGAATACTTTTTATCCAGGAAATCATTCCTTAAGGGGGTGAAAATGGGGATGAAAGTTTGTATGGGGAATCAGCCTAGGGATGAACGCGAACGAAGCGGGGGTGAGTTGCTAGTTGTTAATAACCTTAGTATCTTAGCAGAGAAGAAAATGTAAATAATTTATATTATACATTTATACTTTACTTAGGCAGTGGTAGCCCAGTGGTAATGCGCTCGCTTGGGAAACCGAGTGAAGCGAATTCAAATCCCGGGTCTCGCACCTCTGATATTTTAATGTGCGAATCATTTCCACGGTGAAGGAAACCATCATGAGGAAACATACACGTATGAGAAAACCTAGCAAGTTTTCGAAAGATATGTGAAGTCCGCTAATCCGCACTTGGCCAGCGTAGTGGACTATGGCCTGATCCCCCTCGTATTGAAGGGAAGCCCGTGCCCAGCAGTGGGACGTTAAAAAGGGCTGAATACATACATTTTTTAATTAATTATTATAGTAATTAAAATTACAATTGTAAAGGAAATAACAATAATAAGTTAAACTAGTTAAATATAATTTTTACACTTTATAGATATTAAATATTGTGATACTTTTTTCTTGTAATAAAATGAGTAATTTAACTTTTGAACCACCGGACTCGAGGGACGAGCGAGATGATGGATGGTAGAAAATTCATCTGCTTGTCGCCGAGGGGCGCTAACTTTGATACATACGTCATAATTGCTAACTTCTTGTACTTGAACTTTTAATTTTAAGGTTTCCTTATACTTTATATTAAAAGGAAAATTATATAACTTTATGTTAAAAATAAGTTTTCTTACAATAATTTGGAATATTTCTTATTTTTAAAATATTTGTCATACTATTTTAATTTCAATTCTCTAGTGGAAATAAGAAAAAATATGAATAAATTATGCGTCTATAATACTATATAGCGACTCACTCTGGCTTCGCTTCGGGCTCGTCCCTAGACAAAAACAAATCTATCCTACGGGAACCGTAAATTTTTCCTGGATGATATATAACCTATAGCCTTCCTCAGTTAACGGGCTATCTAATGCAAAAAGAATTTTTCAAATCGGATTAGTAGTTCCTGAGACAGACAAACAAACTCTTCAGCTTTATAATATTAATATGAATTCTACTACTAGATATTTACTTTTTGATATAAAAAAGACATTTAAATTTACTAACTACATAAAACCTGGCACTAGTAAAATTTTCAAGTTCCATAACTCATTTACTTCATTTTGACGAGTTCCATACATTACAGTTGGTCTGTTATGTTTTTAGTTGTTCAATACTATAATTATTTTACTTAGGCAACATGAGAAGAACAAAAAACTCTAATTACACTATCATTTTAAATGTGAAAGATGTTATTGCTTCACGCTGAGGCTGGAGGGTTTTGAATGAAAAGTACACATATAGAATATGACCCGAAGCAATTGATAGACTACTGTTTAGTAATAAAATTTGCCAAAAGGCGTTAATATAAATATAAAAAAAATATAAAAATATGTTGGGACATTAACACAGTAAGTACCGTTTAGTCCATGATAAGCTACGAGGCTTGTGTTATGGATACCAGCTAGTTGATAAATTACACATATTATATAACTTTTAAATATATACATATCATAAATATAAACACCTACGACTGGAGTATAAACATTTGTGGTCATGACATAAATGAATGCCCCCAGCGGAAGTCGAACCCGCGACCGCTGGTATAGCAAGTAGGGTAGCACTACAAAATGATTCAAATATGTCATCAAATGTCGTTAACTGTATATAATATTATAAAATATAAAAAAGGCAGATTGGGTTGCATCCGAGCGAAGCGACGGTAAGATGCTAGTTATATATGTATAATATTGTATCCAATTAATGAGCAATCTCGATAAGTCATGTACATGATTTATCAATCACACACTTAACAGACACTAAAAACACACTATTAAAATATGTATTGTAATCAGCCCTTTTTAACGTCTCACTGCTGGGCACGGGCATCCCTTCAATACGAGGGGGATCAGGCCATAGTCCACCACGCTGGCCAAGTGCGGGTTGGCGGACTTCACACGTCTTTCGAAAACTTGCTAGGTTCTCTCAGACATGTAGGTTTCCTCACGATGTTTTCCTTCACCGTAAGGCAAGTGGTAATCATGTTGGTAATCGGGATTTGAACCCGCTTCACTCGGTTACCTAAGCGAGCGCGTTACAGTGGGCTACCACTGCCTTAGACACTATATACTTGAGTTATCAAAGTCTCGTATCCAATTTAATATTCGCATCATATTCTTTGAAAAAAGTGACTTTTACGTAATAAAGTTAATAAATATGTATGTTATTATATGACACACGCGAATTAAGGTTTTTCGCGCAAATTGTGAATAATGTGACATAAAGTCGAACGACGTCTGAATGAAATTATATGAATAATTCAACGGATACCGAATAACCAGCTTTGGAAAACTCGACAGAATGTACGTACAGAGTAATGTAATATTGGGGATAATTAAATGCAAGATAATAAAGTTTTAACCGATTTTAAAAGTAAAAAGTTTCGACTTTAGCTTATAAAGGCAAAACAGTTATCAACTATAGACTTATCAACCGATTTTCTTTTTTTTTTGTTTAGCAGCTATTGACGAGTTTTAGTGTTGTCAATACAAAAAAATTGGATTAGTTTTCTCTATATAAATAGGTGAATTCTATTCATATACTACTAAGTTTTACACAAATTTTGAATAATAATTATATGGTGGAACTTCGAACACTGGGCGAATAACAGTTTATGTAGTTATATTATAATATCTGCCAACTTTTTCATTTGAAATAGCTAACTAAATCTGTACATAAATGAAAAGCATCAATACCACGTTTCAAAATGCACTGTACGTAAATTATCAACAAAGAAGATCTGTGTATTGTATCAGAAAGCTTTGCAGTATAACAGTTCAGACTATTTTGGTTGACGGTTCTCATTTGCTATACAATAATGGATCCATCAATCTTATTGAGATTACAAGCTGACAGTTTTAAAATCGCTACTGGGATTTGGGATCGGGTGTGAAATGCAAAATTTAAATGAAAGAAATATAATTTGGAAACGATTGAATGATATTTACTGCAAATAATTGTACTTTATAATAGAGATATTTATTAATGATACAATATGATTCAATAGTCGAAATGCCTAATAGAAAAAAATTAAGTGAAAATTTATAAATATTATAGCTTTTTGTTGGGTTTTTTCGTAGTTGTCCTTAGGGGTAAGGCATTCTTTTTCTCTGATTAAGTTAATTTGCTGTAGAAATTAGAAACTTATATAGGTTATTAAAAATAATCTATATAACGCTAAGTACCTATTAGTTATAAAGTGTTTAACTGGATCCATTGTAAAGAATCTGTATAAAAACAAGGCAAAATACGCCGTGCAAAAATCAAACTTATGATAATTCTAATATAATTTATCTTGTCATCTCTGTTAACCAGTAGAACTATTAAAACGTGAATCATAAGCCCGAAAGTAATTACCGCTGGATAAACTCAGATTCCACTGCAAAGGAACTTCGGGAGCGAAGTCGCGTCGTAAATTATGTATTCAAGTTATAAAATCCCGGACGAGATTTTCCTGATCCCGCGTGTTTTAATGGCGCTACGGACGGGAAAGCTTTACTTTGGCGTTACATACGGATTCAAAGAATGTATAGTAATATCTTTTCTCGTATTTTTCGTAAATATCTAATCGGAATAATTTTAAATGCGAAAGTTTGTATGTGTGTGTATGTTTGTATGTATTTGTGTGGAAGTTTGTGTGTGTGTGTAAGGACGAGAGAAATGAAATGCTTGAGTTTCGACGTTAGACTGCTTTATTAATGCTATTGTTAAAGTTATAATCTATACATATAATAAAATTGTAACTAAGCCGAATCTGCACATTAAATATTTTTTGGAAAATCTTATTGAAATAGACATTATTATACATACAGAGGCCGAATCTATAGTTTTTAGAATTTTTGTCTGTCTGTCTCTGACCGCATCACGGAAAAACGACAGGTTGTCCGGGTCAACATATAGGATACTTTTTACTGCGGGAAATTATCATCTCTGGGAAATCTATACTAAACGTTAAAACGTAAGTAAGGACGAACCCGAGCGGAGCGAGGGTAAGTCGCTAGTACGTTATACGATTATACCAAAACATAAGTATGTTTAGGTAGATACTACATATGTGTGGATGTTTGTGTGTTTGTGTGTGTGTGTGTGTGTGTGTGGGTTTGTTACACCTTCAGTGAGATAGACTATTTTATTATTATTATCTACTTTTAGGTACTTAGGGATCCACCTGAGCAAAGTGAGGGTAAATTCTTTAAATAAGATCCATATATGTATTAGTATCCTAATGAATATTCGTTCGTTCGTTCGTTTCAGCCCAAACACGTCCACTGTTGGACATAGGCCTCCCCCAAAGATTTCCACGACAACCGGTCTTGGGCCATCCGCATCCAGTGGGCTCCAGCGACTTTGACCAAGTCGTCGGTCCACCTTCTAATGAATATTATTAGATACAAAATATGTCAGTTTGTCATATTTTTATGGCAAAATCGATAAATTGGTCTGGATGGTTATGCTACAGTTGGTTATTAGGATTTTGTAGACATAAAAGGATTATTTTTTTTTCTTTAGTAAATATATTAATATAATTGAAAATTTACTTGAGATGCAAAAGTATTTAATAGATTTTATGCAAAAATCCATATTAAATATTAAACACTTAACAGTTCCCTAAAAATCTGGGATTTCTTATTTTTAATGTTTTAAGCAGTGTGTAAGAGTGTCAATGGCATATTCACCGTCATGAGTAGTCTTCATGAATTTTTCAGACTTTACAAAAATCAGATTGGGTCTCACGGGACGTCGTGTAGCTGAAGTTTTATACTACTGTAAGAGATGACGAATACCTGATTCGAGTTATACGAGTTTATTTAAAATTATTTTATATCTTTTATATGATAATCACATATTTACAAATAAAATGAACACAAGGATTTCTGGGATAATACAAAAGAAAAAGACGTTGTAAGGAAAATGTTAATTCATTTTATTTTACTTATATTATACAGTAATAAGAGTAAATATTAGATATTAGATAGTAATTACACAGTATACGAGTAAGCTTTGGTCACATGTTTGGTTACTACTTGAGGTAAACATTACGTATTTGTATGTTAAAGTTAATAGATAAATTAATTAATAGATAATTAATATTTTTTTAGAATTTGTGTTTGTCACTTTGTCCTTAAAGTAGACATATAGAAATAAAGCTGCACTATGTTTTAATCGGATCATGATAAACATTTATAGAATCAATACACATTTAGCCCAAATGGAAATCGAAATCGTGACCTCTAACGCAGCAAGCAATGCTAAGCGATCATCAAAAAGTATTTAATTCACATGAGAAAACTGTGCGATAGCTATAATATAGGTGATGTACATATTAATTATAACAAAGGGAAGATTTGAGTTGAGCGGTATCAGATTGCATATTTGAAACTCAAACGGTCTGGCGTCTATGTATGCTATGAAGCGCTTTATGTTGCTTATATTGGATTGATCTGCAAATTTTAAATTATTACTTTAGATTAAATTAAAACATAAATAATGTATATAAATATTTTATATAAAAATTGGAGATTTTAATTACGCACAATATTAAAAGAAATGTCGGTGCGTTTTTTGTGCTTATTCAATTGTAAATAAACTTTGTGCAAGGTGCACAAGCTTTCTGCGTACAAACGATTTAAAAAAAGTTAAATATTTAATTTAGTAATCTTAAATAATAAAATAAGTAAATCCGTAGATAATAAAAAGTCTTTTAACATTTTAAATATAACTATTTTTTTCGGATTTACAGCAAACATGTTCATGTGGGAGACAAAAATAAAAGATTTCATTTAAAATGTCAAATATTCGCTTAAAGCTAAGAAATTATTAATAAAAAGTATATTGAAAAATGATGCTCTATGTAAGTGTTTACCGCTTTCAAGAAGAAGTTTATTGTGTAACACCAGCTTTATGTTATTAGCTTCAGCTCGAATCTTTGTAGCTTGGAAAGCCAGTAGAAAAAATAGTGCCAGATTTTGAATGACGTAAGCGTATACTGATATTAGGTGGAAAATTTCTTTCTGGAAAAACGTACATACCTTAACAAATATATATATATATATATATATATATATATATATATATATATTTGTTAAGGTATCATTCATTATATGTATATTTTTAAATAAAATTAGCCTTGTGTAAATAAATAAATATGTTAATAACACACAGCACCATCTAGTTTCATGGTAAGCTACGAGGCGTGTGTTATGGATACCAGATAGTTGATACTACACAATACACCATGACTGGAGTACAAACATTAGTGCTCATCACACAAATGAATGCTCCCAGCGGGACTCGAACCCGCGACCGTTGGCACAGCAAGTAGGTGACTACAAACTGAGCCAAAAAACGTGCTGTAAAAATTCCGTAAATATGCTGTTTAAGGCCTTAGAAATTTTTAATTGGTTCCTATTGTAAATGAAATTACAAAAAAATAAATCAAACTTAAAAATTTAATCTACAGGTTTTAGATTTTTAAGTTTAATTTAAATGTTTGTATTATAAGCCATATGATAACTTTTAATAATATTTTCAATTATTATACTTACTAATGAAACTTTTATTTCACTGATCGAATTGTAAATTGTTAGAAGGATTTCTGGTATTTTTATCAACAATGTTAAGAAGAACTGAAATTAAAAAATGTGTAAATTTCTTATAATAAGGTGCATTCCACATGAAGCGGTCATGTATAGTCTAGTCAACAAGTGCCCTTTAAATCAACTTTTTTCAGCAGTCTCGGCAAAATATAAACGAGGTGTCATTCGATTCGGAATGGCATGGAGATGATTTTTGAAAAAAATCAAGTTCCGCTTGCAAAAATTGCAATAGTTATAAACAATTAACTAAAAATAATAAGGGGTTTAGTTTTTTGTAAATATCTCAAAAACTAATTGAGATTTTGCAAATCTAAAAAAAGGTTCAAAAAGAGAACAAAACCTCCTAAAAAAATCTTAGCTCCGCGAACTGTAGGACCAATATTTATAATTTTCTCGGAGGAATGAAAATACGGCCTAAAACGGTTACTCTGGCTTGCGCAAGCCAAGCCTACTTCGGACACTTTATGAATAAAAAATATTTTAACATATTAGGACTATAGGACAATAATATAATATTGTTTCTCTTATATTGACTTTAGAATTTTAAATCAATAATAATAACTACTACACAATATATGTAAACTCTTTTTCATTTTGGTTAAATTCGTACTGGCCGATACATAATAATAAAACAAGTTAACTTACCACATAATCGATTTTATCTTTAGCTCTCTCTGCACAATTCAAAGTCGATTTGAAGGATATTTTGTAGAAAACTACAAATTGTCTTATTTCTATCACAAAAAAGTAGGAACACAACGTTAAATGAGTACTGAAAGATATAAAGAATATATGAATATGCCACGGTTTCAGAAAAATCATTAAACAAAAAAATAAATAAGGTGACTAAGCAGAACATACACTGAATTATCGATATAATATTCATTATTTTGTAATTTCTTGAACATTTAAATTTAATAAAACCATATTCTTGTGCAAAAGTTATACGTAAAATTATGAAAAAGATATATAAAGTTCTTGATATGTTTATGTTATTATTATCTGTTTTACTTTGGCATGTTTTTTCGCGAACCATGATTATATTAGCTTTATTTTCCATAGAACAACAACGTATGGATACTTGATACTTAAAGAAATGAAAATTGTCTAATAGAACACTCGTTATTTCTACTAAGTTCTAAAGGATGATTGATTCTATCTATATCGCATCTAGGCATGTCAGTTATAAGTCATGTACATTGAATTAATATTTTTATCTAATATCAACAAAATATCTAATAGCTTTTATGGCTACATAGCCATCCGCCGCCGTCGCATTTAGAGCTAATTGCATCCCCATAATTCATTCATTAACTTTGAAACATTGTGCGTTCTCTGCTATTTCTGAACCAAATATATGTATATTTATGATGTCCTCCTCCTGATCGATTTTAGCCACGGCGGCAAACCTCACTGAGACTAGCCAACTGCGCAGGAGATATCGACCGGTGGAGTTAAGGCAAAGGCCGACATCGCCAATTTCCCAACTTCCGCCCGTTACTGAAAATTCCTTGACATAATAATTCAATAACTTAACTTGTACTGACCGATCTCGAACCCAGGACTTCCGGACCTGCAACCGTACATGCTAGCTACTACACACCGGATGCAGTTTTCCTCCGATCCTTATTTATATTAAATTAGCGACTGATCCTCGCTTAGCTCGGGTACGAATCCGAGAGTCCCTAGGTACGTTTTAACGGTTAATATGGAATAGGTAGACCATATATTATATAATAGAACCTGGGTGACCGCGCTACGCTCGAAGCTCTTTTTTTGTTATATTGTATTTTTTAGATTAAAAATGTTAAAAATATTAAAAACTTGAATAAATACAAAAAAAAGTGAAAACTTTGTATTCGACCGGAATTCGAACCCGGACATATGTGATTGTCAATCTTGCACTTTGCCGCTTGACCACGATGCTTATGCCCGAGCGTAAGAAATTATCGACCATATTTTGCGTGGAGTAATGCAAAAGAAAACCGCATGAAAACTCGAAAACACGCGTTTTGCCAGACATACGACTAATCTGATCGATTTTTCGCCCCTAAAAATCCCCACATACCAAATTTCAGCGAAATCGTTAGAGCCGTTTCCGAGATCACCAGTATAAATAAATAAATAAATATATAAGAATTGCTCGTTTAAATATAATATTAGATATAGCCTATAGCCTTCTTCAATAAATGGGCTATCTAATGTAAAAAGAATTTTTCAAATCGGATTAGTAGTTCCTAAGATTAGCGCGTTCAAACAAAGAAACTCTGCCTCTTTATAATATTAGTATAGATAAGTAAAAGTGTATTTCTTAGTATGTCTTCCTTTTAGCAGAGCAATCAAATAATTGTAATATAACAAATCTTTCTTTTAAAAACAAATATTTTTCTTAAAAGCCATTAGTAAATTCGTCATCTCAGCCCAATCATGTCCACGGCTGAACATACGCCTCCCCCAAAGATTTCCACGACAACTGGTCTTATGCCATCCGCATCCAGCGACTTTGACCAAGTCGTTGGTATTAGTAAATTATGTACCCTTAATTATGGTTTTGACTGCACTTCATAAGCCTACCAAACACAAATTACTACATAGAATATTTCTATTAAAATTAAACTAACTTTTTTCTTTGAGCATTAAATTACTGTTCTAAATCAATTATACTTATCTATTGTGTCAACTTCTATAGATAATATTTATCGATGGAGTAATACTGTCATATATGATACTTGCACATATTATGTATGTAGCTTATGTTATTAGTTAAATTTAAACTTATATGATGGCGGGATAATTACTAAATTCTTTTGATCTTGATTTACTTCTTATTTTAAATAGCATATCTTAAGGGTTAAAATTAATTACTAAACCCTAAAAGTGGGTTCCTTAAGGATCTATTCTTGTTCCCTTGTTATTTTTATTTTACATTGATGGTTTACCTTCGTATGTGAAGATGTTTTGTGATATTGTTTATTTTGTTAATATTCTTCGTACATTATTTAAAAGTTAAGGGTAAAGAAAATAATACAAAAAGCAATAAAAAAAATGTTTAATATAATAAAATATTAAAAAGAGGAAAAAACTTGACATTAAGACAATTTTTACCATTTTTTTTAAATCAGTAATTTATTAATAAATATCTTTATTACCCACACTGTTGAAATATTCAAATATCCTATGGAAAATTACAAAACGATTGATTGTGTTAAACGTTAGGTGAATGGCCTTCCGCACATTCAAAATCGACTGCCATGAAACTATGAATAAACGTTTTGGTGATATCTAATACCAATAGCCTTTTTATTTTAATGTTGGGAAATGCATTTAAGTAAACCACCTGAATACATACAGATGGTTATGTAACTCATCTCGTGTGGGGCTCATCGTCTAGAAAAGCTACTATTATCCACTAAAACTCAAGCAAACCTTAATGGAACGCGTCACGATCACTAAATCACACAACTATTAAAGTAAACCACTACAACCAGGCATTGCTCCTATAGTCCATTATGCTACTAGAGAAGTTCCAGGTGCAACCATTTCCTAAGTCTTAGGAAATGGTTAGGACCTAAGGTGTTTCTTAGAATCACGCCCGGCTGAATTGCTGGATGCTAATGAATCCACATGATACGACAAGGTTATTATTACACATCCGGGATCTAATACCAATACCTACTATATTATATATACTTTATAATAATCTACTAATACCAATAACAATATCTAATACCTATGTATTGAACTTGGATTTTACCAAAATTCTTTTTTTAAACCTTTTTAGTTGCAACTTACCAAGAACAAGTTATTTTTATTATAATTATTACATTAAATCCTGTCCAAAAGTTCAAGACACGAGTTCATACAAAGGAAGAAAAAGAGAAATGTTGTGATCATAAACAAAAAAATAAACATCTATTTCCATATATTTAGCTACATAAATGACGAATTTTTATACATTTTATTTCCTATATATAAATAACGGTGTGTTGTATGGAGCTGAAAATTGATATTAATATAAATGAGTTAGTTGCAGGATTACAATAAAATATGTCACACATAAATTCATTATCATAATAGGTAATGTGATATCCAAAGGAATTATTTTTAATACGTGAAACTTAAAAGAACAAGCTTCTGTGTAATTGGTGAATAGTTGAATATCTTGCATTTTTTTCTGATCTGAAAAATTAAGAAGTTATTAAGTTTAAATTTAAAAAGTCTATTTTTACTTTTAGGGTTTTGTAACCGAAGGGTGCCAACGAGAACCTATTACTAAGCCTCCGCTGTCCGTCCGTCTGTCTGTCAGCGGTCTTTATCTAATGAACCGTAATAGGTAGAGAGTTGAAATTTTCATAGTGTGTATTTCTATTGCCGCTATAGGGGCCGTGTGTCTAGACTTTTAGGCCAACTAATAGCAAACACCTGAATTTATTGGGATCATTTTTCAATAATGTCAACATCAAGAAAAAAACTTTGTTTTTTAATTTGATTACACTAAGTGTTTTTAAGTAAATTTTTTATACGTACCATAATTTTCACACCATAAATATTTAACACACTAACTAAACATTTAACTTTTGCGGTTAAGACAGTTTCACTTTTATTACATTTTTCTACTACACCATAAACATGGTTGGACTTGAATAATTTTTTACCTTTCTCACTACTCTGACCATGTACAATATTATTATTAACTGGTTGAATGCCATATTTTATTATTTTTTCTATTTTTATAAATATTCTGTGTTTACAAATGAATGTTTTGGTCCCACTATCTTCGGGAATAAAACACTAGGGGGAAAATAGTGTTGCCCTTTACTATGCGTGCACGGTACCCATAATAACAAATAATAAAAACTAAGATGGCGAATTCCAAAATGGTCGCCATATAAATTAAAAAAAATGGATTAATACATAGTGTTATATCTTATACGATGCATATAATAGTAGTCTATGGTACGATGGTACAAGACTGTGTGTGTCCGAGTCGCAATTTTAACCAGTTTTCATTTATTGTTCATATTTAATTACTTAAATAATATCTATTTATGTGCAACAAGGTCATAAAATCTAACCAGTTTCTTTCAGCATCACATTGTGCAGAGTTATCCTTATTTTATCCACTTCATTGGATAAAGAAGTTGCAGATATTGATGGAGCAAAAATAACAATCACTGATGATGCTAATGACGTAGACTGTACAAAGAATACAATTGGCGATAACTGTAACAAGAAAATAAAATTTTATTATATTAAGTTAATTCGATATAGTACTAGATTTTGCTTACAATTCTACTGGCACGATAAATTGAGCGAGGATAAAAGGTAGCGTAGCCCGTCTTTATGATGCAATCTTGTCCTTTCATCGCAGTCCATTTAGACACTTTTAAATTTATACTAATATTGTGGATATACTACAATCGCAAATATTCGATCTGAGAAGTCGTACATCTTTACAGATGGGGTATGAAAGAATTTTCGATAGCAATCCAGAGTTGGCTCTGTTTTTGCAGATATCGTAAAGCTTAAACTTTCCCCAGTTGATTAGTATTGTTATTTTGGTTCTATTCGATTATAAGAGTGAATGAAATAGATAGAGTAATGTGCACATACTTATATTCACATATTAGGTATATCTCTGACGTTAATCATTTAGAAAAACATTTTTATTATCAATATTTATAATAATATAATGTTGATAAAGCATAACTTATTGATGGAGTTTCAGTTGTGAAATTAAACATATTTATTGGACAATCCTACACAAGGCTGCAAGGGTTTCTGGGGTTAACAGAGGGCTTAGGTGAAAATTGAGCACAGACGAGTATCGTTTATCAGGCATAGACTGTAGGACTGAACTGGTGCGCTGTCACCCGTAATTGCAGGTGAAAATACGGCATATACATAGTTTGGATCGGTTTATACGCGCCACTACTTGGCGCGTATAAACCATGCGTGGGGAAATGTTGCGCAAATGTTACGCGTCGGACACGTTCATTCTGGAGGAGTATAGCATGCTGCCTAGGAGCTTTAGTAAGGAGATCTTATGGCAATGGCGAGCAAAGGCTACTAGCTAATTGTACGAAAACGTATGTTAGGGAGGTACGAGTATAAAGGTTGGAAGGTTGGTTTATCAATATTGGAAAAAATAAACACTTATCAATAAGATTCGTAGTAAAATTCTTAATAGAATAGAAGAATGCCATCAATTCTGGAAGAAGGAAAAGTCTTTAATAAAATGACTATGGTGATTAATGATGGTAATTAAGTCATCTATCTATATATACGTAAAATGTTTTGTCCGGACTGACTGACTGATCGATCAACGCACAGCCTAAACCGCTGGTCATAGAAACGTGAAATGAGATGTAAGCATTCGCTAAGAAAGGATATTTCAAAATTCATCCCCTAAGTGGGTAAAATAGGGGATTAAAGTTTGTATGAAACTCTGTCATTCTTAATGTGAAATACATACAAAGTGGTATTTAGCTTTAAGATAAACAACAAGAAATATATTTATTTCATTTTTTGGAAATTCATCCATTAAATGGGTAAAATGGGGTAATAAAGTTTACATAAGCAAAAAATTATTTATGATCAGAATCACTTGAAACTTGGTATTAATGTTTTTCAACACAATGAAATAAGTACGTGTTTTAGCATTTTTCGAAATTCAATCGCATAAGATTAAATTTAATTAATTTATTATTATTAATTAATTGATTAAAGTTTGTAATTAAAGCATATAAAGTGGTCTTTACTTTTAAAATGTCAAATAAAACGATACAAATATATATATATATATATATATATATATATATATATTCAAAATTTATTCCTTAAAAGGGTATAAAATTGTTAATGATCAGAATTATTTGAAACTCTGTATTAATTAATGCTCTTCAATACAATTAAATAAATATATATTTTAGAATTTTTCAAAATTCAGCCCCTGAGGGGGTAAAACTGAGCGGTGAAGTTGAAGTTGGTTGAATATATTAAAAATTCTATATGATAACATATAAATTCAATGGAAATTTAAACTGAGCAAATTTTTATTTTACGCGAGCGTAGCCGCGGGCAAAAAGCTATAGCAAAATGAGAATGGCATTTTATATATTACGTAACTTAAAAAGATGGATGTACGTGAAGTCTTTAAAAATAACATAGATGTTAGCCTGTTAGTATGTTAGTTAAAAAGCCCATATTAGCCGAGTTACATGATTCTAAAGTCGTAAACATTGTATGTGAGTTGTTATTGCTCTCTTACTCTTACTTTAGAAAGATGGAATAGAAAAATGTGCAAAAAATAGAGGCAGTGGAGCTTACTAAATACCTAAAATACAAATTCATTTACAGAATATACCTATGTTTAACATCTTTTAAAATCCTAGATATTTTGAATTACGATCGCTAAAATTAAATTTGTTTTCCATGATATCTTTAAGAAATATCAAATAATATGAAACATGAACTTATTTTTCAAATAATAAAGTACATATTGCAAAAAAGTTTGTTTTTTTCATAGTTTGATCGCGGGCGAAGCCGCGGGTTCTGCTAGTACTAGATAAAGCCTTTGGTTGACTTGACTTTGACAGGGAAAACTATGGCGTATAAAATAAACAAATGATCGTAAACTTACCGTGTCTATTTTCAAATGTTTAACTAAATCATATATTAGCCACATCATAGATGGTATGTTGAGAAATAATGCAAGAATTATCTAAAAAAAAATGTTAGTATTATAAAAGAAAGACATAATAAGATTTTTGATCATAATATTTAAAATAGATAATTAAAGTATTAAAACATTTTGATTAAGTTTTACCATGTTAATATTGAACATAATTCACACTTACAATGGGATCGAAGGATTTTTTCACAGTTGTGGTTAAATTTAAAAGTGATTTATATAAACGATGTATTTCTTTTAGCTCTACTGTTTTATTTTGAATACATTTTCGAAATACAACTAATCGACTGTGGGCTTGTCGGAATGTGAAGAACATAACAATAAAAGGTAAATCATTTGAGAGATAGGATATGAAAGAAAATAATTCCAACCATGAATTTAATTTAGTACACTCTTCATTAATTAAACAGTATATTGCTGATAAGATAACTTTAATCACAAAAGCTGCTAAGCATGAAAAAATTATTTTATAACATAGTTTTTTGGAAGGATGTACACCAAGCTTGAAATCAATTGATGCCAAATTTTGTAGAAAACTATAAAAGGTGCTATTTTGTGGAATAAGTAATAAAATTATAACGTAAGATGTATTTTCAACAAGATATGTCAGGTACCACATAGACGCTGATTCGAATATGTTACTCTCACCGCTAAAAACCAGAAGACACATCAAATTAACAAATATGGAGTGAGCGACAGTCAATAATTTAACTAAGAGTCTCTGGTAAGCTGAATTCAATCTCAGAAACCCAAAATCTACACAAAATAAAATATGCAATAATATAAAGAAAATCCTCATTATTTTAGCTTCTGAATTATTTTTGACTTTAGAAATGTTGTTATCATTACGAGATTTCACTTCAATTAATGCCATATTTTAAATATTAAATATATTTATCGTTTTGAATTATATAATCTTGCTTTAAGCAAACCTTCAAGCCGGTATGGTAGTAACACATTCATCGAGTTAGTAAAGTTGTTTGTTTTAATCATATTAATGCTTTTAATATTTTATGAAGTTAGTAGGACAAAGTAATTAATTGCAATTGTTTCAACGCGTCCAATGTCATTATAGAGATTAAAAAGAGTTTGATGTATACTTGGAAATTGTAAATATGAATTTTATTCTTTTTTCAAATGAGCTGCATTATGCGATATTAATAATATGTATATTGTTAAAAGAAGTTGAAAATCAGGCGAATTGTAGTTCGAAAAGACTGAGTAACTAACTTGCTCTTGAAGAATATTACTTTCAATTTAATTCTTCAGACTCTTTTTTCTACGCACATCATCAGACCTAAGGTATTGTCCTCATCCTCAGATATCCTAACTGATGAGTTTTGCATTGTTAGTATTATTTGTAAATACATTTTTTAATGATGAAAAAGAAAATGGTAGATTTCAGGAAAGTTAGGTAAGTTCAGCGCAGATTTTTTTTTATAGAAAAAAGGGGCAAACGAGCAAACGATCCACCTGATGGTAAATGGCTATCGCCGCTCATGGACATCTGCGACACAATAGGAGTTGCGAATGCGTTGCCGGCTTTTAAGGAACCTGAAGACATGGCTCTTGAAGACCTCCATGTTATAATGCTCAGGGAAAACCTCAGGAGGAAAGTCGTTCCACATTTTGCACGTGCGAGGTAAAAAAGAACGAGATGCACGTACATTTGTAGGATGCCAAGCATCTAAAATGTGTGGATAACATCCAACCCGGCGGCGAAGAGTGCGATGGTAGAAGGTCTTCGGTGGCACCAAATCAAAAAGTTAATCAGATCACTCTCCATTGTAAAGACGATAAAAAACACAAAGAGAGCAAACATCTCTCCGAAGGCTTAGAGGTTCTAAATCGTCTGTGAGTATGGGATTGTCGATAATACGAACAGCCCGGCGTTGGATAGAGTTGGAATAGAGTTGGATAGAGAGATGAGAACAGTACTCCTTGAGAGAGCGAACCTGTGCTTTATAGAGCAAAAGGCGACGCCCTGACGTGACATACTGTTTCGCTCTGTTAACTAAGAAGTTAAGATGACTAAGAATCGATACTTTCTCTTTGGATATGCAATTAAAGAACTACGTAGTTTTTACAATTTACACCCTAACGTCTTGCGTTTATTAGCGATTGTTAAAGCCGGCTGGTCAATGTGAAAATACATAGAATATAATTAAAACTTAAATATATTTCAATAATATTAATTATGTTTTATTGCCCTATTCAGTTCAGTATCAATACTTTACAGTGCTACAAGGATCATTTGGCACGTGGCCGAAATCAGAACTAACACTGCCTTGACAGACAGCTGGAGATATTGTTTGTTGTGGATAATTCGTGCTTTTATTTCAATAAAAATATCTCAGAATATGAAGTGGTGTTAGAGAAGTTAGAAAGTTTTTTTTATAAAATAAAAACCCTAACTTCACACCCATGATCTCAAGTGTCAAATGATCCTTGTGGTACTGTAGAATCCCATCATTTGACAACTAAATCTCAAATAAAAAAAATATATATGTATACGTTCATATCATAAAGTAAAATACATTTGAATATTACTTCTAAGCTAATAATAAAATGTTGAAGCAATTAATATAATTAAACGATTCAAATTTTACATTGTTGTGTAATATATATACATATGGTAGTAGTGTACGTAATTTCACTTGGCATAAATAAAAAAATGTCTGTTTTTGAACATAAATATTTAAAAAATTGCAATGGTTGCGAAAGCTTATAATGTGGCTGACAGTGATCATAATATCAAAAGTAATCTACAATATTAAAAGTCTTCTTTATAATATTGAATATTATATTTGATCTAGACTATGGGTTTATTAAGTATAAACCTCAGCATACATTCATAGTTAAATTATTTATCGCTGCTTATATTGTATTCGTTAATTATCAAAGCTTCGTATTAATCTATTATCTATTATCTATTATATATACATAAAATGCTTTGTCCTGACTGACTGACTGATCGATCATCGCACAGCCTAAACCGCTGGTCGTAGAAACGTGAAATTTAGAGGACATATTCCTTATACAATGTAGGCATCCGCTAAGAAAGGATTTTTCGAAATTCATCCCCTAAGGGGGTAAAATAGGTGATATAAGATTGTATGAAACTCTGTTATTCTTAACGCGAAATGCACAGAAAGTGGTATTTAGCTTTTAGATGAAAAATTAGAAATATATGTATTAGATTTTTTTCGGAATTCATTCCTTAAGAGGGTAAAAGGGGGTGATAAAGTCTATATGGGCAAACAATTATTTATGATCAGAATTACTTGAAACTTGGTGTTAATGCTCTTCAAGACAATTAATTAAATACGTATTTGAAAAAAATTTGAAATTCATCCTATAAGGCTGTCAAATAGAGGATGAAAGTTTGTATGAAACTCTAATTAATGCACGGAAAATGGTATTTACCTTTAAAATGACAACTAAAACAATACAAATATCATTTTTTTTCGAAATTCATTCCTTGCAAGGGTAAAAGGGGGTTGTGCTGTTTGTATGAGGAAAAAGTTGTTTATGATCAGAATTACATGAAATTTGGTATTAATTAATGCTCTTCAATACAATTAAATAAACATGGATTGTAGTTTTTTTTTTAAATTCAGCCCCTAAGTGGGTAAAACTGGACGGTGAAGTTGGAGTTGTTGAATATATTTAAATAGAGTAATATGACTCAAGTCCTCCTTAAGTGCACACTTACTGTGTGGGATATAAAGTAGAGAACAGAAATTATTCCGAATCCAAAGGAAAGTTATGTGCAACTTTTCGTCTGGCCACAGCAGCTACAGCAAAATAAGAATGGCAATTTATATATGTAACTTAAAAAAAAAGGAGAAGGGGGGAGACTGTAAGCTTCAGGTGTACATAGCATTGGGTCTTTAAAAATAACGTAGATGTTAGCCTGTTAGTATGTTAGTTAAACAACCCATATTAACCGAGTAACATGACTCTAAAATCGTAAACATTGTATGAAATTGTATCATTGTTTCTCTTCCTCTAACTTTGGAGAGATGGAGAGTAGAAAAATGTGCAAAAAATACGGGTAGTGGAGCTTGCTAAATATACGCGTAATATCTTTTAAGATACTGGATGTTTTGAGTTACGTTCGCTAAAATGAAATTTGTTTTCCTTATTTCTGCAAGTAATAAAGTTTGATCGCGGGCGAAGCCGCGGGTTCTGCTAGTTAGCAATAAACCAAAATAGTCGGTCGGTCGGTCGGTAAAACATCTTATTGAAAATCTAATTTACACTTCGATCAACAGTTGATCGAAGAATTTACATTACAATTTTTTAATATTTTTTTACATTTCTAGTAAATTTAGAGTCAATCGATTCCTAAATTAGTATACGTTCTTCTAAAAATTTTTGTTTTAAGATCATTTTTTATTGCCTCATATCTCTTACATTCAAACTTATTTTAACAATAACATATTGCTTAAGATATGAAGAGTGTGTTGCGAATATTTGGTCACATACGGTGTCCTTTTCAATTGATTTACCGTTTATTGTAATATTTTTCACATTTCACTTAGTCAGTTGTCGACTTGTTGCTATTTAAAAATGTATTCAAAATAAAAAAGCTTGAAACAATAGAAATCCAACGTATGTACAAATCACTTGTTCACTTAACTGAAACTGCCAAAAAATCATTCGATCCTTTGGTAATTGTGATTATTTATACCCTAAAAAAATCAATTAATTTTTGTTCATGTCCTTTTTATTAATAATTAACGATAGTTTGAGTTACATTTGAATGTTATACTACGTATTTTTTTTTATAAATTTGTGGCACTTTTTCGTAGAATCTTCTTTTCTTAGTAAATTATCTTTCGAATTTAAACTAGAATAGAACAGCATTCACTGCATCATCTTATTTTATTCATTTTATTTATATTTGACTTATAACTTTTTTTGTATTTATATTAGTTTTGACGATTCTGTAAATAAAGTCTTTTTTCTTATCTCCTCGTATTTCCTTGCTCTTACACCTTAGATATAGTAAACATAGTAATCTCTTAACCTCCTTCCTGCTCTTTGGATATATTTTAAGAATCAGAATAAACATCACCTTGGATAATGCAAATAATAGTCTGCCACGTAAAATTGGACCTTGCATCTTACAGTGTGGTAAAGGATTGTTCTAATTAATATTTCACGTACTTCACTTGTTACCTGGGTCAAATGCAGTGTTGGCTCTTTCTGGTGTTCCAATGTTGCGTGAATTAAGGACAAAAAATTGGCAAATATTATTTCTGATTTATAAATATTAAAAATACCTATTACAGGATAAAAGTGGATGATATAAAGAACGTAGATAGGTATTGTTGGCTTAAACTACACCATTTTCCAATGTATAATTGGCGGAAATCTAATTCTTTCAGGAAAATAGCTTTTACATAGATCTATATTGGAGAATGATTTTGTTACTGTTTTGTTACTTTTATAATAGTTCCTATTTCTTGCAGCAAGCATCATATGTGATGGAGAGTATCATCACTGATGTGGACAAAATCAAAAAAACTCTGTATAATACGATGCTGGATGGAAGTGAATGAATGAATGAATAACTCTTTACTGTACACCCAAAAAGAGAAAAGAAAATGTACAAAAATATAAAAGAAGGTACAAGAGACGCCTTATCGCTAAAAGAGCGATTTCTTCCATGCAACCTTTAGGTGTAGGAAATAGTACTAAAATATAGTAGAATAGAATAGATAAAGTGGTGAAGAGTTATGACTTTTCTTTGTATGACAATGAAAATATGAAATTACTAAGTAACGTAATGTTAATATTTCACAGATCAAAATAAACTGCAAGATATTTAAAGATTCATCAATTATACCGAAGCTCGTCCATTTAAATTTCATGTATTGAAAATCGATCCTTTGGATGCAACCTTGCCTATTATCATTATTAATTTATGTATAGCATATCTTATAGTAATATTGGAACTAACGCATTTATACTAATAGGTATTGTGCGTGTTTTCTAAGTGTAAATAATTTCACTTATTTCTTGTTATCACTAAGATTAAATTCGGAAAAACCAACAACTTTTATTTTTCATTGATATCGCTTCCTCACAATTGAAGTCAATTGCTTGAACAATAAGATGACCAGGAGTGCCTTGATGCCGTAGCCTGCTGAAGTATCCTATGCACCATTTATGACAGTGGAGAATTTCATGCCAGCGTAGTGATGTTAAATTTTGAAGATTGACATTAATATGTTGGAACATTAACACACAACACCATCTAGTTCCATGGTAAGCTACGAGGCCTGTTATGGATACTAGATAGTTGATACACTACACGTATATAACTTTTAATACATTTATATTATAAATATAAACACCCATGACTTCAGTACGAACATTCGTGCTCATCACACAAATGAATGCCCCCAGCGGGTCTCGAACCCGCGACCGCTGGCACAGCAAGCAGGGTCACTACAAACTGAGTTAAACGTGTTGTCAAACATGGAAAAAGAAATCTGTATAAATCATATTAGTATAATTATTAGTTTTTTTAAGTTTGTGAATCTACATCTAAATTTATAAATTTTCCTGCATTGCAGCTTTTTTTTTCACCTCTTATGGACTCGTTGAATTAAACTGTCCTAACTCAGATTTCTATACGCCATTTCTTGTTGCCTCCTTGAATTCATCTCACCTTAACATTTGTTGATATTTGCATTTATTCCTTCATTTTTTTAGGTAGAGATATAACAATAAAATCTTTTATTAACTCATACTGTTTTGTTATGAAACCAGCCTTTTATAGATTTAATTTTAAATACCATCCGCAAATCTACAGCGTGACTCTTGTAACATTAGCCAGATTATTTGTGTTCAATTTACACAGGATAGATTACATTAAATAAGTAATTAAATTGTAAAAAATACAAAACACATATATGTACATATATGTACAATATACGTTGAATATTTTGATTTGAATATTAATTTGTTTCTATTGACATGACAAATGAAAATGTAGTAAAGCTATTAATATAATTGAATGAAAATGATATTGAATTAATCGCACTAATTTGACAAAAGTGTTAATACTTTAGCGATATCGGAGTCGTAAGCACATAAGAATGGTTCTTTTAAAAACAACCATGATTGAAGTAAAACCCTTTAACAAAGTTAACAGTGATCACAAAATCAAAAATACCTGTGTATCAAAAAGCATGAAAGTTTTCTTTATAATATTGCACATTACATTTGGCCTAGACTTTGGGTTTATTAAATGTAAAAAACCTCAGCATACATTCATAGTCAAATTGTTGATCGCTGCTTACGTTGTCTTTATTAATTTTCAAAGCTTTATACTATTGAGTAATGAGTCTGGAACATTCGACTTTGTTTCGAGTTTGTGGTACTTGAAATATTCTATTGAAAATATAATTTATATTCTAATTCTGACATTTATTCCACAGAACAAATCTTTTTCTAAGTTCATAGAAAATTTGGAGTCAATCGATTCAAAACTTGGTGTACATCCGTCTAGATATTTTTGTTTTAAGATAATTATTTGGTGCCTCATTTCTCTAACATTTAAATTTATTTTGACAACATCGTACTGCTTAAAAACTGAAGGCTGTATTGTGATTCTATGGTTGCATACTTTGTCTTCTATACCTTTTTTGTTATCAATGGATATACCTTTTATTATAATATTTTTCACATTTGGCATGGTCCATTTTCGACTTATTGCTATACGAAAATGTATTCAAAATAAAAAACTTGAAGCATTAGAACTCCAGCGTACATATAAATCACTCGTTGATTTAACTGAAACTGTCAAAAAATCATTCGAACCTATGGTAAGTTAGTATACTTAGAGTGTAAGTAATTTATTTTCCAGTCAAAAAAAAGTGCAGTCAAAAAATTTCACTATGAAAGTTCCTGGGTCGTAATTATAAACAAAAAATAAACATAAATATTGTAATAATAATTTTCAGATAATTATAACTCTACTCTTCAACGTACCCAGTGTGATGGTCGTAATATATCTGATATTGAAGAACGTTAAACTGAATTTGGTAAGATAAAAAAAAAAAATGTTTGTTATAATCGATATTAATAGCTGTGTTGTGTTAATATATTATGTTTAAGTGTTGTAAATATCTTCCTTATATTATAAATAATTTATTTTACTATTATTCGTTAATAAACTACTTAACTCTATGGCACTTTTTCATTCTTGCGTTACTTCGAAAATTGCCGTTCGACTAATTTTCATGGAGTTGTAGTGATTCTCTGTCGAATGTCACTGGTAGTCAGTGTGTTCATAATGAGGGAAGATGCAGTTCAGGAATTGAGATCTTTATTAGAGATCATTTAATGTTTTGTTTGCTATTTTGGTGATAGGGAAGGGTAATTTTGATAATTTCTTGTAGGTAACATCAGATTTATTTGCGATGGATAGTATCTTAATAGTGTCATTAGTGATCGTGATTTTTGCTCCATCAATAGCCGCATCATCGTTATCTACTGAGGTGGATACAATTAGAATAACTCTGCATGATTCTATGCTGGAAGAAAATGGTGAGAATATTTAATGTTTTTATTGGTTGTGATATATCAAGATTTTCAATTTATTCATGGATTCATCTAAAAGCATTTTTTTGAAAAAATTGACACTGAACAGTAACGTTATATATTTTTGCAGATCAAAATAAATTGCAAGGCATTCAACGATTCATCAATTATACAAAAGCTCGTTCTTTCAAGTTTTATGTGTTGAAAATCATTCCCTTGGATGCAACTTTGCCTGTTATCATTATTAATTTGTGTATTACATATCTTATCGTAGTATTGCAATTAACGCATTTATACTAATATTGACTGTGTTTTCTGTATATGAATTTTCAATTATGAACATATTGTGTATTTGTAATAAAACTTATAACATAATTGATGTGAAATAAATATCGTTACACTTTGCCTTTGATATTGTGCTTTAATTTTTAACATCACCGGAATAAAGAATATGTTACCATCAACTTGTATCTATTTTTAGAACATTTTTCATAGGATTTAGCTTGTATTTAGCCTTTTTTAACGTCCCACTCCTCCTCGACACGGGTCTCCCTTCAATGCGAAGGGGCATCAGGCCAATGTTCACCACGCTGGCCAAGCCATATGCTTATTGTTACGTGAGGTTTTGATCTAATATCACTAGATCTCTTATCACCAGTGCTTAACTAATCGGTATTGAAAATAAACAACGCTAAACTAATACATATATCGTCATAAATAATTAACAGTAAAGGAAAAAAAGATACCAAATCAGGTAAATTACCAACACAGTCAAATAAGAATTTGCTTAGTTTTTTGGCGGTTTTAATCGTTATAGTAAAATAAACCAAGTTTAAGGATAATAAAATAACTTTTTAATGCAACTTACTTAAATTTATTAATAATTGCTATTCCACTACTCAACACTAAAAAATATCTGATGCAATGAGATGTTTTTCAGGGTTGAGTAATAATAGATAAAAAAATCAGTAGGCTTAACGAAAATCTAGAAAACACCATATAAATAAATGAAAGATTACAAGTCTTTCGACAATGTCGCAAATATACTCGTCATTTTTCCTAGCCATAAACATCTTGCAGAATCTGGAGACACCATTCACTATTTTTTAAGATCGCTAATGAAATGATCATTCGCTGCCCTGGCAGCAACAACGGCCTGAAAGGATTCTCGCTTCGCGATAGAACCTTTAGACTTTGAGATAGTTGATCGATAAATAATTTAAAACTATGTTTCTGATCCATAAATTGATTTGTTGAAGCCCGAGAGCTATTTTTTTTATTTTGGATAAGACACAAATAGTTTTGTTTTTAGTGATTATGCCGCCTTTGCACATCTCTTTTATTTGGTTTTTTTTTGCAATTTTTTTTTTGCAAATAGTGTATGTATGTCTCCGACTGCATAAAACTATATTCCTTCGTCAACTTGTTCTCTTCTTTTTAGTTTGCCTTTTACGGAGTCGGTTTTTTTTGTATTTTTTTTTAATTTACAACTTTTAAGGACAGTTAGACATTTTTAGTTTTATTTAACAATTTCTTTTCTAAAATTACTTTTGAACATAAGAGTTGTATATATTTCTGTAATCTCCAATCAATACTCCACTCGATTGATTCGGACGACTATTTTTTTTAAGACACAAATTGGCGCCTAGGATCTGCCATTTTGACTTTTAATAATATCTATATAGCCTATGACACTCGCGTTGTCAAGACGAATGGAATAACGTATGAATTATCAAAATCGGTTAAGCCGTTCAGTAATTACGAGGTAACATAAAATCAGACATATATACAGATTAAACACGTCATGACTCTGTTTCTAATAATTGTTTGTTTCAACATGAAATGCCGTACAAATATTGTACAGAATTAACGAAACCTTGCTTTTTTATTTCTAATCATCAATCTTATTAGATAAGCTACTGTGCGTCTAACATCTTTTAGATAATATGGTCCTGTGAATCTAAATTCTTATTGTATTTTACAATAAAGGGGCGTGACTTAAGCTAGATTTTGTTGTTGCGGAGACTCATCGCCCATCACATACATCATCAATTTAAATATTATATGTCAAAACCATTTTTAGTAACATATTTAGTGATAAAAAAATACAGTTATTTTATCTTTAAAAGATAAATAAAATTGAAGTGTCTTAAAACCCATGAATTTGTGAAAAAAAAACGCGTACCCAAGCAAAGCGTGGTTAAGTCGCTAGTTGACAATATGTATTAAAATTTTGTAATAAAAGGTTAAGTCCCCATGAGCTTTTTATTTACCTTTAGTTACCTACCTAAACCTATGGAGGAAATATAGTTATGTGCATGCACTCAAAATATGAAACAAAAACAGAAAAGGATCGAAGAAAATTTATTTCAAATTTAAATCAACAAACATGAATTTACCTATAAAATATTAGCATTTAATGATAATATTGCAGTCCTATAAATTGTAAAAAAAAAACTCACGTAGAACCAAAAAAAAAACGCATGATAATAATTTTTTTTAATTTAAAATAAGCCCTCTGTGACTTCTTTTTACCCAACTGCGGCGAACTGCGGTGAACGAATATGGATAAATTGTTTTTAATATTTAAGAACAATATAATCACTCATATTTGTAAAAAAAATTGAGTAAAAGTGCGAAAATAAAATTGAAAAACAAAAAAAAAAAAATACGGAAACGTTGTCGACCAGTCAGCATTTCGTTTTTTTTTCTTAAAGGCCTGTTGTGAAGGCCCCTCTCTTGCGGAGGCCCCGAGGCTGCACAAGATTACGTTAATGTATATAAATAAATAAGTAATGAAATTGTAAAATAAATATAACTAATATGTGTAAGTGAATATTAATTTGAATATTAATTTGCTTCTATTGACATGACGAATGAAAATACAGTGAATTTATTAGTATAATTGAATGAAAATGAAATTGAATTAACCACACTAACTTGACAAAAGTGTTAGTACTATTGTGATACTGAAGTCCTAAGCACATAATAATACATTCTTTAAAATACAACAATGATTGAAGTAGAGCCTTTTAACAAAGTTAACAGGGATCATAAAATCAAAGACACCTGCGTATCAAACAGCATGAAAGTTTTCTTTATAATATTGCATATTACATTCGGCCTAGACTTTGGGTTTATTAAATGTAAAAAACCTCAGCATACATTCATAGTCAAATTGTTGATCGCTGCTTACGTTGTCTTTGTTAATTATCAAAGCTTTATACTATTGAGTAATGAGTCTGGAACATTCGACACTATGAGTTTGTGGTACTTGAAATATTCTATTGAAAATATAATTTATATTCTAATTCTGGCATTTATTCCACAGAACAAATCTTTTTCTAAGTTCATAGAAAATTTGGAGTCAATCGATTCAAAACTTGGTGTACATCCGTCTAGATATTTTTGTTTTAAGATAATTTTTTGGTGCCTCATATCTCTTACATTTAAATTTATTTTGACAATATCGTACTGCTTAAAAACTGAAGGCTGTATTGTGGTTCTATGGTCACATACTTTGTCTTGTATACCCCTTTTTTCAATGGAAGTACCTTTTATTGTAATATTTTTCACATTTAAAATGGTTCATTGTCGACTTATTGCTATACGAAAATGTATTCAAAATAAAAAACTTGAAGCATTAGAACTCCAGCGTACATATAAATCACTCGTTGATTTTACTGAAGTTGTCAAAAAATCATTCGAACCTATGGTAAGTTAGTATGTCTACAGAGTAAGTAATTTGTTTTCCCGAATGAAGTAAAATAAATTCGCTATGAAAGTTCGTGGGTCGTAATTATAAACAAAAAATAAACATAAATATTGTAACAATTATTTTCAGATAATTATAACTCTACTCTTCAACGTACCCAGTGTGATGGTCGTAATATATCAGATATTGAAGTGCGTTAAACTGAATATGGTAAGATAAAAAAAAATATATATTCTTTTTCGTTCGTTACAATTGACTGTAATAACTGAATAATAAGTATTTAAGTATATACATGTTGTAAATTTCTTCTTCATAACCATACAATATCCATACTTCCATACTAATATTATACATGTGAAAGTGTTTGTTTATTTATTTGTTTGTTTGTCCTTCTGTCACGTCGGAACGGATTGGCGAGATATTTTGTGTGGAGATAGTTGGAGGGTTGGAGAGTGATATAGGCTACTTTTTACCGCAGGAGATTATCTCATTCCCACGGGAAAACACGTTTTAATTCAACCCAAAAATATTTATGTTCAGAATTACTTGAAAGAACCGTGTCCCGATTTGGGCCATGGTGCGTCCATTAATGAATCGCAAACTAACGGATAGGGGTTCACTAGTACATTCACAGAAAAATAGTTTCATTGATATTAGAAGTGGGCGTATGATTATAGGCAACCCAGCACTGGTGACTAATTGACGTTTATATCTGTGAAGATTCTTCATCGGTACTGTCAAATCTTATAAATATGTCTCCCATTTCTGTTGATGGAGGTTTTTTTGGCTGTATCAGATGCCTTGCATACCCTAAATACCAAATAATAGTTGCAATGTGAGCGCAACAACCTACGGCTTTGATGCTCTTCAATACAATTAAATAAATACGTGTTTTAGCATTTTTCAAAATTCATCCCATGAGGGGGTAAAATAGGAGATCAGTTTTAGTGGAGCGAAGCCGCGGGTTCTGCTAGTTATAAATAATTCATTTTACTATTATTCGTAAATTAACTAACTCTATGGCACTTTTTCGTTCTTGCGTCACTTCGAAAATTGTCGTTCGACTAATTTTCATGGAGTTGTAGTGATTCTCTGTCGACTGTCACTGATAGTCAGTGTGTTCATAATGACAGAAGATGCAGTTCATGCATTGAGATCTTTATTAGAGATCATTTAACGTTTTTGTTTGCTATTTTGGTAGTAGGGAAGGGTAATTTTGATAATTTCTTGTAGGTAACATCAGATTTATTTGCGATGGAGTGTATCTCAATAGTGTCATTAGTGGTTGTGATTTTTGCTCCATCAATAGCCGCATCGTCGTTACGTACTGAGGTGGAGACAATTAGAATAACTCTACATGATTCTATGCTGGAAGAAAATGGTGAGAATATCTGATGTTTTATTGGTTGTGAAATAACAATATTTTGAATTTATTGATGGATTCATCTAAAAGCAGTTTTTTTAAATGACACTGAATAGTAATGTTATATATTTTCTTCAGATCAAAATAAATTGCAAGGCATTCAACGATTCAACAATTATATAGGAGCTCGTTCTTTCAAGTTTTATGTGTTGAAAATCATTCCCTTGGATGCAACTTTGCCTATTATTATTATTAATTTGTGTATTACATATCTAATCGTAGTATTGCAACTAACGCATTTATATTAATATTGACTGTGTTTTCTGTATTTGAATTTTCAATTATGAACATAATATGTATAGTATTGTAATAAAATGTTTACTTCTAACATAATTGATGTGAAATAAATATCGTTACACTTTGTCTTTGATATTGTGCTTTAATTTTAACATCCCCGGAATAAAGAATATGTTACCATCAACTTGTATCTCTTTTAAGAACTGTTATTAAATGCTTTACAGCAATTTCACATTTTTACTTTAGAAAAAAAAATTGTCTCTCCCGTGACCATGATTGCTGTAAAGCGTTCTAAATGTCGGGAAGCGAAAATCAAAATAATAATCCGATAAGATAGTTTTATTTAAAACGGTTTAGTCAAATTTGTGTAACACAAAAAACTTGTCGTATATTTTTTTTTCGATATTTGTCGCATATTTTTTTTTCGATATTATAGCCATTTTATATCAAAAATGGAAAATATTCATATAAATACGTAAAAGCAAAGAAAAAAAATACAAACTCAGGTAAAGTATTAACAGAGTCAAATAGGAATTTGCTTAGTTTTTCGGCGGTTTTAAGCGTTACAGTAAAATAAACCAAGTTTAAGGAAAATTAAATAACTTTTTAACGTTACTTACTTTAATTTATCAATAATTGCTATTACACTACTCAACACTACAAAATTATCTAACTGCATCAGATATTTTTTTGTGTTGAGTAGTTATCAATAAAAAAAAATCAGTAGGCTTAACGAAAGCCCAGACAACACGATACAAAATACAAATAAATGAAATATATTTTTTTCTTTTTTTTTCTTTTTTATTGATAGATAAGCTTGCGCTTGACGACAATCAGCGCTGAAAAGCATTGATGAGGTCTAGGTTGGAGCGCGCTTGCCTAGAAGATGCCTATTCACTCTTGCCTTGAAGGTACTTATATTATAGGTGGCAGGAAACACGGATGCTGGAAGGGTGTTCCACACCTTAGCAGATTAGATACAAGTCTTTTGACAATGTCGCAAATATACTTGTTATTTTTCCTGGCGATAGAGGTCTTGCAGAATTTGGAGACACCATTCATTAGCTTTTAAGATAGGCAATGAAATTATTATTCGCTGCGCTAGCAGCAACAACGGCACAAAAGGATTTCCGCTTCGCGATAGAACCTTGAGTAAAGTATGCATATTGATATATTGATAAGTAAGTATATTGAGGTTGGGACAAACCAGCAGTACGAACGATAGAATTAGAAATTTCATATCATTCCCTGTAAGATCGTATCTTCAACCATCTCTGGCAATCAACGCCATACATTGGATCATTCGTCGAGAAACAAACACGCTTTTTACAGATAAGTTGCGAAAAATTGTTGTAAACTATCTGCCCATTTATAAAGCCGGACTTGCCACAATCCGTACGGGTGGCATTTACTGAACCTGACTTACTTGGATGGATACCAGGCATTTATAGATTCGGTCATGCTCAGATAATGGTTATTTTTAGTATTCTAAAACTGTAATTATTCAATTTGTTTGTGCCAAAGATATCTTTGATACAAGCAAATTAACTATTTCAATTGTTTATTTCGTATTATCAATTTAGTGTGAATCTGTGAATATACTTCACTTATCACACCTATTTGAAGTCAGACTACTGTTATAAATGAGAAAATTCGTATCTATTTGATATTGCGCTCAACATAGAATTCGTTGAATAAATAGTTGAATTTTAAAATGAACAAAATATAATATATGTAACAGTCAGAATTCTTTCGTGGTCGAAACTACTTTTGACTGACAAAAACAGTTAAAAGTAGTTTTGACTGCAGGCCTTGGTCAATAGCAGTTTTTACTGGCGTATTGGTCAAAACTCTTAAAATTATGGCGCTGTGGTCACTGTTCTAACCTAACCTAACCTAGAAAGAAAAAAGGGTTCTTCTGAGTAACCTTCAATCTACTTACTTCCTTAACTTTTTAAGAGTTTTGACCGATATGCCAGTCAAAACTGCTCTTGACCAAAGCCTGCAGTCAAAATTACTTTTGACTAAAAAATAGTTTTGACTGTAACATATATACATATATATGAACAAGTATAATGAACATATATAGTATAATTGATTTACCTATATGTAATTTATTTGTTCCTATTTTCTTGACTAATAAAATATGTAGGTGATTAATATAAGTGAATGAAATTGAAGCAACCTCATTAACTTGATGTAAGTGTTAATACTATAACGATATCGAAGTCGTAAGCACATAAGAATGGTTCTTTTAAAAACAACCATGATTGAAGTAAAACCTTTTAACAAAGTTAACAGTGATCACAAAATCAAAAATACCTGTGTATCAAAAAGCATGAAAGTTTTCTTTATAATATTGCACATTACATTTGGCCTAGATTTTGGGTTTATTAAATATAAAAAACCTCAGCATACATTCATAGTCAAATTGTTGATCGCTGCTTACGTTGTCTTTATTAATTTTCAAAGCTTTATACTATTGAGTAATGAGTCTGGAACATTCGACTTTGTTTCGAGTTTGTGGTACTTGAAATATTCTATTGAAAATATAATTTATATTCTAATTCTGACATTTATTCCACAGAACAAATCTTTTTCTAAGTTCATAGAAAATTTGGAGTCAATCGATTCAAAACTTGGTGTACATCCGTCTAGATATTTTTGTTTTAAGATATTTATTTGGTGCCTCATATCTCTTACATTTAAATTTATTTTGTCAATATTGTACTGCATAAAAACTGAAGGCTGTATTGTGATTCTATGGTCGCATACTTTGTCTTGTATACCCTTTTTATCAATGGATGTACCTTTTATTGTAATATTTTGCACATTTAAAATGGTCCATTGTCGACTTATTGCTATACGAAAATGTATTCAAAATAAAAAACTTGAAGCATTAGAACTCCAGCGTACATATAAATCACTCGTTGATTTTACTGAAGTTGTCAAAAAATCATTCGGACCTATGGTAAGTTAGTATATCTACAGTGTAAGTATTTTATTTTCCCGAATGTAGTTAAAAAATTCGCTATGAAAGTTCTTGGGTCGTAATTGTAAACAAAAAATAAACATAAATATTGTAACAATTATTTTCAGATAATTATAACTCTACTCTTCAACGTACCCAGTGTGATGGTCGTAATATATCAGATATTGAAGTGCGTTAAACTGAATATGGTAAGATAAAAAAATATATATATTCTTTTTCGTTCGTTATAATTGACAGTAATAGCTGAATAATAAGTATTTAAGTATATATATGTTGTAAATTTCTTCTTCATAACCATACAATATCCATACTTACATACTAATATTATACATGTGAAAGTGTTTGTTTATTTGTTTGTTTGCTTGTCCTTCTGTCACATCGAAACGGATGGCGAGATATTTTGTGTGGAGATAGTTGGAGGGTTGGAGAGTGATATAGGCTACTTTTTACCGCAGGAGATTATCTCATTCCCACGGGAAAACACGTTTTAATTCAACCCAAAAATATTTATGTTCAGAATTACTTGAAAGAACCGTGTCCCGATTTGGGCCATGGTGCGTCCATTAATGAATCGCAAACTAACGGATAGGGGTTCACTAGTACATTCACAGAAAAATAGTTTCATTGATATTTGAAGTGGGCGTATGATTAAAGGCAACCCAGCACTGGTGACTAATTGACGTTTATATCTGCGAAGATTCTTCATCGGTACTGTCAAATCTTATAAATATGTCTCCCATTTGTGTTGATGGAGGTTTTTTTGGCTGTGTCAGATGCCTTGCATACCCTAAATACCAAATAATAGTAGCAATGTGAGCGCAACAACCTACGGTTCGAGCCCCATTTTTGCGGGTACAATAGAAGGATTTTATTGAGTCTTTTCCTTTTATGTTTTTGTCGACCAGGATGTAAACGTAGTATTTTGTTTTATTTATATGTCTAGATTTAATATTTTCTTTAAGATATACTATATAACAATAATATTTTCACAAATGAATTGGGTTTCTGCCGCCCTAATGTGACGCAATTGACTTTCTTGTTGATAAGATATGCCCACCAAATACGCTCATAAGAACGATATGTTCTATTGATATAAGCTATGAACTATCTAATGATATATGAGCTACATCGGGACTCGACATGGCCCAGAACTCGTACTATCCGGGACACGGTTCTTTGGCTTTGATGCTCTTCAATACAATTAAATAAATACGTGTTTTAGCATTTTTCGAAATTCACCCCATAAGGGGGTAAAATAGGGGATCACTTTTAGTGCGAGCGAAGCCGCGGGTTCTGCTAGTTATAAATAATTCATTTTACTATTATTCGTAAATTAACTAACTCTATGGCACTTTTTCGTTCTTGCGTCACTTCGAAAATTGTCGTTCGACTAATTTTCATGGAGTTGTAGTGATTCTCTGTCGACTGCCACTGATAGTCAGTGTGTTCATAATGACAGAAGATGCAGTTCATGCATTGAGATCTTTATTAGAGATCATTTAACGTTTTTGTTTGCTATTTTGATAGTAGGGAAGGGTAATTTTGATAATTTCTTGTAGGTAACATCAGATTTATTTGCAATGGAGTGTATCTCAATAGCGTCATTAGTGGTTGTGATTTTTGCTCCATCAATAGCCGCATCGTCGTTATCTACTGAGGTGGACACAATTAGAATAACTCTACATGATTCTATGCTGGAAGAAAATGGTGAGAATATTTGATGTTTTATTGGTTGTGATATATCAAGATTTTGAATTTATTCATGAATTCATCTAATAGCATTTTTTTTGAAAAATTGACACTGAACAGTAACGTTATATATTTTTTTCAGATCAAAATAAATTGCAAGGCATTCAACGATTCATCAATTATACAAAAGCTCGTTCTTTCAAGTTTTATGTATTGAAAATCATTCCCTTAGATGCAACTTTGCCTATTATTATTATTAATTTGTGTATAACATATCTTATCGTAATTTTACAACTCACGCATTTATACTAGTACTGACTGTGTTTTATTTTCTACATATGAATAACTTTCACTTATATTACAGATTACAATTAGATTAAAGTTAAGAAGTTCGACAGGATAAATTATTCTTCAAACAAAATGAAAATTCTAATTAGAATCATCAAGAAATATGAAAATATTCAAAAATGAACTAATCACTTTTTACTATAAAAGATATAGGTACCGACTTTAAAATCATTACAAAGAACATTATTAGTCCACTCTTAATGGTTCTATTTTTCGAGAAATAACTTGTTCATAAAAAAAAAATTGTTATAAATATCGATTCATAATTGGCAAAAATATCGAGTAACATAACATACACAAATCAAATCAAATCAAAATATACTTTATTCAAATAGACTTTTACAAGCACTTTTGAATCGTCAATTTTACATTGAAATTAAATTTAAATTAAATGTCAGTGTATTCAGTCCGTGAGGAATCTACCACCGGCTCGGAAGGCAGTTCTGCTGAGAAGAGCCGGCAAGAAACTCAACAGTTGCTCTTTTAAAATAATAATTGTGTACAATATTGTAATACAATAATTATTATATATTTATCCTACGTGAGACCCAACCAGATTAGTTCCACACATTGATATCTCCGAAGTATTCCGTGACTGTATAATAAGCCTTATTCACTAATAAATTTTTAATTTTAGTTTTAAATTGTTTATGTGGCAAGCTCAAAATCGATTGTGGAACTCTATTATACATGCGTATACCTTGCCCCATAAACGATCTATTCACTTTTTGAAGGCGATAGCTAGGCGATACCAGTTTTTCCTTATTTCTAGTATTTATTTCGTGTCTATCACTGTGTTTTAAATAACAATGAATGTTTTGTCGGACAAACATAATATTACAATATATATATTGCGATGCTACCGTAAGTATACTAATTTCCTTAAACAAATCTCGTAGGGTATCCCGAGCTCCGATGTTATAAATTGCCCGAATGGCCCTTTTTTGAAGAATAAATATAGATTTTATATCGGCTGCATTACCCCACAACAAAATTCCGTAAGTCAAGATGCTGTGAAAGTAACTGAAATAAACAAGTCTAGCAGTATAAACATCTGTTAGCTGCCTTACTTTCCTAACCGCGAACACAGCGGAGCTCAGTCTACTCGCGAGAGATGACAGATGGGGGCTCCACTGAAGACCCGAGTCCAACGTTATGCCCAAGAATACTGTGGAATCTACAGTATTAAGAATCTCATTATTTAAAAACAAACTAAAATTGTGTCTCCTTACATTAGGTAGGGTAAATTGAATACATTTAGTTTTCTTGGTGTTTAATGCTAAGTTGTTAATATTAAACCACTTAAGTATGTGAGATAATGCACTGTTTACTTTATCATAATCAGTTACATTTCTCTCTACTTTAAAAATTAAAGAGGTATCATCCGCAAACAGTACAATATCACACAAATCAGTAGCATAGAAAGGAAGATCATTTATATAAACTAGAAACAAAAATGGACCCAAAATAGATCCCTGCGGAACACCCATTCTCAGAGGGGATCCGGAAGAATTAACGTTATTTACAGAGACTTTCTGAACCCTATCACTAAGATATAAAGCAATGAGATCAAGAGCAATGCCACGAATACCGTAATGACTTAGTTTAAGCAGTAGGGTTTCATGTTCTACGCAATCAAAGGCTTTAGATAAATCACAAAAAACACCAATTGCATTTTGTGATTTTTCCCAAGCGTTATAAATATGTTTAAGAAGAGCAACTCCCGCATTGGCTGTATACTGTTCACTATAGAAGATACTATTAATATTAAATACACAACAAAATATAACCGATCTGTGTACCTACTTCTTTTTCGAGCTCGTTATAATAATAACATCACTGTCAATACAAGCTAGAATTATTGACTGTCACCTAATGGATGATAATATATACAAACAAATTAAATTGGAGTGCCTGTTTGTAATATCAAAATAATCGCTTTTTATTAAATGCATATGGATGTATACACGGTACATATATCAAAACAACATTTCTTACAATTTTCGTCTGTCTGTCTGTTTGTTCCGGATAACCCCTGAAACGGCTGGACCGATTTTGACGGGACTTTCACTGGCAGATAGCTGATATAATAAGGAGTAACTTAGGCTACTTTTATTTTAGAAAAAAAATAGGGTCCCACGAAAAAAATATTAAAACCAAAAAAAATTAAAATAGTTTGTTTTGGGAAGTAACCTAGGGACGAACCCGAGCGAAGCGAGGGTGAGTCGCTAGTTTATTATATAACATGAATCTTGTTGTTTTTATTACCTTATAGTTTACTATATATTGTGTACATTGTAAATATGTATATTGAAAAATATTTGAAGACACTTTTATCTTCAAAAACAAATTTAAAAGCCATGTTCATCTCATCATCAAACGTTAGTAGTGTAAAGTACTTCTACGTCTAAATGTTACTCTAAATTACAAATCCAAAGCCAAAGCCAATACTTATTCATTGTTTGATGCGCTTTAATAAAGATATTATAGAACGGTTTTATACTGTAAACTGCAAAACCATATCCATTTAATCGTTTATAGAAGATACACAAAATAGGTATGTTTATTGACGCCGGTTGGATACGAATAGTTGAAATGGCTACTTTGATTAACTTGAAATCATAATATAGTAACACTTATGGGTTCCTATCAGGAGGAACAAATAAGATTAGTCCAAATAAATGTCAATTTAGATGCAATTATATTTGTGATTTGCTATTGAAATTTGTTTAAAATTAATAAAAGTGAAAAATAAATCTCAAAAGGTATAATGGTTTTAAAAGATACCTATAAAGTAAGCAAGATTTTTAGTGTGTATTCACAGATGGCGCTGTTTAATTTGTATGAGTTTTTTCAGAGGTTCAAAATTGTAAAGGTCATTGAAATTAATTATTTAATTAAACGCACGGTACATTTTGTTATATTCAATATATTTTATATTAAAAAAAATAGTTCGACAGTTCAAGTCAACACCATCTAACGTCTATTCAAGCAAATAAAAATAACAAGATTAATTCCAATTAGCGCTGCCTATTTTCTTTGTATGGTATGGAGCGTCTGCTCTGGTACAAAATTATGTCATTTGTAGTAAAAACTTTTTATCTAAGCCTAATACTCGTAGAATAGCACTAAAACGTGCAGTGGGTCATTGCCTTTAACTTTCATTTTTCAGGGGATTCTAAAAAGTAAACAATATTTAATAATTATTAGGTATATTTCATTTTGGATCAACATTATTTATTGTGATAAATAAAAGACAAAGCTTTCGACACTCATATATCTACATAACAAAAACCTTAAATTCATTGATTGTCCATTGATAGACAACGCACAGCCGAATTGCGGTCTTTTTCTAATTTATATTAATGATTTGCCATTTTTTGTACAGGACAAACATGAGATAGTATTGTTCGCTGATGACACTTCACTTATTTTTAGAGTGAATCGCAATTTGCTAATGTACGACGATGTAAACGATGCTCTCTCAAAGGTTGTCTATTGGTTTGATTGAAATAATTTATTATTAAACAATAAAAAGACAAAATTAATAAAATTTTCAACACCCAATGTTATACTTGTTGATAATGGTGTAATATTAAATGAAGAAGTGTTGAAACCGGTAGAGTCCATTAAATTCCTAGATATTATCATAGATCGGAAACTGTAGTGAGGCCCCCATATTGAGGGACTAGCGAGTAGACTCAGCTCTGCAGCGTTCGCGGTAAAAAAATAAGACTTCTTACTGATGTAGATATAGCTCGCATAGTATATTTTAGTTATTTTCATAGTATTATGTCCTATGGTATCTTACTATGGTGAAATGCAGCTGGTATTAATACGATTTTTGTCCTGCAGAAAAGAGCTATTCGTACAATTTATAGTTTAGGTCCTAGAGTGTCATTAAGAGATAAGTTTAAAGAAATAAAAATATTGACTGTTGCTCCTCAGTACGTGTACGAAAATGTTATATATGCTCGTAAAAATATACACGAATTTCCCAAGAATTGTGACATGCATAACATTAATACTAGGAGCAAACACAAACTTGTAATGCTTGTGACTCGTCTAAACAGAGTCAGTATTTTTTTTATGGACAATATATACGCTTGTACAACAGGATCTCAGAAAATGTTCAAAAAGCTTCTATCGCCAAATTCAAAAAAAATTGTTAAAGAACGTTTGTGTACTAAAGGCTATTATGTAATAAATTATTTTATAGAAGATGGCACGGCACTCCTTGGGAATGAAGTGATCATCTCCAGGCTACTTTAACTTTTTATTAGAAATATTATAAATTATAATATAATTTTATTAAAAATATAACGAAATAATATTATACCCGATTAGTTGCATTCGCCAGTTCTCCTCAGGTCTGAAGCTTCTTTTTTCCGAACTGGTAGTAGACTCATGACGTTCAGTAAAATATTGTAATAATTTAATGCTGAATAAAATATTTTTATCTTTTTAAAGCTTAAATATGGGATCAAAGTGTTTAGGTTCTTCATTTTAAAAATATGGAAATCAAAAAATGCTCCCCTTTCTATGGCAAATATTCGTAAGGTCTAACCCATATACATATATAAATAGGCAAAAACAAAACAGTTTAGCAGTTCTTTTCCTATGTTTGTCAACCGATTTTTTTAGTAGTTATTGACGAGTTTTAGTGGTTTAGCAGGTGAAAAGTAAATCATCCCCTATTTTCTACATTGAGGGGTGGTTTTTTTTTCAAATTTAAATGGGACCAACTTTGAGGTAAACCGTTTCAATAAAAAGAGACGAATTGAAAACCTCCTCCTTTTTTTTCGTCGGAAAAAAATAATTAGACTCAGTTTTTTTCAAATAGATGATAAGTAAATGCTATTTATACATGTTTTCCTTATTTCAATAGTTATTGATACAATACAAAACAATAGTTAATATAAATGTGTTAGTTGCAAAATAATAATTAAATATGTTACACAAATATTGAGTATCATAATAGGTAAAGTAACATCCATTGGAAAAATTTTCATTATATTAAATTTAAATGGTCGAGCTTCTACGTAATTGATAAATCGTTGAATGTCTTGTATTCCGTTTTGATCTGAAAGGATAAATTATAACTGCATTAATATGTTTTCCTCAAATTTAAATAAGTATGTGAATATTTTTGCTGTTGATAGAAAATATCTAAGCCAGTAATATACCAATAATATAGCCACACTTAGGTGTGGGGTAAAAATCCTCTCACTGACACAGCATCTTACCTCTTTCCTCTAGCAGCATATTATGTAGAGTTATTTTTATTTTTTCCGCCTGCGAAGATAAAGAAGACGCGGATACCGATGGAGCAAGGATAACAATAGCCGATGAAGCTACGATAACACTCTGTATCAAGTAATCTAATGGTTCCTTCTGTAAAAAATATTGTAACTTTTATTCAATTCTTTTTTATGGTGCTCAGTAACAAACGAACAGACAGCCCACCTGATGGAAAGTGGTACCTGTCTCCCATAACACCTCAGGTTCATACACTTAGGTTTTATGTAACAAAAATGCAGAACCGCAGATGCATTGTCATTTTGAGGACTAAGATGATATGCCTCTTACCTGTAATTGCGCTGGATACCTTACCACCGGTAAAAAAGTCTCTATAGACATTGATAATACTTATATTTAAAGCATATCTTACTCATATAGAGATCATATATAGGTATAGTATTGAAAGAGTACCTACTAATTTATATAAAGTTGAAAAGTAATTAAATAACTGTCCCAGATACAAAATTACACAAACACTTCATATTATATTCATAAATTTTGCATAATGCGTACAAAATATAGTGTTAAACAGTTTTAATGTCAAAGAAATAAAAGTTTGTAAAATAACTAACAGTATACAACAAATTGTTAAATTTAATATTGCTTTTCGGCAGTACATACTTTTCGAGTTGCCTGTCGGTCACTAGGGTCCAATAACCATCTTTATAACCTAGAAGTTTGGACAAGACTCAGTCTGTAATCGTTGGAGTCAACTCAATTCAACTAAATCTAATATATTTAAACGAGCAGTTCTTGTATATTTATATCTTTATATCTTTATTTATTTATACCAGCGATCTCGGAGACTGCTCTAACGATTTCGCTGAAATTTGATGTGTGGGGGCTTTCAGGGGTGAAAAATCGATCTAGATTAGTCTCATGTCTGGGAAAACGCGTGTTTTCGAGTTTTCATTTCGTTTTCTTTTGCATTATTTTACGCAGCATATGCTCGATAATTTCTTACACTCAGACAAACATTGTGGTCAAGCGACCAAGGTGTAAGATTAACAAATCAGTAGGTGTGTCTGAGATCGAATCTCGATCGGATACAAAGTTTTACTTTTGTATTTATTCCAGTTTTAAGTTCTTCTTATCTAAAAAATACGATATAACAAAAAAGAACTTCGAGCGAAGCTCGGTCGCCAGGTACTAACCTATTTGATAGTGTTTATAGGTGCTCCTTAAGGATAAATTATTTCGCCAATGTGACGTTGAATGGAGAAGTCACGTTGGAGATTGGCCGGTAATTTTTGAAATTAGATTGCTAAACTAGCGACTCACCATTTCCCCACTCGGGTTCGTCTCTACTTACGTTTTAACGTTTAGTATAGATTTCTCAGAGATGAGATAACCAATTATCATCATACCAAATTTCATTAAAGTCCCTCTAGTAGTTTTTCCGTGATGCAGTAACAGACAGACAGATCGATAGACAGACAAAAATTCTAAAAACTATAGATTCGGCCTTTGTATCGATATTAATGTCTACCTATTCCAATAACATTTAAAAAAAATATTCCATGTACAGATTCGGCTTAGTTACAATTTTATTATATTATATGTATAGAAGACAAGATTAACCGAACAAATTAATAGAAGGATTTTATTGTTATTACTCCATCCAAAAAATGTACTTGTTTTATCATAAATATTAAAATTATAATCGGGCATTCCCAAATACCTATTATGTTTTAATATTTTTAATCTTCAACGATTGTAGGTCAACATCTTTCCTATGCACCCTATATAGAATTGATTCAAAGAATCAAACTTATCCACACATGACGTTTTTTGTATATAAGAAATTGTCTTTTAAACTCACCGCATCCATTTTTACTTCTTTTATTATCTCATATATCAAAAGCATAAAACTTGGTATGTTGAGGAATAAAGCAATAGCAACCTGAAATAATAATGTTTTTAGTTTAATAAAAAAAAAATTACGAGATAAAGAAAGTAAATACCAAGGGGTAGGATATTTATTATTATTTTTTATGAAATATAAATAATAATAATTTGCCATTATTGAATTCAAAATAAATAAGCTCAAAGCTTTTGCAATATGTTTTACCACAAATCTACGACACGTTTGGCTCAGTTTGTAGTGACCCTACTTGCTGCGCCAGCGGTCGCGGGTTCGAGTCCCGCTGGGGGCACTCATTTGTGTGATAAGCACGAATGTTTGTACTCCAGTCATGGGTGTTCATATTTATAATATATATGTATTTAAAAGTATGTAGTTTTACAAGTATATGTGTAGGGTATCAACTATCTGGTATCCATAACACAGGCCTCGTAGCTTAGCATGGAACTAGATGGTGCTGTGTGTTAATGTCCCAACATATTTATTTATTTATTTAACTTTTGTCAATTATCTAAGTTACAACCAACTAGTAAACTCGTATAAAACAATAGGAATTTACACTTAAAATAATATTTTTCTATTATGAACCGTTGAGTTTTAGTTTACATAATATAATCATCACTCACTAAAATATTAAATGAACTCTTGGTATTTTCAGTGAAATCAGCCAGCGATTTATATATGTGATGCAATCTCTTAGGTTTAAACTTTTTATCTTCGATGCATTTCTGTACAGCCACTAGCCTACATCTGGCTGCATAGAACATGAATAACATAACAATAAAAGGCAAATCCAGTGCAAGGATGGGCACAAAATATAACATTTGAAACCACCAAGTCGTAATGCACTCTACATTTTCATTACAGTATATTGCTGATATCAAAAATTTTGTTAAGAAAGATATGATACAACAAAAAACGATCTTAAAATCAATATTATTACAGGAATTTACACATAGTTGATTATCGATTGATTTTAATTTTTCTAGAAAATAACAAAAAGACTTGTGTTGTGGAGTAAGTAATAAGATAATATTATACAGCATGTTTTCAAATAAATATTTCGAGTACCAATTTCTTAGATCATTGGTCATACCACTGAAGAACAGCAGCAATACACATAGACAATTAAAACACATAAAATAAGCCGCGCCCAATAATTTAACAATCAATCTATGCTTTCGAGAGTTAAATTTGATAAATCCAAAATCTACAGCAAATATAATTTGCAATAGCATGAAAAAAATTCGTAACGTTTTTGATATTCGGTCTGATTTCATTTTCTCAGTGTCACTCGATAGTTTCACTTGATTTATTTGACTGAGAAAAAAATATTTTATGAACTTTAGGTAGGTAGTTGTCGATTTTTATGTTCAACTAACGATACGATATAAACGTCCAATATAACCTTAACTATGTTTTATTTTCATCACATTAATTGATTTAATATTTTAAGAACTACTTTATATTCAAATATATTATTTAGTATTAATCTAATTGCTTTTAGGTTTATTTATTTACTAGCGTCTCACCGCTTCGCTCGGGTTCGCTTCTAGACAAACAAAAACAAATCCATTCCACGGGAATCGTACAATTTTCCGGGATAATAAGTAGCTTATTTTTTATTCTGATGTATGAACTATATTATTGTAAAATTTTATTAAAATCCAATCAGTAGTTTTTGTGTACTAAGCTGTATAAGTTATTATAGTTTTTTAACTATCCCACGAGAACTCTTTAATTTTCTGGGATGAAAAGTATCCGAAATATTTACCAGGGATATAAGGTACTACCATGCAAAACCTAATTTAAATAGGTCTAACAGTTTCGGAGATTAGCCCGTACAAACAGACAAACAGACAGAGAAACAAAAAAAATGAAAAAACTGGATTCATTCTATTTCTCTTCTTATATCCCCCTGACTCAGTTTTTAGCATTTTTTTCTATGTACAGACATTCGACCTCTAAAGTTTTATTATATGTATTGAATAATTAATTTAATTCATGAATTACGAAGCTACTTTGTTTCTTCATATTTTCTGTATATTTTATTATTATTTATTTTTTTGTTAATCTAGTAAAAACATTCATATCTGAATATTTAATCACTTGAACATTGTTAGTAGGTTTACGTATTTATATAAAAAATAAGAGTACAATCGTACTAATATTATAAATGCTAACATTTGCTATCTGTTGGATACTTGGATTATTACATACTTTTCCTCAAAATTTGGACATGAAAATTATTTATTACTGTAAAATCTTTTCACATATAACGACACAATATTTTTTTACAGATTTTTATTAAAACCCAATTTTGATTAATGTCAGCATTTTCCTTGTATTTCAATTTTCACCAGACAATTCGAAGCTATTTAGAAATTATATAAACTACGTTATAGTTTCTAATAAAACAATGTTTCTAAAACTTTTAAGAACAAAATTGTCACTGCAGGCTAAAGGACTGGTTGTTTGATCGCTCTGTATCACTGAAAAAGAACGCCTTTTTCTCCAATACCAGCAGCGATACGCCTTTCTGGATTTTCATTCCCGCTAATCCTACTTTCCAAATAAATAAATAAATATGTTAGGACATTAACACACAGCACCATCTAGTTCTATGGTAAACTACGAGGCCTGTGTTATGGATACCAGATAGTTGATACACATATTATATAACTTTAAATACATACATATTATAAATATATCAAAATATATAATCTGGAGTACAAACATTCGTGCTCATCATACAAATGAATGCCGCTGAATAAATGAATGAATACGTTGCCACAGCAAGTAGGGTTACTACAAACTGAGCCAAACGTGTCGTCAAATACATTATTTCATAATTTTGCTCAAATAACTTATCACTTATCTTTCCCACCACATACCCACGGTCCATCACGTAAATTTCACAATTAATCTTTTATTATTCCCTTTGGAATACCATTACTTAATTTTAACAATAATATAGTTCGAAATCTGCCCTTTATGAAAATACAGTAAGCTGTGCCAGTATAGCAAAATATACCAACGAATATCCTTCTTTTTGGCCTTAAACAGTCTTTTAAATTTTGGAGACTGCAATGCAGTTATGATTTAAACAGCCAAGGCTAAAAGCTATAAATATAAAAAAAAAATATGAAAATAAAACGTACCTGGCCACGAAAAAGCGAACTAAAAAAGGGAACAAGTTAACGAAAGATGTTTTATCCTTGCTACAAGTCTGACCACACGCACGCGCAATCACATACAATTTTTTGCAATTATAATACTAATTATAGTAGCAGTAGCCTAAATTGTTCGGTATATCATTTCTTAATTAGCAGATACATATCACTACATAGTATAAAACAAAGTCGCTTCCCGCTGTCTGTCCCTATATATACTTAGATTGTTAAAACTACGCAACGGATTTTGATGCGGTTTTTTTAATAGATAGAGTAATTCAAGAGGAAGGTTTATATGTATAATACATGCATGAAGATGATGTCCTCCTGACCGATTCCGGCCACGGCGGCCAATCTCATTGAGACTAGCCAACTGCGCAGGAGATATTATAGTGCACAAGTGTACGCGCAGACACAAGTGCACTCTCTATTCCTGTCGCTCTCATACTCCGGTGGGACGACTATTCGACACGACCGGTGAGAGTTAAGGCGCAGGACCGACGGCTTTACGTGCTCTCCGAGGCACGGGGGTGAAACACCGCCAACTTCCCAACTCCGGGCTGCTACTGAGGCTTACTAGACAGAAAGACTCAATAACTAAACTTGGCCCGACCCGGGACTCGAACCCAGGACCTCCGGGTGTGCAGCCGTACATGCTAGCAACTACACCACCGAGGCAGTTAATACATGCATAATATATTAGAGAAACACTGATAATTTTAGAGGTTTCTAATGTGATGTCGTAAATGAACACATTTTTTTGCGCTTACATTGCAAACGCTGGCTGAACCCTACTAGATAGATCAAAATAATGTAGTACAGTATTGTACAACTTAAAAAGGTGTACAAAAAAGTCCGCGATGGTATATGTCTATCTCTTAAGGATAACATACTATATCGATTATACTATATCCAAGCTAGGGACGAACCCGAGTGAAGCGAGGTTAAGTTGTTAGTATAATAATAAATTTAAATTAAAACAAAGTAATTTTTTTGGCGTACAGAATTAAAAATATTTTTTTGTTTTGTCATTGTCAATTTTATCACCAATCACCAATCCAGTAAATAAGGTTGATACAATTGATTACGTTCGTAGTACATATTATAAATAAAAGGCTTTATAAAGTATTAAAGCAATTATATTTTAATATTTTATGAAACCCATATGACAAAGTAATCTTAAAATATAATAATTTTATAGAGATGATAATACAAAGTGTAGTTTTGTAACTGTAAAAATAATATGAGATTAATATTACTTTGAGTTCATTATTACTGATCTGTATCTAGGTATATAATAACTTTTAATTATTGTACTTCATTTATTACAAACACGTAACTTATAAATACGTAAAACTCCCTGCTTACGTAAAACTTATTGCCTGGCGACCGAGCTTCGCTCGGAGTTCTTTTTTGTTATACCGTATTTTTTAGATAAAAAAAACTAAAACTTGAATAAATACCTGCTCTATAACACTATTTCTCACTACCATAGGTTGGCTGGAAGAGATCTCTTCTAGAGATAAGTCCACCTTTGCAAACAAATATTGTATTTTAATCTCTGTATATACTTTTAAGTGCAATAAAGAATAGTTAAATACAAAAAAAAGGAAAACCTTATATCCGATCAAGATTCGAACTCGGACAAACCTATGATAGTTAATCTTGTACCTTGGTCGCTAGACCATGATGCTTATTTCTGAGTGTAAGAAATTATCGAGAATATTCTGCGTAGAATAATGCAAAAAAAAAACCTTGAAAACTCGAAAACACGCGTTTTCCCAGACATGAGACTAATCTAGATCGATTTTTCGCCCCCGAAAACCCCCACACACCAAATTTCAGCGAAATTGTTAGAGCCGTTTCCGAGATCGCTGGTATAAATAAATAAATAAATAAAGATATAAATATACAAGAATTGCTCTTTCAAATATATTAGATAAATACGTACGCCTTAGCTTTCTAGGTATTTATGCTAAACTTGCTCCTTATTTCATCATGACTATAGAAATGAACATAATTCAATGTTTTGTAACTACTTGTTATTTCAAAAGTTGCTAATCAGCAAAATCTATATTCGAATATATGAATAGATAAATACATACTATTTATCAATTTCCCTTTTTGTGTAGTATCTATACCATTTATGTAAGACTTTATGTATATCTATATTATTTACATGACTTTAGCGAGTTTTATCCAGTCAATAATAGTAAGCAAGTTTTTTCTCTAGTTAGTAAGAATAAATTATCTTATCTCGTATTAAATATTAGTAATTATCTCATTGCCTCTTTTACAAATAAGACGACAAAGGTGTTTCACAAGGAACTATACTTGGTTCTTTTCTAGTTTCAATGAATATTGTTTTTTTATATGTTAAGAACTTATCTATGATTAAAAAAAAAAAAATAAACAAAATGCATTTACACTACCTAATAGTCTTTAGATTAGGTCGTGTATAAAAAATTTTGTCTATCCTAAAATCATAATTATCTTATTGGTAGTTTTTTAAGTATCCGTAGATTTAAAACTTAAGCGGTATTACCATATTTTAGCTCTCAGTAAACGCAGTTCAATCAATGTCTTTGCCGTCAAGAAAGTTAGAAAAATATAAAGTGAGAATGCACAACCGAAGAGATTTCCTACTAGATGATTTCAAGCGAATCAGTTTAAACAGATATGATTTGCTTATTCAGTAATTTATGAGGTCCATTATATTTGTGGAACTTCCAGTATTGAACCACATAAATCGTCGTAAAAAAAGAATATGAATTACTGAGCCGATAATTGTGTCTCAATCAAATGTATTGTTAATGTATGTATTGTTAAAAAAAAAACCCTTGAAAACTCGAAAACACGCGTTTTCCCAGACATGAGACTAATCTAGATCGATTTTTCGCCCCCGAAAACCCCCACACACCAAATTTCAGCGAAATTGTTAGAGCCGTTTCCGAGATCGCTGGTATAAATAAATAAATAAATAAAGATATAAATTTACAAGAATTGCTCTTTCAAATATATTAGATAAATACGTACGCCTTAGCTTTCTAGGTATTTATGCTAAACTTGCTCCTTATTTCATCATGACTATAGAAATGAACATAATTCAATGTTTTGTAACTACTTGTTATTTCAAAAGTTGCTAATCAGCAAAATCTATATTCGAATATATGAATAGATAAATACATACTATTTATCAATTTCCCTTTTTGTGTAGTATCTATACCATTTATGTAAGACTTTATGTATATCTATATTATTTACATGACTTTAGCGAGTTTTATCCAGTCAATAATAGTAAGCAAGTTTTTTCTCTAGTTAGTAAGAATAAATTATCTTATCTCGTATTAAATATTAGTAATTATCTCATTGCCTCTTTTACAAATAAGACGACAAAGGTGTTTCACAAGGAACTATACTTGGTTCTTTTCTAGTTTCAATGAATATTGTTTTTTTATATGTTAAGAACTTATCTATGATTAAAAAAAAAAAAAAATAAACAAAATGCATTTACACTACCTAATAGTCTTTAGATTAGGTCGTGTATAAAAAATTTTGTCTATCCTAAAATCATAATTATCTTATTGGTAGTTTTTTAAGTATCCGTAGATTTAAAACTTAAGCGGTATTACCATATTTTAGCTCTCAGTAAACGCAGTTCAATCAATGTCTTTGCCGTCAAGAAAGTTAGAAAAATATAAAGTGAGAATGCACAACCGAAGAGATTTCCTACTAGATGATTTCAAGCGAATCAGTTTAAACAGATATGATTTGCTTATTCAGTAATTTATGAGGTCCATTATATTTGTGGAACTTCCAGTATTGAACCACATAAATCGTCGTAAAAAAAGAATATGAATTACTGAGCCGATAATTGTGTCTCAATCAAATGTATTGTTATAATTTACGAAATATCACCGCAGACTGATTTGAAAACATATTAACTTTATATCTGTTTGTTTATCTGGTGTAACCTTCGAAACAGTTAAACTGATTTGAACACAGCATCAGTAGAAAGACAAAAGGAATCCTGCGATCAATACTTTCTTTACTTTCTGCTATCACTGGTTTGTACTACGTTCGAGAAGACATGATAATAAGGCAATATAGTTAGTGAAGCTATAAGCTTTTTTTTTATGGGACCAAGGGGGCAAACGAGCAGGAGACTCACCTGATGAAAAGTGATCACCGCCGCCCATGGACATCTGCAACACCGCAAGGTTTGCAAATGCGTTGCCGGCCAAAAGCTTCTGAGTTTTTCATATATCATTCTAAATGATTATATTTTTGTCTATAATCATCCTCTCAATAGGCACAAAGAGGGAAATTGGGAAGTGGGAACATTAATTAGATTAAAATTCAAATATTTTTTATTTCGTTTGGACAGACAAGCTTATAATTAAAATTACTTTAATTTAGCTTAAATAAGGTTAAGGAAAATTATAAAAACATACATTTTGACAATATAACAATGTACTTGGATTAAATTAAAATATATTGTATTAATAATAAAAAAAAATTCGACGTTAAAATTATACCTTAAATAAAATAATAACATTTTAATTAATAAATAAAATACATTTACTTTCACGCAAGTAATGCTAGCGCACTTTATTTGGTGCAGTAATAACTATTAATCAATACTATAATTGTGACAGTGTGCACTTATGTCTTACTTCTTTATTCTTTACCCCCTTAGTAGGGATATAGGGGCTGTGGGTCGTGTACCATACACGTTTGCAGAAAAAGAAAAATTGATGGATGGATGGACAAGAAAAATGAATTTGGATCAAGAAAATCTCAGTAACAGCTCAGAGCTAAGAAGTTGGTGGTGTTAAAGTCCCGTTCCTCGGAGAGTAGTGGATACCGTCAGTCATGCGCCTTCGTTTTCACAGGTCAAATTATCATCCCAACTGGACTTTAAGAGTAAAGAATACACACTTGTATTGTGTACTGTACATACCTTCTCCGTGAATTTCAATGAGATTGGCTATTCTGGCCAAAATCTGTTATTTATGTGTTTATTGCTTTTGGTGATAAATCATAATATTAATACAAATGAGTCAGTTGCAATAAGATAATAAGATATGTGATACATATATTGAGTAACATAATAGGCAATGTGACATCCATAGGAATAATTTTCATTACGTGAAACTTGAAGGGACGAGCATCTACGTAGTTTATGAATTGTTGCATATCTTGCAATTTATTTCGATCTAGAAACATTAAAATTTGAAAATTAAACAATTTGATTTGTGGCCAAGACACTGAAGTTAAAATCACCCATTATAAGCAAACTTTGTATGACATTTTCAATTTTATTACAGGGTGGGTAGACAAAAAAATAAAGGGATGTCTTGGTTTGTACCCTGCTTTTCGTGATATTTGCGTTTTTTATCAATTCTGAGTTTGTAGTAAAGTAGTCGGTTCTGCAATTAAATTTTCTCTGGCTTTCAGATTGCATTCATATCAGGCTAATAGAGTATACGATTAGATATATACCTTACAACCTATTGCTTAGGTTATTAGATTCATTGAAATAAGCTACTTCTTCATGTAAATATTAGGTAGCAGCTATTATACAAACTATTTAAGTTTGTCATTCTCTTTGAGTTTTAAGGTTTTTTAATGTGTGTATGTGTATATTAACTGACCTTTCTCATCGAGTATCAAATCGTGTAGAGTTATCTTTATTTTGTCTACATCTGTATGTAAAGAAGACGCGGATATTGATGGAGCAAATATTACAATTAATAATAACGCCAAAGACACACTTTCCATAACGTAGTGTAATGTATCATTCTGTAAAACAATAAACACAGGTTAAAAGTAAATTTCTTTTTTTATTATCGTTTTATTTCATAAAAGTTTGTCTTTTTGATGTATAGAGTTCAATTTCTGTATAACATTCTTATATACAGGGGAGTATACTTTCTGTAACAGATGTAATTTTACAATTGTAGAGGAGTAGTCTTAAAAATTGTACTGAAATGACCAAAACTCCTTATACAATGGAAATATAATTTATCATTCCCATATATTTTTAAGATTTCTATTCTTCGACTACCTATGGAATGACATTTTTATTAAAGCCAAATTTTCTTAATATATGTAAGTATAAAATGTAAAGCAGTGTGTTAGAACACAAAAGTCTGATGAAGTCACGGCTGATCTTCAGAGCTTTAGGTTTTTTTACAAACCACGCTCTCTTTGTTTGCATTGTACAAGCATAATTTTAAACTTTAAGCTCATAAGTTAATCAATGCTTCTTCTCCTTCTGCTTTAGTCTTCTCTATATGTTTATAAATAATATAATCGTTTAATAAATTAAAAATTAAATTCTCTTTTAAACTCACTGTCTCGATTTTTATTTGTCTTATTATTTCATATATTATATACATCACGTTTGGTATATTGAGAAACAAAGTAAGGATAACCTGAAAAAAAAAAACAGTGTCTTTTATTTGGACTTTTTACGTGTATGTTTAGTTATAGTTATAAGAAAATGAATATAAGGATTGTAAATGAGACCCATTTAATGTATTGGGATAAAAAAATAACGCTGCAAAATTATGTAACAACCATGTATATATAATTTTATTTATTATATTATATTTTACACTAGCGACTAATCCTGGCTCCGCTCGGGTTCGCCCTTAGTAATTTAGGGTTCGGGTTCGGTTTAGTATAGATTTCTCAGAGATGAAATATTTTCTCGCAGTAAAAAGTATCCTATATGTTGACCCGGATAACTAGCTATCATCATACCAAATTTCATCAAAATCTCTCCAGTGGTTTTTTCGTGACGCGATAACAGACCGACAGAGAGACAAAAATTCTAAAAACTATAGATTCGGTCTCTGTATCGATAATAATGTAATGATAATGATTCGGCTCAGTTACTAAAAAATAATTACTAAAATATGATGAATTCAAAATATTGGAGAATTTTAAAGCTGATGGATTTTACACTAAAATTCATTTATGCATAAGGTTTTCAAATATATGGTATCCCAACAATAACCCACAAATATTTTTACATTTATAAAAACCAATTTTTCAATAACACTACATACTTGATTTTAAAAAATATCACTTACTATAGGATCAAATGAAGTTTTGGTGGCTTCAGTGAAATCAATCAGCGACTTATAAATATGTTGCATTTTCTTAGATTCAAATTTTTTATGTTGAATACAGTTATGTAGAGCTACAAGTCGACAGTGGACTGCATAAAACATGAACGTCATAACAATAAAAGGCAAATCCAATGAGAGGTAAGGCACAAAATATAATATATTTCGAATCCATAGTGTTATCATGTCTCCATTTTGTAAATTATATATTCCAAATATTAGAAATTTAAACGAAAAACATATCATACAACATAAGATAACCTTAAAATTAAAATGACTACAGGAATTTATGCCCATTTGAAAATCGATAGACTGTAAATTTTCTAGAAAACGACAGAAAGACTGATTATGCGGAATACGTAATAAAATTATAATACATGATATATTTTCAAATATTATTTTAAAATGCCAGAAGGTTATATTCGCGATGATCCAATTGGCTAATAGCATAACACTTGTACAATCAACGCATACAGCATAAATGAGAGCCCATAGTTTAAAAAAAAATCTATCTTTCCATGAATTATATTTGATAAAACCAAAATCCATGGCAAAAACTATTTGCAATAGTATGAAGAATTTCTTTAATATGCATGATATTTTTTTCTTTTCTAAAGTACCAGTCGCTGTACGTGGTTTCACTAAAATCATTATAGTACTTTGTAATGTATTGTTTGTTTTAAAGATAACAATAAAATACCTAAGTAACGTTTCGTTATGATAGTTCGGAAACTTTCAAAGTTGATTTGTTAAGTCAAACAAATTGCTTTAATATTTTAAGATAATACTAGCGTTTTTCCGTGGCTTCGCTCGCGTACTTTATAGTTTATTGTATAATAACTCCGCTTGTAAGTTTCACATCATTCCCTATTTTTTGCCTCCCTATGTATCTGAAGGTAAATACTTCTGTGTAGAACTTTAAATTAGAGTAGCTGTAATTTTTAATTAGAAAAAATATTTTTAATTTTTGCCACTGTAACTTTAAAAATAACAGATTTTCATATAACTTTCCAACCCCTGTCCCTTTTTTACTCGTTTAGGGGTTGAATATCCAATAATAAAATAATATATACAATATAAACAATTATAAAAAAACTCCTTATGAGTAATATAAAAGCTACAGTTAGTAACATTTATATTTCTGAGATTTCGTAACTAACGGTGTAAAATCACATCCATTATATTTCGCTTTTATATATATATAGATTCAAAAGATATTATTTATATTGATTGTTTCTATCGTAATTGACAAAGAACACTAACGACTTAATAAACTTGAAAGAGTTTATGCAAACTGGAAAACACTTTAATATGTCACTTTCGAAATAATATATGTACCTAGGTACATATAATAAAATTCTAATTGAGTCAAACCTGTAAATACAATATTTTTTCGAAAATCATATTAAATAGTCATTATTATCGATATAGATGCCGAATCTATAGTTTTTAGAATTTTTGTTTATCTGTCTGTTTGGAAACACATCACGAGAAAACCACTACACAGATTTTGATGAAATTTGGTATGATGATAGCTGATGATAGCTTGGATTTGTGTCCATAGATAGGATACTTTTTACTGCGGAAAAATATCTCATTTCTGAGAAATCTATACTAACCGCTAAAACGTACCTAGGGGTAACGAACCCGAGCTTAACGAAGTTGAGTCGCTAGTTCTAAATAATATTTAAAAGAGAGAGTAAAAAATTATTTGCCTAAATAAAATGACATGTTTTTGATTAATTGTCCTTTCAGGTTTTTTGTAGGTTACCTACTTTAATTAAATTTATTATGATTTCCGCCACTAGACACATTTTCATTAGAATAAATAATAGTCTATAGCACTCAGTAGTAGGCTTGCTGTTAGTGAAAGAATATTCAGAATATGATTAGTAGTTTTAGAGATTACCCCCTACATACAAACTTACAAACTTTACCGTTTTATAGTATTACTAAAGACTCACCCTCGTTTCGCTCGGGTTCTTCGGGTTCTTCGCCTATAGACAAACAAAAACAAATCTATCCCAAGGCAACCGTACATTTTTTCGGGAAAAAGTACCCTATTTGTTATTTTGATGTATGAACTATATTATTGTAAAGTTTCATTAAAATCTAATCAGTAGTTTTTATGTACTAAGCTGTATAAGTTACTATAGTTTTTTAACTATCCCATGGGAACTATTTAATTTTCCGGGATGAAAAGTATCTAAGATGTTGATCGAGCATGCAAAACTTAATTTAAATCGGTCCAACAGTTCCGGAGATTAGCCTGTACAAACAGACAAACATACAGAGAAACAAAAAAATAGAAAAAAAATCTGTATTTGTTCTATTTCTCCTTATGAGCCCTAAAGAGTTGGATTTTTACGTCCGATGTATAGAATCCAAAATATTAAGTGGTTAAACACATCTGCCATCTTTGATATACAGGAGTTTATATAATTTCATTATACAATCAATATAATAGTCGATAATAAAAAAAAAAAACAATATATTTAGTACATAATTTATTAAAATATTATATTAAGTAAAATAATTATATATAGATGTTGTGAAAAAGTTGCATAATTATGTTTTACCAATGATAAAAAATATTGTCGACCAATCTATTAATTTAAATTAAAAATAAGAAAGAAAATGTCTATAACCATCTTTTTTTCTTAGCACGGAATAAATCTTTTTAACATAGATAACTTCTCTTTTTTAACATAAATAACATGACATTGTAAATATATGACATGTTATTTTGAAGACACGTTTGTAATGACCCTTCTTGCTGTGTCAGCGATCGCGGGTTCGAATCCCACTGTGAGCATTCATTTATGTGATGAGCACGAATGCTTGTACTCCAGTCATGAGTGTTTATATTTATTATATGTATGTATTTAAAGTTATATATGTGTTGTATATCAACTATCTGGTATCCATAACACAAGTCTCGTAGCTTACTGGAATGGAATGGAACTAGATGGTGCTGTGTGTTAATGTCTCAGCATATTTATTTTATATTTAAAACCACACTTTTCTATGAATATATTAAAGGAACTTTAATTTGTGTTGTTGAAATGTGCTTATATTCTAGGTTATATAAATATGCTACTTTTTATCGTATCACTTTCACGCGAGCGGAGTCGCGATAAAAAGTACTTATAAAAACTTTAAATAAAACTATCTTTTCGGATTATTTCGCGGATTTGTTTTGATTTTTGGTTTCCGACGTTTCGAATGCTTTACAGCAATCATGGTCACGGGAGAGACGGGAGAGTTTGAATCCTAAAAGATAGTTTTATTTAAAATGTCAAATATTCGCGTAAATCTAAGAAAGTACTACTTATAATTAGATCTAATACAAATGAGACAGTTGTAGAATTACAATAATGTATGTTACATATACGTTTATTAGTGTTAGTGGTAGCTTTGAATTCAATGGAATTAGATCAAAAACTTGAAATTGAAACGGTCTGGTTTCTATATATTGAATAAATCTTCTAATTTCCTTCGTCTGTTTCTGACCTGTAAAATGTATTATTATTTTTATTAGTACCGACGTTTAAATATAACTGAAGGTCCAATTTTTTTTTGAATTTTAATGTATTATTTGCAACGGAAAACTCACCTTTTGTATAAAGTAGTTTGTCATTTAAAATAACTTTTATGTCGTTAGCCGTCGCTCCAAGTTTTGTTGCATAGACGGCCGGTAAAAATATACTTAATAAATATTGCAAAATTGTTATATAAATGAAAATAAGGTGAAACGCGTCGGTCTAGAAACAATAATTTAAATTAAAAAAGAAGTATTTATTTAATTCTACTTAAAACTACTTTTATTCTAACGAATTTGGTTTGCAAATTATAGGTTACGTGGAACTAATCTTTATATGTATATAAAAATGAATCCCTATTTTCGATGGTCACGTCATCACGCGTGAAGGCTGGACCGATTTCACTAATTCTTTTTTTGTTGTATTTGTTATTGTCAGGAGGAGGTTCTTACATTAAAAATAATAAAAAACTTGCGCAGGAACTTAGAAAATGGGGATGAAAGTTTGTATTGGGAAGCGAGCTAGGGACGAACCCGAGCGAAGCGAGGGTGAGTCGCTAGTCTATACATGATAATAAAGCAGTAGGTAACTTAGCGAAATCTATACATGAATTATTTTAAAAATCAATGACTATAGCGTATTGTGTACCTACAGAGTACAGACCTTAAAACAAATAGTTTTACTTTTTGTCTGTGTGTATGTGTCTATTTGTCTGCTTGGGTGTGTGCGTTTCACGCAAAAAGTACGGGACCGATTTTAACTAAATTTTGTATAGTGATAACTTATTACTCGGGGCAACATTTAGGATATCTTTTGCTAAAGGAAAAAGGAAGGTTCTATCGAGTCGTCCTTAGAAAATATGGCTAACGCTGACGAAACTAGATAGGTACATGAAAACAATACTAGAAAATTGTAGGTCTTAAAAAGGCCTACAAAAAATCAGCAATAGCATAAGTTTTGGGGACGCACCCGAGCGATGCGAGGGTAAGTCTCTAATTGAAATGATAAAATTATTGTTATGAAAGTAATTTAAAACCATTTTTTTTAATTAAATATATTTTCTCATTTTTTGTCTAAAGTTAAACTTGCGTTTACGGAGTAATTAATACATACAGGTAAAACACATAACTCTCCATTAAGATACGCCGCAGTCGGGTAAAAACTCAAAATATTATCATTACTTAAACTGTTTAAAAACATTCCTAATATATGTTATCTAGTCGAGAAAAGTACATTTATATCGAAAAAAATTGTTCTTGTAGATGTAATATTAAAAAAAAAAATACTTACAGCAGACTCTTTAATTTCTCGTATTACATAAAATATTGTGGTAATAATTTCAGGCATTTTTACCAGTAATGTGGATGCGAACTTAAAATAAATTAAAACAAATTAAACGTACAGTAAATGTAAAAAATATAAACGCTAGACACATTTCTGTAACAAACCGTACCAGATAATCGAATATATCTTTGGCTTCTTCAGTAGCATCTAAAAGATATTTGTATAAAATATGGGTAGATATTATATCACAATGGCTTCCCCTAATAATTTTCTTAAGTTTTTTCAAGCGAATATACACAGAATAAAACAGAAAGAAGTAAATCATCAATGGAAGACTGACGCTGGTGAAAATGTAGAAAAGTAACCAATGCTCATTTCCATTAGGATTATAAATTGAGGGAAAATAATAACAATGCAAGATCCATAAGCACAGCTTATAAAAACATGTAAATATGGTGTAGGCTATAATTTTAACATCTATGGAATTATTAACATTTAAATCTAAATAAGGATCAATAGAGAGAAGATTTTCAAACAACGTGCACAAAGTTTTATGTTTTTTTTTCGACAGTAGTATAATAACGTTAATAAAAGACTGAATCAAATAAAGCGTGTACCAAAACATTTGTTCTATAGTGAAATGAAAATAAAAAATAAATTGTGTCACAGCACAAATGCATATACTTTGAATTAGAGTGAGAACTTTGTATAAATTTTCCTGTTTTGTAGTAAAATATTTCACAAAACCAAAATCTAACATAAAAATAATTCTAATGATTATAAAGAAAATTGTAATTTTTTTAGATAGCTTCATATTTTTTTTTCGTTTACTGATCCATCCTGGTTTTGGTATTTGATTTTCACACATCATATCGTTGAAGTAATTAAAATCCTTAATTGATTGCTATACTTGGACAGAATATATGTATTATTTAAGAATATTTGCAAATTGTAACAACAGCAAAGTAGTAAGTACGAGTATATAGTGCCTATTACGAATGAACTAAGTTACACCTGATTAATCAACTATATTGCTACTATATTAAATGAAAATATAAAACTAGCAACTTCCCGCGTTTCGTTTGGGTTATTTTTTATTTTAACTCTTCCTTTTTAAATTATTCTAATTTTTTAGATCTATTGTTAAAAATATGAGTAAAATTACAAATATTTAAACAGTCAAAACTATAAATTATATTTTATATTACAGCAACTTATCCTCGCTTCGCTCGGGTGCATACCTTGGTGCCTACTTATGTGTTACTTCAGATCGACGGTCTACAATGAACTAAATTCGATACAATACCATCCAGACACAATAATATACACACGTACAAACTTTCGCTTTTTTTTAATAGTAGCTCGATTAATATGTAAAATAAACGTTGTACAACAACAACTTAAAAAAACCGTCTTAATCAAGATATGTTTAGGTTAGCATGAAGTAATTAGAATTATTATTCAGTAAAATGATTATTATCACACTACTATTGGAATACAAAGTTTGAACGTGTGTGTTACTCCTTCATATTGGCTGGACAGATTTGAATGTTAAGTACACAAATGAACTATGACCTGGAGTATATGGAGTTGGATATAAAATTTTTGAAGTAAAACTTCTTTACGCACGCTTGACTTGGGGAGTAAGCTGGTGAATGCGTGATGAGAGCGTTACGAAAAGTGTGATCGGGCGAGGCGAATGCTTGTTACCATGGTAACCGTTGTCATTGTCTGACAAATTATATATAATATTATATTCTTTCCTGAAATGATATTCTATTAATATGTGATTGTAATATGCCTAATATGCGTTATTCAATAATTTTTTTAGTATCTCATCTATCCTAATTATTTAAAACATAAATTGAATTTCATAAAGTGTACCGATAACCTATATAAGTTTTACTTCTTGCGCATGTACAAATTCATACACGCACTCTTTATTATTTTTTTTGACAAAAGCCAAAAGGAATGCACCCGAGTGAAGTAAGGGTAAGGCTTTGATTTTATTATATTTTATGCCTGCAGATTTATTATGTTTAAAAAAATAACAAGGAAACGTACACACGTAAAACACAAGTAATAGTAATATATATGTAAATAAGTTTAAGATACTGGTACAAATATTAATTACAAAGTTAAGATTAAAATTTACTTTTACAGCCGAGAAAAATAAATAAAATGTACATAAATTTTTAACAACTTTATTTAAAACAGATAATAATTTAATAAATATTTTAAAAATTATAATTATAGAAATCATGTTGACTTGCCATTCTTAATTTGGTTGTCTTAAAACTGAAACGTTTTCTTTCCGGAATTTTCACTTCAATTTGAGGTGTTTTCACAATTTTATATTTACCTTTTTCAACCCACGGACTTAAATTGATGTTTGTATTTTTAATGGCATCTGCGATAGTGTCAATTGAGACGGCGGCTAGAAGTATTCCACACGCAATTATTAATCTATCAATCATCGGCATATACCTTTGAAGTGATTTCATTATGTTGTACACTGTGAACATTTTCTTTTCTTTGAATATCTCGCATGGCGAGTCCAATATTGCAAAAGGCATTGTAATCCATAACAGTATCCCTAATATTGACATTAACACAGATATGCAGACATTTAATCTCCGATTAGTTTTTAACTTGGTTTTGAAAGGTTCCGGTTTTGGATGTCTTCTACCATTTTCATTATGTGATTCGTTTAATCCAAAATATTCCTTGATGCTGTAAAAATTGTAAAATTTATAATTATAAAAATGAGTGTGCAAGGTGAAAATTAAGATTCTACATTTTATTAAACTTATCATATTAAGTGTGTAATTCATGGAATTAAAATTGTAGCGTTCTACTTATTTATCTATACTATAATATTATAAACCGGAAGCATTTGATTGTTTGTTTGTTTGTTTGCACCGAATAGGCTCCAAAACTATTGAACCGATTAAAATGAAATTCGGTAAGAAGATAGTTTGAGACCCTGGGAAGGATAATTTATATCCCGGAAATCATCCCTTAAAGGAGTGAAAATGGGGATGAAAGTTTGTATGGGGAATCAACCTAGAGACGGACCCGAGCGAAACGGGGGTAAGTCGCTAGTATTTTATAACTATAGTACTAGTCTATCAGTCAGTTAGTTTGCAAGTCTTAAACTCAGTCAGTGAGTCAATATTATTAAATATACTACATTATCAAAATGAAACATACCTTTGCCAAACTAATCGGTGAAGTATCATTTCTATCACTTCTTGACCAAGTTTTTTGTCGTCCAAACGATGATTATAAACACCTTGTGCAATAAAACTTTGGATATTAATCATATATATAATGACACAAATTCTAAATTTGTTAGATTAACTAATTATACGTATTAAGTAATGAAAATGCCGTCATTTTGTATCAATTCTCCTAATTGCTATTCGAAATGAAGATATTAATTGTTGTCATTAGGCTGGTCAAATATGGAACAAAATAGAAATTATTATATTTATTTAAATTTATACTAATATTATAAAGCTCAAGAGTTAAGGCTATAGGCTATATATCATTCCGGAAAAATGTACAGTTTCCGTGGGATAGATTTGTTTTTGTCTAGGGACGAAACCGAAGCGAAGCGAGGGTGAGTCGCTAGTATCCTTATAACATAGATCTACTCTTCTCGAATCTACCATTTTAGGCTAAGTCTAATAGAATTTATAAAATATAAATTGCCTAATAAAAGTCTTACAACTGGATACCGAAGCAACATTACTAAAATTGGTACACCATTCATCAAAACCTCATAAATGCTACACATTTGTAACTAATTAATATATAAACTGTTGAATAATTGTGAATCGTAATATATTGCTTACATTGTAACGCATTATTTTTGGGTAAATTATAATCTATCAAAGTGAAACTGTCAAAATGTGAAATGGAAGAATTTACCATCGAGTCACTAAACACAAAGCACGCCCTCGGTTCTTGAGGTCTACCATGAAAGGCCAGCCGTCGGAATTTCGTGGTTGAGTGCGCAAGAGATCCTGCAACGCCCTATCAAGACGGGGAAGGTTTCGTTGGTTTTTAATCGGTAGTATTTGTTTTTCTAGCCAGCGAGTGCATAGACACATTCATATGCAAGTGGTATGTGTGCATTAAACGGTAAAAAAAGGTGAATTCTCTTTGCATTATGATCTATTTATTTAGGAAAGTTATATTACTATAGACTGTCTTATGCTACGGATAAACTACGTGAGTGAAGACACAGACGCATTATTATGATAAGGAAAATGAGAGAAAATGACAGAAGTCATTATTATTTACTAAAACTAATGTATTAGACATATGTGTTTAAATTATACGCATATCGAAAAATTCAATTATATTAAAATACTCGAGTAACTTGTAACATAACGATAATGTATTGGAAACACAAATTTAATATTTTCCAAGGCAAATTTGCATCCAAAGCAATTTTGCATACGTAAAATTTAAAAGGTCGAGCCTTTACATAGTTAATAAGCCTTTGCAATTCACATTTTTCTTGCTGATCTGAAAAGACAAATAAAGTTATTTAATATTATTATTATCTTTACCTACTGTATTTTTTTCTGACACATTTTTTTATTTTGTAAGTAAATTAGAAATGGTTAATTTCAAAAACTGTTGTTTCAAAATAATTAGATTGAATACATATTTAATAATGAAGTAATAATTTTTTACGCTGGCTTATCATGCAAGCAGAACCTGCGTGATAACGGTGGTAACGGGACAAAAGGTGGCCTGTGTTAGGACATAGGCGTGAGCACTAGGGTCCTAGTGCTCATGTTGTCCCGTCGAAACCTGTTCAGCAGCGTAAGCGAGAGAACGTAAGAAATAAACAACCAAAGTTACTTTTATATTTATAATATACTGGAGACTTTCCTGGATTCTTTTCGCAATTATAATGTGAAATTTTCTAATATTGCGATTTTTACGACTTAATTCATAATGTATATAATCGTTCTTGTTTTTACATTTAACCGCACAGCACCATCTAGTTCCATGATAGGCCACGAGGCTTGTGCTATGGACATCAGAGACTCGAACCCGCGACCGCTGGCAAGAAAGTAGGGTCACTACAAACTGAGCCAAACGTGCCGTCGTTCTGGTAACATAATTTTGAAAAATGTTCATGAATTATAGACTTAGGCACCTACTTATAGCTTTCCGTGATTCCTTAGAAAGAAGCATTCTTTCTTTTGGTTAAACCAGTAGGAAGAATAGTTCAGTAGTTTCTGAAATTAGCATGAAGAAATATAAACTCAGTGCAAAAGTCCCCTTTTGTATATATATTACTATATATTATAAACAAAAATCTAGTATCGATGGTATGGAATATGGATACATTATTGTAATATACCTTTTTCTTTTAGCAGTAGATTATAAAGAGCAACTTTTATTTTTTCCGCTTCCTTGTCAAAGGCGCTTGCAGCCAATGCGGGTATGAACAATATAACCAATGATAAACACGGTACAATAATTTCGATCATATGTACGATAGGATTATTCTACAAATAAATATAAAATTAAATTAAAATGTATTTCAATTAAATCTTTTTTTTTATTTCAATAAAGTTTTTCTGAATTCTAGCACTGTTTTTAGGTTATAAGAAATATTTATTATGCCGTAAATACGTCGATAAAAAGGTTAGGTTAATCATACGGATATATTACATAAAAGAATTATCTTTCAAAAAACACTTTTGTATCGATAATTTAATTTAAAGAGGATCAATGTAGTCACTCTGCGAGGGCTTCCTCGCAGAGTTTCTCCTGGCTTCAACACCGGTCCGAAAGGCAGTTTTACAGAAAAGAGCCGGTGAAAAACTCAGCAGTTGCTCTTTTGAATTGTGACGTAAATGGTGCCAGACTTTTAGCGTCATTCGCCAACGAATCGGGGCACTGGCTGCTCGTCCTATCTTCAACTAATCTCGGTATACTTTGGGATGAAAATAGTTTTCGTAACACTTCAGGTCTCCGGCTGGGAACACCGCTGTGCACTGAGCACAGATTCCCGTGTGGAAAAGAAGTTGACTGTTATAGACTCCATGAACTCTCTTGCAGAAGAAGTTCAGGTAGACTTTTTCGTCATGGTTCCCTAAACAATGCCATCAAAGCGGCACTTGCCACCATTGACATACTGCTCTTATTGAGCAATTTGTAATAAGTTGAGATGATGGTAAAAGACCTGACGACCTGTCGCTGGCTCCTTGGAAAAGGGGACGGGCCCTATTGTGGTACGCTACATGAATTGAGACATTGGCCCCGTCCCATGTCAGGGAGACGGCGTCTAAAGTGGGAGCCGCGGCGGAGATGGCTGTGGCTTTAGTCAAAATTATGATTTTATTCCATTTGCTGTAGGAACCCTTGGCCCATAGAGTCAAAGCACTTCTTAAAAGACATAACAACTCGCTTATCGCCTCTACTGGTGACAGAAGAGCTGGCGCATTTTTCACCCAAAGAATCAGCATTGCCATTCAACGAGGGAATGCGGTTAGCATTCTTGCCACTAATCCACGAGGACATGACTTGTACAATAATAACTAAGTGTACATTTGTTTTGTATATATACTTAAGCATATTTGTAATTTCCTTATAATACAACAAACAAACAGCAATTTTTATATCATCTAGTTAATTCAGAATTCTACTCGTATTTGTTAAGCTCTTTCAACGTGACGAGGTGAGGAGGTTACAAACACACATTTGCTAATTCGGAACTATCCATTTAATATAAGTCTTACCGCGTCTTCTTTTATTTTTACAATGATGCGATATATTAAATACATCGTATAAGGTATGTTTGAAATCGAAGATATGATAAACTGAAATGTTAATAAAAGAGTATTAATCACGAAAAGCAAGATGAACATTTAAAGAAAAATAAGTACTTAGCTTACAATGGGCTCAATAGATTTTTTGACACCATCGGTAGAATCAATTAAATACTTATATATATGATGGTAGTACAAAGCCCGAAATTTACTGTTCTCTATGAGCTTACGTAGTTGTCGTAATCTACAATATGATGCATGAAATGTCATAGAGAGAATTAACAGGGGATAGTCTAAGGCATAAAAAGGTATTGTAACGAAATAACTCAACCAAGATCGGTATATACATTTATACATTGAGCAATAAGTAACAACAAAACCAAATTTGAAACTAAAAGATCCTATACAGGATAATATGATCTTGATATCGATATAGAACTTGCTAGACTCCACTCCAAGTCTCACATCTGCTGAATTCAAGCGTTTCAAAAAAGTATAAAACGATTTTGACTTTGGCGTAAGTATCAAAATAATCACATAAGTTAAGTATTCGATATTATACTTAAAATACCAGTGATGATATTGGGAGGGTAATTGTATATAAATATATATGAGGTTGCATGTTATTAAGAAAAAACATAGTGTAACTATGCTTAGCTTCACAAAAACTTTAAGCTTTCGTGGCTTAGAAGTCACAATTCCATAGTCCATAAAAAGGAAATATAGAACAAAAGTAAAGAAATACTTCAAAGATTTTGGTATAGGCTCAGAAATAGATGTGGTATGAGATATTTTATTTCTTTTAACGACCGGTTGTAAACTATTCACTGACATGATCGACGACTGATCTATCGTTTTAATATTTGTAAATTGTGCTATCAATTCTTAAAATACTTGTAATTGCCTGTAGTTTTATGAGTTCTAATTACGTATATGTAAAGACATAAATAAATAATATTTTAATATCATTAGTCATTACGAGTTTTTAATCATTAAAAATTTTCTAATACTGAATTTGTTAAATTAAAGATTATTTCCTTTTAACATAGGATGTCTGGAAGAGATCACTTTAAGTGATAAGGCCGTCACATTGAAATACCTTGTGTAATGTAATTTTTTGAAGTGAAAACTTTTTTAGTCACGTTAAGCGATTTTTGGTAGGGGTGCTCGTCTCCGGCATGTGACGCGTCGATGCAGTCTGGCGCAGACTGGCGACGCGCAGCGTCATACGTATATTTTGATTAATAAATTAATAATCTATATCAAAGAATAAATAATTATTACTTGGAGTGCCAATGGATGTGAAAACTATACTAATAATAATTTTCGTACCATCCTATCATCGTTTGGAGGATCAATTAGTTAGTAGTCGTCGAAGAGTTCTTCTACTGATTCTAGATCTTTATTACATAATCCTTACTAAACCCAGATAATAATTTATTAAGAAACCTAAATTAATTAAAACTACACAGGATTACTTGTTACCATTGAAGATTAATGTATTAAATCTCTCGTTTTTATCTTATTATATAAAAGGCAAAAGTGATTGATTGATGTTTCAACGCACAGGCCAAACCCTTAAGGCTAGAAAATTGAAATTTCGCACACGTATTTCTCACATGACGAAGGCATCCACTAAGGAAGGATTTTTCAAAATTCAATCCCCAAGGAGGTGAAATAGGGGATAAAAGTTTGTATGAAACATTTTATTCCTTGGACATATCTGAAAGAAATTTCATATTTTTCGTAGTTTGATCGCAAGCGAAGCCGCGAGTTCTGCTAGTTAAATATACGTAGTCTCGTCAAAATAACCCAAGCTCGAGTTTCACTCACTGGGTCATCAATTCTTAATGTGTGTCCAAAAACTTATGTAATTTAGATGACAGAAAGTGGGTTATGATTAAATTGGAAGATTCCATTGATGTTATTACGTAGTGATATCAGATTGTTAAATTAATTTAGGCATACAAGTTCAGCATATTACTCTGTGCTATTAATTTTTACGAGTTGTTTCTATGTAAGGGAGTAATTAGTTTAATGAAATTAAGTGTTTTGATGAGGTATTTTATATTTGAATAAAATATACTATAATCAATAGTAATTAAACTAATGGTTAAATATAAAATTATAATGGATGTTCCAAAAAACGTTTATGTTTCGATTATGAAAATAATTATTTACTTGCTACGATATATACCGAAATACTGTCCGGTTTATTAAGTTATTAACATTAGGTGTATAGTTATATGAATTGTTTTAATTTAAAAGAAAAATATTATATTTATAACTAGCGGCTCACCCTCGTTTCGCTCTGGTTCGCCCTTAGATGATTGTTTACATTGACATAACTTGTTTTATTTAGGAATCGATTGAAATAAAATACCTAAATACTAAATGTTAAGTGAAGCTTACCACAATACATAAGCGAGAACCGCACCCAAATAGGTTAAACCGTTTCTAAGATTAGCGCGCACAAACGCGCGGACAAACAGACAAACCGACAAACAGACAAAAGACTAAAAATCATTGTTTTGGGTTCTATTGCGTTAATAAAGATCCTCAATAATAGTTTTTCACAAATATCTTCCATGTACAGACAGCGATCAGTTACAATTTTATTATATGTATAGACACTGCCTCGGTGGTGTAGTGGTTGGTTTCTATCTTTAGAAAATTAAAATATTTTAGTACGAAAGGATCAAGTATTTTAAATAATTTAAAAAGAATGAATATTATTAAAATTATTTAACTATTTTGGCAGAAAAAATGTAATGATTTTAGAAGCATGTACGGCTGCACACCCGGAGGTCCTGGGTTCGAGTCCCGGGTCGGGCGAAGTTTAGTTATTGAGTCTTTCTGTATAGCAAGCCTCAGTAACAGCCCGGAGTTAGGAAGTTGGCGGTGTTTCACCCCCGTGCCTCGGAGAGCACGTAAAGCCGTCGGTCCTGCGCCTTAACTCTCACCGGTCGTGTCGAGTACTCGTCCCACCGGAGTATGAGAGTGACAGGAATAGAGAGTGCACTTGTGTCTGCGCGTACACTTGTGCACTATAATATCTCCTGCGCAGTTGGCTAGTCTCAATGAGATTGGCCGCCGTGGCCGGAATCGGTCAGGAGGACATCACATATGTATGTATAGATGTCCAACTTCCTTCACATTACTGATGCTGCTCCAACCGAAGTGGTTCGCGAATGTTCAAAGTGTATATAGGCTGTGCAAATTGCTTACTATCAGGGTAAAAAAAACAAAAAGACTCAAAAGACTTTCCAGGAATTTTATTAACTATTATGGTAACAAAATCTTTTAACAACTATGAAAAAATACAGGCGCTTAATAAAGGAGCTCATACGCCAGTGTTAGTAATATTGAAAATAACTAAATCAAACTTTTTGCAGAAACTAAGTTAGTAATTTATTTGAAAATTATAATAATAAGATTTAATTGCTATAGATATTTTAATATTGCTTTTATGATGTAATATTTAATATATTTTTAAATAAATAAACTGAATTTTATTTGAACTTTAAAAAAAAAAAAAAAAAACTTTTTATCCAACGGTTCTAGAAGAGATGTTTATTTAGAATATGTTACGACAAGTGGAGATTATACGCCTTGAATTTTGTGGTTGAGTGCGCAAGAGATCCTGCAACGCCCTATCAAGACGGGGAAGGTTTCGTTGGTTTTTAATCGGTAGTATTTGTTTTTCTAGCCAGCGAGTGCATAGACACATTCATATGCAAGTGGTATGCGTGCATTAAACGGTAAAAAAAGGTGAATTCTCTTTGCATTATGATCTATTTATTTTTCTTAAATATACTTATATAGTTATATTACTACACGCTGTCTTATGCTACGGATAAACTACGTGAATGAAGACACAAACGTATTGTTATCATAAGGAAAATGAAAGAAAATGACAGAAGTCATTATTATTTACTAAAACTAATGTATTAGACATATTATGTGTTTAACTTATACGTATGACGAAAAATTCAATGATATTAAAATACTCGAGTAACTTGTAACATAACGATAATGTATTGGAAACACAAATTTAATATTTTCCAAGGCAAATTTGCATCCAGAGCAATTTTGCATACGTAAAATTTAAAAGGTCGAGCCTTTACATAGTTAATAAGCCTTTGCAATTCACATTTTTCTTGCTGATCTGAAAAGACAAAGTGATTTAATATTATTATTATAGTACCTTCTGTAATTGTTTTTTCTGACACATTTTTTTTTTATTTTGTAAGTAAATTAGAAATGGTTAATTTCAAAAACTGTTGTTTCAAAATAATTAGAATGATCACACATTTAATAATGAAGTAATAATTTTTGCAGCGGTTCTGCTTGCATGATAAGCGAGCGTAATGGTGGTAACGGGACAAAAGGTCTTAGGGCATAGGCATAGGAGTGAGCACTAGGGCCCTAGTGCTCATAATGTCCCGTCGAAACCTGTTCAGCAGCGTAAGCGAGAGAACGTAAGAAATAAATAACCAAAGTTACTTTTATATTTGTAATATACTGGGGACTTTCCTGGATACTTTTCGGAATTATAATGTAAAATTCTCGAATACTGCGATTTTTACGACTTATCCATAATATATATAATTATTCTGGTAACTTAATTTTGCAAAATGTTCATAAATTATAGACTTAGGTACTTATAGCTTTCCTAAATTCCTTAGAAAGAAGCATTCTTTCTTTTGGTTAAACCAGTAGGAAGAATAGTTCAGTAGTTTCTGAAATTAGCATGAAGAAATATAAACTCAGTGCAAAAGTCCCCTTTTGTATATGTATTACTATATATTATAAAGAAAAATCTAGTATCGATGGTTTGGAATATGGATACACTATTGTAATATACCTTTTTCTTTTAGCAGTAGATTATAAAGAGCAACTTTTATTTTTTCCGCTTCCTTGTCAAAGGCGCTTGCAGCCAATGCGGGTATGAACAATATAACCAATGATAAACACGGTACAATAATTTCGATCATATGTACGATAGGATTATTCTACAAATAAATATAAAATTAAATTAAAATGTATTTCAATGAAATCTTTTTTTTTATTTCAATAAAGTTTTTCTGAATTCTACCACTGTTTTTAGGTTATAAGAAATATTTATTATGCCGTAAATACGTTGATAAAAAGGTAAGGTTAATCATACGGATATATTACATAAAAGAATTATTTTTCAAAAAGCACTTTTGTATCGATAATTTAATTTAAAGAGGATCAGTGTAGTCACTCTGTGAGGGCTTCCTCGCAAAGTTCCTCCTGGCTTCACCACCGGTCCGAAAGTCAGTTTTACAGAAAAGAGCCGGTGAAAAACTCAGCAGTTGCTCTTTTGAATTGTGACGTAAACGGTGCCAGACTTTTAGCGTCATTCGCCAAAGAATCGGGGCACTGGCTGCTCGTCCTACCTTCAACTAATCTCGGTATACTTTGGGATGAAAATAGTTTTCGTAACACTTCAGGTCTCCGGCTGGGAACACCGCTGTGCACTGAGCACAGATTCCCGTGTGGAAAAGAAGTTGACTGTTATAGACTCCATAGACTCTCTTGCAGAAGAAGTTCAGGTAGACTTTTTAGTCATGGTTCCCTATACGATGCCATCAAAACGGCACTTGCCACCATTGACATACTGCTCTTATTGAGCAATTTGTAATAAGTTGAGATGATGATAAAAGACCTGACGGCCTGGTGCTGGCTCCTTGGGAAAAGGGGACGGGCCCTATTGTGGTACGCTACATGAATTGAGACATTGGCCCCGTCCCATGTCAGGGAGACGGCGTCTAAAGTGGGAGCTGCGGCGGAGATGGCTGTGGCTTTAGTCAAAATTATGATTTTATTCCATTTGCTGTAGGAACCCTTGGCTCATAGAGTCAAAGTGCTAAGCACTTCTTAAAATACATAACAACTCGCTTATCGCCTCTACTGGTGACAGAAAAGCTGGCGCATTTTTCACCCAAAGAATCAGCACTGCCAGACAACGAGGGAATGCGGTTAGCATTTTTGCCACTAATCCACGAGGACATGACTTGTACAATAATAACTAAGTGTACATTTGTTTTGTATATATAATTAAGCATATTTGTAATTTTCTTATAATACAACAAACAAATAGTATTTTTTATATCATCTAGTTAATTCAAAATTCTACTCGTATTTGTTAAGCTCTTTCAACGTGATGAGGTTACAAACACACATTCGCTAATTTGGAACTATCCATTGAATATAAGTCTTACCGCGTCTTCTTTTATTTTTACAATGATGCGATATATTAAATACATCGTATAAGGTATGTTTGAAATCGAAGATATGATAAACTGAAATGTTAATAAAAGAGTATTAATCACGAAAAGCAAGATGAACATTTAAAGAAAAATATGTACTTAGCTTACAATGGGGTCAATAGATTTTTTGACACCATCGGTAGAATCAATTAAATACTTATATATATGATGGTAGTACAAAGCCCGAAATTTACTGTTCTCTATGAGCTTACGTAGTTGTCGTAATCTACAATATGATGCATGAAATGTCATAGAGAGAATTAACAGGGGATAGTCTAAGGCATAAAAAGGTATTGTAACGAAATAACTCAACCAAGATCGGTATATACATTTATACATTGAGCAATAAGTAACAACAAAACCAAATTTGAAACTAAAAGATCCTATACAGGATAATATGATCTTGATATCGATATAGAACTTGCTAGACTCCACTCCAAGTCTCACATCTGCTGAATTCAAGCGTTTCAAAAAAGTATAAAACGATTTTGACTTTGGCGTAAGTATCAAAATAATCACATAAGTTAAGTATTCGATATTATACTTAAAATACCAGTGATGATATTGGGAGGGTAATTGTATATAAATATATATGAGGTTGCATGTTATTAAGAAAAAACATAGTGTAACTATGCTTAGCTTCACAAAAACTTTAAGCTTTCGTGGCTTAGAAGTCACAATTCCATAGTCCATAAAAAGGAAATATAGAACAAAAGTAAAGAAATACTTCAAAGATTTTGGTATAGGCTCAGAAATAGATGTGGTATGAGATATTTTATTTCTTTTAACGACCGGTTGTAAACTATTCACTGACATGATCGACGACTGATCTATCGTTTTAATATTTGTAAATTGTGCTATCAATTCTTAAAATACTTGTAATTGCCTGTAGTTTTATGAGTTCTAATTACGTATATGTAAAGACATAAATAAATAATATTTTAATATCATTAGTCATTACGAGTTTTTAATCATTAAAAATTTTCTAATACTGAATTTGTTAAATTAAAGATTATTTCCTTTTAACATAGGATGTCTGGAAGAGATCACTTTAAGTGATAAGGCCGTCACATTGAAATACCTTGTGTAATGTAATTTTTTGAAGTGAAAACTTTTTTAGTCACGTTAAGCGATTTTTGGTAGGGGTGCTCGTCTCCGGCATGTGACGCGTCGATGCAGTCTGGCGCAGACTGGCGACGCGCAGCGTCATACGTATATTTTGATTAATAAATTAATAATCTATATCAAAGAATAAATAATTATTACTTGGAGTGCCAATGGATGTGAAAACTATACTAATAATAATTTTCGTACCATCCTATCATCGTTTGGAGGATCAATTAGTTAGTAGTCGTCGAAGAGTTCTTCTACTGATTCTAGATCTTTATTACATAATCCTTACTAAACCCAGATAATAATTTATTAAGAAACTACACAGGATTACTTGTTACCATTGAAGATTAATGTATTAAATCTCTCGTTTTTATCGTATTATATAAAAGGCAAAAGTGATTGATTGATGTTTCAACGCACAGGCCAAACCCTTAAGGTTAGAAAATTGAAATTTCGCACACGTATTTCTCACATGACGAAGGCATCCACTAAGGAAGGATTTTTCAAAATTCAATCCCCAAGGAGGTGAAATAGGGGATAAAAGTTTGTATGAAACATTTTATTCCTTGGACATATCTGAAAGAAATTTCATATTTTTCGTAGTTTGATCGCAAGCGAAGCCGCGAGTTCTGCTAGTTAAATATACGTAGTCTCGTCAAAATAACCCAAGCTCGAGTTTCACTCACTGGGTCATCAATTCTTAATGTGTGTCCAAAAACTTATGTAATTTAGATGACAGAAAGTGGGTTATGATTAAATTGGAAGATTCCATTGATGTTATTACGTAGTGATATCAGATTGTTAAATTAATTTAGGCATACAAGTTCAGCATATTACTCTGTGCTATTAATTTTTACGAGTTGTTTCTATGTAAGGGAGTAATTAGTTTAATGAAATTAAGTGTTTTGATGAGGTATTTTATATTTGAATAAAATATACTATAATCAATAGTAATTAAACTAATGGTTAAATATAAAATTATAATGGATGTTCCAATAAACCTTTATGTTTCGAGTACGAAAATAAATATCTACTTGCTACGGTATATACTGAAATAGTGTCCAGTTTATTAAGTTATTAACATTAGCTGTTTGGATTTAAAAGAAAAAGATTATATTTATAATGTCCAACTTCCTTCACATTACTGATGCTGCTTGCACCGAAGTGGTTCGCGAATGTTCAAAGTGTATATAGGCTGCGCAAATTGCGTATAATATTTTTAATATATTATTTTAAACAAAGAACTAAATTCTATTTTAACTTTTCAGAAAAAAACTTTTTATTCAACGGTTCTAGAAGAGATGCTTATTTAGAATATGTTACAACAAGTGGAGATTATACGTCTTGTAATATCTAAAAAAAAATATGCAAAAAAAATTGTAGTCCATTAAGCTATCCTAACACAGACGTAAACTGAATAAGAATAATAGAATAAGTTGTACAAAAACTAATGAGAGCTAAAGGCAAGCTGATGTCGACATGGAAAATACGTAGAACACTGTATTTGAATGGTCGGAGTTCAAGGAAATAAAGGCTGTCGTAAATATTTTTCTGAAGAGAGATACCTGCAACAAAATGTAATGAAATCTGAGTTATTTATTTATCTAGTTTAGGATATTTATATTTCTATCTATATTATTATATAAAACTATAAAAAACTTGTTCGTGCTATTCTAAGAAACTACTAATCTTTTGTTTGTTCCTCCTATTTTCCATTATTTCAGGTCAGGTCTCCTAACTTTTCTGTGCCAAGCCAGTTGTTTCTGGTAATTGGGCTTAGTTAAGGTTTTTGATTATAATATGTTTGACTATCACGTTGAGGAGTGACCTCTGCCTCATCTTGGTTCCGGCAGGTCTAAAGTCACTTGGACCACAATATCGTCATTTTACATCAGTTTCGCACATAGATTCATGTCATCTTTTCACATCTCCATACCATCTTAAGCTGTTTCAGTCATTTTATCGGGTCCAAAAAACTACTAATATTACTTTTTTTAAAACTACTTTTGTATTAGATATCCCGGTTATAAAAAAATAAATTGCTTATGGTCCAAAGATGTGGAACCGTCACGAGCAAAAATCGTAAGTAAGGTGTATACTATAACACTAAATTACGTTTAGAAGATAGTTAATTTTAGTATTTAAATTTTTATTTTAGTATGAGACGCCTTATAGCACTAGGGACCAACGACTTATGATCGTGTGTTTTTAAAAATATTTTTTTACTATTCATTAGATTTGTTTTCTTTAACAATTGCAGTGCCTTATGTAAGCCATCAGTAGAACATGAAATATCTAAATATTTAAATCATTTGACAAAATTATTTGAAAGCAGTATAAATCCATAGAAATTAAGATAATTATTTACTTGGGCAAATTAGAAGTTGCTTCTTTAGGTGAGATTTGATTTTGTCCACTTCAGATATAACTAATTCCGAGAGTATCGCCGGGATGATTGGCAGAGATACATTCAATATTGCATCCGTTACAATGATCATATCTAATGACTGTGAATGGAAAAAAACATATTTATAATTAACTAGCGACTCACCCTCGCTCTGCTCGGGTTCGTCTCTACTTACGTATTAATGTCTAGTATAGACTTCTCAGAGATGAGATATTTTCCCGCAGTAAAAAGTATCCTATATGTTGACCCAAATAACCAGCTATCATCATACTGAATTCATCAAAATCCCTCCAGTGGTTTTTCCGTGATGCGGTAACAGACAGACAGATAGACAAACATTCTAAAAACTATAGATTCGGCCTCTGTATCGATAATAATGTCTATTTTAATAAGATTTTCCAAAAAATATTTAATGTACATATTCGGCTTAGTTATAATTTTAATATATGTATAAATTGGATTCATAATGATTGTTGACCAAAATAATTGTTGATTTATTAAAAGGAACCTTTTGATACAACAACTTGTGGAAGATATTAAATAATGCCATAAAATTGCCTTACATATAAACGTCCTGTAGCAAAATCCAAAACGGTACTGAGTACATAAAAGAAGAAAGAGGGCAAACTGAGAAATATCTGTAAATAATAAATATTTTATTTTTAAAAGTAATACAAAATATAACACTTTAACATAGTACTGAAGGTATTTGAGCAAATTTAGTGCGAAAAATATTTTTATTTCAATATTTATCAATTGTATAACGAAATTATTAACAATTTGGTAGTTTCAATCATGGACTGCATATTGAAGACTAACGAAAACAAAAGATTTATTATAAAAGTCAACAATTTAATTCCAAGATTGTAAATTTCATTTGTTGATTTTTTTTTACCCACGACGGAACGGAGACGGTATTCTTCGGTTTTTTATTAAGTTTATAGGTAGTTGAATATGTTATTACCACATCTACAATCATCGAGAACCAAATAGGTAGGTACGTAGAGAAATGCTATGAAAACGGATACTCTATTCTTTACATATATGACGAGAGATAAACTCTACTTATTAATTTTTTTTACGTTTCTTCTTCTTTTCTTCTCCTCACGTTATATTTATTTTTTAAGTTGGGGATTTTTTAATTATTTTATCTGTTTTCAATTACTTTTTAACCGTCGTGGGTTATTTCAAACTTTATAATTTTGCTTTTTTCATTTAAAGCTTAGGCATATTTTTTGTATTATATCTATTTTATGTAGACTTAATGTAAATTCATTGATAAAAATATTCCACAGGGGTGTTGTATGTAGTATTTGCGCAAGTGATCATGCAACGCTTTATAATTACACTGCGGCGACGGGTTCCGCTGTGGCTTTTAGTAAGAGTCTCACTGTACCCTGTCCATTGAGGGCCGGCAGATTCCCCGTAATGGGTTTCCCCAGCGTCAACAAAAAAAAAGGATCAAAAATAGTAATTATAAACTTACGAGTAATTTTGACGCTAACGTGTCATATTTCTTGTGATTGTCCATTAGCTTTTTATATAAGAGTAGATAATCTTTCAGTTGTATGCCATAAAGTCTTAGTTGTCTCTCACTAGTATTGTGTGAGAAAACAATTGTTTCTATTATTTTTCTCAGTGGTTTAATCTTATTCCACATCAACTCAAACATAATAACTTTTATAATGTAACCTAAAGTGACACCAGTTATAACAAAAACCATCAAGAAAAATTCGAAAGTATCGAGAGTACGAAAATGTAAGTAGAGGATTAAAAATCTCTCTACATTCAATGCTAATATAATAATAAATACACATGATGAAATTAATACATCCTTGTTTTGTGACCTTGTATTACTCATTGTTGGATGTTTTATGGAATTTAATCCAGCCAAAAACTCATCAAAATATTCACTGTTACTTATAAATGATAGTGAAGTTACTAAAATGAATACAATACATTTTTGAATATATTGTATAGTTATTGGCATTAAATTTATGCGTATCAAGTTGTTTATAATATTTACACTGAATATGCCAGAAAAAATCATAATGGAAACACAATAAATTTTAGCAATTACACACATAGTTTTGTTTTTTCGAAATAAATTGGAATAGAAACCAAATAATAACCGGATGAACATGATGATATTTGTAAAGGAAAACCGAGTCATTTTCGAAATCCAACACTTGTGTTGTCGATTGCTTTGTATGAAGCAATTGTTAATTCGTTGAGCTTATTATGAGGTTCCATTAAAATAATTAATCATTGACATGGATCGATATTCATATAAGTAATGGTGTTTTTCTCTAATGTAATGATGACTGCTGTAGAACAATGTAACATAGCTGTTATGTAATTATTAACATATGATAGAGGTCGTCGGTTCAATTTTAAGTGGTGGCATTTATAGTATTAAATGTTAGATGTCAATTGTAGGTTGTATTGTTTGGCGACATCACTATACTTTATAGACAGAATTAAGTTCCGACTTAAATATTCAAAGAAGAATAATGCTTGAGTTGAGTCATTATGAGCATTTCTATTGCTCATAACTTAACATAAGCATCGATTTTTGTATGAAGTGTGTTATAACATTATCAAAATATTTTCTATCAACATTTAATATTGACGCTGTTACAATTCTATAGTAGTAAGAGAGGTACAATATTCGTATTATTAAGTATTGCCATACTAATGATATTTCTTAAGTTTGCCTCAACTCCCTACAGTCTGAGCAATTTGTGTAAATTGGACGCAAAGGAGTCGATGGTATCATGAACTTTGAATGTGACTTGCTAATGCGTCTTGAGAGTTATACGGATAATGAGGTAATGAAATTGTTTGAAGTAGCTCCATCTATTGTATGAATAATGTGTTAAATTTTGTTTTTATTTGTTTAAATGACGCTTAATGTTCTATTTAATTTAGCTTTGCAAACATATTCTTCCTTTTCTTTTGCGAAAACAATGTTTCCCTTTTTTAATATATTATATTTACTTGACAAATTATTATATTTTCTTTATAATAAATGAAAAAGAAATATTTGTTCTTCGACGAGACTTGAGAATGTCTGGACTCTCTTTAAATTTTCATAGTAGTCCGAATAAGGTTTTTAGAGTTTTTTTTTGAAAAAATTCAATTGGTTAGTTTCAAATCGTCTATTTCACAGCAAGCAGTTGAATTATCAACGATCTTATTATCGACACAAAGTAGTTTAGGTTTGATTCTATTAGTTAATCTAAAGAGTTTTATTAAATACTTTAAAGAAATGCCATAAGAAGAACATTGAAGGCAGTGGTAGCCCAGTGGTAACACGCTCGCTTGGGAAACCGAGTGAAGCGGGTTCAAATCCCGGGTCTCGCACCTCTGATATTTTCATGTGCGAATCATTTTCAACATGATTACTACTTGCCTTACGGTGAAGGAAAACATCGTGAGAAAACCTGCATGTCTGAGAGAACCTAGCAGTTTTCAAAAGACTTGTGAAGTTCGCCAATCCGTACTTCGCCAGCGTGGGGGACTATGGCCTGATCCCCCTCGTACTGAAGGGAGGCCTGTGCCCAGCAGTGGGACGTTAAAAAGGGCTGAATACTAAGAAAAACATCTGTAATCTTTTAGTATTGATCTTTATTTCAAGTTCTGTGAAACAATCGCAAAAGTTAACCCTAAGTCAAATAGGATCATTGATTTAATCCTTAATTTGTATATTTGAGCATGAACAAACAATATGCTAATCTGTTGACATCGGCGATCCGTTAATGATTTGATCTGGCACGCATCACTGAGATATTCATACATAGCATCTACTGTATGCGTACATAAATAAAATTTCTAACATCCTGAGTGTGTAAATAACTTTTATTAATATAAAACTTAAAAGAAAATTTGATAAAATTTTATGAATTAAAAAAATATTGGATGGAAAAGTATGGTTGAAGTTTAAAAGAAGCCAAAAAAAAAACTAGGTTTTTGATCGTTTAATTGAGTACCTCTTAAGAAGGTATTTTATTTCTATAGCAAAAGACATTTTAGTAAGATTAATTTAATTAGTTTTTACTTTGTCTAATACCTTTACCGTTTTATTATTTAATTCTAAAGGAAATATGCTTAGAAGGGTTAATATCTCATATTAAAACTTTTTTTAACACACCGCTATTCCCTCAGGTCAGACGTTGTAGTGTGACGTCCTTAAGCCTAGAACCCTAAGATGTCACTAACATATTAACATAGAAACCCGCAAACCCCGTGTTTGCTAGTGCATTCAACTTGGGGTCGTATTGTACATCCGGCGACATTCCTTTGAATTTCCTTTATGCACCCTTAAACAGAGAATTAAAATGCTAGAAGCTCACTGCTTATTTTTCAGGCTTATTTTTGTTTACTTAAAGAAAAAGTAATATTATATTATATCGTATAAGCGTGTAAAGCTGCAAATGTTCCAGTACTGGGTTCGAGTCCCGTGTCAGGTCAATATATTTATTAGGTTTAAGATGGTTATTCGGAGTATGAGAATGAAGGGAGAATTGACTCATATATCGCACACTGTAATAATGTCTATAGTACAAAATAACGACAATTAGATTTATAAAAGTCTTTTCCAGTAAAAACATATTTTATATCTAAAAGTGACTATCCCTTTTACATAGAAAAGATCATTTATATTTTCTAATAATTATTCCGGTATATAAAATGTTAGTTACAAGACAACTTTGCTCGGTGGTCGTTTGATCTGCAATGCTATGCTCTTGTTAAAGAAATGTGTAGTTATATATTTTGTAGCGTAAGGAAAAGGGTTAGAATAATTACAAAATTTCATAGAAAGCAGGAAAAGTTGCAAGAAAAATTTAATTCCTATAGAATGAAAATATAAAATATTGTATATAAATGCAAAGAGAATCGGACTAAAAACGTTATTTTATAATATACTAACTGTTGCCTTTGCTTGGACTTTTTATTCATTAGTAGCAGTCTTATCAAAGAAGTCAGAGTTGGAATAAACAATATATGAATCGATTTCATCATAAAGGCGCAAAATTAATAAAAAATGTGATGAAAAATGTATATTTTGAATATTTAAAAGTAAAAATATTAACATAAAATCGATGGATATTATAAAGAAACAATAAATAAATAAATAAATATGTTGGGACATTAACACACAGTATCATCTAGTTCCATGGTAAGCTACGGGTTGTGTTATGGATACCAGATAGTTGATACACTACACATACATATTTTTAAATACATACATAATATTATAAATATAAACACCCATGACTGGAGTACAATCGTTCGTGATCACCACACAAATGAATGCCCCCAGCGGAACTCGAACCCGCGACCGTTGGCACAGCAAGTAGGGTCGCTACAAACTGAGGCAAACGTGTCGTCAAATAACGGGCAACGTCAATAATAATAATGTCGTAAAATAATAATATAAAAATCAAATTTTTATAGATGATTGAAAAATCAGTCTTGAGTTAATATAGTATTTCGTATTCATAAATTCATATCTTTCCTACATGTAGACAACTACTTAAAAAAATGTATACATTTTGTTTTTTCAATAAATTGAGCATGAAGTAAACGAATATTGAATGTCCATATTTTTCGTTTACTATATTTGATTTGAGAAACATTATTCGTCGACGTTTCCATAACGATATTGTAAAAAATCTTGCCCAAAGCTTGAATAATAAGCAATCAACTTTACGATAGTATGAAAAAATATACGGAACAAAAAATTCAAACTTTTTCTGTATTTTTTTATAATAAAATATAAAATTGGATAAAAAGAGGCATTAAAATTATGAATATATAACGTAAACAATTCCTATGTTAATACAGCTGGTAAAATGTTATTGAATATGAATCTCATCCTCTTTTTTTATGAATTTTAAACTTTAAGGTGCGACATAATATATTAAAAAAAATATCTGTATTTTTTGGTCAATGCCTTCTAAAATAACTCTACTATTATAAATTCAAAAGTTTGTATGTGTATACGTGTGTGTTTGTTTGTTAGCTTTCCCTTCACTCTGAAAAAGTTGGATGAAATTTGGTACAAAGATAGATTATACATAGACTACAGTTAATAATAAAATTCACCAAAAGGTGGCGTTGCTTGTTTAGTCTAATATTATAAAGAGGTAAAATTTGTGAGTTTGTGAGGTTGTAGGGGGTAATCTCTGGATCTACTGAACCGATTTAGATGAAATTTGGTAAGAAGATAGTTTAAGACCCTGGGAAGGAAGTAGGATACTTTTTATCCCGGAAATCATCTCTTAAGAGATTGAAAATGGGGACGAAAATTTGTATGGGGAATCAAGCCAGGGACGAACCCGAGCGAAGCGAGGGTGAATCGCTAGTATATAATATTATAAATACAAAAGGCCCTGGGGATAGGAAAGCAAGTCACTACTAAATATAAAAGACAAGAGTACGTATATCTATAAAATTATAAATTAAGTTAAAACGTTCAAAATCGCAAAAATTTGATCACTAATAGTTTTTAATATCCTCTACATACCTATCTAGTGAGCCCTTCGTCAATAAAAACCCTCTCTGATTGCAAATGTCCATTCTCCATTTGTTTCGATGTATTCGAAAACAATGTTGTGCTTGAAATCCATTAACGCACCGCGCCAAAAGCTGTTATCAAGCTACAGTATTCACCTAGATTTATACATATTAATCAAATTTTTACACACGAATTTCAACCTTATTTATAATATATTTACAGATTAAAATATTGTGCTCACTTTGTTAGTTAAGGAAGAATGATGGGTTGTTTGGTGCACTACAAATATGCACTCGCGAATAGTCATTTCGCGGCGTCAAACAATACGCATATGCATTGGCTTTTTAACTCGAAACTCGTAAAGTTGGCTTGTTATGGAAACTATTTCATTTACTACAGTATTTTGCATACATTTTAGTTATTGGTATCTTTAGTGATAATTATTATTTAAAATATACATGATTAAAGATTTTATCTTATGGACGTATGACTGTGTAAGGACCGTAGGCTTGAGAGTTGTGCTGTTACAAGTTTTTTTACGTTTTCAAAAGTAACAGTTTCAAATAGATTTTTTAAATATCAGGCTTAGTTTCATCCAGTTCCTAGACTCCGTCTCATTGTATACTAATTAGTATAAGTTATATCATTTTATTTTATTTACAAAAAATTAATACAGCGTGAAGTGGTAAATATTCGTTGTAGGTTCGATTACGGTAGAATTGATGATATTGATCCATAAACTAAAATAATAATTTGTTTAAACATAAAAAGTTGCGTGTATATTTTTTCAAGTAAAATTTTATTATTTCTAAATGGAAGGTGGATGAACCTTGCGCTATTATGCAATGTCACGCATCGAATAGCGTCAGCAAAAAACTGAAAGAGGGAAACTACAATGAGATGTGCCACGCTGAAATAGTTATGATAATACATTTTCCACTGAAAGCCGAGATATGGATCGCGATTCTATGAATAACTGAATTGGGATACCAAAAGGTATGGCATTTTATAGGATATCAAAGTCAAACACCTTGCACTCCCATTCAAGTTAAGAGGCCTTCAATGTAAAAGGGTTTTGGAAAATATTATTATAAGAGAGAAAGATGTATTGGGCAGACGTTATTTATATGTATATTAACTAACTTGGTGGTCTATTGGCTAACATGTATTGCCGTAGATGTGCGTCCTAGGTTCGAGTCGAGGTCAGGCCAAGTTCAGTAATTGAGTATTGCTATCAAAAAAATCTCAATAACAGCCCCGTGTTTCGGAGAGCACATATAGCCACCGGTCCTGCGCCATACTGACAAGACCAGTGCGAACTGGTCGTATCGAGTAATCATACCACCGGAGTATGAGAGTGACAGGAATAGAAAGTGTACTTGTTCACATAATACTTTCTTATATTTACGCGAATTTTTGACATTTTAAATAAAACTGTCTTAACTATATCTCTAAGCAATCGAAACGTCGGGAACCAAAAATCAAAATAAATCTGCGAAATAATCCGAAAAGATAGTTTTATTTAAAGTTTACTTGTGTCTGTGAGTGCACACTTGTGCTTAATAATATCTCTCTAGTTTCAATGAGATTGACCACCGTGATCGATATCGATCCGGAGGACATTATTATATGTATAATGTTATATTGTTAGTTAGATATGCATCTACTTAAAAAAAATTGCACTTAGATGTGTCATCGAGATTAATATAATAGCCTACTAGGTGTATAACCTATATGTTATACACATATTAATATGTATAGCTTTAGCTAAAGCATTGTTTATTGATTTTTATTTTTTTTTTATTTCTAGTATTGTCAGTCTGACGTGGAAAGCTGATTTTCACTTTTTTAAAGAGTAGTTTATTTATTGTGAGATGTTACAGATTATAGACTATTTAGCATCTTACTTACGAACGACCCATAGGAATAGCGCAATTAATTATACTAAGCGCTGGTTATATTACAAAGGTAATATAATTATAATTTTGTACTCAAATTCTCGGTTGACCAAAACTTGGTTTTTGTGCGAGATATCCTTGGTAAACTATTCTATACAGACATAAAAAAACCAGAATAGAAATGTATAAGAGTACAATGAATATGAAAGTGATAACTAAATTTAAAAATCGTGCTAAAAGAATTTTAAGTAAACATACAAACAATTTAATTATATTTGACATCAATTCAGTTAAAAATTTTACTCTACTACATTTAAAAAAAAAGGATTTTAAAAGTTTTTTCTTTGGTAATATAAACGCGCTGCAATCTATGAGCTGTTAATTAGAAACAAATAGTAATTTTATAGTATACATCGCAGGAAGCTGTGTGGGGAAGCTAATTATACTTTGCGTCCCACTTAACCCTATTTTAAAAATGCACCACTATTTGCACTACTCTGCACTAATGGGTTACACTAACAAGTAAAGGTTGACAACCACTGCTCTTTTAAGATTATCGTTTTCAAATACTTATTATAATAGTATTTAGAAACACAAGTTATTTGGATGTTTTGCTAGTCATTTTTAAAGGCCTATATAAATTCCAATAAAGTTTTTTATTCTACATGTAATAGAAAACTAAGCAACTTCAATAACTTTAATTGGTCCATTGGATCCAGATATAGCTCAAGTTCACATTTTAAACGTTCTTTTAAAAAGCTGCTACGTTTCCAGTAGACTAAATAGAAATTTGAACATGAGCAAAGTCGCAGGCGAAAACTAGAATTCAGTAAAAGCTCACTTTCAATACCAAGGGTATATAATATTATGATATAATATATACATATAATAAAATTCTAACTGAGTCGAATCTGTACATTAAATGTTTTTTGGAAAATCTTATTGAAATAGACATTATTATCGATACAGCCCGAATCGAGGCCGAATCTATAGTTTTTAGAATTCTTGTCTGAGACGTCTGACTGTCGGTCACGGAAAAACCACTGGAGGGATTTTGATGAAATTTGAAGCTGCTTATCTGGGTCAACATATAGGATAATATAGGATACTTTTTACATCTCTGAGAAATCTATACTAAACGTTAAAACGTAAGTAGGGACGAACCCGATGAGCTAGTCGTAAAATATGCGACAACCCTAATAATTTGTATATTATCAAAGCTTTCATATTCCGTTTCATACACGCTCAATTAACTTGTTATCGCGATAAAGCGTCAGCAATCACAAAGTTTCGATTAAAATTTTCAATGCACCAAAGGTTGGTAAAGATCAAAGGGACAGTCTATTCATTTGAATGGAAAATGTTTCATCACATGGCCACGTTAAGATTAAATTATACTAGATGTGTTAACAATGGAAAAAGTCTCTAAATATTAAATACTTACCCGACTGCGACAAAACCTAAAGGAGAGAAAATACTATGTTCCTTCATCAACTTGTTCTCATCTTCTTGTTTCGCTTTTTACGCAGTGGGGGTTTTCTTTAATTTATTTATTTGTTTTTTTTTTTATTATACTGTTGGAAGATTATGTCTATGTAAAGTTTTATTTTAGAATACTTAAAACTAATCGCTGAATATGTAAAAATATTATACAATAATTAATTATTTACCTGATATTAATAAAGCGTTTCATAATTTTCTATATCAGTGTCCATGTTTGATTGAGTGTTTATTGAATTAGGCTTCCGGTTATGTTGTTTCAATGTATTATGTGTGGCTTTTGAGGCTTTCAACCGAGCATTTGAAAGGATGCTGAGATCAGACGATGTTTATTTTGCGTATGTTTTTTCTCTTTTGTTGATGTAGTTCCTGTTTTCATATGTAAAATATTATTATGGTGTTTTTATATATTTTATTATTATTTGACATTATCTATCCGTCCTTTCTTCCATTATATGAAGTATGATTTACCTTTTCTACTTCCTCATTTGGCATACGGATTAAAATATTTTATACTAGCAGAACCCGCGGCTTCGCTCGCGATCAAACGACGAAAAAATAAACTTTTTCGCAATACATATTTTATTACTTGCAAAAATAAGTTTGTGTAAGTTTTATTATTTGTTAAAGTATAATATATGAAAACAAATTTAATTTTAGCGATCGTAACTCAAAATATCCAGTATCTTAAAATATGTTAAGCAGTGGCGGATTTACCGGGAAGCAAAGGAAGCAATTGCTTGGGGCCCCGCTTGGACAGGGGCCCCAAAATTTGCAAAATTTTGAAAACATATTCGCAAATTTGAAAAAAAAATACAAAATACAAAATAAAAAATCCAAAATAAAACAATCCAATCCATCGATATGGTAAATAATTATTTACGCTCGTCGATGTGCCAAGAAAAAGTGAGTGATTTAGGCTTACTGTTTATCGAAAAAGACAAGCTTCAAAAACTTGACTTTGATGATGTCATTCATCAATTTGCGACTAAGAAAAGTAGGAAAAAGTTGTAATTTAGTTAGTAAATTATAAGTAAACTGAATAATATATTGATTTTGCAAAATTAACTGGTTATTTATTATTTTGAAATATTCGGGGGGGGGGGGGGGGGGGGGGGGGGTTAATGTCAGAATGAGGGCCCCAAAAACCTGAAATTGCTTGGGGCCCCGTCATAGATAAATCCGGCACTGATGTTAAGCGTATATTTTGTAATTAATTTTACATTTTAGGTATTTAGCAAGCTGCACTACCTGTATTTTTTGTACATTTTTCTACTCCATCTTTCCAAAGTTAGAGGAAGAGAGTACAATGATACAATCGCATACAATGTTTACGACTTTAGAATCATGTAACATGGCTAATATGGGTTTTTTAACTAACATGCTAACAGGCTAATATTTACGTTATTTTTAAAGACCCAATGCTATGTACACTGAAGCTTACAGTCTCTCCCTTCTCCTTTTTTTTAAGTTACATATATAGGGTGCCATTCTTATTTTGTTTTAGCTTTTTGCCCGCGGCTACGCTCGCGTGGACTGAATAATTTGCTCAGTTTTAATTTCCATTGAATTTATATGTTGTCATATCGAATTTTTAATATTATATCTAGAGTAAAACTCTAGATTCACTTAAGTTAGTCTACACTAAAAAAACCAACCATAAATATAGGTAAGGCTCTCTCTCTCGCACTCTAGGTCTGTTATAGTTGTCGCTACTGTGGCCAGCCGAAAAGTTATACATAATTTTCCTTTGGATTCGGAATAATTTCCGTTCTCTGCTTTATATCTCACACAGATAGTGTGCACTTACAGAGAACTTGAGCCATGTTACTCTATTTAAATATATTCAACAAACTCAAACTTCACCGGCCAGTTTTACCCACTTAGGGGCTGAATTAAAAAAAATCTACAATATATGTTTATTTAATTGTATTGAAGAGCATTAATACCAAGTTTCACGTAATTCTGATCATAAATATTTTTTTCCTTATATAAACAGCACAACCCCCTTTTACCCTTTTAAGGGATAAATTTCGAAAAAAAATGATATCTGTATTGTTTTAATTTTCATTTTAAAGGTAAATACCATTTTATGTGCATCAATTACAGAGTTTCATATAAACTATCATCCTCTATTTGACAGCCTTATGGGATGAATTTCAAAAAATGTTAAAATACATAATTATTTAATTGTATTGAAGAGCATTAATACCAAGTTTCAAGTAATTCTGATCATAAATAATTGTTTGCCCATATAAACTTTATCACCCCTTTTTACTCTTTTAAGGGATGAATTTCGAAAAAAATGTAATACATACATTTCTTATTTTTCATCTTAAAGCTGAATACCACTTACCGTGTATTTCGCGTTAAGAATAACAGAGTTTCATACAATCTTTTATCCCCTATTTTACCCCCTTAGGGGATGAATTTAGAAAAATCCTTTCTTAGCGGATGCCTACATTGTATAAGGAATATGTCCTCTAAATTTCACGTTTCTACGACCAGCGGTTTAGGCTGTGCGTTGATCGATCAGTCAGTCAGGACAAAGCATTTTATGTATATATAGATATAGCCCATATCACTACTTAGTCCAGGTATATTCTTATACACAAACATAAGATCTGTTGTTTGGTTACTATATTAAAGAAGGAGACCAACAAACTTATTTTCGCAAGTACATTAGTAAAAATTTTCTAAGAGGTCACGAGTTTGTTATTTTATCCATAATTAATATGTGTATGAATGTACTATGTTTATAGTTAAATTTATATTGTGTTAGGCATTACCTAGTCTCTTTTGAGTGTAATGAAGTGATAAGAGCGTGATGATTTTCATACTCCCCTAGATTCAGGCTCTGGAGGGATGTGCAGGTGTTGGCGATCCCCGTTCTGAAGTATTATTCGGTATGTTGAAACTACTGAAACTAGGAATATGGTTTGTTTTTTAGTTTACTTATTATGTTGATCAATGAAATAACTGCGTTGTCGGTCTCCTATTAACATGTCCTCTCCTATTAACAGCTGCAGGTCGTAAAATCCTACGCTTGAGGCCAAAATATTTGTAGTTATCGGGCTTTTTCATCATGAAATACTGAGAAACAGTCCGGAATCGAGAAGTCGGTGATATGTATGCATGTGTGTACGTATATAATATGTATACTCCAGTTTCGGAGAACGAATTAAGCGAGTATCGATTTTTTTCATGAGAGTTTTATCCCATATAACCTGAAGTCACTTAAGAGAACATTATTATCATTATGTCGTTAAAAATAAACCTGTTTATTAGTATATGTCCAACAATAACAAAAATACTTAATATTGGATATAATTCGTAATTTCGTTAAAGTTTCTTTTAAAGTTGTTACGAATTGAAGAAGTAATTCAGCAACAGTAAACCTTTAGTTAAAATCCAACCTGTCCTCAGATTTCCCATCGGCATAAACTAAAATTTAAACATCATCCCATACCTACTTCTTGTTTCAAAAATTACAAAGTTTTATACAGGCTTTTTCCTTTATTTAAACTCTGAATTGGTAAAAATCATTCATCATTGCTTGACATCTTCATTATATAAGGGACTATAGTGTTACATTTTATTCAATTCAATTTTCTTGTTAATGGCTTCAAAGCGTGTCAGTTGTCACGTAGTCTCGTAGAATGAATGGAGAAGATTCTTGGATCCCGATGTTTCGAATGCTTTACAGTCTCATGGTCACGGGAGAGACTAAGGTTTTAGATATCTCAAAGTTCATTATACATTGTTTATTTATTATTGTTACAGACAGCACCTACTCACAAAACCATTCATCGATTAAAAAAATACATAAACAACCAAATTAACTTACTATATTTGTTAATTAGTTAGATAATGTTATACTTTCTTAGATTTACGCGAATATTTAACATTTTAAATAAAACTATCTTTTCGGATTTCTTCGCGGATTTATTTTGATTTTTGGTTCCCGACGTTTCGATTGCTTTACAGTAATTATGGTTACGGGAGAGACTAAGGTGTTAGATGTCTCAAAAGTATTAGTATATATAATACTCAAAAATCCGAAAAGGTAGTTTTATTTAGATAATGTCATTTTATTAAAAATGTCATATATTCGAGTAAACCTAAGAATGTGTTCAGATATAGGATTATATTGTACTCCATTTCAAACACTTGAAACCTCAATCGCGCTACCACTTTGTATTAAGTGTAGTTATAGATTTTCTTTCACCGCTTCACTTTAGCACGAGTTTACATGTTGCATATTTAAAGTCATATTTACCGTGGTCGTACCTCATACCTTAGAGGGAACCAACAAAGCAGCGGTGAGTAATTACAGAAAAATGGGGAATAACTGGGTCAGTGTGCGTGTGTGCGTGTGTACGCATTGTGCGGGTCGCGCGTGTGCGTGAGCGTAGTTGGGTGACTGCACTAGTAGGGATTAAGAGTTCAATGACTCTTGAAGTGTCGGGATGATGATGACTCAGCGCTTTTAAGTATTATGGAGATTATGTATGTTAATGATTAAAAAAAAAGTAAAAAGGATTAGATTTTCTCGTTTTATGGTGACTGGTGACATGCTTTTTTATTTGCACATATTTGCTTTTTAAAGCAATAAATAAAATGTAATTTCTATCTTTTTAAATGAAGTGCAATACAGTACAGTAGCAATGAAACTTTTTATTTCTTGTAAAGTATAGTCTTTTCTCAAACAGTATTGACATTTTTATTCAATTCTCTTCTAATGCTTGTGGTAATGGCTTCAAAAGGTGCCAGTTGAGCATAACTTACTTCGTCAAGCCATATAGAATGGAGAAGACACGAGTAAAATTAGTCGGTAAGTAATTTTATTGTAATCGAGTAGTAGGTATCGCTAGAATCACTTGACGATCATAAAAGCGCCAATCTCTATGTATTGTACTCTCTGTTCCATTAACAATTTCTGTAAAAACGTCATCGTCATCGTCATAGTCGTTTTGCTGCGGAAAGAGGAACAAAATAATAAACTAAGAAACATACATTGCATTTATAACAGTATTCGTAAGAATACTTTGCTTTCAGCAAGTGACAAATATCACAGAATTTAATGTAAAGCGTACCAGTTAAAATAACATTTGCTTATATTTTACTACATGGGCAAGAAAGGTTGCCTATGTTTTCATGACGTAAAATTTCATCAAAATCTGTTTAGCGCTACTCATGAATAAATTCACATAAACTCTTACATTTAAGTCAAGAAATATCAAAATATCCAAAATAAACTATGTATTCAGTGTTCGCAAAAACCTTCGCAAAAATGTACACTATAACTCATCAAAGTTTCACCATAATAGTACGTTTGACATAAAAATGTACGTTAATATATTATATAGAAATTAATATACTATGATATGTGATAGAATGTGCAAGCAATGAAAGTCTAACATTCTATCTACATACATACATATGTATATCTATTTGTTACTTGATATAGGTTTAAATACGTAGGGGGACTTAATAAAGCTTATATTATAACGATGCAATTTCATCTGCGCGTAACAAACGCGGTATTACATTTTGCTGTAGGTAAATAAGCAATATTAACTTTTGTAAATATGTCTAGTTTACTTTTTCTTATATTGAGATATTAAGGTATATAGTATGACTAACGATTTGCCTTTGGCTCATTTGGATCCATTCCCGGAACCTTAAAGAAGTCTATGTGTTACACCATTTTAAAGTATATGTATGTACTTGATTTCATCAAAAATCCGAGTAACCAACATAAAACACACATACATACACAGAAACACACAAATTTTTGCTTATAAAACAACAGTCGGATTTAACCATTTAATTGTTTTTTTTTGTCTCGCAACATTTATATGCATACTTATGTTTATGACTTCACGTACCTACATCTAATACATTTAAACGAGCAATTCATGTATATTTATATCTTTATTTATTTTTTTATACCAGCGATTTTGGAAACGGCTGTAACGATTTCGCTGAAATTTGGTATATGGGGTTTTCGGGGACGAAAAATCGATCTAGGTTAGTCTCATGTCTGGGAAAACGCGTGTTTTCAAGTTTTCATGCGGTTTTCTTTTGCATTCTTCTACGCAGAATATGCTCGATAATTTCTTACACTCAGATATAAGCATCGTGGTCTAGCGGTCAAGGCGCAAGTTAGACAACATATATGCCCGGGAGCGAGTCTCGGTCGGAAACCAAATTTTTTATTTTTGTTTTTTTTTTTGTATTTATTCAAGTTTTTTTGGTTTTTTCTTTATCTAAAAAATACGATATAACAAAAAAGAACTCCGAGCGAAGTTCGGTCGCCAGGTACTGTTTATTTAAAAGACATTCTATAAAATCTATCGTAAATATTAAGCAAAATATCTCTTTTTCATTTTTAATATTTATTTCAGATTTTATTAGTAAACATACATTTTGAAAATATTGCATTTTTTCAAAATGCCTAAAGCCCATTATTTGAAACATCTGTAACACGATTATCTACACAGTGCATTCTACCACCACGGAAGTGGAATGAAGATTGACGTCATTAACGGAGAGATGAACTTCACCAATAATAATCGTTATTTTAAGTAACATTACTTTTTCGGATTTTTTCCGCGGATTTATTTTGATTTTTGGTTCCCGATCCCGGAGAGACTAAAATGTTAGATGTCTCAAAGGTTGTTACAGACAGCCTACCCACAACATAACAAAATGAATTCCAAGAACTTGAAAATTGACACCAAAATACCTTACAATATTTTTTAATTTTAATTTTAAACCTTTTTATAATTTTAATTTCTTTTATACTTGAATATGGATACTTCAAAACCTTACTGCAGCAGAATCTAAATTAACTCAAGACATTACATTTCTTGTTAATTATTTATAGTATAACGTTTTTATTTACACCAAAACGAATACATCTTTTGTTTTACAAAAAACATCAATGATTACAGAAGTATGAACATTTGACAAAATGGCTAAGTGTTTAAAATATATACATACAAAATATAATTATCAGCCCTTTTAACTTTCCACTGTTGAGCACAGGTTTCCCCGGTCAAGTTCTAGTTGGCGGAACACTTTTTACAAAAACTAATCAGGTTCTCTCAGGCAGGTTTCCTTAAGATACTTTTTCTTTACTGTATTGGCGATTAAAAATCTGGGAGATCAGGGTTTAAATTCACTTCACTTGCCTTTCCAAGAGAGTCTAAAAGTCTTCTTTCATTTATGATCTCTTTCCATGTAATTTTATTAACTTCAATAAAGCAAAAAACAAATTAAGCTAAATGGTTTTTACTGTCCATAGTTATGTATGTATTCAGCCCTTTTTAACGTGCCACTGCTGGGCATGGGCCTCCCTTCAGTACGAGGAGGATCAGGCCATAGTCCACCACGCTGGCCAAGTGCGGGTTGGCGGACTTCACATGTCTTTCGAAAACTTGATAGGTTTCCTCAAACATGCAGGTTTCCTCACAATGTTTTCCTTCACCGTAAGGCAAGTGGTAATCATATTAGAAATAATTCGCACATGAAAATATCAGAGGTGCGAGACCCTGGATTTGAACCCGCTTCACTCGTTTTCCCAAGGGAGCCCGTTACCACTGGGCTACCACTGTCCATAGTAAGCTTTGGCTGTTATTTACATTTTAATTGTATGAAATAAAGTAAAACGTAGAAATTTTATGGATCATATACACTTTTGAGTAAACCGCTGCACGATGTTCTATATTCCTTTGAAAACTTTACTTAATGTGTAGACTGTTGAGAGCTGGCCTTGAACAAGGCTACGACGTAATATTAATTTCTTTCATCTTATATAAATTCTCAATCTCTGCGGGAGATAAACCTTGAGCAGCTTCCTTTTACTGCTTTCTACAGATCGTAGGATGTGACCTTGGCCTTGGATTTCCTGAAAAGTATATTTCACATTCGACTCTTTTATTCGAAGTTAATCGAAAAAATATTTTGATTATATCTTATTAGAAAGAGTATTTATGACTATAATAGTAGATGTAGTTTCAATTGAATGTGCTAAGATACACGTATATGTGAGTGTTACAATTTTGTTTACCTTATAGTTCTAGTTATAAAAAGTTATCAACTTATATGCATACTTTTTTGCTATTTAACTCTATTTAAATTATAAAACTAAAAATAATTTGTATTAAGCCCTTTTTAACGTCCCACTGCTAGGCACGGGCCTCCCTTCAGTACGAGGGGGATCAGGACATAGTCCACCACGCTGGCCCAGTGCGGGTTGGCGGACTTCACATGTCTTTCGAAAACTTGTTAGGTTCTCTCAGACATGCAGGTTTCCTCACGATATTTTCCTTCACCGTAAGGCAAGTGGTAATCATGTTAGAAATGATTCGCACCTGAAAATATCAGAGGTGCGAGACCTGAGATTTGAACCCGCTTCACTCGGTTTCTCAAGCGAGAGCGTTGCCACTGGGCTACCACTAAAAATCATTTAGGTGAAATATAAAAAATAAAAATTATATTTTACTTTTAAATTTCAATTTTATAACTTTAACGCTGAATATAAATTTTATCATGGCGGATTTTGGCCATGGTGGATAATCTCATCCTCAAGTCAAGGCCGACTTATTTCTCGACTTACCAACTCGTCGCTTACTATATGTTCAAACGACCTAATACTTGTTGTACTTTACAGTAGATAGTTTTTTTTTCCTCTAATTTTAAAAGAACAAAATATTATTTGTAACTTTTATAAATACATATGTTATAGATAAAATACATTTTTCGGCTTTATTAAAATATGAATTTAATAACAATAGAATTAATACTCAGCAATCAATACTTCTGTATTAAAATCTCTGTCGGTAAATTAGTCGCTTGGACAAATTAATACTGAGACAGAAAACTCCAAAATGTTAGGTTGAATTATGAAACTCTCCAATAGCAAGTAGTTTTTTGAGTTTAAGCCCATTTAATTCGCTTTAAGTTAGAAGACATTACACTTAGTTAGAAACATGTTTTTCTAGTTCTTTACTTGTTATTTCAAGTTCTTTCATTCTGCTATATAATAAATAATGATACAATTTATTTATTTTCTTTAGCAAAATTTTGCAAAGACGAGTAGGGAAATTCTTTTTGTCCATGACATTCAAGCAAGGTTGCTGCAGCTAAAGTAACACAGTATATATTTATATAAGAAAACTACACGTGTATTTCTATGTATATTTATACTGAAAACAAAGCATCTCTTTCATATTGACTTACTGAAATAATAAATGCAACAGCACTTAACAAATGGAAATCTATTTCAAATAGAATTTATATTAAATTTCATGAAATGTAAGTGCTACGTTCGCTTGATTAATTTGACTTTTCCCGAAACTTGGCCCTTTGTCCCCATAATTGTTAAATTTAAAATATGCCAAAATATGTGGTTAATTTATATGAAGATTGAAGTAAACACCAGTAATAATTTTTTATATTTACGCAAATATTAGGATATTTTAAATGAAACTATCTTTTATGAAACTATTTTATGAAACTATTTTTTTGCCGTTTTATTATGTCTTTTTTATTTTATTTATTCGAAACATCGTATTGGGGGGAAAAAATATCAGAATAAAACTACTAATACCAAGAGATAGATTTTTTGGCCAGCAAATTATATTTCCTATGAAACGTTAGCTTTTATAGCTTTTATGATATGTTTAGATGACTGTCTGTTAGAATCACGTATGCGTTTCTATATTTACTTTGGCGAGTTGTTGTCTGAAACGTTTTGGGAGGTTCAACATAGTACCAATTAAAGTGCTTTACATAAGTATATAATAGGTGACGTGAATTGTATCAGTAATATTTTAAATGTATGAGTCATACATATCGTGAGATAATAATTCATAGCAGTGGTAGCCCAGTGGTAACGCGCTCGCTTGGGAAACCGAGTGAAGCGAGTTCAAATCCCGGATCTCGCACCTCTGATATTTTCATGTGCGAATCATTTCCAATATAATAACCACTTGTCTTAACGGTGAAGGAAAACATCGTGAGGAGACCTGCATGTCTGGGAGAACCTAGCAAGTTTTCGAAAGACATGTGAAGTCCGCCAACCCGCACTTGACCAGCGTGGTGGACTATGGCCTGGGGCCTTACCATCACCTATTTTAAAACATTCTTACTTCAAGACTGTTTTGTTTCAAGATTACAATAATCTTACTTTTATTCGTACCATGACCTTTAAAAAGCAAGCTTGTTTTAAAATTGCTTAGTGATGCGACAGAACGAATGATTTGTCTATTTCCTCCTATAAAAGAAAAGAAATAGTGCTATATAAGTTGTACAGCGTTATCCCTGTCACACCGATAGTCGTTCGTAAATATGATTAGTACTTACCTAGGATAAAATTAAAGAAAAATATGATATTATTTAATTTCAAAAGAACATGTTTTCCACAAAATATACGCAATCTATGTCTTTTTTATACTAGTTATACAAAAAAATTTAGTTTAGCTTTAAAAATTAGGAAAACTATTAGAAAAGAAAATAAAATAAAATAAATTACGGCTAGGTTGTGATACAAAATTCGGAACAAATTATTTACTTGACAACCGTTTGACTATTTGTTTACTTGTTTGACAACGAGCGAAAATTAAATGTCAATGAGATGATAGTTTGTTTACGAGAGCTTTTAGATTAGAATAAAACAAGTTGAACTTATTTTATTAGTAATTTGTACTAAATTTTTCAGCTAGGCAAATACGAAAATAAAACAGACACTTTAAAAACGTTTAATCAAAACTGTTTTTAGGATTTTAAGTGCTGCTTTTCCCTGAATCAGTGGAGAAAATACCTCCACGTAGCCTAATAATTCTGATGCTGATCAAAGAAGTACTGTGTGGTTGATTACTGCTATCGTGCTGTAATTGAGTTTCATTCATTACATATTTTGTTATTTTATAAAAATAAATATATTATTATACATACACATTTGTTATAATTTTTGCAAGTTCTTTTAGGGTTCCATACCTAAAGGATCTATATAATACGTATAGAAATCTTTCCATGCAACTTCTTACATAATTTTTGGTTAATATAATAAAAATCATAGTAATATTATAAATGCGGAAGTAATTCTATCTATCTGTTTATTATTCTATTATATGTATTCACACCTAAATCTCGATATTTTGTAATGAAGGCATCAAGTGAAGCGAGTTGGGGGTCGAAAATGCGAAAGGAAAAGACTAAAAGTAATAGTAGTAAAGGAATTACTAAACTATAAATAAAATTTCTATAGGTATTTTTATTTACTACATTTCCTTCGCATATGTAAATTCTCGTTACAGAGTTCGTTTTACATTTTTTATAATAGATAATGTTTAGTAAACTCTTCACAGTTGATGTCACAAGGATCACATTCGAAACATAGCTGAAAACGAGATTTAGTGTACTACAAGCTTGTACGTTATAGACTTTTAAAATCATAAGTATATCGAAATTATTACACTTCTAGAATCACAGTATACATTAATTACCGATATACTAAAATTACACGATATGTGTATCAATCGACAGATTTACGAAAATAATAGGTTTTACTCAATTTATCCGGCACAATCAATTACCTTTTATATTATAAATTTTTAATCCCTCCCGGACAAATTCTAAGAAATCCGTGCGAATTTCCGAGAATTCAATTGTTATCTAGCACACCGGTGTGCTCGCGGTCCTCGAGGTGAATAATAATACATCCGTCGCGTATCAACAACTTTTACAAGATTGCTAATTATGACAGAAAAGTAAGAATGCTATCTGTCAAAATTCACCTCATGGTACGAATTGAATGAACGATAATAACATTTTCTTAGTAATTTTGGTGTCGTGACGTCACAAAACTGCTAAGAAAGTAAGAATGTTTCAAGCTTATAATAACCTTGCTTTTAAGACGTCATGGTACGAAAACTCAAAGTAAGATTATAGTATTCATGCTATAAGAGTTCATGGTAAGGCCCCTGATCCCCCTCGTATTGAAGATAGGCCCGTGCCCAGCAGTGGGACGTGAAAAAGGGCTAAATGCAATAATTCATAATATGTATGTTTTACTTTTCTAAGTTTAATCTGATATAAAATTTCATACAAACCTATGTAAAAATACTTATATTAAAAAGCCCTTCACGCCTTACCCTTCTGCCGTTCAAAGGTCCTCTGAATAATTGAAAGAGATCTGAAGGGTACTCGTACATGCAGGTCAGTGGTGCGAATTTATATACTAAAAATAAGTGATAGGGTGTTTTAGGTGTTGGTTTTCTTAAGATTGTTTGAAATATATTATTTTTAACTTTACCAAGGTTTAAAAAAATCTATAGCTTAGTATTGTGAACTATAATTAAAGTGAGGAATAATTACTTAATTATTCAAAGCTTCAATGAATCTAAACTTTATAGATTTTATTTATACACAAGTATCAGTGAGTATTAATTATGGCTTAAAACAATATTTTTAAATAAAAAGTTCAAAGTATATTGATTTTCTTTACTTTAAACTAACATTTGAAACTTTTCATTGAAATATTACTGCCAATAAAAAGTAGATGTAGGTAATACAAAAACGACGATGAAAAATATAAAGAAATTATCAAAATTAAACGCCATTTTAAGCGATATGCATAATCATATCCGGAGGGCAGTATGCAAAACGCTGCCATCAAAAAATAAAAAAAAGACAATATTTATATCCCATACGTGCCATTGAACATCAGAAATGAGACCTCAAATGAATGCAAATTTACTCCGATATAACGAAAACCGCATTTGCATAAACGCTCTATATTAAATGTATATGGGTATATTAAAAATGATTAGGGGATCATATGGGTTATTTTAACATTTTCATGCTCATTCTATCAACTTATACAGACTTTTTGTTAATTTTGACTGAATAGAAGAATATTTTAAAATTAAATATTTAAGCCGCGGTAGTCTAGTAAATGGACGCCAGCTTTGAAAATAGTGTGTAAAGTGAATAAGTTTAGCTCTTATAATAATAATTATTAGAGAATGAATAAATAACTTCAATAGTGGTTTCTGATGTAAGAAACTGTTCGGGGACGTCAATACCTATTGATTTTACCACATGTCTATTCAGCAATTTTTAATGGTTCCTTGGATTTAAAAAAAAATAGTAAAAGCCAGATTTGAGACTAAATATCGTAAGTACAGCTGAATTATCAATAGTGGTTTTTTTTGGTTGTATATTACCTATATAAAAATGATATTGGTACTACTTGAGGAGATAGCTTTTCATTTTTACGTTACGTTATTCCTTCCTTGGAAGTCAATTTGCTTAATTTTTCTGATCTGCACGTAGAAGCATTACGAGGAACAGATGTTGTGCTTTCGCATTATCCAGAACGAATATTTCTCCACCTGCTCTATTTTCATATTAAAATTTAATTTTGAGCTCCATTCTAGTATAGAAAGCTATAAATATTTTTTATGTTTTTAATATTTGAGGATAGTCTTTACAAAAATTCATTAAAAATATATTTCCACACAAATAATCCTAATTTTAAACTCAAACTTTGGTAATTTACAAATATCTTAATAGAAACACCTGATTCTTAGCAATGTAATGCAATTTTCTAATAATAATGTAGCTTCTTATTAGTAAAAGAATTTTCAAGCATACGTAAGTTTCAAGCAAACCACTGGTGTATTCAAAAGTATATAGTATTATTATTATTAAAAGTATATAGTATTATTAGTAGCGACTCACTCTCGCCTAGCTCGAGTTCGTCCCTAGGTTGATTCCCTATACAAAATTTCATCCCCATTTTCAACTCCTTAAGGGATGATTTTCGGAATAAAAAATATCATATGTCCTTCCTAGCGTCTCAAACTATCTTCTTACTAAATTTCATCTTAATCAGGCCAATAGTTTTTGAGTTTCTTTGTTACAAATTTACAAAAGTACAAATCTTTATCATATGGTACTATTTTGTTACATTAATTATATTATTGTCTTGAATTTTCATCCAAATGATACATTAACACTTTTAATACATTTATAACAAAAAAAAAACCAGTCACTATGACTTACACAAACACTATAATAAATATAGTGACCACACACTAAATTGTTAACCCTTACCGTGCAAATGTATTCGACGGGTCTTAATGACTTTAGGTCTCAGTTTAATTTAATATGAACTTGTAAGACGGCTGGTCTTAAGGCGCAAGTTAATACTAAAAGCAATTTGCACACATGCGTTGATATAACAGTTTGTTTATTGTTTATATAATTTTTATATATGTAGTTATGATAATACATTAATTTTCATGTTATAATAATATCTGTTATTTCCTACACTTATAAAGTGTATTTGAATATAATATTAAAAAATAAGCCCAAGATCAATTAATTAAAAAATCAACAAGCTGTCACTAATAGAGACAATTAGAGAAAAATATCTTTACCATTTGTCTATTGCGAAAGCTTTTAGGCTATAAACTCGACTCAGTCTCGACTCGACTCACCTCCGCTTCTCTCGTGTTCGCCCCTATTTACGTTTTAACGTTTATTATAGATTTCTCAGAGATAAGATATTTCCCCGCAGTAAAAAGTATCCTATATGTTGACCCAGATAACCAGCTATCATCATACCAAATTTCATCAAAATCTGCCCAGTGGTTTTCTCGTGATGCTTTCCCAGACAGATGGACAGACAAAAACTCTAAAAACTATAGATTCGGCCTCTGTATCGATAATAATGACTATTTTAATAAGATTTTCCAAAAAAATATTTATTGTACAGATTCAACTCAGAATTTTATTAAAATATGTACATATATAAATATTAATCCATCCCTCTGTTACTTAATAAGGATAAGACAGTATATTAATAAAGGTCGATACAACTTGTAGCAAGTGTATACATTAACGTGTAGAACTTGTATCACAAATTGCTAGGTCCGCGCGTGTATTGCCTGTCGGGAGCACGTGGCGCGTTGATGTGCGGTGAGATTCGACACTTAACACTAACTATGCAACTAAGTTGCAAACTGAAACATTATATATATATATATACAAAGGTATTGTCTTTAATAATCTAGACTAAAGACTTAATCTTTAATTTCTTTTCACTAAGTTGAGTTCATACATTTTGTTTAATTAAATAAGTTTAAAGATAAAACAACTCAACGGTCAGTGTTTTTTCATTGGAATAAAAAAAATCCTAAAAAAGGACATTTTAATACTAATAGTATATATTAAGTGCTGTAGTGGAAATACCAAGCTGTTTAACCAAAAAATAATATATTAGGCCATTATTTATAACCAATTAAAAAAACACACGATTTTTCACACAGTAAATGAGTAGGAAAGAGCAAATAGCTGTAATACAATACGGCACTTGTATGGTAAGTTTATTGGAAAAAATATATATGTACAGGGAAGCAAATTAAAATAACATATATATTTTTCCTATGAAAACTATCACTAGAAACCTCATTTGAGACAACGTTTTCCTCACGCATCAACGTTTCAAACATAAATATATCGCAGAGTCAACAATAGCGACCCTTCCACAAATTGCTATTCATTTCCGTAAAATAAACATGTAGATACGTGAACACACAGAATTGTAAATCGACCTGTTAATCTAATAAGAGAACCGAGCTCTACGGTTCATTTGCGAAAAAAAATCTTCTTTTTCAAATAACTTTGAAGCTATGGGGATTTGACGTTGACAAATAAAAAGATATTTCCGTCGCTTACGTTTTGTATATTGTATTTGGACGGATAATGTATTAGACCATTAAAATATTCAAATTTTGAATGACGCATAATGTTTTCAAATATTTTAGGTAGGTTTTATTTTTTTATTTGTATTTGAAAATAAATTATTAGCTTTGTATCTATGATGTAATGTAATATTGATATTTTTATGATTTATATAGTATCTGTATCTAGTCTAATATATTTAAACGAGCAATTCTTGTATATTTATTTATTTTTAAATAAAACTATCTTTTCGGATTATTTCGCGGATTTATTTTGATTTTTGGTTCCCGACGTTTCGAATGCTTTACAGCAATCATGGTCACGGGAGAGACTTAAGGTATTAGACATCTCAAAAGCGTTATATACTTGTTACAGACAGTGCCTACCCACAAATTTACAAAAATGATTTTGAAAATTCAAAAATGGCACCAGAGTACCTTACAATATTTGTTGATTTTAATTCTAAACATATTAAAAATATTAAAAAAGTTTAATAAGTATTATAATTAAATATTATTTGTTTAATTTTAGCTGTTATTATTATAAATATTACAATATTTTAAAAAACTTTAAGAATTAATAATGTAATATTATTTAGTGTTGCTATTACTATAATATTCAAAATCATTTTTGTAAATTTGTGGGTAGGCACTGTCTGTAACAAGTATATAACGCTTTTGAGATGTCTAATACCTTAGTCTCTCCCGTGACCATGATTGCTGTAAAGCATTCGAAACGTCGGGAACCAAAAATCAAAATAAATCCGCGAAATAATCCGAAAAGATAGTTTTATTTAAAATGTCAAATATTCGCGTAAATCTAAGAAAGTATTATTTATTTATTTGTTCATTTGTGTATTTATACCGGCGATCTCGTAAACGGCTCTAACGGTTTTGCTGAAATTGGGTATGTGGGGGTTTTCGAGGGCGAACAATCGATCTAGATTAGTCTTATGTCTAGGAAAACGCGTGTTTTCGAGTTTTTTTTCGCATATTTCACAAATACACGTGAGCGCAGAGCAGTAGCAGCTAGTCTATAAATAAAATTACCTTATTTAAAAAAATACTTAGCCAATTCGTAATACCTTCCGTTGGAAAACCAAGTACCTAATACTAATTCAAGCCCGGATTTTGCTCCTCTGAATTTTTAATATGCAAATCATTTTCAATATCATTACGACTAACTAATACGAGAAAGGAAAATATTTTTAAGAAAACTGCGTATCTGAGGGAGCTAGTCAAACCCACAACGTACTCGTGGTGCATTATGCCCCGTTTCCCGTAGCATTAAGGAGAAGCCCTTGTCCAGTAGTAGTACGAAAAAAACGCCGAATTTCTATTACATTATAATAAAAATAAAAAAAATGTCCCATGTAGTAAAAAGGGTTAAACCCATGCAATGCATTCATAAATGTATGATATTATATAGTGTCAAAACCAAAAGCGATTAAAAACATATTAGAACTATCAGGTATTACAAGTGGATAAACGATAAAACTATAAAAGAATTTTGGTAAATCCGTTAACAGGTTCATAATTCCATTCACCAAAAGGTTATCTGCACAAGCGATCACGTAACGCAGTTAAAATTTTAACTATAACCGTTAGTTCTAACGTGGTACGGTTAGGAATAGTTTTATGGCCTATATAACTGTTTAACGTGCACGGTGTACCTCTGTACGTAAACTTAATCGGGCTGTGACATTAAAATGCAGTTTTTATAGGTTTTTTAATATTTTCATACGCAAAACTATTGAGATTTGATAGTTATTTTTAGTTTTTATATAGCAGTTTGAAACTTTTATCTATGAAAGGAACGTATGAATATGGACGAAGGATAATACTAGGATTATGTATTTTTAGACGACTTGTTGTAATGAAAAATATAAAGAATGAGATAAAATATATATATTCATGGGATATCGAAATCATATTTATATCAACCAATGAAATAGTTATATAGTAGAGCTAGTAAGACAAATAGTAACAATGACGGTAAATGAAAGAAATTATAAATATGTTACTAAATAGAACGACGAAATAAGAGATAATATGATACGTAGCAAAACATAAATTATGCATTTTGCATAATAACTTGCTGAGTACTTCGAAAAGCTACTTCGATTTTAAACTTCACACTGACAGTAACAGGAAACACATATTCTACTGAACGAAGAAATACTCGTAGATATGGCATATTGATAATATTTTTAATATTTTATAGTTACTACCTACATAGTCAATGAGTCTCAGTTTATTTAATCACTAGAAACTCTTTAACGGTTTTAACTGGTTGGAATACATAGACTATATATTATGTGATATATTATACAGCCTTCCTCAATAAACGGCCTATCTAACGCAAAAATAATTTTTCAAATCGCATTAGTAGTTTCTGAGATTAGCGCGTTCAAACAAACAAACAAACAAACTCTGCCTCTTTATAATAGATTAGGTACTTATGTAAACTATATAACTTTTAAAAAATGAGTGTATTAATTATTTAATGATGAATCTTTCTTGCGTTAAAACGGCTGGGCGTATTTGAATGGAATTTAGTACATATGTATATAGACTATACCTACATATATCCATGGATATATGGATAACTGGACTAACACAGGCTTAATAAAACTATCTCATTATTATTATTATATAGAGTCTCTCCTGTGGCCATGATTGCCTTAAAACATTTTAAACCTCAGTAACCAAATATCAAATTAATTCCGTAAAAAAAACCGAAAAGATAATTTTATTTAAAACTAGCGGCTCACCCTCGCTTCGCTCGGGTTTGCCTCTAGGAAAACAAAAACAAATCTATTACACGGGAACCGTACCTTTTTTCGGGATAAAAATGTAGCCTATGTGTTATTCCAGACTATAATCTATCTATGTGCCAAATTCCATCCAGATCCGTTCAGCTGTTCTGGCGTGAAAGAGTAACAAACATACATCCATACATCCATACTCACAAACTTTCACATTTATAATATTAGTATAGATGTTAAATATGAACGTACTCAAAGAAAGCAAGGGTAAGTTACTCGAACATTCTTTATACCATATTATCTTGTTTACGAGATTGGATGAATACCTTCTCCATTAGTGTCGTAACTCATGGGTAGAAATGCAAAAGTCATTTTAAGACGAAACTTACGATATCTGGAATTTCTTACTCAAAACTTTTGTTATTTAAAACGATGTATGCTGCATATTATGTTGTGAGAGCTTTAAATATTATTTTATTTCATTATAAAACGGACATTTATCATAGATATATGGATATCTAGGGTTTATTTTTCTAAAATCTATATAGATATAATTAAATTGCAACAAAACCGAATCTGTGCATTAAATATTTTTTGGAAATTTTTATTGAAATAGACATTATTATCGATACAGAGGCCGAATCTATAGTTTTTAGAATTTTTGTTTGTCTGTCTGTCTGTTACCGCATCACGGAAAAACCACTGGAGGGATTTTGATGAAATTTGATAGGATGGTAGCTGGTTATTCGGGTCAACATATAGGATACGTTTTACTGGGAAAAAATATCTCATCTCTGAGAAATCTATGCTAAACGTTAAAAAGTAGGAAGGGACGAGTTAGTCGCTAGTCATATTATAAAGAAGTGACCCAGTATGCTTAAATCATCAGTTTACCCTGTGTGCTCTTCATGTCTTCTTGTAAATTAAAGTAGTACGTACTATACTATATATGTAACTATGTATTTAATTATATAATAATGATGTTCATCTGACCGATTTCGGCCAAGGCGGTCAATCTCACTGAGACTAGCCAACTGCGTGGGCGATATTATAGTGCACAAGTGGCATGCATGCAAAAATGTTCTCTCTATTCCTGTCACTCATACATTTTGGTTGGACGACAAATCGACAGTGACCAGTGAGAGATCACGAGTAGGACCATCGGCTTTACTTGCCCTCCGAGGCACGCTTAGGCACGGTATAGAATGAACCTGTGTCTGTGTACACACTTGTGCCCAATAGTATTTTCTGCACAGTTTAGCTAACTGTGCAGAAAATATTAATAACTTAGTAAATGTCTTCACCGTGACGGAAATTAGTAAGGAGGATATTTATGTATTTTATATTTATAGGTATTTATTATTTATTCTATTCCTACGTTACCTATGGTTTGTATTGAGCACTAAGAGAAATAATATTGCATAAATGGAGACGATGTAAAGACGATACGCCTAATAAAGTTACCATACATTATGGCGATGTAAATACAGACTTGTATCTCAAGATGATTTCGTTACCTTACTTCCTAGTCAAGAACGTATGCAAATTACGCACTCACTATTTTTCTTTTGAATATTTAGATTTATTTAGATTTTTGGTTCCCGCCGTTTTGAACCAAAAATCAAAATAAATCCGCGAAATAATCCGAAAAGATAGTTTTATTTAAAATGTCAAATATTCGCGTAAATCTAAGAAAGTATTACTATATAATTGCTGAACTCTGTATGTGTATGGTTTTTATTCCTTCAGGCTAAATGGTCTGATTTCGATAAAATTTAACTTACATAATATGGACCATGACCTAGGTTATAGAGTTGACACAGGCTACTGTTTCTTATTAAGAACAAGATAATGCTAACAAATATTAAGACATTTTAAAATAATTTCATAACAAAAAAAAACGCGATTGTTTAGGACGTTTATGTGCAAAAAAATATAAAAGGTATCATCAAACAATATCAAGCGAAGCGGAAAATTGATTCTCCATATTTTTCGAATGCTGGAATATAATGTTAGCGATTTATTTTTATTTTTGCATGGTTATGACGCTGCCCGCGGCGATTTGTTTAGGCTTGTTCGGTTGGATAGCTAAGAGACGGTTGAATTTTTTTAGATTTCATATCATTCAACCTAATAAATCTATGTGCAGATTGTTTTTATTAAGTCTATAATATAATATTGAATAATGAGTTTTCGATATACTATTTTTTTTATGATAATTTTTTACATGTACCTATATATGATAAGTTTGTTATAAGCTTATAACAACAAAAATTCGTAAGCATTTTTCAAAATTAAGGAAGCCAGTGTCATTTGATTTGATGTTTTCAAGTAAAATGCTGCCTATTGATATGCTTATAGCTAGAAAAAACTTACATACAGGTCAAACACATAACCTTTCTTTGGTCTACGCCGCAGTCGGGTGATAAAGGATTAATCGACCATTTTATTATTATTTAGCCTTAAGGCACCTTAGTAAATCTATATAAATAATTAACGAAAAAAATACATACAAACGAACGTAGAACCTCTCCCTTTTAGGAAGTCGGTTAAAAATAAACAGTCTAAAAGTCAATTTACGTGGTGTGAAAAATGAAATCAATATTTATTATTTATTATATAATATCTCAACTATAATATATGATTGTAAAGAGTATCCTATCCTAACAACCCTTTCCACGTACAATTCCTTTTGCAATCGTAAATTTATCTCCGAACCTATTAGTTCGATAAAATTCAACTAAAACGATAAATACACTCGACTTTGACGAATCACCGGTTTCCCTCGAAAAGAATACTAGTACAAAGTTAATTTTGTTGCTTATTAATTGGATTTTTTATAATTTCGTTTCTTATTTTAATGGAATAAAGCTCTAAACTGGATGATTTAAGTGTAACTGACGGAAAAGTTAAGCTTGTAAATTTTTTGTATCTGTGTCACTTGGGATCGCTTTATTCTAACAAAACTTGTTACCGCTGTTGTGTGCATTATAGGCGCCTACTGAATAAAACATAAGTTGAAAATATATGTAGACAGATGATATGGGTTGATCATTCACTAATGGACATACTTTATAAAAAAATGAAAATATAATCCTTAAATGTAGAAGAAATACCCAGGATCAGCATTTTTATTAACTTTTTAGGTTATAATATAAGATTGTTGTGTTTTGAATTCTTATTCTGTAATTTGTAAGCAGCCCTTTTTTTGTTCCGCTGCTGAGCACAGGAAACCCATTCAATGCGAGGGGAGCGGGCTATAGCCCACCACGCCGGGCAATGCGAGTTAGTGGACATCACGTCATATCTTTCGAACTTACTATGTTCTCTCAGACATGCAGGTTTCCTCACGATATTTTCCTCCACCGTAAGACAAGCGGTATTCTTGTTGGAAATGATTCGCACATGAAAATATCAGAAGTGCGAGACCCGGGATTTGAACCTGCTTCCCTTGGTTTCGCAAGCAAGCGTTACCATTACGCTACCACTGCCTGTAAGTTCATTATTCAAAATCCAAAGAAAGTTTCATTCCAAATGCTTATTTTAATTTAAATGAGACGAGAAGTTTCGGAGTAAAATGACTGTGACATGCTAAGTCGTGATAAACGTCATGCGGGTGCAATTTGTCTTGTACGGAACTTAAAAATCATCGTGTTTCAGAGTTTATTATAATTACCGTTATTGTGTACAAAAATATTAAATTTTAGTATTTGTATAGACGACTTTGTATTAGTATAGACGATATAAAAATATTAAAATCCTAAACAAAATAGGGTAATATAAATATACAAAACAAAGTTAAGCTTCTTAACAACAAATATAGTAGCATAAGCATGGTTTACGTTAAAATAGTAACTATTGTGCTCATATTACTGAAGCGGTCACCAGACTGTGAAATGTCTTGGAATTTATCAAGAGAGAGTACTCGAGGACTACCGGAAAAGAAACGGGAGGATGTACTTCTTAAAGTACTTGATGAAAAGATACAGGAATTTTGAATTTTATATCCATTTTTATATTGTGTTAAATATTTTTTTGTTATAAATGTAAATCTATTTGCTCTTTTAACCATTTCAGTGGGATAAAAATACTGGAAAAATTTAAATAATTTCAATTTTAATTGTTTTAGTGAAAATAATTTTAGTCGTATCATTTATTTTTACTTAACCGCTATCTTACTTTACGATTCGCAAAATAACTTTAAATAAATTATAATATGATTTATTTACGCGATCGATCAATGTGATATTGTTTACGTTTATTTTTTATTTTGAACCTAACAGATGAGGTAAGTTAAAACATATTTTTTTTAAAATTGGTTGGTATGGAGTCAGATTTACACTTGTGCAATTTTATTTTGTTATCGAAGCTTTCCGTATTTTCATATCAAGCAAAAGCTAGGCTTAGCAGTTACAATATTTTAATTATAAGATTACAAGTGATAAAGTTATAATGGATAATGGAAAGGAACAATAAAACCCAAGGCGTAAAGCAAGAAGAAGCAGTAAGCACAATATTAATTACTATTAAATATCTATTTAAATACATTTTGGTTTAACCTTATTACAACCAATGAAAGTTCAGAGTCGCTGTTGTTTCTAGGGGTTTCGTAAGAAAGACGTTACATCCCATAGGGCAAGGGCCGGAAGAATGGCAAATATATGGTGTTTTAGGTAATTAAATGTCACATACATCTGAGATTAATGATGTGTTACGACATATTAGATGTCGACCAAATCTTGATCTTTGCCTAACTTCTGTATACTGTATTTAATGTATTTATTATTGAAAAAGAGTATAAAATATTAAATGATGATATGAAGATAATCACAACTTAATTAACGTTAATGAATTCATTAATTGATTTTTAACACAAAAAAGCATTTATGACCCAAAGTTCTAATTTATTCTTTCATTGCGTCTTATTATTTGCAAATGGTCTATTTGTCCCGACTTAACCCTTACAGTGCAGATGGGGTCCCGCAGGCCGAGGATTACTGACCTCGCCTCAAACCGTCAAACGACGTCATTTGCTATAAATGCCTATAATTTATTGACAAGGAAATTGACAGATATTGTTTTAGATATCGTAAAACGCAAGCGAAATTAGGGGTTGGTAAGCAAATGGGACTCGCAGGTTTGCACTCATTAGGTAAAAGCGTTGTGTGCAAAATAATCTGGGACTTAAAGGGTGTAAAGTAAATGTAGAACTTACTTTAAATCGGTACCGAGTGGACTATTAAAACTGGGAAAATTTTATATTTATTAATCTAAAATAATATGATTTGCAGTTACTAATAATTTTTAATAATGTACATATATAATTGTAATAAATACCATATACACATTTATATTACATACATTATTTTATATGTATTATTGGTTTAAACATTTTTTTTCATTTTTTAACGTTAGTTTTATTAAAAATTAATTTAAAATTTTATCAAAATTATTTAAATGTTATAAAAAATGAAGCATATGCTACTAAAAATAATTTAACATTAAGTAAAAATAAAAATATTATTTCGGATTCCAAGGTAATGAAGCACAAACAATGATTTACTGATATTGCACTTGTTAACAATAAATAATAAAAAAGGGTAAAATGCCTTTCTATTTTCCATAATAGCCTATATAAAGTAGAGTAAAGAGTGGACGAAACGAAAGGGGCCATCTCAACCCCTTGTAATAGAAAAATTCTAAATTTACCGTCAGGAACTGGTCATTCAATGGATGTGAAGAGGACGTTGTGATATTTTTACTGCGTTTGTGTTTCCTTTGAAATGATTTTCTTATAAATAGAAACAGATTAAGTTGTAGGTAAAAGCGATATATTAATTAATTTGGTTAATATTGTATACGAGGTAAAACATATTTTGTATTAAATAATCAAAAAATTGTAAAAATATTTATAATACATTAAAAATATTCATTTCTCCGGTATAAGAAATTATACATAAGTGTGTCAAAATAAACGCAAGATGTTATTTTGATATAAAAACATATAACCTAAAGAAAAGTAAATATTTTATGAAATTAATAACCTTTCATTTTAGGTCAAATTATTGTTATTCTTAAATTATTATTTATCAAGTGCACATCGTTCGCGTAGACAGTTTATTTTATTATGTTTATTTATATTATGATTACTTAACAATATTTTATTAGACAGGTCTCGTTTTGCTTTTAACTTAAACCGAGTTACGTCGTGGGTCCTTTCTACGATTTTCCGTGCAATAAAACAGCGTTGAATTTGACACGCATTTCAAGGGTTAGTTACTGTGGAAAAATGTGAATTTAATTTCCCTTTGACTTTTCTAGCGGTCAACAAATGGGGTGTCGAGCCATAAATCTGTACCTAAAGAGTAATAAGTAAGATGTTTTCGTTATTTATAGATATGCATTATGTGCATATGGAACATATTATATTTTGTTTTTTTTTTCGTCTTTTGCTATTTTTACATAATTTTTGTTAACTATATGCAGTGGCTTATTACGAGTATTTTAAATGTTTTCATCAGCTCTGAAATTACGTTTTGGGAGATGGGTAATGGGTTTCCCTGAGCGGAATCGATCCCGAGACCATCGGCGCAATAATGTAAGTCAAACACGCTTACGTATACTCATTCTGTGCGATATATTTGAGTTATTTGTTATTTGTATATATTTTATACGTTTATCAAATCAATGACAAACAGTTTGCATTACTAATAATTCTATGCTCTCCTTTTCTATGTACCGTTACACTTTATTTCTCTGTGTTGGATTATGATTTCTTAAAAAGAGTTCTTCCTAGATACCAAATCATAGAAAAAAGTATATCTTAATTAATGTAAAAATTTAGTATTTATAGTATTTATAAATATTGATAAATGGAATAGCAACAACTGCTTCAAAAAATCATAACAATCGTTCAATATGAATTAACTATAATTCATGAATATATTTAGTTTCCGAGAGTAAAAAAATACCTTTTAATGATTTATTTTAGCACAAAACAGTTTCAACTAGCCTTCAAAACGACGTTTTCATTAACTCTCACTACCTTATCTTTCAATAAACAGGATTTCAATTATCTAAATTTATTTGGGGTGTTAAGTTATTCATTACATTTGCGACACTGACCGACAATGGACAGTGCCGGACAAAAAGACCGTCCAACATTATATATGCAGGGTTTGGAGCGTAAATGGAGAGTGTATTGTTACCAGTTAATTGGTTTATGCAATTAGATTAATGGATTAGAGGACATCGTTTGCAACTCTATTAAAATCTTAAATCAGATTATCTACTTCATTTTAATATCAATGATTATTTAGAAATAAGTTTAAATTGCTATTATTTTAAAGCTATAGTACATTCTATTTGCGACGCAGTCTTTTTGAGATTAACTAATAACGCACGAGAATCACTGAGAAAGTTTAGAGACAAATTTTATCTACTAAGAAATAGATTATATGGCTTTCGGACCTATAAAGTCTAATTTAAGAAAAATATGTTTAAAACAACATATTTTCTTTTACTATAATATATCCTAATATTATGTTAGTATTAAGATGATTATGACTTTAATATAGGTACTTTTATTTACAGTATACTTACTATAGCTTCTTTCATGGAAAACCAAAGGGTTTTCCATAAAACGTTTTAACAAAATCTCCAAAATACTTTTTATACATATAATTAAAACATTCGTGATTCAATATACATATTTTTGAAAAACAAAACGTTTACAATACAGCATAAACATTTAAAATCTAATGAATTTAATGTAATCATAACTCACAATATATATTTTTATTTTAATATTTTAATTTGTATAAATTAAATATCTTTGTTAAGTCTTTGAATTTGTAATAACAACACTAAATATATCTAAGTACATATAATAGAATTTTAACAGAGTTGAATCTCTACATTAAATATTTTTTGAAAATCTTATTGAAATAGTAAGTACTAGTGACTCACCCTCGCTTCGCTCCGGTTCGCTTCTAAAAAATCAAAAACAAATCTATCCCTCGGGAGCCGCATATTTTTAAAAAGTAGCCTATGTGTTATTCCAGACTATAATCTATATCTGTGCCAAATTTCATCCAGATCCGTTCAGCCGTTTTGGCGTGAAAGAGTAATAAACATCCATATATTTTCACAAACTTTCACATTTATAATATTAATACGGATTATCGATACAAATGCTAAATCTGTAGTTTTTAGAATTTTTGTCTGTCTATATGTCTGTCTGTCTGGGAACGCATCATGAGAAAAAATCACTAGACAGATTTTGATCCTAATCCGGGTCAACATATAGGATACTTTTTACTATGGGAAAATATCTCATCTCTGAAAAATCTATATTAATCACTGAAACATACTAGTATCTATCGTTAGTTATAAATAAGAATGCCAATTTTATTTTAATATATTCTGTTACCTTACATTTTTTTTTAACTTTTTATAAATATCATGTTCAAAACTATCAACATTACAATTTATAGCTTAAAAAAATCCTAATACATTAATTTGCATTTAAATCAGAATTTATGTAACACACAATAAGAATTAAAGAAGAGTTAGCTAACTCTAACTCTAACCACTGAGCCATCGTTTAATGTATTATTTATTTTGTTAATTGTATTATTATACATCTTACCTATTGTTTCTAATATCAATATGAGAATTTCACTAATTACACGCGTGGATTATCCGTTATGTCAATTGAACCTGATTGTGGGTTAATTATAGTTGGATTATCGACATGTAATTAGTGTCATATATCTGATAAGGTTTTCAATTACGTGTCAATTTGTATCTTATCTAGTGTTTATAGGATACGTGGTTATGGCCTAATGATTACATGATATATGATGAGTAGAGGTATATTTGCAGTAAAGGAAATGCATTGAAATTACTATACTTAATTATATTTACAATACATGTGCACAGTTAAATAGAAAGAACTATGTATTCGGTCCTTTTTACCGTCCTACTACTTCAAAATAGTGTTTTGTGAAAAGTAACTTAATAAAATCGAACACGGCATTTATTAAAGTAAAACTAAGCTAAATTTATTAAAATTAAAGAGTGCGTGTACGAATGTGTACATGCGCAAGAAGTAAAACTTTTGTAGGTTATCGGTACTCTTTATGAAATTCAATTTATGTTTTAAATAATTAAGATAGGTGAGATACTAAAAATAACGCATATTATGCATATTACAATCATATATTTATAGAATATCATTTAAGGAAAGAATATAATATAATATATCATTTGTCAGACAATAACAACGGTTGCCATGGCAACAAACGTACGTACATTTTTTCGTAACGCATTCACCAGCTTACCCCCCAAGTCAAGCGTGCGTAAAGAAGTTTTACTTCAATAAAAATCATAAGATACATGCAAATATTAATAACTAGCGATTCATCCTTGCTTTAGGTGCCTAGCAATATAACTCATCTATCTGTGTATAAAATTTCACCCAAATCTGTACAGCCGTTTTAGTGTGAAAAAGACAAACATACACACACGAACTTTCTCATATATGTGTTACCGACTTTAAGAATTGTTAGTATTTAATAAAGCGGAAATGTGCAATATTATATATAATAAATCACGAAACTATATATATTATTATAAATATTTTGCTATTTCAATTGACACTTTCCGCTTAGAATTAAATAATTATTTTATTGAAATTATAGATTTTATTTTGACTCGAAATTGAAGATAATAGGAGTCGGAAAACAAGTCATCCGTTGCCGAGATACCGAAAAACAATGTGTGTTAACAAATAATATAAAAATTTATGGTAAAAATGTCAATAATTACAATTCTAATCTAGAACATTAATAAAGTGTAGTGCTGGATAAGTGATAAGTGTTGTGCAATTTGAGACTATAAGTTTTTACGAAGAAGGCTTTAGCATATGATAGTACTCCGATTGCAACTCGATACACGTATCCATTACACCAATTGCTCGGCTGACAATAAATCACGCCGACTGACACTAGAATTTTTGACAAATGACTTGCAGAAACACGAGACGCGAACAAATGATGTGTGAAACAATATCTTGTGTTACATATCTGTGATATTAGAATAATTTTATAAGCAAAGCTTTTCTAACTGATGATCTAAAATAAAAAGAGATTTGATATCCTAACTCAGTAAATTAATGTATTCTAATACGTTTGCACAGAAAATTATTACTACGTATAGGTACTATTATTATTCGTACGTTAGTGATCTTTTATTTCAGATTTTTCTCAATTCGATTCAATTAAATTAAATTCAGTTCGGTTCGGTTCAATTCAGTTCAGTTCAGTTCGGTTCGGTTCTAATTCAATTCAATTTTCTTATTAATGGCTTTAAAGCTTGTCAGAAAACACAGATTACTTCGCTAATGGCGATCACGATAATTCGTGATTATCTTATAAGTTGAATAAATAAATGCAGTTGATGTTGAATATTTTAACAAATTACATAATCAGTTACCAAAAATGTCACTGATTATAAAAACAAAAAACATATAAGCGAAGTTCGTTTTAAATATTTTAGAAAAAAGACTATATCTTAATTTACTTTGTTTTGATACAGTGATACATACGAGTACGTCTACGATGCGTATACGGACTTTTTATATTACATTTTTTTTGCAATTTAACAAATAGCTTGGCACATTAAGAAATATATGTACTAACATGCGCTATTCGAAAAAAATATCCATCTAAAATAGTTGTTTTTATTTTTACAACCCTTTGTTACCTATTACTGTCTAAGCCGATGTAACGGACCCACATCCTTTAATTTTATTTCCTTACTTTTAACAGTTTGTGAGCACGCGCCTCTTCTACACAACCATTACGGACCCGCAACTCAGTGGGGACCTAATACAAATGTAAACAGTTGTAGTAAATTGACTATAATGTTAGATTAGTATTGAGCTTCCTGCTGTGTAATATGATGCTGTTTTCGTATAAAATAAATAAATAAATATGTTGGGACATTAACACACAGCACCATCTAGTTCCATGGTAAGCTACTAGGCTTGTGTTATGGATACCGGATAGTTGATACACTACACATATATAACTTTAAATACGTACATATTATAAATATAAACACCCATGACTGGAGTACAAACATTCGTGTTCATCACACAAATGAATGCCTTCAGCGGGACTCGAACTCGCGACCGTTGGCACAACAAGTTGGGTTACTACAAACTGAGCCAAACGGGTCGACTAATAATGCTGAAAATCTACCTTATATGGTTAGATTGTCTTGATCGAGTTATAATATAATATATTTTAATAACATTGTATTACAATTTATAATGGTAATTGTTTTATTATAATATAGCAATACTACCAAAAACATAACACTATTTATAACAGGTAGTAAATTCAAATTTATATGTACCTATCTACCGGAAAATCGACATATATTATCTAATCGTTATAAAAGAGTCTCGCTTAATGTAATATGTATTTACTCCTTATGTACTGCTCTTTATGAAGACAAGTTAATGTATTAAATGAATAAACAAATAGTTTTAAAATGTTAATGCCTCCATCTTGTGCAGGGATCAATCATAGATAGAATATAACGGGTAGAATATCGAATTATAGATAGGTAGACCTGTAAGATACAGAGAGAAAGCCTTTTCCGCGCCTGCTTCGCATTATTAGACCTATATTATTTACTCAGAAATTCTATTAATTATTATTCCAAATACAAAATTATTCCTAATTTCAAATATTCAACAACTAAATGATGGATGATCTATAACCTTTTTATAAGAAAACCCTTTAAACTTACAAAGGTTTAAAAAAATGAAGAATTTCACGCTGTCACTGTAACTTGAAAAAAGTAAAATTAGAAAATGTAATAGCCCACTCAGAACCAAACATCAAACACTAATAATCACCATTTCTCAATGACATTTACACAAAAGAAAACAATAAGTTTAAAGAGTTTAGGAGTGCATGAAAATGCCTTTAGGTAATTTTTTTCTATTGCGTTAAAGGGTTAAAGATTCAACCCCTTTGGCGAGGACAGTAATTAATAGCAGATTTCTTTGAAATATCCCCTCGAAAGGAAAAAAGTGTGAATTTTCTTTAATAAAATTGTTATAACTTCGAAGCTAATAAGCTTTTGTATAATATTGTAAGAGGGATCAAAGAGAATATTTTTTTGAACCTTAGGTTTAGTGATTTTAATATCAGTTTTGTGACGATAGGTTTCGATTCCAATTTATTCATTATTATTTTAATCAGTGTTGGTGCCAACCTCGAATAATAGTAAATAAATATGTTGGTACATTAACACATATCACAATCTAGTTCCATGTTAAGTTACGAGGCTTGTGTTATGGATACCAGATAGTTGATACACTACACATATGTATATGACTTTAAATAGATATATATTATAAATATATGGGTCCACCTACGTGTCACCACCCATAAATCTCAATTCTGGGGTTCTGATAATTTTAAGTCCGAATCATTTCCAACATAATTACCACTTATAATACGGCGAAGGAAAACGCTGCGAGAACATTAATTGTATGTGTGAGGGAAACTAACCAGTTTTCAAAAGACATGTGAAGTCCATCAATACGTACTTGGCCCGCGTGGTGGACTATGATTGATCTTCCTCGTATAGAAGGAAAGCTCGTGCCTAGTTGTGGGACGATAAAAAATGCTTAATACATACATACACGCACATTATAAAATTCTACAAGGTCCATAAATTTAGATCAAGTTCATTACAATATCGCAATCGGTAACATGATTAAATGCCTTTGCGACTGCTGAGTTATGCCCAGTCATTTTACAATTGCTTTTTAGGGTTGGCAAATTTTAAAATTTCAACAATGCATCTAATATAAGTTTTATTTATAATATATACTATACATAGAGACAGTGAAAATATAGTTTTTATTAGATATTATCTATAGCGTTTATATTATTTATAGCACACAAACCTAAATACAATTGTAATGTTAGCTAAACACTAATAGGCTATCCAAGAAGTTCATTAGTGCATTAGATTTTATATTACATTGAAATTTATTTAAAATAAGACTTATTTAAAAAAATGAGTGTTTGTCTGTTTATTCCTTTTTACTGTTATATCGGATTTTTACGAAGTTTTAATAAAGATAGATTATGCCATTGATAAATACTAAAAGGCACGCACCAGACATCGTGGACGACACACATACGAAACCAGACTAGAGTGGAAGGGTGTGCACACCACTCACACGCGGCCGTATTATCCGACATCGTACGCAGCTCAGGGTGAGCTTGTGAAGGGTGCTCTCAACAGTCGGGGACCTGGAGGATTCTGCCTGTAAGTACCGCTCTTTCTTACCAGGTTCCATCGTTTAATACAGGCAGAAGGTCGATCCTTCTGACCCAGAGTGCCGGTCGGGGTCCCTCCGGCAGGACCTTGCCCGCACACTTGTAATGTAATATATTGCACCTATTATGCTAATTAACTACGCTAAGCAACGCGACGGCAAAAAATGGTTGATGTATAAGTATTGTGAAATGAAAGTTTAAAGTTGTAATTTACGTTACGTACCTACGTAAATGAACCGCAGTATAGGTACTATTATAATATATTTTTAATTTAAAAAAATAGGCCTATGTTTTTTTACTGGGAAAGGACAAAAATTATTTCAATCCATTATATTGACAGCCCTAAAACCGCTAGCTCTATTAACCGTCGATCTGTTAATCACCGGTCTGGTTTATATCTCCACCGCTGTTCGCTGAGAATTGTTATTTATAGCTTTATTGTCGATTTTGGGATTAAGCCGAAATCAAACTTGATTTTTAATCTAATCCCTAAAAAATAATTGGCACATATTTTTATGTGCATTAATATAAGACATGAATACATTAAAACAATGACTTTTAGTTTTTTTTTTATTTATAATAAATGCATAGTGTTCAGCCCTTTTTAATGTCCCACTGCTGGGCACGGGCCTCCCTTCAATACAAGGGGGATCAGGCTATAGTCCACCACGCTGGCCAAGTGCGGGTTGGCGGGTTTCACATGTCTTAAGACTTGCTAGGTTCTCTCAGATATGCAGGATTCCTCAATATGGCAAACATTCACCGTAAAGCAAGTGGTAATCATGTTAGAAATGATTCGCACAAGAAAATATCAAAGGTGCGAGACCCGGGATTTGAACCCGCTTTACTCGGTTTCTCGAGCGAGCGCGTTACCACAGCCACTGGGCTACCAAATGCATAGTATGTTTTATAATCTAAAAATATTTCAACTCATCTCTCACTCTTATCATGATAAACATATGTTATAATTTATAACTAATTTTTTTTTCTTTATGTAAGGTCTACCAGCAGTTTTACAATTAGTTAATACAAGTACTAAAGTTAATATCATGGATACCATCGGTAAATTGGAGAAAAGAAGACCATTTGTTACCAAAGAAGAAGAAAAAAAATACATTATATGTGCTTATTTGCTATTTGTTAAAGTTGATACAATATATTTTTTTTATACACCGAAATAGAGGAATTGAAAATGTCAATTGAACCACTGCACTGATTAAATATTTTTGTTATATGTTTTGCATCGGACTTTGCGTGCGTATTATTATAATATTGCCTTAACAATTGTTGCGTGATGATAGATAGCCCTTAACATTCATTAATAAAAAAACCATGATAAACATATTTTATTCAAATTTCATCGATAGTTTCGGAGATTAACGCATTCGAACAAACAAAAACGAACAAACATAAAAGAAAAAAACAGCTGTATAATATTCGTATAGATATCACCTGTACAGCTTTTGTATCTCCAACCCACTTAACAGTTTAATTTCAATTAAAAGGATCGAGAACAAGTGAAGTGACAATGAAAAAAATTTAATCAATGTAGGAGGTGCATTGATTTTGTTCATTTTCTTTTTCACCTCAACCTCGTACGTAAAATCGGTTCGCAGACAGACTGTCGGACCGTATTCAATTAACAAATCGAAAATACTCCATAGAAAATGTGGTTGTACTTTACAGTGAAAACAATTAAAAAGAGACAATATTCTTCTGTATATAATAATGGGACAGGATAAAATTAGTAAGCAAAAAATTAGTAAGTAGCAATTTTTGAATAAACTACACTAATTGCGATGATTCCTAATAAAAAAGTAATATACTAGAAGGTAAAAATAAAAACTAAGTCGTTGGAAAGAGTAACTCATTTCAACGAGGCGAAAAAGAAAAGGCCTGTGTCTGAATCGAACTCGCACCTATTTCCTTTTTAGGCTCGCCCACAACCACTAAGCCTATAAGCTATTTATGATAATATACATGTATCAATTGCTTGTTTTTTATAAATATATACAAAGCTTGGCCTAACATATCGTTTTAGGAAAATTAAAATAATATAAACTCACCCTTATATTTATTCCCCATTTGTATAGAAAAGGGACGATACATGAAAATCAAAGGGCTACTTTGGCATGTTGACAAATAAACGTATGAAAATTACTTTAAGAAAAAGCAAGCAAAAATAGTCTTTATTATAAATGAAAATAGTACTCGTATTCCATATATCATTTAACAATGTAAAGGTTTCATACTGTTGAGGGATTACGCTGATTTATTGCAAAGGAAGTGGTCGGTTTTCATTTCAAAATATCTTTTTCAAATTTATATTTCGCTTTAAAAGATTTTCGGGTAATCCGCTTATTATAGGTAAAAGGGTAATTTTGATATTGAAATATAATCTTTTATTCGAGATTATTAGGTACATGTTTTGTTATTGGTTATATACTATAGGTACTTAATTATATGTAGGTAATTCCATCTCACCACCAACCACTATTATAAATGAGAAAGTTTGTAGGCGTGTGTGTATGCTCGTCACTTCTTGACGCCGATTTGGATAAAACTTAGCACACAGATAGATTATGGTCAAGAGTGAAACAAGTATAAGCATTAGGAGGAAAACATGAGCGAATCCAGGGTAAGTTGTTAGTTGAAATATATTTTCTTATGTGCGATTACCATGTACAATATACACGTATGTATATGTACTCTTATTGGTTACATGCTATACTTAATTGAGTGTAATTCAAGCTATTATAATATAATAAAGGTTTTAATTTACATTATATAAAATCACTATTAAGAACTAACGTAATAAAATTACGAACGATTATTATAAAATAGATAGCTTTAGTATTAGGTTAAAAATCAACTGAAACCTAATAATAAACGTGCATAATATTATGTTAATTTAAAATAAAAACAAATAATTACGTTATTTATTAATGCAGGGTATTAGGGTCCAATACCTTAAAATGAAAAAGAAACACTTTTAGGATCACTTCGTTGTCTGTCTGTCTATTTTAATTAAATGATAGTAAAATTTACTATTATTTTATATTTAATATGAATCTTAAATGATTTTCTAATCTTATTATTTTAGAAAACATCTTGTAGTTCAAATTATGCAACGCTTTTAAGGTCAAAAGTATAAAAAAATGTTGGTATTTTATTAAACAAAGGTCCTCACCGTTCACCCTTCGTGTTTCCTACATGTAAACCTTAAACCGATTCATCATATCAAATAAAACGATTTCCAATACAGCCCTACGCTTCTAATGTTTAAAACATATCTCTCGCTAGTGTTGCCACGAAAAAATAAAAAGAAGGTTAAGTAAAAACTTCTGCTATACTCGAGGATTCCGTATGAGATGACTATATATATGTTATAAAAATGTTTTTTTTTGTGGTTTGCTTCCAGGTGACATGACTAATGATAAAAAAAAATTTTCTTCTGATAGCATATTTTGTAATATATTGAACGAATTAAAGAAGTATATACATACATATATTTATAACCAGTGGCTTACCCTCACTTAGCTCGGGTTCGCTTCTAGACAATCAAAAACAAATCTATCCCACGGGAACAGTACATTTATCCGAGATAAAAAGTAGCTTATTTGTTATTCTGATGTATGAAATATAATATTGTAAAGTTTCATTAGAATCCAATCAGTAGTTTTTGTGTACTAAGCTGTATAAGTTACTATAGTTTATTAACTATCCCACGGGAACTCTTTAAATTTCTGGGATATAAGGTACCACGATGCAAAATTTCATTTAAATCGGTCCTACAGTTTCAGAGATTAGCCGGTACAAACAGACAAACAGACAGAGAAACAAGAAATTTGAAAAAAATCTGGATTTGTTCTATTTCTTTTCTTACATCCCCCTGACTCGATTTTTAGCATATTTTTTCTATGTACAGACATTCGACCTCTACAATTTTATTATATGTATAGATGTGGTCTACATTCGCAGTCTAGATTTTTTTAGATTTGGTCTCTGCAAGGTCACAATGGCCTAAGATATAAAAAAAACACCTACGTCAGAATTTAGTTCCTCCTTGCCATAATAAAAGATTTAAAAATATCAAAATAATGTATGGATCTCCAATAATAAAAATACCGAAGCGGGCAGGAGTTTTCCCGGTGTTGCTAGACAATAAAATACGGTGAGCGGTTTTTTGACGGATGACTGAGTGGGGTGATGAATGTGTGCGATCTTTGTGTATAATATATTGTTCGTAAATAAAATTCTGATATTTTGACTGTTTTGTAATAAGAATAACGCTTCATATAAGGTTTATGTTATCTTTATTGAGTTTTGGTGACATTTGTGCGGAAGAACGTTAAGATTTTACTTATATTTCTTGAAAATGTAGGTATTTCACGTATTAGATAAAAATCTTATAATATCTAATAAAAAAATCTGCAAAATACTGTTATTTGCTTCAATGTAATCTAGATTAGAAGTTTCAAAAAGAAGCCAATAAAAATCTGTAGCAAAATTCGTGTTTGCAAAGCTGTAAAGCTTTTTATTTTTAATTGTTATTCAAGAAAGATCTATTTCAGTGATATTTGCTCTACTGTAATAGTGTATAGACAGTAGTTATTCTACAGTCTATATTATATATTATTATTATTTATTAATTTATTATATATCTGTTTGTCTCTTTTTGAAATTGTTACTTTTTATTTTTTTTAATTAAGCTATGTTTTGAATCTTCGCTCCGAACTTTAATAAATGTATTATTGTAATATTTAAAATTGTTATTGGTTTAGTTTTTTTAACGTTGTGATATCTTATATATTTTCAACCGATTTCCAAAAAGGAGGAAGTTCTCAATTCGATTGTACCTATATATATTTTTCTTTTTTTTTAATGTGTGTTCGCGGATTACTTTGTCGTTTATGAATAAATTTTGATGATTCTTTTTGTTAATACAATTTGTTTTCGAAATAAATAAATACAGACATATAATATAAATATAAATACTGTATAGTGTATATCTGTCACCATAATGCAATACAAATTTAAACGCTATAATATTCCTAATTGATTCGGTTGATGATGCAAATCAGCCGAACGGAATCTATTAGCAGGATCATCGATATGCGTATTTACATAATGTAATATCACATAGCTGTATTGGTAATATATAATTACTAATATTTCCATTGTTTGTAATATCAGGATAAAACATAAGCAAAGTTCTTTCCACTTTCATTCTTTATGATAAACTAGCGACTCACCCTCGCTTCGCTTCGGGTACGTCCGTAGACAAAAACAAATCTATCCCACGGGAACTGTACATTTTTTTCGGGATGATATATAGTTTAAAGCCTTCCTCAGTTAACGGACTATCTAATGCAAAAAAAAAATCAAATCGGATTAATAGTTCCTGAGATTAGCGCGCTCAACCAAACAAACAAACAAACTCTTCAGCTTTATAATATTAGTATAGATTTCATCAATATTGGTTGAGGTTCACTGTCAAGACATAAAACGTTAAATTTACAGCTTTAACAATAAATCCTCCTAATATTCTCCTAATACTTTAATAAACTATAATAATGATAGCGACTTGTCGAAACAAATAGTATGAGCTCAATCTCTCGTTACTAGAAGCCATTAAAAGTTCCACTAATAATAATAAATAATATAAATAAATATATTGGGACATTAGCACACAGCGCTATTTAGTTCTATGGTTAGCTACGAGGCTTGTGTTATGGATACCAGATAGTTGATACACTACACATATTATATAACTTTAAATACATACATATTATAAATATAAATACCCATGACTGGAGTACATTCGTGCTCATCACACAAATGAATGCCCCCAGTGGGACTCGAACCCGCGATCGCTGGCACAGCAAGTAGAGTCACTACAAACTGAGCCAAAATTCCATCATCAGATCAGCTCGAATTATTATATTGTTTTGAATTATACGTGACAACTAGAAGTAAGTTAATCGAATCTTACGACATTTATATAGTTACTAGCGGCTCTTCCTCGCTTCCCTAGATACGTTTTAATGGTTGTATGGAATAGATAAACTATATATTATATTACTGCTCCGTTACCTTGGGTATTAGCATGATGATATATAGCCTGTAGCTTTCGTGAATAAACGGGCTATCTAATGCAAAAAGAATTTTTCAAATCGCGTTCAAACATATAAACAAATAAGCTCTGCCTCTTTATAATATTAGGTACAGAAGAGTATAGATTTTTTTTGAGACATTAACACACAGCACCATCTAGTTCCGTGTTAATCTTCAAGGCGTGTGTTATGGATAACAGATAGTTGATATACTACACATATGTACATATATAACTTTAAATACATAAATATTATAAATATAAACATCCATGACTGTAGTATAAACATTCGTGCTTATCACATAAATGAATGCCCCTAGTGGGACTCCAACCCGCGACTGCTAGCACAGCAAGTAGGGTCACTATAAACTGAAAAAACGTGTCGTCAAGTCAGATTTATACGTGGAACATATTAGAAAAGAGTATGGAAAGAAGGATTAATGTATACTACAGAAGAATTATTTTAGACTAGCGACTCATCCTCGCTTCGCTTCGGGTTCATCCCTAGACAAAAACATATCTATCCCATGGGAACCGTACATTTTTTCGTGATGATACATAGCCTATAGCCTTCCTCAGTTAACGGGCTATCTAATGCAAAAAGAACGTTTCAAATCGGATTAGTAGTTCCTAAGATTAGCGCGTTCAACCAAACAAACAAACAAACTCTTCAGCTTTATAAATTCATTCAGATTCAAAATATTATTGTATAAACATTGTTTGTGATCAAATTCAATAAGTTTAAAGAACTACCTTTACAGTAGTATTTTCATCATTCATTGAAGTTCATTGCTGTACAGAAAGCAATATTTATAAGCAAATTCTATTTGCAAATGCAAACAATTGGATAGAGTAGTGCACTTGTATACATTTTTGTTCTTATTTTTGTAAATAGTATGTAAACGACGCGACTACATCGCAGTCAGTCTGTCTGTTAGCTTTTGGCAGAGGGTTATGTGTACTCATGGGTTAATATTCTATCAATCATAGCATCCTTATTTTAATACATTTTTTTACTTTACAAATCATAGTGTTTACAATTTATGATTTGGTTTTCTATTTAAGTTATCTGAATCATAACTAAATGTGAATAAAGCTGGTGAAGAAACTTCTCATACCCTGGGTGCAGCAGCTAGGCCACGATGGACTTAAACACGGGTTATTTCTTAGATTTACACGAATATTTGACGTTTTATATAAAACTATCTTTTCGGACTATTTTGCAGATTTATTAGATTTTTGGTTCCCGACGTATCGATTGCTTTACAACAATCATGTTTACGGGAGAGACTAAGGTATTAGACATCTCAAAGGCATTATATACTTGTTGAAGACAGTGCCAAAAATCAAAATAAATCCGCGAAATAAAGGTTCTAAATCAGATTTCAAGATTTAACCCATACAAACAGGCCAACTAACGAACATTGTAAGTTAAATAAAAGCTTGTAAAAATGAAACACTTCATATATTATATAATATAATATATAATTCATATAATTTTATAACATAAAGAGGCCGAGTTTGTTTGTTTAAACGCGCTAATCTCAGGAACTACTAATGCGATTTGAAAAAATCTGTTTGTATTAGATAGTCTGTTTATTGAGGAAGGCTTAAGGTTATATATCATTATGCTATTACCCAAGGGAGCGGAGCAGTAATCATAAATATCAACCAATCGGGACGACTTCCATACATTATTGTAAAGGACCCTAACCTTTATAATAATGTATGGAAAGAAGAGTTTGTTCTTTTTGTACTTTAAACGCGAGCGAAGCTGCGGGTTCTGCTAGTATATTATATTCTCATTATTATAATTTTACATTAATAAGCTAGCTATTATATAAATACCTGGTTTTTAACGAAGCTTGTTTGATCAATTTTCTTGCTGTATATCCACAATAATAGATTCATCTGTATTCAGGCAAGTTTTTTTCGTTACTTTCTTTCTGCGATTGGGATAAAATCGTTTGCAGCGTACAATTGTTTTGTATTCCCTTGATTTCGAATTTCATTACGGGATTGTACGGCTAACATGTTTTGGACTTAATTTTTGCTGACTACGATCTTGTACTTTATAAACAAAAGCTAATAGAATCTTTTAAAGGACACAGTTTGCATAACTTTGAATTTAAATTCAAGCAAACATGATATGTTTGAAAATGTTACATACCTGTTTTGTTATATTTTTTCTGTATTAAGCAAACTTTTTAGTTCTTTTTTAAAAGTGTTTATTGATAATGCAATACCTAAATAGTTTTTTAATTTCATTTACATCTACACTAATATTCTAAAGCTGAAGAGTTTGTTTGATTGTTTGTTTGTTTGTTTGTTTGTTTGGTTGGTTGAACGCGCTAATCTCAGGAACTACTGGTTGGAATTGAAAAATTCTTTTTTTGTTGGATAGTCCATTTATTGAGGAAGGCTTTAGGCTATATAACATCAAGCTACGACCAATAGGAGCGGAGTATAAATGAAAAATGTTGCAAAAACGGGAAAAAATGATTCCTTTTGAGAGCTTCCGTTGCGTGCGCTGCGTAAACGGTTAAAGTTACACAAAAATAGTGTATGACGGAATTGTTTCTCTTTAAAAGTTCTAAAAAAAAAGTCCGCGACAGCATATGTCTATCTTTTAAGGTTGACTCAATATAACCCTTTTTATGGTAATCAAATTTGTTCTAAAATAATGCATTACTTTCGAAGGTGTTTTTATAAACATGATATTAATCCTTATCCAAATAAATATAATAATTGTTCATCACAAGTATTTAATTTTGAACAAAATTGCCCTTGACATCATTTGATTTCAATGAATATCTTAGGAGATATCATAGTTTTAAAATATATATATTTAACGCGCGCTCTCAGCCGGTGCAAGGCGAGGGCGGGGCGGTCGTGAGGGGGGAGGGCCGCCGCGCCGCCTGGTAGCTAGCTCTGCGAGCAAAGTCACTATTCCACGCGGACGAAGTCGCGGGCAAAAGCTAGAATTATATATAATTTAAACTATTATTTATGAAGAACTTACTCTGGGTCCTAAAATAATATATTTATAGTAAATTTGAATTTCAGAGTGAGAAATATCTGTGTTTTATAAATGCTATTTACTGTAGAATTTGTAGACAGCAATACCACGAATAACATAATATTCGCTTTGAGAGACATTTGTAAGACCAATATAAAAGAATCCGTTATAAAATTGAACTCATAGCACAAAAAGTTACACCGACTTCAGAACCACCTAGTACCTAATTAATTATTATTTTACTAGATTATAATATGATATCACACTTGAGATATAAGCCTTAATCTATACATATAATAAAACTGTACAGGTCGAATGTCGGTAGGTACATAGAAAAAAAAAATGCTAAAAACCAAGTCAGAGGGATGTAAGAAAAGAAATATAACAAATCCAGATTTTTCTATTTTTTTGTTTCCCTGTCTGTTTGTCTGTTTGTAAGGGCTAATCTCCGAAACTGTTGGACCGATTTAAATGAAATTTTGCATGGCACCTTATATCCCCGGTGAATATTTTAGATACTTTTCATTCCGGAAAATTAAAGAGTTCCCGTGGGATAGTTAAGAAACTATAGTAACTTATACAGCTTAGTACACAAAAACTACTGATTGGATTTTAATGACACTTTACAATAATATAGTTCATACATCAGAATAACAAATAGGCTACTTTTATCCCGGAAAAATGTACGGTTCCCGTGAGATAGATTTGTTTTTGTTTGTTATAAAAAAAAAAAAACTTATTAGAATCGATCCATAATTGACGAAGCTATGATACTCATACTCATAAAAAATACAGTCGCGTTGAATACCTCTCCTTTTTGAATCCGGTCAAAAACCCACTCAAGTGAAAATGAGAAAGCGTGAAAGAGACGATTTAACTAAAACGACCCTTCTTTTATCTGACAATGAGAGCGTAATACCAAGGCTCCGGTTGAAGTTGGTAATATCCGGATTTCAGTGTTTCATTATCTATTTATATGGTCAAATATATATATTTGTATGTTTGTTCATTGTACAAAAACATATGTATTTAAAAATATATTTTATATATACTATTTTCTCTTTTTAACATTTGTAAATAATAAATAGGAAGATCTATGAAAAATACCAGTTTCGCTCTTTTAAAATGTACCTATTTAATCACTAATAGCGACTCACCCTCGTTTCGCTTCAGGTTCGTCCCTAGACAAAAACAAATCTATCCCACGGGAACCGTACATTTTTCCATGATGATATATAGCTTATAGCCTTCCTTAGTTAACGGGCTATCTAATGAAAAAAGAATTTTTCAAATTGAATTAGTAGTTCCTGAGATTAGCGCGTGCAACCAACCAAACAATCAATCAAACAAACAAACTCTTCAGCTTTATAATATTAGTATAGATTGTAAGTTTTAACTATGGAAATGTATGAAATTGAGATGTATTGACTGTGCGTGCTGTCTACATATAATGTTACACTGATAAAATAAATAAAATGTAGCCCGATATTTAAAAGAGCAACTGATGAGTTTCTCGCCGGCTCTTCTTAGCAGAACTGTTTTTTGATCAGGTGGTAGCTTCCACACAGACTGACTACACTGAAGCTCTATAAATAAAATGGACGATTCCAAAGTCCTTGTATAAGACTAATTAAATAAAATTTAATTTCATTTCAATAAAATCGAAAATAATATTGAGTTTGATAGAAGAAAAATATTTTATTTGAAACAAAATAAGGGGCGAGGGTTAGTTAACAATATTACATCCCTAGTGGCAGCACTTTCTATTCATTGTATCAATAAAGTTTTTATTTGGTGCTCTCGAGTAGTTTTTATAATGTCTTTTAAAGTTTACTTTGGCACAATCCTTCGAGGATTGCAGATATAAGATGAGAATTAAATTTTTACTATGCAAAATACTAAATTAACATGATAAAGATTTTGTTATTACCCTTACTTAGTACGTTTGACGACGCATGGCTTAGTTTGTAGTGACCCTACTTGCTGTGCCAACGGTCGCGGGTTCGAGTCCTGTTGGGGGCATTCATTTTTATGATGAGCACGAATGTTTGTTCTCCAGTCATGGGTGTTCATATTTATAATATGTAGGTATGTATTTAAAGTTATATATGTGTAGTGTATCAACAGTCTGGTATCCATAACACAAGCCTCGTAGCTTACCATGGAACTAGATGGTGCTGTGTTTTAATGTCCCAAGATATTTATTTATTTATTTAGTAAGCCAAGCGAATATCTTCCTTTTATTTACTAGTACACTATTTATTATAACTCATACAGATTTTATTATAATTAAGGTTTAATTATAATTTAGATTTTATTAGATATACACTTTATGTACATATATGATACATAGAAAGGACAAGCGGGTTTATTCGGTGACAGGCCAAAATTTAGTATTTTTTTTAATATCACGGATCAAAGTATCATACATAGAAAAATTACGGCTTTAGTTTGTAGCGACATAATCACTAATCGTTTTTTTATAACAATACTTTGACGTCATATTCGTTCTGACCAATGGCGTGCGTTTCAACTTCTTTAAATTTCCCTTCTATATTTCCACTCTAATAATTATTTTCTTAATCAAAAACAAAAAATACACCAAAGAATATTGATATAGGCTTAATTCAGAATCAATAAAGATTATTAAAAAAAAATATTTCACCTTTATTTACATCACACGCATATTTCTAATTATTTTCAAAGCGATCCCATATAATTTAAATTAAAAAAAAAAATGATTCCTGAGATTACAATATTTACTTTAAACGACCTTATATTTATTTTTATTATATAGAAACTAATTTCTTTAATGAAAGTTAAAATAATAAAGTTAATTAAGCAAAATAGCAATAAGAATTGTATGTTATTTAACTTAAGTTATTAAACATAGTACGCATTTACGCATAAGTACTAAACGTTTATACAAACTCACCCCTTCTTAAAACATGAGATACATCACAATAAAGACCCCCTTCAATCACCATTAAAACTTGCTTGTTTCGACGACAAGATAAAATGCCACATCAACGAGTTTACAACTCATCAAGAAAATATACTTGGCGCAGAACAAAAATAGAAGATTCATATTTTTTTATACATATATTAAGAGTTACGCGTATATTTCTTATGTATTTTGTTGAAAACGTGATTTCAGATTTGTGACAACAAAATCTTGAAAGTAGGTTTTGTTTTAATATTCATCTCTTTTTGATGGGACTATAATTCGATACGACCTGTGAGAGATCAGGCGCAGGACCGACGGCTTTACGTGTTGTCCGAAGCATTGTATGGGGTTGAAACGCTGCCAACTTTCATACTCCGGGCTGACTAAACTTGGCCCGACCCGGGACTCGAACCCACGATCTCCGGGTGTACATGCAAGCTCCTACACCATTGAGGCAGATATAAATAATAGTAATGAAAGTCTTTGAGAAAGATTTGTGTTTGTACTGGGTAAAAAAACTGTAGGTATTACAAATCATCAGTTATTGCTAGTTTTTCCACTATTTGTCACTACTAAAATTACATATATGGTTTATATTGTTTATATTATTTCTATGTACCATTTCCATTGTACTTTTCGTTCTATGAATGCCTAAGATAAATCTGCTAATGAGTCGTGAGAGACTTTCGACATTATTTCATAGCATTTGTAAGATGAAAGTTATTATAATACGTTTAATGATAGTCTTGGTTTATGATTTGCGACAAATTATATTGGTATAGACATAACTGTGTTTTAGATTAAGAAGCTTGTGATAACATAAAATATTAAGGTAACATTACATCAGAAATGTTTTTATGAGCCTATGTTTTTAGTAGATTGTTAATTTTATATAAGGTTGAACAATATTATTGTTTAGTAAAATACTAATATTGTAAACGCGAAAGTTTCCAAGGATGGATAAATGGATGTTTGTTACTCTTTCACGCAAAAACTACAGAATGAATTTTGATGAAACTACATATACATACATACATAATTGAACTACGTGTCAGTCGCGAAAAAAACACCAGTAATTTTTATAATAGGGACTTAGTGTTTACGTTGCAGTGATATGTTACTACGGTGATACATAACTTCGATATTACATGAAGATTAATAAATGTTCTTCTGATCTATTTCGGCTACGGCGGCCAATCTCACTGTAACTAGCCAACTGTGCAAGAGATATTATAGTGCACAAGTATGCGCGTAGACACAACGTACACTCTCTATTTCTAACATTCCGATAGGACGACAACTCGAGACGACGGGTGAGAGATCAGGTACACGACCGATGGACGACTTTACGTGCTCTCCAAGATGAAACACCGTCAACTTCTCAACTGTTAGCTGTACCTGAGATAGAGAAACTCAATTACTAAATTCGGCCCGACTCGGGACTGGAACCCAGGATCTCTAGATCTGCAGCTGGCCACGCTGGCCACTAAACCACCGAGACAGTGTGATAAAATTAATAAGTAGTGATAAAAAATAAGAGTGCATCATAATATATTTTCATTTAAAACAAATATATTATGTACCCTTATATCTAAGTGACATATTAAATTAAATTGACTTTACACACATATCCCTTATCAAAGCGTATTTTACTTACGCGGCTTTTATTTTAACGACAGTACGCGTCTGTAGATAACGTTAGGAACGCAGTTAACGTGTTTAGCGCTAATAACGCATTTAATGCGTTAAACGCATAACGGATTAACGTCGACGTTACTCCGTTAGGTTACGGCGTATCACTGAGTGCTAATGACTCTCATGTCATTCGCTGGTTTAAATAAAATAAGATAGCAGTCTTTATAGTAAATTTTGAGTGCTTTATTTATGTTGCTACAGTTGTTGACTTTTATTGTTACATCCCATTATTCTTTTTATAATAATGAATTATTTTAAATATAGTTTTTGGTTGCGGTTTTGCTTGCGTGCATACGTAATTTGAATACAAATGATTTGCTTATATCATTTTTTTTTGTGTGGAATCTCTATTGTGATGAAGATAACTATACAGAATATCGAATTAAGTAAAAAATACGAGGTCGTTAATAGGATTAGATTTTTTGGAAAATGAATTTTTCTAGTATAATGTACTCTATTAATATGTAGTAAATGTAGCTGTATTTTTACATTGTTTTGTAAAAATACAGCTACGAGTACAGCTACATTGCCAATTGTTATCAAATCCAAATAAATATTCTTAATAGAAAGGCTAAAGCCGCATTTTTTACTGAGTACTTCAAAACTACCCTCAAAATGAAAATGTTAAAGACGATTTTTTTAATTATTTAAAGATTGACATAACCCAATCAAATATAATAAATAAGTCTAATATAAAAGATAAATTACTATCCAATAAAATGATAGCCCAAAGCAGTGGTAGCCCAGTGGTAACACGCTCGCTTGGGAAACCGAGTGAAGCGGGTTCAAATCCCGGGTCTCGCACTTCTGATATTTTCATGTGCGACTCATTTTTAACATGATTACCACTTGCCTTACGGTGAAGGAAAACATCGTGAGGAAACCTGCATGTCTGAGAGAACCTAGCAAGTTTTCGAAAGACGTCTAAAGTCCGCCAACCCGCACTTGGCCAGCGTGGTGGACTATGGCCTGATCCCTCTGGTATTCAAGGGAGGCCCGTGCCCAGCAGTGGGGCGTTCAAAAGGGCTGAATACACACATACACAAAATGATAAAGGAAAAGTTAAGGTAAAGTAAAGCCAATTTTCCTTTACAAATAGAGGGATCGAGTTACGTGAAAGCTATTTCACATAACAGTCAACGTATGCACATTGTACGTACATATTACATATATCTCGATATACTGTCCGCAGAAAATTAAATGAATTCCCCATTGGTTTAAAGGTCTTCATAGCCGTTGTTCTTTTAAAATATCGCGTTGCGTGTCTTTTTCTATTATATGTTCTAGTATGAAAGAAGCCATTGAACAAAATTGGAATATGTTCTGGGAAATTCAAAGGGCATGATTTTTATTTAATTATATGAATATTATGGCTTTATTGCCATTTCAGTTTACTTGCTTGGTTTCGCCTAGAAAATTGAGTCGTCGACCGTTTTTACTACGGCGCCTCTACGATGGTATTATACTCGTATGTATACTTTTTATCTAAACATATTAGTTATAGTATAGTATCTAAATATATTAGTTATAGTAAAAGTTATAGTAGATATATTTGAAACTTTTACGTACGGTACCTACGTTTTAATTTTTTTGAGCGGAACCGCAATTCTTTTTCTAAACTAAAAGTAGCCTGAGTTACTCCTTATAATATCAGCTATCTGCCAGTCAAAGTCCCGTTAAAATTGGCAGTACCGTCTTTACCATAAGGGACCACGGGGCACCGGCCTAGGGCCCCCAGTCTCACGGGAGCCCCGCAAAGACAAAATGTTCGTTTACATGGAACAGAGAGAAGCTTGATTTTTTGCCTATTATTACTGTATGAATTATCAATTTTTTTAATTATAAATATAAAGTCATACCAGATTTCGTAATATTCTCAATACAGTAAACATTTCGCAAAGAAAAAAAGTAAACATCTTCAGTAAAACTGCGTCCGGTCTGCTGAATAAAGGTCTGAGTAAGCTGTGTGAGATTATTAGTATAAATAAAACTAGATATCTTGTTAAAAGACCCGTTACTACTAATTTACTACTTAAATTTTTGCTTAACGGCAAAATTTAATCGTATTATAAATTCAATCGCATTTTATCTTAGTTTTACATAACCTCATAAAAACCGATTAATTAGAATGGATTTTTCCGAATTTCGAAGTTGCAGTAAGTATATTCCTTTGCTTAATGGTCACTATTACTTTTACTTACTTATTTGTTACTTTTTAAATGTAAAGAACGTAAAGTGAGCCTCTCTGTTGAGCAAACTATTGAACTAGCCTGCACAGAGCTTTCGTGAGCCGCTAGTTAGTAATTGATACAAGTAATGCTATGGCAGTAGTTAGCTTTTTTTATAACGTATATAATTTGTTTCGTAATTGTTTACATTTATTTTAGCTATTTACAAACTTTTTATTCAACAAACGACGTTCAAAGAAAGCTAAATCGTTAAACCAATGTGCAATCAGTTCGTCAAACTGTCCCTTCTAACCGTCTATTAGGGGAAAAATAATTTGAGATATTTTAAGATTAAGGCATATAATAATTATATTTATGGATTTACGCAAATAATGTGGAGGTTTTGTTGTTTCTAAAATTTTATTAAATGAATGGTGTCAGTGGGCTTAGTAAATGAAACTCAGATTTCGCGACTAAAAAAGTTTATTTTAAGGAAATTGTTAAAATTTAATGTACTGTATTATATCGTTAATTAAAATTAGTATTAAAATATAGAACACTAGCGACTCACCCTCGCTTCGCTCGGGTTCTTCCCTAGCTTGATTCCCCATACAAACTTCCTCATTTTCATCTCCTTAAGGAATGATTTCCGGGATAAAAAGTATCCTATGTCCTTCCCAGGGTCTCAAACAATCTTACTAAATTTCATCTAAATCCGTTGAGTAGATACAGAGGTTACCCCTTATAACGTCACAAACTCAAAAACTTTACCTCTTTATAATATTAGTATAGACTATTTTATTTTAAACATTGTTAATTATTTCATCGTGATTGGTATTCATTTACGTTTAATTACCATACAAATTTGTGTAATTAATTACAACTATAATTGTAGATATACACATGTTAGCTATTTCAATAGGTAAGCATATATTTAGTGGTATGAATCGCCATATTTTATTTTCAAAGTTTCTTATGTTGGTATATACGAGAAATTCATTTATTTTTTCTTTATTTCTTGGATCTGAAATATGAATTCATGGAATTAAAATTATGATAATAATTAAGAGTTGCCGGTCCAGAATGGATCAGAATTGCAAGAGACAGAGATAGATGGAAATCTTTGGAGGAGGCCTTTGTCGAAGGACAAGCTGTTGTGAAAAAAAAATCGATCGTGGATAACTTTAATACCCATGTAAATGTATTGTAACAATTATATACAGCAATAAAGGCTTATATTATTATTATTATAATAATACTTTAACTTTTAACTTTAAAAGCAAAAATTAAACATACCTTTTTCCTCAATAAGACGATTAATCAAAAGATGTCGTATCCTTTCAACTTCTAGTGACTGCAATTCTATTAAAATACAAGGTGAAAACAGAAGGAAACACACGTGAAATATGTGCATTATGAGAAATCCTATAGATTCGACTGGTTCCTAAAAAGATATAAAATTTTAGTTGAAGTCTTTGAAGCTGTGGATCGTGAAGGGCTATTATTTGAAGGAAAAATAAAAAACTTAATAAAATAGCTTCCTGATTTAAGTTAAAAAAATACGGTATGTTAAGCTTATTTTTATCTCAAAAAAGCTTAATTATTACTTGTTAAAAGTTGTAATTTAATACTTACTTGACCCTTAACTACGAGAAGTATGTGGTAAATATTGACAACTAATTTTGGTATGCTGCAGACAATGCTAGCAAACATCTGAAACAACCAACATCCAAATTATTTTGTAGACGTAGTATGATGAAATGTACTTTTTCATTCGTTTTTATTTGTTTTTTTTCCACTTTCAAAAATTATATAAAGCTATATTTATATCTATCAATACATATAATAAAATTCGAACAAAGCCAAATCTGTACATTAAATATTTTTTTGGAAAATCTTATTGAAATAGACATTATTATCGATACAGACGCCGAATCTATAGTTTTTAGAATTTTTGTCTGTCTGTCTGTCTGTCTGTCTGTTACCGCATCACGGAAAAACCACTTGAGGGATTTTGATGAAATTTGGTATGATGATAGCTGGTTATCCGGGTTAACATATAGGATACTTTTTACTGTGAGAAAATATCTCATCTCTGAGAAATCTATACTAAACGTTAAAACGTAAGTAGGTACGAACCCGAGCGAGGGTAAGTCGCTAGTAAATAATATATAACTACGAGTATATTTAGAAAAAAAACTTCGAGTTTAATAATAACCATTTCATTTTTTAATTATCAAAATCCATGCTGAAGTTTAAACATATTAACAAAGTAGTTAGATAAACAAAATATTCTATCAGATTTGCTTGGCTAATACAAATATTTGCTTATATTAGTTAAAAAATGACAAATTGTCGTTTTACGTTGAAGAAATACTTACAGATGCATGCAATTCTGGAGTGATGAGATCAGTTATATCAGCAATGTTTTTATATATATAGTTACAAAATTTAATAGTATCTTCCTTCAAAGTTTTATTTTTATTGACATATAGGTAATAGGTGCATCCAGCCGATTCTTCTAACCTTTTTCGAAGTAATTGAAGACGATGATAAACTATATCCAATAACATAAAACGCCACACTCTGTTCAAATCTAGGGCGAAAGATGAAAAAAGACTGATTGTGAAGACACTTATATAAGTATAGCAGATGTAGCAGAGACAATGAATTGTGGTAAAAGAAATTCTAACTATCCAAAGTGCTATCATCATGATGGCTGCCTTCTGTTTATTCTTGTAATATTGCTTTAAGTTAAACCTTAAGCAGATATCGATCTCGTACAATTTGAACGAAAACGTGGAGAGTTTACTGTTATAGATTATTAAAATGAATACAGACAAAATGTACTCGCTTAAAGACCAAATTTGTAAATAACTTGTGTTCTCACAACAATAAAATGTAGCACAAGTTGTTATTACAATAAGAAGTCCGCAATACAGAGTTGACCAAAATTTGTAATAATTAAAAAACTTAAAAATTTTAAAATTAAACCCGCAGAAGAATAATATTGCTAAAATAAATTTGTTGCGTTCAATCAAGTTGTTAGATTTTCGCTGAAGACTGTTTTTAGCTTGGAAATGCATCGAAGTTATATTTTTCGTTATTTGGAATCGGTTGGTTTACGTGCAAATGGCAGTGTACGGTGTTGTTTATTCACAAAGTCACGTCACAACGATTCGGGTCTGACTGTCAATAACAACGGGATTAACAGTTAACGATGTTTTCATTTCTGATTTTGTATTCAATACTGTTTGAAATTTTTTATATAAAACTATCTTTTCGGATTATTTCGCAGATTTATTATGATTTTTGGTTCCCGACGTTTATTTAAAATGTCAAATATTTGCGTAAATTTAAGAAAGTATTAAATTTTTATATATTAATTAAATGCTGAAATATAAGTAAAAATGTTTTTTGTTTTGTTCTATTATTTCTTTAATATATTTGCTATTCAATCATATGAAATCATGGTGACATGCATATTATCTTAATGATTTAAATATTTGAAAAAATTATAATAAATATATGAACAAAAACTACTTTTAAAGTTGAAAATTAAATTTCAAAGCTATATTATAAATAATAATTGACATAAATTTTGTTTTAAAATTAGAATCTCAGGCAAAAGTAACTATTAAGTGGCGAAAAATTCAATTTGTCTTTATACTGATGATTTATTTAAAAAAGAATATATTTATTATGTTTACATAAGTTACATGTACAATAAGAGTTAACCTTTTTCACTGGAGGCAATTTTTACTTTAATTATATAAATGTTCTGCTGAATTCTTATAAGAACGAATGCGAAGTCAGCAATATGAATATCACAAAATAGCTTATAGAATTTCACAGTAAAATGACGTGAACTAACCGCAGCATTCACAAAGCCTTTCAATTCGTTTATACGAGCCTGACAAAAGCTAACCAAAAGGCGACATAAAGTTTATCAGACGGATCTGGTCTTTTGTTGGATAGATCACTTGTAATTTAATATTTATATTTGCGTCTTTTTTAAATGGTTCAACCGTTTGAATACATAAGTAAGACAGAAAAATAACTATCTTGTAATCTTTTTTATAATATGTTTATGTGTAGTTTATATAGTGTTAGATATCTAATATTTTCATTAGTTTTAGCAGTGCTTAAATACTTTTAAATTTAACTTTACGATGTCGTGTTCTACACGAAAAAATACACAAATAAAAAAAATGTATATTGGTATTGATTTGGCGGAGATCTTCCGCAACATACGCAAAAAAGGAAAAAAAGAAAGTGTTAAATTAAATATACTCCCTCCTTTTTGAAGTAGGTCAAGGAATACTTTTTCTGTCAAAGTAATTTCACTTTACTTTTATAATCTAGATCCTAGATAATAGACATAATATAAATATCTGTGATTAACATATAATTATGTTTATTAATGCGGTTAAAATGAATATAGATCTATAAAAAATGACTGTGTTTTTGCATGAAAAACAAGTAAAACGATCTAGATCGATTTATTTTTTGTGTAAAGATAATTTTTATGTATCGAAACAGGACATAGGATTATTTTATTTATTTATTTATTTACTTATTTATTTATTAGCTTTTTAAGGGAAACACACAGTACAGTAAATAATTACATTATAAACACATATAAAAATAATTCTAAAACCAACCAAATTTCCACAGATATCCAGTACATAACAAAAGCCTACCACCACGATATGATAATATATATAAAAATTTTGAATATAAAAATAACTGAATGGTACCAAATAATAAAACATTAAGTACTTATGTTAAAAACAATAATGTACCTACATACAACCTATAGCAAAACTACCTATTATAGATTAATTTTTACAATATTTTTTTAATCCAATCATATCAACTGACTCTTATAAGATATTAGTGTAGTTTCGAAACTTATCCAGTTATGCTATGAGTGGAGTGACTAATATAAATAGCAACCGTAAGAATTGTGAACTTCAATTACGTGGAAAATACATACACTTAAGGCATTTCCAAGAACAATTGTAACAAAAATCAAAGAAAAACATTGACATAAAGCCCGCTAAATTGTTTAAGAGTTGCCATTAGGCGGCTCACTCGACAATCACATGCTCTTACACTATTAAGTTGTTATTGCTTCGTGAAGTAGATAAGTGATGAAATGTATATTTTGGATGCGGCATATTTAATTTATGGTTAGAAAAAATATATTAAATTTTTAATTTCAGCAAGATAATACTACTTTCTTTACCTAGTAAAATAAGCTAAGGTTTTCGGAGTCATTACTTAGCGCGTTTTATTACCGATTTTTTTTAAAAAAAAAAACCAACCATTATATCTTTTTTTTTATTTTAGTGCGTAAGGTAAAAATAGTGATAATACACAAAACACAATATTTTCAGATAAAAAAAGTAAAAAAAAAAAATTATTTAATTCTATTTTATTCGAATCTTCATCGGACTACTTATTTATTTAAATAGAGATTGCATCTAATTGCTTTTAATAGACCTCGTTATTGACTTTAATTTGACAAATCAAGTGCTTAATTTGGATATTAAAGTTGCCCTATCCATTCCTGTATTTTATTCTACTTTCAAGAAATCCCCTCTTTACAGTTGTCGTTAACTTGAATGATTGAGAACTTACGCTTTCAACTTCATTGCTTTCAATTTGTCTTTATACAGAGTGATTTATTTGTACAAGCATATATTTTTTACGTTTACATAAGTTATGTACAGGAAGAGTTATCCTTTAATAACCACTAAAATACTATAATCATTAAGTTTTATATTTTTCAAAATGCTGTCAATTTCAATACAAAATTACAACATATCATAAAATTACTGTAATCACTACTCTAACACTACAATATTTTAACTATTATAACACTTTATTGTACATATTTTGATAAAAGCGTATTAAAGTAGTTTACCGTAATTTCCATACCTTTTCATTTATACGTAATTTATTAATTTTAATGTACAGAGAAACCTTGTAGTAAATTAAATAGAACATGACCTTTTAACAATTTTACTATAATTTCGATATTCAATATTTCCAAAATTGTTATACTAATGTTTTAACATCCTGTATGTTAAGGAAATATCGCAGGTCGCAATGTTCAATGACGCGCACATCTGAGCTGTTGAGCCCCTGTAAATAATAAAAGCGTTTTTTCCCTTATTATATCATTTATTTGTTACACACTCTATTTGAATATTATCGAAAACAAAACTATATTTTAAGTAAATGCTTAAACAATTTATTAACTTTGCAATTATTATCGTTTTTATCTGTTATTGCTATTATGTACTCGAATTACAATAAATATTAAAATCTTAAAGTTCAATACTTATTAAATTTTAAAATTACAGTACGTAATACATATTTATTATCTAAACAGATAATACAGATAAATAAAATTGGAGTGTCTGTTTGTAATATTAAAATAACCGCTTTTTATTAAATGCATATGGATGTATACAGGGTACATAATATACCAAAATAACATTTTTTACAATTTTTGTCTGGCTGTCTCTGTCTGTCTCTTTGTTCGGGCTAATCTCTGAAATGGCTGGACCGATTTTGACGGGACTTTCACTGGCAGATAGCTGATGTAATAAGGAGTAATTTAGGCTAATATTATTTTAGAAAAAAAATAGGCTCCCACGAAAAAAAATTAAAACCAAATTAATTAATTAATTTTGTTTTCAGAAAGAATCAAAAGGACGAACCCGAGCGAAGCGAGGGTGAGTCGCTAGTTTTTAATATATTTATTACTTTATTACTTTAATATATTTATTAATTTAGTGTCTGGCACTATGAGTTAATTTGTGGTACTCGTATGTAAAAGCCCGTGCTCTTTAGCATACAAATACGAAAAAAATATTCGAGTAAGCTTTATAAGTATACGCGTATTTACTCATTCAGCTATCAAATTTCATAGAAGAACTTACAAAATTGCATTATATTAGCAACATCATTATTATACAATACAAAATCTTGATATATATGAAATTCCGAAAATTTGTGTCTTATAATATTTTTTCTTCTAGACGGCTTGAAGGTTTTGATGATTTTTATTATTTACTTAAGGGATACTTAGATAATTCTTAGCTTTACTGAGACCTGGTAGATTGCGTTGTTGTCAAAAAACCGTATTTTTGGAATTTTCCGACGAAATAACGTCTGTGGTAAAACAAAATCTATCTAATATAACTTTGATCTATAAATGCAATATAATTTTTATATCTTAGAATTGACCCCATGACCTTCAGCGTAATAAGCAAGGTCATATTATGGTTATCAAATTCATTTCTTATATATAATTACGTTAGCACTTCATGGTTAATTTCTAAGTAATTAATTGTTAAATGGACCACCGGTGGCTCGGAGGTTGTTGACAGGTTAAGTTAGGTTCTGATATTTGGCTTACATTTCTCAGATATGACATATTTTCCCGCAGTAAAAGTACCCTATATGTTGACCCGGATAACCAGCTATCATCGTACCAAATTTCATCAAAATCCGTACAGTAGTTTTCTCATGTTCCCAGACAGATAGACAGACAAAAATTCTAAAAACTATAGATTCGGCCTCTGTATTGATAATAATTACTATTTCAATAACATTTTCAAAAAAATATTTAATGTACAGACTCGACTCGGTTAGAATTTTATTATATGTATAGATTATGCTAATACTTATATTTGGAAAGATTAAATTTCATTATTTCCTGTACTCGTTAAGTGTATGGTTTTAAGAAGAACATATAATAAAGATTTTATCACCAGTATCAAGCAATTAGACAATAAGCCACAAGCCTCAAGGAAATTTAAAAACTCAAATGATAAAGATAAACGTTGCGTCAAAGGAATTTTCATACAGAGACAAAGGGATTATAGCTTTTCTTCTTCTTTTTGATTATCAGAGCTTTGAGTGAAGTTTTTGTCCTAATCTGACGCAATTAAGGCATGTAAAGCTCAAAAATTTTTCATACTCAAAAAAGTATTTATTTTTAGATTTAGTTTGATATTTCGTAAATATATTTAATTTGTTGATTTTAAGAATTTTTTTTTAATTTATTCCTTAAGTAGCGGCTAGAGATTAGCCCGTACAAACGGACAAATGGACAGAAAAACAAGAAATTAAAAAAAAAAAACTGGATTTGTTCTATTTCTCTTCTTACATTCCTCTGACTCGGTTTTTGGCATTTTTTTTCTATGTACATTCGACGTCTACAGTTTTATTATATGTATAGATTTACTAGACAAAGTAAGTAGGTTTTACTAGTCTTTTGGATTCCTTCAGATCCTTTGTCCTATATCCAGATACAAGTCATTTGCAGATGTGGTGGTGGAACTATAGATATGAAGGATATGCTATGAAATTTTTAGTCAATAAACTAAGTATCACGTCAATCCAATATTCTGTTGGCATGAAAGAACCACAATACATATCTATAAAGAATCGAACAAACAATTTCAGATTTATAATTTACTAGCGACTCGCCTTCGCTTCGTTCGGGTTCGCTCCTAGGTACGTTTTAACGGTTAGTATGAAACACAAATCTTTGAATTTCTCGGCTTTTCTGTACTATAATATGCATGTATTATACATATAAACATTCGTCTTGAATCACTCTATCTATTAAAAAAACCGCATCAAAATCCGTTGCGTAGTTTTAAAAATCTAAGCATACATAGGGACATACAGACAGCGGGAAGCGACTTTGTTTTATACTATGTAGTGAAGTAAAGATAGTAATACTAAAATATAAACAGCCTATAACACCATATCATCGATAAAAGCCATCATTAAGCATCACGCCCAGCTATTCTTAGGTGAAAAATGTATTTCTAAGGGCCGTTCCAACATCATTTCCTTTTCCGTAGAATCCATCTTAGTCAGTTGACACCCTTTTAATTTATCGTGTGATATTCTTAGTAGAATACATTTGCCATACTGTATACATATATGTAGTACAAGTACATTAATAAATAAATAAATAAATATGTAGTGACGTTAACACATAGCACAATCTAGGTCCATGATAAGCTACGAGGTTGTGTTATGGATACCAGATAATTGATATAGTACACGTATATAACTTTTAATACATAGGTAAATATTATAAACTAGCGGTTCACCCTCGTTTCGCTCGAGTTCGCCTCTAGACAAACAAAAACAAATCTATCCCACAGGAACCATATATTTTTCCGGGATAAAAAGTATCCTATTTGTTATTTTGATGTATGAGCTATATTATTGTCAAGATTCATTAAAATCCAATCAGTAGTTTTTGTGTACTAAGGCGTATAAGTTACTATAGTTTATTAACTATCCCGTGGTAACTCTTTAATTTTCCGGGATGAAAAGTATCTAAAAAATAAGGATCTTAAAAGATTTCATTAAATATTGAAAATAAAACATTGCATACTTAAATCTAAAGTCATAAATCAAGAGGCTGCTTAGCACACGATTAGCATCGAACAAGAGAACAAGCGACGTAAATCATTGCGACACCTCCCTTCCGCGCCGTTTCGAGTGCAAATGTGCTCATTTACTGAAACCTATTTTGATAAAATCATTCAAATTATTAATCTAATCTATAAAGCAAAAATTTGGTATTTTTGTTTTAACGCTCTGGAACTATTAGTCTGATTAAAAAAAATATTCTTTGTTTTAAAACATGCTAGCTTTTGCCCGCGGTTAAGCTCTTTACCTCTTAACCCCTGAAAGGGTTATTTTTGAGAAAGCACGGAACCCGTGCTTACTTACATATTTGTTGACAGGAGTTTCCATAAAGTTTCGAATTGATACATCTCTCTCAGATGATTTCTCCATACAAATTTTATACCCCCGTTTCACCCCTTCAGGAATTCAATTTTTAATAACCAGTTTGGGCTATGCGTTGACAGATTAGTCAATCTGTCAGTCACGTTGTTCTTTTATTTAAACAGATTTATTGAGAACGGTCATATAAAGTCACTGTACGTTCCTTATAGGCAAAGGTATTAATATAATTAATACCTTTGCCTATAAGGATTTCATTTGCAAATAGTAATTCTTAATTAATTTTAATTTTTTTTTTAAATTACACATAGAATAATAATGTGGCTTAAATAATTAATAATTTATTTTTTCTTTATAGTTATAAATATAATAATGGCAACACTAAATATAGATTATTAATTAATAAATTTTCTAAAAAATTGTAATAATTATAATAATAAAGCTAAAATTATCTAAATAATATAAAATTATATAAATATAAAAGTAATTAAAATTATAAAAATGTTTTAAAATTAAACTTAACAAATATTGTAAGGTACTTTGGTGCCAATTTTCAAGTTTTTTGAATTCATTTTGTTATTTGTGGGTAGGCTGTCTGTAACAACTATATAATGCCTTTGAGACATCTAACACCTTAGTCTCTCCCGTGACCATGATTGCTGTAAAGCAATCGAAACGTCGGGAACCAAAAATCAAAATAAATCCGCGAAAAAAATCCGAAAAGATAGTTTTATTTAAATGTTAAATATTCGCGTAAATCTAAGAAAGTATTATACTAACACTTCTTAAAAATGTAGGCACCTAGTTTTTAGGTTCTATTGATGATAAGACGGCTTGTTCTGAATTCTATTTCATCTAAACCGAACTTGGCTTAGCTATCAACGATACTTTAAATAAAACTAACTATCTTTTCAGATATTTTCGCGGATTTATTTCGATTTTTGGTTGCTGTAAAGCATTCGAAACGTCGGGAACCAAAATCAAAATAAATCCGCGAAAAAATCCGAAAAGATAGTTTTATTTAAAACGTCAAATATTCGTGTAAATATTAGAAAGTATTATATACGATACAATTTCAATTCGTTACTATGACAGAACAAATATTAAATATTTAGTAAAAATAAGTAAACATCATATGCCTAAACCATTTTCGATATAGTTGGTTAGATTAATAAGTAATCAAGCCATAGCATATTACTCCTAACTAGTTTTTCCATCAGACGCAACTAAAAGGATTATTGCCGGCACTCATCGGCAGTCATCGCAGTCATCGCCCGATGACGAGCTAACCAGATTACACCTCCATTACGTATTGTTCCCCCTTTTCATTAGAAATAGTGTGTAGAGTTCGGAATATTCCTTTAATTTTTCCTAACTCTGTAATGGTACAATATTTTTTTATAGTAAACTAGCGACTCACCCTCACTTCGCTCGGATTCGTACATTTTAACCGTTAGTATGAATATAATATGCATGTATTATACATATAATTGATTCATTTCTTTTCTCTTGAATTATTATATCTATTGCAGCTGAAAATTGCATTAAAATCCTTTGTGTAGTTTCAAAGATCTAACTGTACAAACAGCGGAAGTGACTTTGTTTTATACTATGTATAAAAGAATTACAAATTTACAAAGAAAATTACAATTTTATAGTTACACTAGCGTAGGTACGTTTTAAATTGATAAAAATAGTTATTGTGAGTGTACCTTAGAAGATAGACACATACTATTGCATACTTTTCTGTGGACCTTTTTAAAACCTTCAATTTTCTAGTACATTGTTTTGATGTATCTCTTAAGTTTAATCACCGTTTGTCATTAAAGCGTACGGACAGTCTGGGCCGACCAGTTACTGTGTCTTCCCGAGATTTTCCTGTAATTAAAGTTATCCTAAGAGATGATCCGATTAATAAATTATTTCTACACAAAATTTAGTTAAAAGCCATTCAATACTTTTTGCGTCAAAAGACCACACATATACAAACAAACAGACATTCAAGAAATTCAATAGCTATTGTTTTGTGATCTATATTCTGTGCACAATACGTGACAGTCATTATTTTTAAAAAAATATTTTTTTTAACAGATTTCGCTTTCTTACAATTTTATTATATGTATAAATTAGTATTTAACTTGTAACTAAATAATTGTAATGTTAATATTATTAATTAAAACTTTAAAATTTTAAATATGCATAATAAAATTGAAATTTGAAACTGTAAACTTGAAATAATGTTAACAATATTTTTATTTGTTCTATTTATCACATATAGTCATGGGGTTCACATAATCCGATAAGATAGTTTTATTTAAAACTAGCGACTCACCCTCGCTCCGCTCGGGTTCGTCCCTCCAGCGGTTTTTCCGTGATGCGGTAACAGACAGACAGACAAACAAAAACTCTAAAAACTATAGATTGGGCTTCTGTATCTAATAAATAAGTAGTAAATAAAATAAATAGACATTCTATTCCAATTAGATTTTCTAAAAAATACTTAATGTACAGATTCGGCTTAGTTACAATTTTATCATATGTATAGACGTCAAATATTTGTGTAAATCTAATAAAGTGTTATGTAAACCAAAAATGATAACAGTTGGCTATTTTTCAACCAATCAAAGGTTCCGTAGTAAATAACTCTATAGGTTATAGATACATACATATATGTAATCTCCATACCCTATAGAAGGCTGCCTGCTATATGCCTTTTGAAAATGAAATTTTTCGCCACGTCAGAATCCACAATCTAATTAGTAGCGCTTTACGCGGCTAACGTTCAATTACCGAATAGTTTGAATCTATCGCGCACAGCCAACCGTGTTTGGGATTAAATTTTACAAAGCCACTGTCTTTTTCAATCAGTCTATTGAATTTGGTTGATGGGATATTCTGTATGGTATATACTGTCACAGCTTATATTATTTAAAGCTTTACACTGTTTATAAGAAACTTTTAGCTAATGATGTCGAAGTGCTAAAAACTTCTGAATTTTTTTTATTACTTACATCGGTGATAGGAAAGGTTGTTTTCAGCCAAAGATTTTGTATTTCAATTTAGTGGGGTAAAGCTACTAGCATTCTTGCCATATTTCGTCATGGATATCATGAATTTTGTATTAAAAACATATTTCTTCAGTTATTTTTTAATCTGGTTGTACTTAAAGGGATTAATAATATTTGAACCCTTAAATACTACACACTACATAAAATGCTGCACCTGTTTATTTGCTACGCATTACACAATTATTTTTTATAGTCTTTCATTATGTCATCCTATTATTAATAATAGTAATGATAGAGATTTAAAATACTTACCTTTTTATACTAGCAAGATTATAATTTTTTTAGATTTACGCGAATATTTGACATTTTTACCGCAATCATGGTCACTCGAAGCGCCGATAACCAAAAATCTAAATAAATCTGAGAAAAAATCCGAAAAGATACTTTTATTTGACAAGAATACCAATAAGAATTTGCTATATAATAGATATATTATTAATTTTATCCCACCTAGTTATTCAGAGCTCAGCTCCGTGAGAATAGTTCGATAGGGTCCTAAACCAGGATCAACGTATAAAGGCGATGTGAGGCAATAGCTATAAAGATTTTATTGTTCTGGAACCGTGTCACATTCATCGTAAATGTAAATTCACGTTTACTGGACGATGCGATGCATATTGATGAAGAAATGAGCTTTTGAATTTCAGTAGTAAAATTTATGGTATAATATCTTGTTTAGTGTATTATTAGGGATGCTATTCACTAGACCTGTAAAATATCTTATTGAGATGAGCAGATAGCCTAATAGTAGATCAAGCAGATTCCATTTTCCTAACTTCCAAACAAATTTATCGAATTTTTTTTCCGAATTTTCATACAAATACACATCCATTATTTAAGCTCTTCCAGAGATGTGTTTTTTCTAAATCGTTCGTTATATAATATGAAATAATTTATAATTTCACGCTTTTTAATATTTATTAAAGCTATGCGGTATCTCTGAATGAGGCTTAAAGGTAATTTAAGGTTTTTGTCGAATAAAATTATCTGTGTGTTTGTTTGTTATACTGTAACATCTATATTAGTGGTTATAATAATATTTGTATTGCTTTGTAGTCAGTCGCAAATATAACATATAGAAAATAAATAATTATATTTTTGTAGCCTACAGTCTTCATTACATAATTATATAATGAAGCTAGTACGCTAAGGTTAATAAACTTTAATCATACTTTGAAATTTATTTATCTTGTAATGTACTTACGCGAAATTCAGTAGCGGGAGAGTAAAAATACATGATACGTTCATTGTAAAAGGGTCTTTAGTAGTATAGTCCTAAACAGATGTACGATTGTTTGATAGATTGTGTAGTACACTTACGAAATTGAAAATTAGTTTATTTAAAGAAGGTTAATCCTATAAGTAGTTTTGGTAAACCACAAAAAAATGTGGAATAACATTGCAATGCTTAAATATATAGTTTTTGACATTATTTTATGATGATGATGTGCTCCTGACCGATTCCGGCCACGGCGGCCAATCTCATTGAGACTAGCCAACTGCGTAGGAGATATTATAGTGCAACGCGTGTGAAAGAGAGCGCAGACACAAGTGTACTCTCTATTCCTGTCACTCTCATACTCCGGTGGGACGACTATTCGACACGACCGGTGAGAGTTAAGGCGCAGGACCGACGGCTTTACGTGCTCTCCGAGGCACGGGGGTGAAACACCGCCAACTTCCCAACTCCGGGCTGCTACTGAGGCTTACAAAACAGAAAGACTCAATAACTAAACTTGGCCCGACCCGGGACTCGAACCCAGGACCTCCGGGTGTGCAGCCATACATGCTAGCCACTACACCACCGAGGCAGTTTACTTTTACTTACTTTTACTTTATACACAGATCTAAGAAAGTCGTATCTGCTCTTTTTCAAGCAAATCATCTGTAAAAGAAACGGTTAACTAATCAACCAATTGCCTTGAAAAAACATCAACCCTCAGACCTAACGAGATTAGGGAAAAAATACAATTCGCCACATTTGTCCGCTGTCGGTGCAATAAATAAGACCGGTACTGTGTCTTATCTGACCTCATCAGAGACTATCTGTGTGGACGTGGAAGAAAGTATTGATATAGAGTTGCTAATATTTTATGTTACCGATTTAGAAGAAGTTAAATTTGTTTATAAACCTATTTTATAAATTCATTCCCCCTTAGTCATTCCCACTTAAAAATAAGCTCTACTCAGTTATAATGACTTTTTAATTTTTATTGATGTAGTAATTTCGAAATTTAATTTGACATTTTTAAGCTTTTTTTCAAAATTATTGACTCTAGAGTAGTTTTTTAATTTGGCTTTAGTTGGCTTATATAAAATTTTTACATTTTGAAACATTTAGCATATTTGATTTGGCTAATTTATCATGAATAATTTTCAATAAATCACAAATCCTAGGTTCAAAATTAATTTTTTTATTGATTGTACAAGTAAATACAGCTCTTAAAGTTCTTTATTCTGAAGTTAAACATTCATTGAGAGGTTCGGGGTCATTACTCTTTGCCCTTATTGTGTCTATTTCACTTTATTTATTAGCTAAATTTGTTTCTCCTTATTTGCTTTGATGTCTTCGTATTTGTATAGGGCAAGACTAAGTATAGAATTTTAAAATTCTGACTTTTTTGCTAATATATTTAACCATATTTTATAGACTTAATTTAATACATCACTAGTAGTAAACTCAGTATTTATTAATTTAATGTATTTTTTTAACTATTTCTAAAAATGAGGAGGTTCAATGTATGTATACAATATATGTAAGGTATGTATTTTTTTGATCATCGATTTCTCAGGGATGACTTGGCCGATTTTCTTAGTTAAAATTGTATACTATTAGGCTACATCTCGAGGTGATCTGATAATTTTTTTGGCATACATAAAATATTTCGTTTTTGAGAACATCTGACAGTGAAATTTGAAGTATGTATGTAAATTGACCTAATTAGCCTTTTTCCATATTTTGCCAGTGTATGTATTTTCGAAGGCATTACAGTAATTTGGTATCATCGAGCTGATCTGATGATGAAGTTAATTCTACTAAATGGTAAAAAAGTTACAAATATTATCTTTAATTAATTATTTTTTAAACCTAATGAAGCGAAACTATTATTATTTATATGTATATGTATATGTACAACTGATTCTGATTTTTTCGTCTTATTTTTTTTTTAATGTCTATTAAAATCCTTTTTAAAAGAATTTATGTTACTAAGTTACTACTGTATTTTTATCATTCTTGAATCTAGCTATCCAAGATAGTTCATTTCCATGCCTAATTATGACATGATTTAGATAACATGAGGGTTAGACTAGACTAAAGTCAAAATTTCAAGAAAATTTTGTTCACTAGAACAAAAAGCGAAATATACAAACACTTTATAGATTAACTAACCAAATCATCAAAGGTTAGTATGATCGGTTCCACTATAAAGGCTCCATTCTATAATTAAACGACAAACGCACACTTTCTTCATTTAACACCTGACTTCACAAAGAGCGCACTCAAGGATTGAATTTTTAATCGGTTTCTTAACAGCTACTTTTCATCATTACATTTTGGTATTCCTTCATAGAAATATCATTTTTATCTTTTGTAACCATTTTTTATCCATTCTTAGATCTTCATACGAAATTATTTATTACTGCATAATAATCTAATATATAAATATCTCGTGTCACGGTATTTGTGGTCGCACTCCTCCGAAACGGCTTGACCGATTTTAATTTTTTTTTTGTATATTTGGTAGGTATGGGAATAGGTCGTAAAGTGTTTTTCACACTTCTTTTATACCAACTGCGACAAAATCAGAAAGATAGTTTCATTTAAAATATCAAATATTTGCGTCTATCTAAGAAAGTGTTAGTATCATTAGCATAAGACATTGGTGCGCTAATTGTACTGTATTATATATGATGTATTTTTAGGACAACTAAAATCAGTACATTATTAATTTCAATGCATGTTATGTGTGTGTGTGTATATATATATATATATATATATATATATATATATATATATATGTATGTATTCATATAAAGTCATAACTGAATAAATTCATAATACTCGTCAATATGTCAGATAACGGCTCAATGTTAAGCAATCAAGCCTAAGTCTTCAAGCAATCATGGATAGGATGTCGTTATTGAAAACTCTGGTCTTGTCACAGAATATTTGCATGGGAGAGAATAAGTTATATTTTAGAAAGATTTTTGTAATATGATATGTATATTTTAATAAGAATGAAAACCAGAACACTTGTATATGTACATACATTATAAATATTGTAATATGTAATTTTTAATATAGTAGTTTTTGTTATTAATAAATGAAAAAGGTAAGATTGTATCAAAATTACTTTAGGTTATAAATCCATTATTGGGATCAACCATAGTATAATGATGATAGAGAGAGATACTCAAACAAAAATTCAAAAAGTAAGTAATAAGCCGAAAGTAGCCACATAACATATTTTATTCTGATCACTAATCTACTCTATACCTTTTGACTGTTGATAGGTTAAGAGGGCGTTAAGTTCATAAAGTTTTACGATCGATCCCGACATGAAACTCTGTAATACATTCCGTAACGAGGGGACCTACTGTTGCGGTGCAGCCTCTCACTATTGCGTCTGATTGAATCAATAGTGTCAGAAAAAAAGCGTACCTACATATACTCGTACATTACATGAAAAGATATAAAAAAAGAACTAACTGTTTTCAAACTTTATTTTCGATGTCACTAAAGCTCTTAAACAGCTACCAAACAAAAAAAAAAGAAAATCGGTTGACAGAGGAGAAAAAAGTACTGAACTGTTTTGTCTTTGCCTATTTATATATAGTTACTCTATTTTAATTAAATATTTCAAGAAAATTACACGTAAAATTTCGATTTATTTTTAAATTAATATAACTTCAGATACTAAGACAACTGCTTAAATTAAAAATATATGAAATTAATATTTTTTTATGAATAGTCGTAGTTAATGAGGCTGAGAATTTAAGTTGAAACCTGTTATTTGTTTGTGCTAACGATTCGTGAAAGGGTAAGATTAATTACTGACATTTTTCGTTTTTAACATTTTCAGAATATCACTGAGTAAGAAAGGGTTAATAGACGATTATTCGAATTAAATTTATCCAGTATAAAGTAAATGATAAGTGTCGTAAAAAAATATTTTAAACCTATAATGCCTACAAGCGTATAATTTAAAAATGAATTTGCACATTTAAATCAACTAAAATAACAAAATAGAGTTAAAACACTAAATTAATTAGTATGGACACCTAATATACATACCTCTTTGTTAAGCAATGCGCAATTTCGTTGCACCTTTTCGCAATACGCTGTGTTCGGTCAAGCTAGAATATAAGAAGAATGAATTTAATACTAGTGGCTCACCCTCGCTTCGCTCGGGTTCGTCCCTAGCTATGTTTAGTTAAGAATATTCTGCGTAATGTACTCAAAAAATATCGAATTAAGAACGTCCTCCTTTTTTAGAGGCGGTTAAAAATTAAATATGCTTCAGGCAATAAAAAATGTAATTATTACAATAATAACAGCTAAAATTATTTAAATAATATTCTATATTCAAGTATAGAAGTAAATAAAATAATAAAACTGTTTAAAATTAAAATTAACAAGTATTGTAAGGTACTTTGGTGCCATTTTTCAAGTTTTTTGAATTCATTTTGTTATTTTGTGGGTAGGTTGTCTGTAACAACTATATAATATCTTTGAGACATCTAACACCTTAGTCTCTCCTGTGACCATGATTGCAGTAAAACATTCGAAACGCCTGGAACTAAAAATAGAAAATACATCCGCGAAAAAATCCGAAAAGATAGTTTTATTTAAAATGCTAAGTAAACAAATTACAACATGGGTATTATTACGGGCAACACTATTACATTAATATAAAGCAAACAACAATTAATAATATTAGGCTCTTAATTTGTATTGAATCCATCACTATATATGTATATACATACATACATACATATCGATTTATTTAGTTGCTTTGGGAGGATAGTAACGTATTTAGCCTCAGGTGTCACTTGCAGGGCGTGATTGATTCCACACTGGGCACGTTACAATGTAAAGTTATACAGTGTGTTTTATATTAGAATAATAATAAATATTTTTTTAGATGAGAAAATAATAATATCTATTTATTAAATATAAGTACCTTAAGAAATTGAATTATTTTAATAATATTACTATAATTTATTTTTATTTAACTTTATAAATAGCTGTCATATAAAAATTGAAAACTTAGGCCTTAATTACTTATTATTTTTAACTTTATACTTTTAGCTCCAGTTAGATGAAAGATGTTACAATATTTTTAAATCTCGCACCATTTTCAATATGATTACCAACCTTACGGTGAAGGAAAATATCGTGAGAAGGAAACCTGCGTGTCTGGGAGAACTCAGCGAATTTTCTAAAGTCGTATGAAGTTCACTAATCTGCACTTGGCCAGCGTGATAGACCTGATCACGTTGCCTTTTAATAAGGCCCTTGCCCAGCAGTGGGACGTTAAAACTGGCTAAATACATTTAAGAAACAATTATCAACTTTAAAAATACCCTATATAGTTTTTGATGACGATTGCCACGTCGGCGTTCAAAGGATGTTTCAGGCGGGTCGCTTTATTGAAATAGTTTGTATTTATTTGATTAAATATCCACTTACTAAACAAAAAATACTATAGTTAAATATAAAATTAAGATTTCAAGTTTAAGCATGAACTAGAAATTAATTCTTTATCGTACTGGAGTACTAGGAGTATATCAATGAAGCTAATGTAGTCATGTTTTCTATAAAAAAAAAAATGTACATAAACTCGTATTTTTACTAAAATATGAAGTCTTTAGTAGCCCAAATCGTGCTTATTTAAACTAAACTTATTATAGTTTTTTAAATATTTCATAGATGGCGTTGCGTTGTGTGCAAACTGATACATTATTAACTTCATTATTTACCGCTTTTCTAATAATTGTATGAACACTTTATATTATAATAAGTACAGATGTTATCGAGTAAATAAGTCAGTAAATGTGCTATTTGCTTTTGCTTCTTTACATTATAAAGACTGAATTAATATGACTGGAATTTAATTTAAATTATATTTTATGTGATTAACATGTGTTAATCACAGATAAATTATAAATAGTTTATGTAGGTATGTGCCTATTACAGTAAAAATATTATGTTATGTATGTAAATGTATGTAAATTATTTTTTTGTTTTGTATTGAAAAAAGTACTTAGTAAGGTAGTTAATGATTTTTTTTGTAATTACACAAAAACCTTATTAAATTAAATTAATTCTTGTTTAGGTTTATGAAGTAAGTATTTTGTTTTTCTACAAATTTCCATTTTTAGGGATAACAGAGTAAATAAAATAATGCAAAATTTTTAAATTTAGAATTGTTTACGACTAACTCACCAAGTTCTAATAATTGGGCACTTCACTACACTTACTATCAAATACAACACTTATACCTGAATTCAACCTTAAAGTCGTTAGCAACGAAATTTCTAGTGAGGTTTATATTTCAAAAACCATTAAGTACCAACTAAAGCAAACAAACTATTTTTTACAGTAAGGGAAGTCGATAAATTAAGATTTACCATACATTTTTACCGTTTCGTTGATTGATTTCGCAAATCACTAATTGGCTGATACACATAATGGTATAGTCACGGTGTGTTGACCGCGCAAGTGTTCGAGGTTCGCGTCAATTTTTACGCTACTCAAGTTTAAAATCTATTATTACTTTGCAATCGCTATACGTTCTTTCTAAAACTTTGTTTATTTGTCGTATATATACGGTAGTATTTTGGTATATTTATAAAAAAAAACGTGTGTGTACTTATGTACGCACGTAAGAAATTATACTTCTTTGGTGTAACAGAACAAAAATAGCTAATGATTTCATTCCGTATGTCACAACTCTCTGTTTGTAAAAGGAATTATAAATTAATAAAATAATTAAATAATGCCTATTAGGCATATTACAATCATAATATCCTTTAAGGAAAGAATATTGTTAAATATTATATATCATTTGTCAGGCAAGGCACGGTTACCATGGCAATAAACAGTTATCAGCTAACTTCATCACGTCGCTTTTAGCTAATTTCATCGTGTCGCTTTTTGGCTGTCGGTGTGCGCGGGCATCGTTAAAATGTTACCCTCATAATTTTTTCCAAACGTCCCAAAAGAAGTATAACTTCAAAAGTATATGCATCAAAAACATGTTCATACTACCATTTATTATTAACATTATAAAGCTATATCTATTTATTAAAAGTACATTGGCGATCGAGCTTTGCTCGGCGTTTTTCCGAAAAAGATAAAAAAGCGTTTTTTTTTCAGAAAAGACACCTATATAAAAAAAAAAACAAACCTTATCTAAATACAAAGAATGATCCAAATCGTTAGAGCCGTTTCCGAGATACACAAAGTAAGTTTATATATATATATATATATACAAGAATTCCTCATTTAATATTATAAGATTCAATATTCACTTTTATAGTCGCTTATTTACCAAACCTCGATTTTCACGTGAACGCCTAAATGAGTTTGATTGAGTTTCGGCGAAATCGCTCTAATGGTATACGGAAGCGGTATGCATTTCTTGCAGAAACAAAGGTTAGTTAATGGCTTTACTTCTTTATTTTCTTTAAACTTTGAAAGATAACAGATAACAACTATTTTCGTAAAAATTCTAAAAAACATTTTTATCTAAAAAAAAAAATTAAGAGTGCGTGTATGAATGTGTACACGCGCAAGAAGTAAAACTTCTGTAGGTTATCGGTACTCTTTATGAAATTCAATTTATGTTTTAAATAATTAGAATAAGTGAGATACTAAAAATGATGCATATTAGGCATATTACAATAATATATTTATAGAATATCATTTAAGGAAAGAATATAATATTATATATCATTTGTCAGACAATAACAACGGTTACCATGGCAACAAACGTACGTATATTTTTTCGTAACACATTCACCAGCTTACCCCCCAAGTCAAGCGTGCGTAAAGAAGTTTTACTTTAAAAATTACGTAAATAAACTAACAATTAAGTAAATAAACCAAACAATGTAACAATATGCAAATAAGAACTGATGAAAGCTAATTAGCATCAAACAATAAAATAACCTTACAACGATAAAACGGTACTTCAAAACTCTAAGCCAGATGGGTCCCTTTCATAACATAATAATAGAAGCAACCTATATATTGAACAAAGCACCTGATCCTAATAATCAAAGTCTCCAATTTATAATAGAACTAGCGACTCACCCTAGCTTCCCTCGGGTTCATCCCTAGATTGCTTCCCAAAACAAAACTTTTTTTTTAGTTTTAATTTTTTTTCGTAGGATCCTATTTTTTTCTAAAATAAAAGTAGCCTAAGTTACTTCTTATTACATCAGCTATCTGCCAGTGAAAGTCCAGTTAAAATCGGCCCGGCCGTGTCAGAGATTAGCCGGAACAAACAGACAGACAGACAAAAATTGTAAAATATGTTGTTTTGGTACATATATGTACCGTGTATACATCCTTATGCATTTAGTAAAAAGCGGTTATTACAAACAGACACTCCAATTTTATTTATTTGTATAGATTTAGCGTAATAGTGGACATAGAAGATTATTCACATTGTTTAATAGAGATAAGATCTTATTGGAGTTATTGGACTTAGTTTTAAGCAATTCCTCAAGTCGCCTGATGCGTAAATAAAAATTTCCTTTAATGATATTGCTTTTTATTAGTGATTAAAATCGATTTGAAACTTCCGAAAATTTTAACATACAAACCGTACCGTACAGACAAATAAATTGTACCTTTATAACATACATTATTACGTATATATTTTTTTTTTGGGTCCAGTGTCCAAAGGAGAATTCTATATCTACCAGTTTAAAATATTTACGGAGAAATGGATTTAATTTTTACCTATTGAGATACTGAAACCTCAATAGAAGTAGAATTTGAAAAACCTTTTTAAGGCATGTTATTGGAGGAATACCCTTTAGTTTAAAAATTTGTTCTGGATGTAGCTGAAACAATGGGTCTGGACATGTTATTTTATATGATAGGATCAGTATTATTCATTAATCATTGATATTTTTAATGAGCCATGTAAAGTGTATTAAAATTTTATCTATGACCATTATCAAGACTGCTTAGAAAGTATAAACACATCATAATAAAGCGCAGTGTTGCTTACAGTACAACTCAACAATCAAAATGAACTATCTTTGTTCGTTGCCAACCTTCAAAAAAATTATGAGTATACGTTTATATTTTGGACATTATCACTATCCAGAGTATTCAAGTATTTTGAATAATATTTTTCGTTTATATTGTTTATTCTATACAGTTGGTAATTTTATTGTATATTTCTCTATTTATCCTGATACATTGGACTTTTTTAGTACAATCACAACTAAATACACTTATTTAATGGTGGAAGCGATATTGGTAAATATATTGTCTTTTGTGTTAAAAGGGAATTATTTAAAAAAATTATATATTCTAATAGAAAAAACTGGAAAGATGCTTTCTATAAGTAGTTTTGGAATTACTCCTGGTATCTATCTGGTTTTGTTCACATGCGTGTCTTTTCGTTTGTTTATTATTATAACACATGGTCCGTTCTTAATATCGGATATTCGCACTTGGATAACTGTCTTTGCCTATTTGTCCCTCTACATTAATCATCTCTCAAAAATTATCGTTTTTGATGTAATTTATCATCGTATGAGAGTTATCAGAAGTCAATTTGAAATTAAATGTGTGCCTATAAGTACAGTCGGAGAGAAGAGAGTGAGGTACAGAATTAAAAATATAGAAACATTACTGTCTACTTATCAAGAGATAGCCAATTTTATGAAAAATATGGATTTAGAAGTTCAAGCATGGGTAAAACGTTTTGAATATAATAAAATTGTATCCACTTATTTCATGTAATTAATGTAAAATATTATGTTTCAGATGTTTCTCAACATTTTAATAGGCTTTCCAAGAACCGTCATATATACATATAAAGCGTTGGCTTTATTGTTGAAAACGGTATGCTACTATTTTATATTTTTATAGAGTTTTTTTAGCTTACATCATAAGAATGTATAGCGTTTCGAAATTTTTAGTGTGAAACTTAGCAAATCCTTCGGTATAAACGTTATCACAAATAGTTTGGCTCAAATCTTTGATTTTTGAAAAATCCATCTTTTAATAGTAAATTTCTAGGCTCTTTTCTACAGATGGAGTGAATTAATTGCTATCTAGATGACTATATGATCCATCCATCCATCATCATCATCATCATGATCCATCGTCTACTCCTTATATATAAACAGCTCTTTTAGGCTTATAGGGCGAATATATATGTATATATATGAAAGCTTTGGTATTTAGTATTTTAGTATTAATACTTATGTACTTATATATTTCAGACTTCAGTTTCATTTGAGGCTGTCACTATAGTGACCATGTTATTTTGCACATTAATAATTTTCTTAACGCCAGCTGTTTTAGTGGAAATGACAGCGAAAGAAGTAGATATCATAAAAGATGTACTATCAAAAAATCTCTTTTTATGTACAGGTAATAAAATTAGGCAAATGGGTCTTAGACTCCAAAACATTGTTCGATATAATCCTATTTTATACCTCCTATATGTACTTATATAATATAATATAATAAAATTCTAACTGAGTTGAATCTGTACATTAAATATTTTTTAGAAAATCTTATTGAAATAGTAATCCCTACAGAGGCCGAACGTATAGTTTTTAGAATTTATTTAGTTAATTTAGAATTTCGCTAGTACTTTATAATTTTAATAAATTTTATCATGAACTGAATATTTCTTAATTTTTTTTACAGATCAGGCATTGCTTTTGGAAACACAAGATGCCCTAGATTTTATCAATCTCCTTCCTTTTAAGTACAGTTTATTTCGATTGATACCTGTGGACGCATCGGTTACTTTAAAATTTATTAGCTTATGTATTACATATATTATTATTTATGCACAATTCTGTTAAAAATAAATGGTTGTTGTATTTTGATAATTAGGTTTTATTATATTGCTCAATTTTGAAACCATAAAAATATCCATTATCATAATTTTATATGCTTCCTCCATATAAAATATAACGAAAATCATAGCTTTGAGGTCAATTTCCTCGATTTTAAATGCTTTTTTTAATAGGATGGTAATCATAGCTATAAGATCAATCTTCGATTTTAAAAGTTTTTTTACCGCCATTCAGAGCTAAGACTATGTATTAATAGTAACTATTTATACATGTTTATTAAACACCCTATATTTTGCCTATGTCCTGTTATATTTTCTAAATTTTCAAAAAAAAAAAGATCAAAGAAACATGGTTCATAAAATATTTTTTATGTATATTACAGCTTTACTTTTTATATCAACATTACATCCCATGGATTAACACATCATTAGCCATACATGTCCATGGGGTGTAAATCGAACCTTTTTCCATGTTAATTAAAGATATTACGCTATATTCGCATGACCTATTTTTACCCCACGTCATGTTATTTTACCCCACGAGGGAGACAGGCATAAGCGAATGGTTTAAAAGAATAAACTTAATTAATTAGGAAAATATTACCCCTTTTTAATTGGACATCCGCTATCGGGCATTTTTTTTTTTCCATTAGCTATAAATTATACATCTTACACAGTTGACATATAAACATATGCAACGAAAGTGTCATTATAGAGGGTTGGAATCAATAAATTGTACTGAGTTCGTTTATCAGTTTTCTTTTATTTTATGTTATCTGATAGCCGTATGGGGAGATGTTACTTTAGGCTAGTGCTTATTTTGTAGTCTATATTTATTTTCACTCTATTAGGGTAATAACGTAAACGTAAAAAAAGCTTTAGATGATAAAAAATTATAAACCATAAAAAGTTTCGATAGTGAGGTAAACTAACATCTGTATAAGTAATAGATGTTTTATCATAAGGTTAAATTAAGCTTTGAATGAGTTCTCTTTAAGTTTACGGTCGATGTGTACATTAAGCATTTCAATCTACTTTTTTGTCATCAACATTGACATTTGCCGCTATAACAACAAATAATAAAAAAACCAAGAAGAAACAACCAAAAAGGCGGCCATGCAAATAAAAAAAAAATGATTATGGTACGGAACCCTTCGTGTGCGAGTCCAACTCACACTTGACCGATTTTTAACTTACATCTTTAGAATCGGTTCTACTGAATATGGCTCAATTCTTAAGGTACTAAGGCACTTTTATAAAAATCTCTTTATAAAAAAAAATATGAAAATTGATTAACTATAGAAGATACAGCGTATTTTCCTTTTTTAACTCAAACAAAATTTCATATACTATTTTGTAATCAAATCTTGTTATAACTAAGTGATGTTGGCAGGCAGTTAGTAAAATTACGTTCAGTTTTAAGTTTATTAAAAAATAGTTCAGCATTTTTAAACACCCTCCAATTTAATTTACTTCCACCGGCATGTTCAGCGAAAAACATATCTTATTATGGATCCACACTACCGCATAACTTAGGTGGATGAGATTCGATTACTACCCCATAGTCTCGTATAATTCAATTAAATCATTCTTTTACTTGGATTTACTAGAAATTGTTGCATTTACCCGCTTTGTGGGGAAAGTGCGTATTATGGCGCGGGGTGAATATCATTTTGCTCGCTAATTTCATTAGCATTGATATGGATATAATATTTAATCAAAGACTAGTTATTTGCTTATTATTATTTATTTATTTATAAATATTTTACTGCACACGCAAGGATAATACATAAAAATGAAAAGAAAAAGAAAGGTAACAAAAGGCATGCAAAGGCGGTCTTATTGCTATGAGCAATTTCTTACACCCTTTGGTGAAAAAATTAATGAAACCGTAAGATGATGGCCAATCAATATTATATAGGTATATATATATAATAATATTCCTCTCTTGTTTAAAAATAAAAGCCTAATTGCGTTTCTGTAACAATAATAGAAACTACATTTAAAGCCTCTATTTTAATCTCTTTATATTTTAATATATTATATTAAATAAAATTTGTAAGTACGTATTTCTATTATTTTATTAACATGTCAAATATAAATAAAAAATAAAAAAGTTAAAAGTAAATTTGGAATTAATTAAAAAGTATTTATGTATTATATATAAACTTATGAAAAGCACATACATACATATACACCTTGCATGACACAATATTTTCTACTAATACTTTTTATCATAAAACTATAATACGTTATTTACCGCACCCTATAAACCTGTCGGGAATGAAGACAAAGTACTCTGGACATCTTGAGCAAGCGTCCTCTGTTTTTTGCTTGACCCTCTATTTATGAATAAACCCAAATAACAACATTATATAACATTAAATAATATCTTTATGTTGCATAATTTACTTGTAACATACAATAATCAATAAATTTTCCCATAAGCTAATTAACAATCCTTTTGGAATTTACAATTTAGTGATAAAATCTATAATATGTCCATAGATATATTTAAGCTAAATAACTATATCGAATTCTATAATATTATCAAATCAAATATCATTTTATCGGAAATCGTAATCAGTATAATCTCTAATAGAAAATGCGCAAAATAGCTTTATATGGTACTAGCGATTCACCCTCGCTCCGCTCAGGTTCGTCCCTAGTTACGTTTTACGTTTAGTATAAATTTCTCAAAGATGAGATATTTTCCTGCAGTAAAAAGTATCCTATATGTTGACCCGGATAACCAGCTATCATCATACTAAATTTCATCAAAATCTGTCCAGTGGTTTTCTCGTGATGTGTTCTCAGACAGATTGACAGACAGGCAGACGGAGAAAAATTCTAAAAACTATAGCTTCGACCTCTGTATCGATAATAAAGTCTATTTCAATAAGATATTCCAAAAAAAATATTTAATCTACAGATTCGACTCAGTTAGAATTTTATTATTTGTATAAATTGAAAATAAACGTAATCTCCGTGAAGCAACGGTCACGTGCCTGTGAAAACTGAATGTATGCTAATGTTATTATGCATACGTCAAAATGCTGTGTATCTAAGTAATGAGATCGGCAGATTAAAGTTACATACAAGATTAAAGGTACATAGTTGCATTTATTTTTACGGACTTCAAAAAGAGTGTATTTTTATTTTGTTTGATGATACTTGTTTTAAATCATTAATTTTCGACTGTTTAGTTAAACAGTTATTTTATTACCTTTTCTTCCTCTGTCTGTCAATCGATTTTCTTGGTTTTGTTAAGTAGCTACGAGTAATGACAAGCTTAAGTGTTATTAAAAAAAAAAAACGTTTAGTAAATTCATGTCATATTATGTTTTCCTCTTTTCAATAATGATTATGGTCGAATGTCCACCTGACCTGACCACTAGTTGAAAACTTGTTTTATCTACACTAATATTATAAAGAGGAAAGGTTTGTATTTTTGTATGTTTGTAACGAATATACTCAAAAAACACCGATGACCGATTTAGATGTTTAGTAAGAAGACAGTTTGAGATCCGGGGAAGGACACAGGATATTTTTTATTCCGCAAATCATCCCTTAAGGGGGTGAAAATGGGGATGAAAGTTTGTATGGGGAAACAACCTAGGGACGAAACCGAGCGAAGCGAGGGTGAGTCGCTAGTTATTTATATTTTGATACTTACAGTATCGAACTCATACTATTATTTTGTGTAGTTTACATTTTAAAGGAAAAAGGGGTATCTTACATAAATATTTTTCCTTTATCATTTGCAGTATTGGCGAAAAAAGTCACGGATAGAGCTAAATTATAATTTAACAAACTTTTAAGAGAATTGTATCAGATTTATAAATAATCCTAACAAAATATCTGAGTGTCTCCCCACATAAATATGGATGGTCAGTGGAGTGTCATCCATGCCCGGCGCGAAGACAGATGGCCTTGATCAAGAGCCCTTGTTAGGGTGTTTTGAAGTGTCTTATTTCATTTTGTATCTACTTATTTTGATATTTCATGTGCTCGTGATAATCGATTCTTACATTTTTATCCTTATTTTAACATATTTACTGTATATAATATCTATAAAAATAAAAAAATTAATAAACTCCTTACACACTGTAAGGGAATAACAAATAGGTGTTGGTTTTTTAAAGTTCATGCAGCGGATTTAAGAGATTTCTTTTACTTTCGTAGATTTACGCAAATATGTATTTTTTAATAAGTTTTTTTTCGATATATTTTAAAGTCTAAGCAATTAATGAAGAAGAAAAAAGAGCAGGATGCCTAAAACCCATAAAAAATAATAAAAAATTAGAGCAATGTAATACAGCATATGGATATAACATAGTACCTATATAACATATTATATTATGTAACCATCTTCAAGAAAATAACATAGATTGCAATTTCAACAGACAAATGTCGGTTCACATTCAAAAATGGTTATCTGAATTGTTGAAATAATAGGGAATTTTCTGTATGTATACAAAATGTAGATTCTATTTCCATTACTCCATTACTATATATTAAGAAATAATATATAAACGACGTCATATTTGACTAATAATGTATGTTACTTATTTTAAACTTAAACTGTAACATTATATGATTGCTAGTGAAGGGTAAGATGTGGTTTGAAGTTGTCTTCAAGTTAATGTATTCTTGTGTATTGTTCTCGACAGATGTTATTAGAGATGTTATTCATAACAAATGCTTATAGATTTTAGTTTAAATATCGATAGTAGCTTAAATTTTATAAATAAAGGGAGTGATATTGTGAAAAAATATCTAGCTTATCGTTCTGGTGGATATTGGTAAGTGTTCGTCATTAGATTCATTCAGTACCTACTAGCGACTCACTCTCGTTCCGTTCAGGTTCGTCTCTAGTTATGTTTTAACGTTTAGTATAGATTTCTCAGAGATGAGATATTTTCCCGCAGTAAAAAGTATCCTATATGTTAACCCGGATAACCAGCTATCATCATATCCCTCCAGTGGTTTTTCTGTGATGCGGTCACAGACAGACAGACAGACAGTCAAAAATTCTAAAAACTAAATTCGGCCTCTGTATCGTTAATAATGTCTATTTAAATAAGATTTTCTAAAAAATATTTATTATATGTATGTATAGATCTTGGTAAACATATCTATAACCGATATTACCGGACTTCTATAATAAACATGAAAGTTTGTGTGTTTCTTGGTGTATGTTTTTGGATTTAATCTTAAGTTGTCTTCAATTTAATCAAATAATCTTAATTTTTGCTATAATTAAGCCAAAAATAATTGAATAATTAAGCTGTTTTCTCTCATTATCTTTATATGATTGAATTTGAGTTAATTAGTAGAAACTACTACTAATCAGCAAATTCAAGTAAAACAATATCTGAAAACAGAAAAAAAGTTTCGCTTTAATAATACTTCATTAAACAAACTATACATATGGAACTATAATATACATAAATATAAACGTGACAATCAAGATAAAGTACTAAAATAAACAAATTTTAAAGTGCCATCCATTACAAGTCTGAAAGCTATGGATTCGGATCTCATGAATAAATGTTCTATCGACAACTTGCCTCTTAGCAGATTGGCGACTCTAGCGATATGGTCAAAGGAACAAAACGTTCTGAAACTAGATGGTAAATAATTAATTTTACTAATGGCATTGTTTGTTAGAACTGTTCTGATATTTGTCACACTTTAAGGAGCAAACATTGCTATTTAAGGATAGCTACAAATTAACTAAGTAATATTTTATCATTGAAATCAAAACTTAGGAAGCTTGTTGCTTGTGTTAAGTATGATAGGTGAAATAATATATATATATATATATATATATATATATATATATATATATATGAAACATACATATTGAATAAAGATTACTTTTATAATTTTAATTCACTAGCGACTCACCCTCGCTTCATTTGGGTTCGTCCCTAGGTACGTTTTAACGGCTAGTATGAAATACAAATCTTTGAGTTTCTCGGCTTTTCTCTTCTGTTCTGTTCTATAATATGCATGTATTATACATATTAATCTTTCTCTTGAATTACTCTATCTACCAAAAAAACCGCATAAATAACCGTTGCGTAGTTTTAAAGATCTAAGCATACATAGGGACAGACAGACAGCGGGAAGCGACTTTGTTTTATACTATGTAGTGATAAATTATTGAGTAATTAAGTAGCAGAAGCTTATAAAAAGCTCTTTTTCTTTTTTTTATTTGAACCTCCTTTTTATTTGGTGAGAGCCATGGAGATTTTAATATTTTTTACATAGGTACTTCATTAACATATTAATTACTTAACTAATACAAAGCTTGAGGTCCACCTCATGGCCTATCTAGACGTTAATATAAATTCCTAAAAAGTTATTTTTAATATAACTTTTGTGGATAAATAGACGATTTAAGCAAGATTAGGTAATATAACAATTTCTATATCATTAAAGAGATACAAATTACATACAATAAAGTATTGGCTAACATGCTTTTGACCAGCTTTAATGAATGGTATTCATCAAAGCAAATCAAGTATCATTAAAATTAAATTAACAAATATTGTAAGGTACTTTGGTGCTATTTCTTTGTTATTTTGTGGGTAGGCTGTCTGTAACAACTATATAACACATTTGAGACATCTAACACCTTAGTCTCTCCCGTGACCATGATTGCTGTAAAGCATTCGAAACTTCGGGAACCAAAAATCAAAATAAATCTGCGAAAAAATCCGAAAAGATAGTTTTATTTAAAATATCAAATATTCACATAAATCTAAGAAAGTATTATATTTGAGAAAATAAAGTTGAATATATTAAAATGTATCGGATAGTCGTATCCATTATTTACCGATCATTAAATATCTTGTCTCTATAAATGGCGATACGAAGACGCGTGTCAGTGATCTATCATAAAATGTAGATATTTTGTATGAACAAAATAAATAAAATAACACAATCTATTACAACATATATACAATAGAATTTTTTAAATACCAATGTATTAAGATCACTAATGTGCATCCTCGCTTCATTCTGCCCTTAGTATAGCTGATATTTTGAATATTTACTAAAATAAATCAAAGCTTATGTTACTTTTGTTACTTATTATTAAACTAGCGGTTCACCCTCGCTTCGCTCGGGTTCGCCTCTAAACAAACAAAAACAAATCTATACCACGGAAACCGTACATTTTTCCGGGATAAAAAGAAGCCTATTTGTTATTCTGATGTATGAACTATGTTATTGTAAAGATTTATTAAAATCTAATCAGTAGTTTTTGTGTACTAAGCTGTATAAGTTACTATAGTTTTTAACTGTCCCACGGGAACTCTTTAATCTTCTGGGATGAAAAGTATCTAAGATGTTGACCGGGAATATAAGGTACCACCATGCAAAATTTCATTCAAATCGGTCCAACAGTTTCGGATATTAGCCCGTACAAACAGACAAATAGACAAACAGAGAAACAAAAAAATTAAAAAAATCTGGATTTGTTCTATTTCTCTTCTTACATCCCCCTGACTCGGTTTTTAGCATTTTTTTTCTATGTACAGACATTCAACCCTCACAGTTTTATTACATGTATAGAAGTAAACGTATTTTTATTATTAAAAAATAATTATTATTTACTGTATATGATACACTAATTTACTTTTCCGTTGGTACGTCCCTTGGTGCCTGGCAGTAGCCTAAGCATTACTCCAGTTTGAAATAAGGAGAAACCAACATACAAATATACGTACATATATAAACATATAAAAACTTTCGCATTACACTAGCAGATCCGATTAATATGAATATTAGTATTAACCGTATACTATAGTATAAGCCAATATAAGTGGAAATCGGTCTATTAGACCACTTCGCATCACCAACATCGATCAATGTCAGTACTAATTCCTGTACGCGGACACGATAAAGTTAAACGCAAGCTACGAACGTGACGTACGGCGAATTGGATGTTTTTCTCTCGAAGGAATTATTTAGGAGTGGACAAATAGTTTTCGAGTGGACGTGAGAGGGTTTAAGATAAAGCTTGCAGTTAATAGGTGGAAGAATAAGGGTCGATCAGATTGTGGTATTTTAGGTGTAATTGAACTGAGATATTGTTATTGAAATTTTAGATAGAATCTATATTTATATTATGAATTTTCGAGTTTTTGGTAAAAATTTAAACGTGTTTTTTATTAGCAGATAAACTTTTATCTCCTCCACTAATTCTCAATAATTTCCGTCCTTAATTAAATAAGAATTTATTCAATATTTAATTTATTTAATATATTTTCCAACATGATTACCACTTGTCATACGGTGAAAGAAAACATCGTGAGGAAACCTACCTGCATGTCTGAGAGAACCTAGCAAGTTTTAGAAAGATATCAGTAGTTTGCCAACCCGCACTTGGCCAGCGTGGTGGACTATGGCGTGATCCCCCTCGTATTGAAGGGAGGCCCGTGCCCAGCAGTGGGACGTTAAAAAGGGTTGAATACAAAAAATATTTACAATATTTTGGTAAATGAAACCTCAATTTATCTATCCTAATATAATTAGGATAAAAATTTTAAAATTTAACCAACTAAAAAATGTTTTTTAGCATTATATTTTATGAACTATTATATAGTCGTTTTTGAGATTTTGTGAATAATCAGTCAGCCTGAGTTATATTTCATTAATAAGTATAAAGTTTAAATGTACACAAGACATAAACTTTATCTCTCTGACAATAAAAATATATATATGATATAATAAATACTAATAGTAATTTCTATCTAGCGCGAGAGTCGAACTCATGACCTATGTACATAGCACTAAGCCATTCCGCCTAGCTATATATGGGCGTAGACGTTATAACAATATTTTGTATAATGTAATCTGATGCAAAATCAATTGAGTGTTATAGAAACCAATAAACATAACTAAATACTAGTCAGCGCACCCTAATGTTTACGTTTCAATTTGATTTATATCTTTATCGCTTAAACGAAAATGATCTTTATTATACTTTAAAATGAGGTTAAAATTTAAAGTTTTAGTATTTAATTCACTCTCGGAAATCAAACACGTGACCTTACACATGGATGGATTTGTCGCATTTATAATAATTATTTCATAATATTTACTTATGAGAAGATTTTGATACCAAACTTTATTAAAATACTAAATATTCACCCTCGCTTCGCTCGAGTTCGACTCTAGTAAAAAAAACAAAAAGATCTATCCCACGGGAACCGTACATTTTTACGGGATTAAAAGTATCCGCTCAGTCGTTCTGGAATGATTGACTAACAAACATCAATCCAAAGTTTCGCATTTATATAATTTAGGATTTGAATAGTTGTAAAATAGAGATCTAATGTTATTATAATTATCTGGTATTCATAACACACTCCTTGTAGTTTACCATGGAACTAGATGGTTCTGCGTGTTAATGTCCCAACATATTTATTTATTATTGTCTTCAAATCAATAAGACTTACAGCAAGATTACATAAAATCTATTCCGGAAGAGATACGTGTAGATACAAAGTAATATATAGGGACAATGAAGACACCTTACATATCAAAGGCGATATTGAAGTCGTACCGACAGTACACTAATTGGATTATTCAACTGCAATATTAGTTCAATATCCTGTTTTAGTACAGTGAACCTGCACTTTGGACAATGGTCCCCTCGCTCTAGGCGTATACATAGTATATATTTGTATGTGATTAGATGATAGATTTTGAATATTGATTATTGTATGATTCAAATGTATGTAATAATTATTGTTATATAATAACAATGAGTCGAATTATGTTTTAACGTTTAATGTACGAGTAGATTTCTCAGAGATGAGATATTTTCCTGAAGTATAAAGTATCCTATATGTTGACCCGATGAACCAGCTATCATCATACCAAATTTCATTAAAATCTGTCTAGTGGTTTTCTCATGATGCGTTCCCAGACAGACAGACAAAAATTCTAAAAACTAGATTCGGCCTCTGTATCGATAATAATGACTTTTTCAATAAGATTATCCAAAAAATATATAATGTATAGACTCAGTTACAATTTTACTATATGTATAGATAAAAGATAAAATTAAACATAATGACAGACAACTTCTGAACCTGTACATTTTTTTTTGAACACATACCTATTCTAATTCCCATATTTCTAACTTATAAAGTGACCACGTTCCGTATTTTTCATCTTGTATTTACCTGTTGTTTTAGACTACATACAGGCGTACGTAAATCAATAATTGACTAAATAATCATTTAATTTAATTAATGATTAAATTGAAATAAAAAATCGATTAAATTAATTTAACTGAAATTAAATAATTTTAAATAATTTTGATTTAACATTTTTAATTGAATTCAATATTTTTTAAAATAGATACATATATTATAGCTCTATTCTATTACATTACGAATAAAATATTAACAAAACGTAGTTCATTACCGGTTTGCATTAGAGTATCATTAATCTTACGGAGATGTAAGCAAATATCGCGACACATCGCCGGTCAAGCGCTATACATTATTTCGTAGTGGGGTCATCAGTCATCCTTTTCAACAGCAAACTCGGTATTTTATGCAACGATTTTCTTGTTTGAGTGTCAAACTGACCTGCTCTTGTGAATAACGATTTTTAGAAAAATATCGTACATATTAATTGATAATTTTTATAAGAGATGTTTATTATTATCCATTATCATTTTTTGGAAACTCTATTTCTATAATATATCTCTGTATATAAAATACTAGCAATTTGACTTTGCTCGGATACGTCCCTAAGCTTGAATGCTTTAGTAACGCATAAAAAGTACACGTCCAAAGAAAAATTCTTTTTTTTTTCGCCAGGAACCTTCGCAAGCATTGACGGAATAACCTACCAGAGTTTCATCATAATTGGATCAATGGTTTAGGAACGCATAGAGGACAAACACACGAACATTTATTTTTAGTTATATAAATTATGTGGCATATTTTTAATGAACTTTTGTAATAAATAATAATATAGATCAAATATTTAATTATGAATTTGTATTAAACGTAGCATCGTTTGATATTGTCGGATCCTAATAATTTATTGATATTTTATATATATAGAAATATATATGTAGAAAAAATCATGCTGCTGTATTAATACAAAAGTATATAATATGTGCATTATGTATGTTTGTTGCGCTACGTTTAAACAGCTGGACGGATTTGGACCAAATTTAATAAACAGATAGCCTATGGCGGGCAGTAACAGTAGTGTTGCCTGTATAGGTATTATATTATTAACAAAATAGAATGCACTCGAGCGAAGCGAGGGTAAGTCACTAGTATGACATAATTTGTTAAAGTCAAATCTCTATCTCATAGATATTTGGTTTCGCCGTTAGTAAAGAATTGGCTATCGCTACGTAAGCTTAATCATTATTTCATACTTAATAGAATAGAGTGAAATTTTGTGTACGTAGAAGTAAAATATATTTCAGTATCTTTTTTCATATAAATTCTTTTCAAATTGCTTCAACAACGTGAATTGCTTCACTTAAATCGTTCCAACCAGATTCTGATTCCACAAAATGCTTGTCCATCCAGATGGATGCCCTATTGGTCTGTATTAAGAGAACTGCTATACAAAAAGTAACTCTAAATTCATTGGAATACAGTTGCAATTTCCATTTTACGATAATATTGGTGGGTGGTAGAAAAATCAGATAAAGTCGTTAAAAAACGAGAGCAATTACTTGAGAGTTATCTTCAAGGCATCTTTCATTTTGAGTCACGATCAGTTTGTTTGAATTGCTAAAAACCAAAGTGAGAGATCAAATCATCTCAAAGAACCGAATTTGCCAATCAGAATGAAATAGTTAAAAGCTCTAAGTTAGAGACAATTATTAAAAAAACCGATCGCTTTCTGCTTTTGGCTTATAAATTAGATAGTTAAAATTGTCACGAGTACTATGATATTATAAGCATCAAGCAACGTACATATATCGTACATGTTGAAGCTCATCGAAGAATGGCCTGACCAGAGTGCACACGAATTTCTTATATCATACATGTGTGATGTAAGAAATATCAGACAAACGTTTTTAATAAAATGTTAATAGAAAAATGATAATATATTCTTCTAAAAATAAATTTAACTTATTTTAATTACATAATTATTATTTTATTTATCTAGCGCTATACTAAGTTCTTTGATAAGTTTCAAAAAGCACAGCATGTTGTTTGCAAATTCTTTTGGCATAATGAATCCTCTCTAAATCTCTATAAAAGTAGATTAACAGACGGCCACTCGGACAAATTGTGTATTAATATTTTATGTGTTCACACCGCCAGGCCTCGGCCCCGCCTCATAAAGCTGTCAACGGGAAGATAAAGTGTTACTTCTTATAGTGATTTAGTTTTGGATTATAGTATTGGGATATGAATGGACAAATGGACGTCGCTTTTTATAGTCAAGTATTAAGAATTTTTTAGTTCTAATTTTTTAGCGGACGTGCTAAGTTTATTACTACATCCTTTTCCGGAGGCGCTAATTCGATCCCTAATGGGGAAAAATTTGTAGTGTCAAATACCTATGTCAGACTTATAAAGTTAAATCTTATAAGTTATAAAAACGGTTAAACACCAGTTATTTATCAATATTAAAACAACAATTATCGGTCCAAATTAAAAAATGCGAGACGAAAAACGATATTATTTCAATATTTTTTTGAAACTTTCTCCACTAAAATGCCTTAAAAACCAAAAAAAAACGTTATGAAACTTGGCTTGCAGATTACTTTAAAAACATAACCGTTTTCTTAGCTCTCCAAAAATGCATTACAACTAGGAACTTATTTAAAAAAAAACTGAAAAAAATTGATCACAAAGGAAGAAGGCAGAATTTCGTATTCGAACTAAACTTAAGGTCGTCCTTTAAAATTTCCATAAAATTAATTAAAAACAATACCCAATGTAAATAAAACAAAAAAAAATATAAATTTAAAATAAAATTTAGAACCAGTAACAGTTTAGTGGTAACAACAATTAACAATTAATAATAAGTAACAATTAAGACATTTTGTAATTTAGCTTAATTAAAGTTCTTGCTCGAAGTGACTTCCCCTATTGCATACGCAAAGTCGCATTCTTTTTCCGAGTTGTGACTTAACTATCGAAGTAGTCAAATTATTCCGCATCGTATTTGCTGCGTTTATAGTTGTATATGAAACTAGCATTTCCCGCGGCTCCGCCCGCGTTCAGATGATCAAAAACCAAATTCTTAGGTTTTACACATTAGTATACTCTTACATTATACATTACTTTCATTGCGCACCGCATGATTGGTAAATAATGGCAGTGATTGTCAATGCCACAAAGGTTCCTCCGTTAAATTGAATTTTTTGTTTTAGCAATAACATTTATGTATGTCTATACCTCTGTTTTGTTTGTTTTTTTAGTTTTGGGCGATAAACTCTCAAACTACGGAATTAATTTTAATCATTTTTTACTAATAGACAGCTATAGATTAACTTAATATATAGCTGATTATTTAAATTACATAATGATAACTTTTCTTAATTAGCGCTAGTTAGTAATATTTTCCAAAACGATTTTCCAAAGAAAGTGTAATAAGTAAATAATTCTAAGCGAATATATTTCTTTATTTCATATGGCTCGGCTAATATGATTAAAGTCGTAAGCATTTTATTGTGTCCTTTAAGCCTTTACCTTCCAAGAAAAGGTGTCAAGAAAAATTGAAAAAGTTGAGGTATAACAGTTCCTAAAATACTTTTTCATAGTTTTTGAGATATGAAATATTTTTAGTTACCCGCTTTGGCAGTTTAACAGCCATAAACTTGTTTTCCATAAAATGTTATAAAATAATATAAATTGAACTTATTTTTACGGTGCAAAAAATGAGTAAGTATTGTGGAAACGTAAATATTATTCGTATTTATTTTAGTGTTAACCATACAAAACACGTAAGTAAGAAAAACAACATAGCATTTTGCTATACGAAACCTAAAATGCGCGAGTTGGATTTACATTTGTCCAATTTTTACATTAAAAGATCAAAAAACATTAACATTATTTACTAAACAATAAAAATTTACAAATATTCTCATTTGAAAATTGTTTCGGCCAACAAAATATTACTAATGTTACTAATTTATAAAGCCAAAAAGTTTGTTTTATTAAAAATTTAAGCACGGGCAGGGCCGCGGGTAATTTAGTAGTAATTATAGTAAAGTCATAGAAAGGTTATATCTGTACATTTTTTTTTTTGGATAAAACTACGTATTTTAAAAACACATGGCGACATCTATTGTCAAATAGCTAAATAACACATAAATAAATTTTCATTAAAATAACTATTTTAATGAATAAAATAGCGCTGTTAATATTTCTTTTAAGGTAAGTTTTTTTAATAGTTTTAACATAATATATAAGTAAGTTACCTTGCTAAAATATTAATAGCATCATCGTGCTTTTACTTTAACCAGTTTTAATTTTTTTTCTCAGAAATGAGATATTTTCCTGCGGTAAAAAGAATCCTATGTGTTGACCCGGATAACCTGCTATTACCATACCAATACCAAATTTCATAAAAATCCCTCTAGTGGTTTTTCTGTGATGCGGTCACATTCAGACAGACAGAAAAAATTCTAAAAACTATAGATTCGGGCTCTATATCGCTAATAATGAATATTTCAATAAGATTTTCCGAAAAAATATTAAATTTAGGGGTTCGGCTCAGTTACAATTTTATTGTATGTATAGTTACTAATTTATGAAGCGAAAAAGTTTGCTTTACTGATAATTTAAACACGGGCGGAGCCGCGGGTGATTTCGTAGTAATTCTTATAAAATCGAAAAAAGGTCATATCTGTACATTAAAATTTTTGGGATTAAAACTATGTATTTTAAAAACACATGGCGACATCTATTGTCGAATATCTAAATAACACAAAAATAAATATTAATTAAAATAACTATTTTAATGGATAAAATAGCGCTTTTGATAATTTGATTTCCAAGATAAACTATTTTTATAGTTTTTACCATATTTTGTAAGTTACCTTGCTAAACTGTTTACAAATAGTATCGTCGTGGTTTTGTTCTTACCAGTTTTTGTATTTTTTTCAGAAATGAGATATTTTCTCGCGGTAAAAAGTATCCTATATGTTGACCCGGATAACCAGCTATCATCATACCAAATTTCATCAAAATCCATCCAGTGGTTTTTCTGTGATGCGGTAACAGACAGACAGACAGACAGACAGACAGACAAAAATTCTAAAAACTATAGATTCGGCCTCTGCATCGATAATAATGTCTATTTCAATAAGATTTTCCAAAAAATATTTAATGTACAGATTCGGCTTAGTTAGAATTTTATAATATGTATAGATAGATAAAAGATTAGATATTTTAAACAATAAACATGTTAGGCTTAACTCGATTTTTGTTAGTTTGTAGTAATAGCTAAGTTTTAAATAATTTAAATAAAGAATATTTTATTTTTGTGTTTTTTATAATGTGAAATATGTAGGTAATGTTTATAAAGTATTAGATATTTTTTTAAATATTTTATTTGTTGCAAATATTATTAGAGATTATAAATATATATATATATATATAATAAATATATATATATATATATATATATATATATATATATATATATATATATATATATAGCTTATAATATATTAAATTGAAAATTTATTTAAATATTTCATAAATTATTTCAAATGAGCAAAAATTTACAAAGTACTTGTTAAAAAAGTACTCATTTAAATTTCATTTTTTAATTAGTTCTTATACAAATAGCTTTTATAAACAAAACCTAATATTATTTACGTATTTTGAATTAAATAACTCACGTGAAAACCGCATTCTATTCCTATTTTCCTCAATATCCCTTATATCTGGCGTATCAAAGCTACCCAATGTAAGCTGGTATACTGCAATCTAAGTTTACGTAGTGGGGAGAATGTTATTTAAAGTAATAAACAGATTTTACGGGTTCATCTTGCACTGGTTACGAATTGTTTCAAGTGGACAGTCCGAAAAGGCCGTCTTTGTTTCTATCAGACAGACAGCATGATAACAGATATATGAGATTATATATATTTTAAGCTCGAGGAATCTCTTTGTTTTGTACAGGATTTGATTAAAACGTGGTCATAATAATTATGAAGCTTTGTTCTACATTCATATTACGATGGCATTCTGGTCTCGTAGGGTCTTATTGTTCTATGCAAAGGAAACTAAATTAGGTGTTCTATAGAATTTCTACTATATTTTGGTATATATTGACTATTAGTAAGCATGTAATGTAAATAAATATAAATATTTCTATGTGCAAAACCTTTAATTTTTTAAAGTATTTACTACTAGCGACACATCCTCGCTTCGCTCGGGTTCGTCCCTAGGTTGCTTCCCCAACTTTCGTCACCATTTTCACCCCCTTAAGGGATGATTTTCAGGATAAAAACTATCCTATGTCTTTTCCAGGGTCTCAAACTATCTTCTTACCAAAATTCATCTAAATCGGTTCAGTAGTTTCGGAGCCTAATCGGTACAAACAAACAAACAAAAAAAAAATCTTTCCTCTTTTTAATATTAGTATACCAATTGTTTTGAAATATGGTATTTACGAGTACGTTATATTGCTGTAATTCATGAATATAATGCGCTGCAGCATCAACTTTTACACCGGTTAACTAATGACCATGAAAATTGATGCATAGGAGTATTTAGTACAGAAAATTGTTTTGGGATATCCGATTACACGAGCAAAACCAAAGGTAAAATATAGTATTACACACATATTTTTTTAATTTGAATTATTTTGTTTTAAAATTTTATATTGTTACGGGTAGTATTGAGATTACGCCATTTGTAATTTTAATTGGATGACATTATAATTAAAAAAAAAACGTTTTTTTTTTAATTACCTTGAACACATACATCACTTGCTATGTCAATACCTATCCTAATTCCAATACGACACCGTTACCGATCACGAAGCAATTTAATCGGAATGCACGTCACACGCACGTAATTAGCGCTGACATCTGGTGAGCACGCGCCACTGGACCGAGATGTGTAAAGTGAAAATAGCATCTCTTATATCTATGTATATCTGTTGCTTAATAAGAGTTACAAACTATAGATTTACTAATTACAATAACTATAGATCGATTCGACGACACATTTGGCTCAGTGTGTAGTGACCCTACTTGCTGTGCCAGCGGTCGCGGGTTCGAGTTCCGCTGGGGGCATTCATTTGTGTGATGAGCACGAATATTTGTACTCCAGTCATGGGTGTTTATATTTATAATATGTATGTATTTAAAGTTATATATGTGTATTGTGTCAACTGTCTGGTATCAATAATACAAGCTTCGTAGCTTACCGTGGAACTAGATGGTGCTGTGTGTCCCAAAATATTTATTTATTTATTTATTTATCTATTGGATTGAAAAAAGTATGATAATATCGTTAATAATATGGATTTGCACTATCCCGTGTCTAATATACTTTTTCAAATCTTTTTACCAAATGTCAGAGATTCCTAGTAGCAATAAGAGCTTTGTATTTATATTATTCTTATTTTATTGTGATTTAACTGGACTCTGTACTGTACTCTTCTTCTTTTTGTGCAATAAAGCAATTATTTATCTATTTTTCTAGTTCAAACCGATGAACTTAGAAATATAGCTTGAAAACCACGTCTAAAGTTAAGGCTATAGTCGTGGTAGGTGGACTAAGAGAAAAATCTGTATGGTTACAGAAAACATTTGCTTTTTTCGAGAATCAAACTGATTATCATCAGACATTAAGTAGTCCTAATCATTGTTTTTTTTTTATATTTCAAAAACAAAGCTTTATATAGAAATAGCTTTATTTCTAAGATAAAATATATTTTTATGACTTTTTTGTAAAAGTAAAATGTGTATTTAGTACCAATAAAATTGACATTTAAAAATCAATAATTCTGTAATAAAAACTCTTTCGGTAAATCGGCCCTTTAGACAAATGTGCACTGGGACGACGATATGATTGATTTGTGTATAAAAATAAGGTTATAGTGATCTAATCTAATCCTAATGGTGTTAACGAGAACGTTTTACAGTGAAATGGCCTAAAATTTGCATTTACCGCATTGACCGTTATTCGATTTGGGCGCTTAGGTGATAAATACTGTGTCACTTAGCGTAATTAAACCTGGCTGCGATTTACATTGTTAGCAATCGCAGTAAACTCCACTTAGTGATACTATGAGCGTATATTTTTATTATCAAATCGCTCAATTCATTTCTCTTATATTGGCTTACGTAAATAAAAATGTATTGGAAGCGACAGCAGGTTAAAATAGAGCACCACTTAAACTATTGGTATATTTTTTTTACTAAAAAGTAAATTAAATAAGCTTAAAAAAGCTTATTTTTAACTTTTATTTTATAACTCTAAAGTTAAAAAAAAATAACACTATATTATTTAAAAGAAATGTATAAACTTGAAATTTTAAGTAACTATGTACAATATAATAGGTTGAAACATAATATTTTAAATATTAGACATACTCAAACGTATTTTCCCCAAAAAAGTATACATATTTCTATGGTGCACTTAAATGTTGCTTCAGGGAGCACTACGTCTTGTGCGGATTTGTAAACGGAAATGTACCGACGGCATTTTTATAAAATTTACAATGCTTTTAGTTTCACTCCAATGGTCGGTTCATATAAGCGATCTATGCTACACTTGAATGTACGAAATATAGAAAGAATATGGATGTGTTATTATAACGCTTATACATAATAAAATACTAGCGACTTACCCTCCTTTCACTTCGTCGCGTCCCTAGGTACGCGTTTTTATTTGTTAACGATTTCATGGATTTTAATTTTTTTGCGCAGAACCCTGATTCCTTTCTAAAATAAAAGAGGCCTAAGTTACTCTTTATAACAACAGCTATCAGCTAGTTTCAGAGATTAGCCGGAACAAACAGACAGAAATATTTTTCTTCTTTTCTCTACTTCTTTTTATACTTTTTGTGCTAAGTATAATTGAAGAATAAATGCTATTATAAATAACTAGACTAATATCCTGTTAGGATTGCGCTTTTTTGTCAGTTATATGATACCTTAAAAGTTTTATTAAATCATGACACTATATTAAAAAGGCTGTGCTGAAATCAGACCAATTTTTATTTTTACGTGAACAGAACACTACTTTAAGCTTCACAAAATTAATGTAAAAATTAAAGTTAATTTTTTCATTAAAAAACATCGATGATGTGTTTTTTTTAAATAAGTCATTAATTTTAGAAGATATGAGAGAAATACCCGCTCCAATATCTTTCTACTTCATGTAAAGTGTCAACGAGTGCAAAGGGGAAGACGTAGATTTTCTTATACCATTAACATGTATATTACCTTTAATTTATAGCTCAAGCGTTTTTGATGGTATCACAAACGTTTTATTTGCAATTCGTTCACAAATATCTGTTTTCAACGTCCTCTCGGTACGATTGATTCGATAATGGCTTCTAAAGTCAATAGATATTATTGAATTGAGTTTTTGTTTACACTTACCAGATGTCATCTAATTTTGTTTATTTTTTGTTGTATAGGTTATTAAAATAAGAATGGTATATTTTTAATGTGCAAACATATGTGACTCAATCAGTGTGCAAATATCTTCTGAAGAAAACGTGTTCAAAGAAAAAGACACTAGGGAAATCTTAAACGTGCAGTAAATTATAGATAAAAGCTGCGAACTCAACACTCTGGCATAGTATGCTTTATTGATCATACAATTTGATTGTGTAAAATTGGATAAAATATACTCGTAGAAAAATAATGTGTATATCTGGTCATTTAATATTAGCAACTTTTCCTTTATAACAGTAACTGCCTTGTTGGTTTAGTAGCTATCATGTACATGACGAAACCAGGTTGAATATGATGATGATGATGATGATGTTTTGAGCCGTAATAGGCACCCTGTAATTTTTTTTTACAATTAATTAAAACCTCAAACATTTAAGAAGTAGAGGGTTGTCAAAAATAAAATTAAAGCTAGAAAGGCACTAGCCCGACCTTCTCTTAATAGACTTTTGTTTTGCATTAGAGATATCTACGAAATATATATTATCACAAAGTTTATTAAAAACTTATTTTGTGGTAAAATTATTTTCACATCTTCACAAAATAGCAATTCCTCATAAATCTTCATTATACTTAGTCATTGTTCCTTATGCATTAACTTCAGTTTCATATTTTGCATCCTCATTACTCATTGTCAAATGTATTTTCCACTCAAATAATTCAATATTAAGACGGAGTCTACGTTTTATTTTCTTCATTAGGTCCAAAGCTTTCTGCAATCAGTTATCATTTAGCACAATATTACCTACAATTTGAAAATGGCGAGTAATCAGCAGAAATATGAAATAAAGCACAAACTGTAGCCGTCCAATTTTACTTGATCTCCGACTCCTATAAATTCGTGATTCATATCAGTTTCAACTGTGGGTCTAAATAAAATGGTTGTGTTCTACGTGAAACAAGGAAAATGCTTGGAACATATTTAGAAGGAAATCTGAAATATCACTTAGGTAGAGGAGCTATAACAATAAATTCGCTATTCACATTTACATACGGGCGTTTGAATCGCGAAGGGTGATTCTGTAACGGGTCGCTTAGCACGTTAAAATACGTCCTTGTGAGATTTTCCGGCATTGCATTTTTATTTTCGAATTTTTATATTGGTGCAATTTATATTTAATTTATATTTTTTACATGGATTGACAATTTTTCTTATACATTTAGGTACGCATTTGACTTGATTAATACATTATGTTAGAGGAAAATGGCATATGCCACTAGATTTTCAATAGATATAAATAAGAACAACAACAATAGATATAAATAATCTTCAATTATTAGTCACTAGCGACTCACCCTTGCTTCGTTCGGGTGTGTCTCTAGGTTGATTTCCTATATAAACGTTCGTCCCCATTTTACCCCCTTAAGCGATGATTTCTGGGATAAAAAGTATCCTATGTCCTTCCCAGGGTCACAAACTATTTTCTTACCAAATTTCATCTAAATCGGTTCAGTACATCCAGAGATTACCCCTCACAATCTCACAAACACACAAGCTTTACCTCTTTATAGATATATATAATATATATAGTATATAACTATACCTCTATATAATATTAGTATAGATTGTGCGTGTGCAGTGCGCATAATTCACCAACACTAGCCAGACTTATTTAAAAGCGTCATATAAGTTTTATGTTTCTGATGCTTTTATTCGATCCTTTATATGATGAGTATAAACAAAAAATACCATTCACTTGCAAATAGAGGATTCGAAGTATTATTTAAGTTGGAGAACTGAAAAGTTTTTCCGTGGGATAGGATGTTTGAAGTATAACAGGTGTAATCAATCTTAATAACAGTTTTGAGGGTTGGTGATTTTGGTGAGAGTTATTTTAATTAACTTGAAATTTGCCCAATTCGAGTGTATGTATATGTTCTACGCGTAATATAATATTTTAAGATAAAAATGAGAAATAAATACTTTTAAAATATTTTTGATTTAGGTGTTGCTAGTTAAAAAGAAATTACACATTCTCGTGATTTGTATCAAGCAAAGCTGAGGGTTAAAACTAGCTTTGTAACAAATTTTACTATAATAAAGTAATAATAAAATTATAATCAAAGAAACTATTAATAATTCACAAATTAAGTGACTTGTTTCGTAAAGAAACTCGAATGAATATAAATGATATGGAACATCCGAACCGCAGAGGAAATGACCGGGGATTTGTCTTTGTCAAATTTGAATACAACCGGATGTGAGAAAAACGAACGTCATTTAAACAGACTGGTCTAGAGATTATACTGTTCGCCATTTATCTCGATATTTTTTGTTTATTTTAGTGTTTTGTTTCGAAAGCTAGATTAGAGTGGACGATTCAGAGCAATATGAGCTTGGATTAAAGTGTAACGTGCGAGTGTTTAAAATTTATTTTCATAACTTATAAAGTTAAGATTTTAAAATAAATTTCTTTTGATATAATGCCAAAAATTGGAATTAAAGAAGGAGTTTTTAATTTAGTTTTTTTTGTGTCACGTGATTTTCGTCTATGGTAAACTTATTTTCATGGATATTTTTTAATCGGTAGACATAAGTCTTTATGTCTTGATATAGTCTAATATAAATATCGTAAGAAAATTCTACCCATGGGGTAAAATGATTCAATACTTTCCAATTGATTTTAAAGTCGGTGTAACTTTTTAGTTAAGATTGCATTATTAAAGATAAAAATTTAAAGCTTCGTTTGCTGTTTTTTTAGTAGTTATACAATATTTTTTAGTTTACTTAATAGTTAATACTCAATGTACAATTAAAGTTTGTAATATCCAGTGACTCGTTTTATGTAGGTACCACTTTTTGCACTTTTGCGATATACACCTAAAATAACTAAAAAAACTCTACTCAGAGAGTGTGACTTTCTATAAGTAAAAAATTATTAACAAACATATAAACAAATTTATTTCTTCACAATAATATAAATTAAAATAACATTATTATTTTGTATTTACATAAATGTAATATAAATTGTGCACCAAATCACTATTTCTACGTAAAAATGAATTATGGATATAACAATTCCTTCAGGATTTTTATTCTCATCCATTATTTAAGCGGATGCAGGCTTAATTTAGATTTACAGCTCCCGTTTATCTTCGTATTGAATTCACGTATTTACTTGTCATATTTTACCTGCTTTTAACACCTGTGTACTACTTATATATGTCACCGTAAAATTGTAAGAGCCGCTAGATTGTAATCTATCTCGCGAAATTGTAAACTGTCGAAACAAAATCTTTCGACAGATTATAATCTCGCTAGATAGATTTAATTGTAATATAGCAGTGTTTATAATTTTACGGTGACATATACATAAATGTTCATAGATATTTTTATAATACTAGCAAATTACCTTTGCTTCGCTAAGTATTATAGTCTGGAATAGCACATTGGTTAATTTTTATTCCGGAAAAATTTACAGTTCCCGTGGGACAGATTTATTTTTGATTTTAACTAGGAACGAACACGAGCGAAGCGTTGGTGAATTGCTAGTTTCTAATATTGGAAAAAGTTATATATTTAACTAGCGACTCACCCTCGCTTCGCTTCGGGTTCGTCCCTAGACAAAAACAAATCTATCCCACGGGAACCGTACATTTTTCCGCGATGATATATAGCTTATTATAGCCTTCCTCAGTTAACAGGCTATCTTATGCAAAAAGAATTTTTCAAATCGGATTAGTAGTTCCTGAGATTAGCGCGTTCAACCAAACAAACAAACAAACAAACAAGCAAGCAAGCAAACTCTTCAGCTTTATAATATTATTAGTATAGATAAGCTGCAGTCATCTGATTCTCTATATCTAATATATAAAATTCTCGTGTCACAGTTTTCGTTGCCATACTCCTCCGAAACGGCTTGACCGATTTTGATGAATTTTTTTGTGCTTATCCGGTACCTATGAGAATCGGCCAACATCTATTTTTCATCCCCTTAAATGTTAGGGGTAGTCACCCCCAAATTTTTTTTTTATTTTTTAGACAAAATTTTAAATTTCTATTTTTTTATGATACAACATACAAAAATACATACAATCCTCAATTTTCACCCTTCTACGATCAACCCTTATTTTTTAATAGCCATTTTAGTAATAGGAAATTATTTATATGGCAAAACAACGTTTGCCGGGTCAGCTAGTTAAAGGATATAATTTATCAACGAAACAATAAATAAACAGTGTAATCCTCATTGCTTCACTACTGTTCCACGCTTCGCACCACGTACCACGTACGCGCATTAATCATGCGTTGGATTTTATGTAAATTTGGTTAAGTGCTGCTGATAAATGGATGGTCAAGCTTCTATGATTCAACTACGAATGCAGTAAACTTAACTGAAAAATATACTTAAATAAATAATTCATATTTACTCCTATACATATTTTGCAATATGTATATATGTATGTTCGTAATATATACGATTACTTGCAAAAATATTTGTTTTTCAGAAAATGTGAAACATACTCATATAACATTAACCATCACATTACCAGAAGCATGCGTGATGCGATCACATCTAGTTTGTAATACTTAATGACGATACGTTTAGCTCAGTTTGTAGTGACCCTAATTGCGGTCATGGGTTTGAATCCCGCTGGGGCATGCATTTGTATGATGAGCACGAATGTCTGTTTGTGTGATGAGTATGAATGTTTGTCGCAGATTTATTTTGATTTTTGATTCCCGACGTTTCGAATGCTTTACAACAATCATGGTCTTCGGTTGCCTCAGTCTTCGGAGTTCGAAATGTCGGGAACCAAAAATCAAAATAAACCCGCGAAAAAATCCGAAAAGATAGTTTTATTTAGGATATCAAATATTTGCGTAAATCTAAGAAAGTTCAAAGTTACCGTAGTCACATTGTAGGCACTGTCCACTTGATTTCATTTTTCATTCTTAAAGCGTTTTGTTTTGCTGACAGGGGTTCACTGTATTGAAAAGAGCTTGTTTTTGTAGGACCCTTCTCAATCAGTTTTACCGGACTTTATGTTGGTTTGTGTTTGTTACATCATTAACTCGTATTACGCAGGATTCGATGTTTTTGTACGGATTTAGTACATGAATGGGCTTTTTCAATGATATGAGTATGATATTCTTTACTTTGGTTGGTACGTTTTATTTTGGTCGGATTTACTGCTTAAGATGTACGTCGCAGATTTATTTTGAAAGGCGGACAATTTATTTATAAACTAGCGACTCACGCTCGCTTTGGTCGCATTCGTCACTAGGTACGTTTTAATTTTTTTGAGCGAAACCCTAATTCTTTTTCTAAAATAAAAGTAGCCTAAGCTACTTCTTATAATATCAGCTATCTGCCAGTGAAAGTCCCATTAAAATTGATCCAGCCGTTTCAGAGATTAGGCAGAACAAACAGACAGACAGACAATAATTTTAAAAATTGAGTTTTTCTTATAAGTAATAAAGTATATACGGTAAAGTATATACGGTATATAATTCCATATCGTCGGCCTAACTCGTTAACCTGCTAAGTCCATTTTTGAGCAATTTTACTTTTTATGCCGGTCAAAAAGTTAAGACGATTATCTATATTATGTTAAAGGAATAGCGACGATATCAATATAGAAAGCTTAGAAATATCACGCCCGAAAACCTGCTTTCAATTTAATAGCATATTTACACAAAGAAAAACTGCTAAGTCCTATAGAGGCCTCAGTTTTTGACCAAAATGTTCACTGACTCACGTGCGCTGTGGCATAGTTCAAAGTTTTATCATGATTTATAGTTAAATATTTTAGATTAGATCGATTTATTATTTTAGATTCTTTATAAAACAGAATAAGAATGAATGGCGACCTTTATCACAAAGGAGGTCATTACAATGTAATCCTTGTGAGATTAGTGACTGAACGCAGTTGCACCAGAATCGATGTAAAATTGCTACACGGAAGTTTGAGGACTTGCAGGAAATATAAAAGACTCTTCCATCTAACTATCATGCATATTATGACAATTTATGTACCTCATGAGTAGTACCAATGAGAAGAAATTAAATTAAATTACAACTTTATCGAGCTATTAATGAAATCATAGAAAAACATCAAGAATTCAATGTACCATTGTAGACCTACCTCGTCTTCGTCGATTATTCAAAAGCCATTGATAGCATATCACATAATGCTGTTTTTAATGTTCTTCATTGCCAAAAAATAGAATTTACCCACATAAATTTGCTCCAAATTAGATACGTCCATAGCACAACTAGCATCAAAACACACACAATCGGTCTTTCTTTACATATTCAAAAAGGTGTTAAGCAAGGAGTCACCTAATCTTTTTACGAGCGCATTAGATGAAGTTTTCAAAAAACTGGCACCTAGCTGGGAACGCGAAGGCATTGATGTCGATGGAGCGCAGTTAACTAACTTTTGCTGACGATATTGTCTTGTTTTCTTCAACAGCGAAAAGACTGGAGCTAATGTTACAACAACTTAGTGATGTAAGCTTTGAGGTTGGACTGAAGATGAATATATTGAAGACCAAGCTGATGTCTAATAGCACCCAGAACCGCCTCAAAGTGAACGGAGAGGAAGCACACTATATTCAAGAGTACCTATATCCATTTGGGCCAGATAGTTTCTTTTTATTCCAGACAAGACAAAGACCTATCAAGAAGAATTGAAAATGCCTGGAGGAGCTACTCGTCCATGAAAGATCTTAGGAAGGGTGACCTTCCATTGTCACTAAAGCGACAACTTAAGAATAAGTGCATACTTCCCATACTGACATACGGAGCTCAGACTTGGTCTTTGACAGACACTCAGATGTTAAAACTCAGAATTTACCAACGTATAATAAAGCGTAGCATTTTAGGCGTTAAATTAACTGATAAAGTTCGAAACGTTACACTACGCTCCAAAACACAAATCACTGACGTGGCTTAAAAAGCCAAAAATCTTAAATAGGACTGGGCTGGCCATGTCTGCCATATGCCTGCAGAACTATGGGCCAAAGTGACCACAAAGTGGAACCCTGAGACAGGAAGGCGGTGTTACGGCAGACCACGAACTAGATGGTGAGATGAATGGGACAAATTTGATCTAAATTGGCCTATTTTTGCGGGATGATGTAGGCTAACAGTAACAATTTTATATTTTACCAAAATTTCAGACTGAAATGACAAATTTTTGAAGGTTGTTATTTTAAAGTATTTAGAATATTGTTTATGTGTCATTTTCTAATATTTAATATGCTAATTGCATTGATCTGATTAAAAACGTCTTCACTAATTTATATTCCATACCTACATACTTAAGTCTAAAAACTGCTACGTCCTTAACCAAATTGGATCTTCACAACGAAAAGCTGCTAAAAAATTGTTTTCTTTAATTTACTGAGCTGTGCATAACATATACAACTATTATCACTTTCAAAATATCAAGGAAAGTTATAAGAACCAACGGTATTTTTAGAATTTTGATATCTAAAAATGAAATGATATAATTCAGTTTTTTCTTCGTCCTGTAAACTTTGCAAAACTACACTTAGCAGGTTAACGAATTAGGCCGACGATATGGATTTAGTATAAAGCTGTTATTTTGACATTACAAACAGACACTTCAATTTTGTTTATCTGTATAGATAATATCATAATATCTCAGATTAATAATCCTCCATAACAACTCTCAGGCTTCATCTAAATCACGCTGATCGTCCACTCTATCATAAACCAAAACAAATGACGCGGTAGTTGTAGTAAGAATTTGTCTATGACAGCCCAATCGTAACTAGAAATTGAGATGCATTATTTGCGTATAAGTTATTGTGGTGGTACTGTTTTAACGTATTAAATCTGTTATACAATAGTGACGTCATAGTTCTATATTGATATTTTTTAAATGTATATCTGTTTTTTTATATATTTTTTATATGTTTGTTTTAATTGTTTTTTTTTTTATTTTAAAATATTTGAATCGGTTCTTAAATTACAATTTTATTGATACAATAACTAAGTGTGTGTGATAATAAAGTTAGAAGACGCGTCTCTTTAAAAATTAACACAAACACTGAATAGATTGTTATTCATTGAAAAAAAAAACACTTTACGTAATGTGTAACTAATATATAATATATGTATAGTAGGTAATATATAATATTTTTAACGTCAAAAATTAAAAAAAAAATAACTTCTTTAAATATTTGCAAAAAATAAAATATTTAAAAAAAATCTAATATTTTATAAACATTACCTACATATTTCACATAATTAAAACACAAATATAAAATATTTTTTGTTTAAACTATCTAAAACTTGGTTATTACATCAAACTAACAAAAATCGAGTAAAGCCTAACATGTTTATTGTTTAAAATATCTAATCTTTTATTTCACATTGTGGGCCCCCAAATGTTATGACATATTTTAATTACGCACCGCCATTTTAATTTAAAAAATAATCCGCTTACGACACTTCGCTGTAGTTCTGTATTTAAATTATCAGCTAGTGTTGTAATGTACTTATTCGAGAATTAAATATCGATAGTTATTATAAGTTCTTATTTATCGATTATAAGTTGGTTAGTACAAAATAATGTTACTTGTTTTACTTTTATAAATATTTGTGAAGAGAATTTAGTTATATACACTTCCTCAATTATCCTAGTTTATTTCTGGGGTATAACTGCATGTTATTTACATAGCTTTTATAATCATGGTCTAGGCCGTCTAGGTTTAATTTACAGATGGAGTGAATAATTTAAGTACTTTAAATATTATTTTTTTCCAGTAGAATACAATATGCGGTTTTTTTATCTCGTCAAAAGGTTTACATTAATGTGTCGACCTTTCAAGGGAAAGCTTCACTATATTATGAAAGAGATGATGTACACAGTCATCTGTTATATATTTTCATACTACTACACATAAGGCACATAAATAAATAATAAATTATATCATAGTTGTACAATTTAAATACATCACTATTAGACCAGTGTACATTCAACATAGACTAATCCCACCGCGACAGGTTTCTTATTAACACCATTTGTCAGTCCGCGGGATTGTAAGTTATCAGCACATCTCTATTTGTTAGGGGAGTTTATAATCTGTGGCAGAAATTATAAATTACATTAAATTAACTATTTAAATTAACGAAGTTGTTAACGTTGCATGCTTAATCCAACTGATAAAATTGTTGTATTCTAAAAAAAGCTAATTTTAATTATAACAATAACATATTATTATGAATTAGATGGTTTTTAACTTTTTAGAACGAATTTATGCTTACGTACTGAGAGAACTTTTAATATTTTATTTAGGTAAAACCTTAAAATTAACTTCAACTACAACTTTAACGCATATAAATCAAAAGATATGCAATAATACAGAATAAAGTAGCAAAATCAGTTAAGTCTCAAAGAAATCGGTGAACATACATAAAAAATATATATACAGACGAACATACAACCTTCTTTTTGGATGTCGGCTAAACACTATTATAGATTTGCAATAATTACAATTTTTTACAATTAAAATATATATTTGTAGAATTTCATCATAATATGTTAATCGAAATGGATTTTTTTAGGAACAGAAACATTGTTTCTTACACTTGCCATTAGTACGTATCTGCACTACCGGTAATAACATTATTTCACTGTATAACCAACCCAAAATTTCATTAATTTGCGAAAATTCAAAGGAAATTAGTTATTATTGTGTAGTTGATAAAGTAAAAAATTCTTTAATACTTTAAATAGTTTAAGACAACTATCGGCATTGTATTTTGGCAGTAACGCAGTAAATGTCGACACTTCATTTTTATTGTATTGAATAAGGGTGTTCTTATAGTGTTATCACGTGTTTCATCCAAATGACATTAGGTAGCATTTGGAGGGTGTACGTTGTGATGCATTTTTATCAATGTGCACTTTACATTTTATAACCATACCGAGCTATCATCATACTAAATTTCATTAAAATCCATCCAGTGGTTTTTTCGTGATGCGGTAACAGACAGACAAAAATTCTAAAAACTATAGATTTGGGCTCTGTATCGATAATAATGACTGTTTCAATAATATTTTCATAATAATATTTAATGTATTAAATTTTATTATATTTATAGAAATATAAATTTTGTTAAATATTATTATATATTACTTTATTAAACATGAAATATATATATATATATATATATATATATATATATATATATATATATATATATACATTTTGTAAAAAGTATGACAATAAGCTACTAATAGTAATAATTTTAACAAATTGTTACAGATAAGTTATTGAGATCGGTAAGTGTATCTTGTCGTAAGTAATATATCTTGAAGAAGCATGACAGGCATAAGATTTCGAGTAGAATGAAAAAGAGTATTTAGGCATTTTTAATATTAAATTTTCCTACAAACGAATAGAGAGACAATGACAAGCTACAAGAAAAAAAAAAAATAAATTTAAAAGCATTTTTCAACCTTTTTTATTCTGCCATTTAAGCAAATTAATAACATCATTAAGCAAATTGAGAATGTACTTGAAATCAAAATCTGGACGATAGATTAAATCTTACCAACATCACTACATAGTATAAAATAAAGTCGCTTCCCGCTGTCTGTCCCTATATATACTTAGATTGTTAAAACTACGCAACGGATTTTGATGCGTTTTTTTTATTAGATAGAGTGATTCAAGAGAAAGGTTTATATATATAATACATGCATAATATAGTAGAGAAACACTGATAATTTTAGAGGTTTCCAAAGTGAAGTCGTAAATAAACACATTTTTTTGCGCTTACATTGCAAACGCTGGCTGAACCCTACGAAATAGATCAAAATAATGTACTACAGTAGTGTACAACTTAAAAAGGTCTACAAAAAGGTCGCAATGGCATATGTCTATCGCTTAAGGATAACATACTATACCCAAGCTAGGGATGAACCCGAGCGAAGCAAGGGTAAGTCGCTAGTTCTCTATAACATCAGATTTCACGCTTCAAATACATAATGAAGACAATAACCTGAAATAACGTAACGATAACACCAAGCCATTTGGACATTCAAACTTTGCCCGACGCGACATAACAATTTCCTATACTTAAACGACTCCCATCCATCCAACAGAACTAGTCTGTAGTGACGTACTATCAAAACACAATACGTTATAAATGATTCACATTATGGTATAACAAATTTATCTCTGCCATCGAAATAACTCTTAATACTTGTAAATAAGGCTGGTTTTTGATAATTTAAGTGTTAATAAGATTTGTTAATAGCCTGCCTTCTCAACTTTGGCTCGTAACCATCCCGCTGCGATAGGTAAAGAGAAGCAATGGATTTCGATAAATTTTGTTGCCTTACATAATAGTAGTTTGAGATGTAGAGATATGATACGCAATAAAGTAAATGCGTCAGTTCGGAAGCTGTGTATCATGTAGCAATATTTATACGTATGTATATATTTCATTTAACTGGATCTTTAGAATAATCTCAATGCTTTCTTATTTTTCTACTTATGTTACTACTAATAGTGTCTAATAGTGTTCTTATTACTACTAATAGATGTAACGTATTTTTTGATTTATACATTGAATATTTGTTTTTAACTGATGTTATTTACTGTTTGACAGATACTACATACTATATGTATATATAAATAGGTAAATACAAAACAGTTCAGTACTTTTTCTCGTCTGTTTGTCCAACGATTTTTTTTGTTTAGTAGCTATTGATGAGCTTTATTTTTGTCAATAAATAAAGTTAAGAAAAAGTTTTTTTTATCATAATGAGTAATGACTATCGTCGAATTTTGAACGCTGGTTGTTATTGTTGTGTTGCTGGTTGTATTGAATATTTGTTAATATATTCTATTTGTAATATATATGTAATATACATATATCTTTGAACATTTTTCGCAGTTTAGTGAGTAAAACGTACTAACAAACTTAACTATACATAATGCACATACTATACTTACATACATATAATAACGCGCAATCATAGTAGAAAGATGTAGGTTGCTCATTTATGAATTTACATAGTGAAAAGGAGAATCCTACTAATATTATAAATGCGAAAGTTTGTGAGGATGTATGGATGTATAGATGTATGGATGTTTGTTACTCTTTCACGCAAAAACTACTGAATGGATTTTAATGAAACTATATAATAATATAGCTCATACATCAGAATAGCACATAGGCTGCTTTTTATCCCGGAAAAAAGTACGGTTCCCGTGGGATAGATTTGTGGATTTGTGTTTGGTTTTCTCGAGGCGAACCCGAACGAAGCGAGAGTGAGCCGCTAGTTTTTGATAATTCTAAAATTTTAAATGAAAAGTTTCACAAAATGAATAATTCCATTTAAGATTTATACTTTTAAATTAATTCCTTACGGTGGGGTATTCTGTAATCAATTCAATACGGTTCCGTGAATCAGAAATGTGATTGTACTCGAGGGTTAATCTTAATGAATGATACGATTTTTCAAATAAGATTTGCAAAAATTAAAAAAGGTTGTTATAAATTATTATTTAGTACTAGTTTATGTCCATGGCTTGGTTCATGTGTGCGATATTACATAAATACAAAATATAACTAACTACTGCGGGTGTCGTCATTTGGCATTAATTTTAAATATTGTATATTTACATAAAAATCTGTATATTCTGTATTTAAATTTTTTGTTAATTTTATAGGAAATACTAAATAGGATAAAGATTTTTTTGCTAGATCATTAAAAGATTTACAATAATGAAGCAAAATAAACTCCTTCGAGCCGGATTTGAACCAGCGACCTATGGATATCAATTAACACCGTCTACAGTCCACCGCTCTACCAACTGAGCTATCGAAGGCGCATGGATACGTATGAAAAATTATAATATCCATTATTAGTAGAGTTATTACTAATAAGTCACTGAAGGTATTTTAAATATTATAAAGTTGTTTCGATAAAACAAATATGCGATTTCGTGCAATATAACTCCGAATTTTAATTAAAAAACTTTAATATTTTTATTACAAACTAATTTTGGTCCGGATTCCCTGGTGGAAGTGGCGTTCGAAAACACGTTAGGTTCTCTCAGACAGCTTGCAGTTTTCTTATTATGTTTTCCTTATGGAAGTGATGTTAAAAATAGCACATGAAAATATCAGAGGTTCAAAACCTGGGTTTGAACTCGCTTCAGTTGATTATGAACCGAGCGCGATAGCACTAAGCACTACGTAATACCTACCACTGTTTTTTGAAATTATTATTAAGAAAATAATGATGTGAAAGATTACTACATTAAATATAGGTAGGTAATTTTTTTTAATGTTAGGACATTAAACACATAGCAGCATCTAGTTTCATGCTAAGTTACGAGGTCTGTGTTATGGATGCCAGATAGTTGATCCACTACACATATATAATTTTAAATACATACATATTATAAACATAAACACCCATGACTGGAGTACAAACATTCTTGCTTATAACACAAATGAATGCTCCCAGCGGGATTCGAACCCGTGAACGCTAGCACAGCAAGTAGGGTCACAACAAACTGAGATAAACGTGTCGTCGTATGAAGCTAAATACACCCTATTTAGGCTTTAATAAATATGAACGACATGAAGATGTCGTGCCTACACATCAAAATACTCTAGCAATTTAATAAATAGTTGTTCTTGAACAGTTTTTCTCATGCAAATGAGGGGTCGGATGACGGATGGCGTTTGTCACAATTTTCTGGGATAGATTTAATTTGGGATAGCAGAGTAAGGTATAGTATAATCGCTGATTGAATTTTACTTAAAATAACGTATTTAGTGAACGCTCTATTGTTATTAATTGATTTATTAATAAATCTTCGAGAAAACTCTTCGTCCAAAATACTCTTAGATTACTAGCGACTCATCCTCGCTTCGCTCGGGTTCGTTCCTGATTCCCCATACAAACATTCATCCCGATTTTCACCCCCTCAACGGATGATTTTCGGGATAAAAACTATCTTATATCCTTTCCAGGGTCTCAAAGTATCTTTTAACCAAATTTTATCTAAATCGGTCTTGTAGTTTCGGAACTTATTCGGTACAAACAAAAAAACAAATCTTTCCGCTTTATAATATTAGTATAGATAACATAGATAAGCACATATACAATTTGTACTCACCTATATTGAAAAGACACTAGAGGCACATAATATATGAGATATGATTTACTATTTCTTGAACTACGAAACAAAGGGGCACCCCCTTTTGTTTCTATTCCGCATTAGCGAGAGTCTGACCAGGGCGTAGCGAGTCAATACGTTAATCTGCATAATAAAAGGAAAGTTTAAAATATGCGGCGTGCGCTCTCTTAATTACACTTCGCTGGCGGCTATCAATTGCAAAACAGGAAAAAACTGTCCACTCCATTTGGTTTTATGAATGAGTTAAAGGAATTTTTAACAGAGAAAGCTATGGAGTTGCTGAATGTTTATCATTTGAAAATATTCATATACATAAGAATTTCTAAAAGAGATGTAATTTTTATAATTTTATTATTATTATTATGTCTTGTTAGATTTTTTTTCTAGAACTACTAAAATATTAAAAAAATCACCTCATTATTCAAGAATAATAAGTATAGACACGACTATTTTTTATTATTATAATACCTTGGTATTATTATGTTCATACCAAACGAACGTAGCTTTGTATAAATACTATATGCATTTATAAAATTGTCTGTATTGTAATTTTCCTTATTTCAGCAACCAAAAAGTTCCTCCATTTTGGAATTCGGTTAAAAATGTTTTTATAACTACGAGTCTTTTGACTTAATCATATAATTTCTAAAAGGAACGATTATTAAATATATCAATGTCAGTTTATTTTGCTAAATATTAAAAAAAATATTGTACATTCTAAAGCCACTCTATACATTTTCATTTGATGTCAATAATGTAGGGCGTCCGTACATCGCTTTTGTCCCACCCAAATGACCCCAAATAATAATCACTCTACTCTCCACTTTCCCATATAGAATATACGGGCACTAAATTGCAAGCATTTGAATGTGATCAGTTTGAATTACATTAATTAAGCAAGCCATGAAATTGCTGGACGATATGAATCCTCTCATTAAATGTGGAATATAATATACTAATATCTATAATTTTAGATCACAGCTATTGAAGTAAGTATATTGTTTTTGATAACGAGTTTGTATTGTTATTGTAATTCGTTATAAAGTAGTATGAAATTTATTGTGCAAATTCAATATCGTATAAGAAAGGAGTTTTGGCAGAAAAAACGTATAAGACAGTGAGACTATCTTGTATTTATTCATATTAGAGAAACCATAGCGTGAAGATAGATATATATTGTACTGTGTACACATGGCATCTGCCTCAATATTTGTCTCTATGCTGGAAATTGTAGATTCGAATCCCGGTAAGGACTATAGAAATCAGAACTATGTTAGGGGTGGCTTAAAACTAGAAGATTTAAATTATGTTCTATTTAAATCACTTATATTATTAACAGGTATATGTATAACTAGCGATTCACCCTCGCTTCGCTTCGGGTTCATCCCTAGATAAAAACAAATCTATCCCACGAGAACCGTACATTTTTCTGGGATGATATATAGCCTATAGCCTTCCTCAGTTAACGGGCTATCTAATACAAAAAGAATTTTTCAAATTGGATTAGTAGTTACTAAGATTAGCGGGTTCAACCAAACAAACAAACAAACAAACAAACAAATTCTTCAGCTTTATAATATTAGTATAGATTACCATAGTACGGTACCGCAACACGGTAATAATAAGAAACACGCGAAGAGAAGAAGACATAGCGTAAAAGATGATGAATATGAGAGAGTAAAGCGCCACTTACATGGAGAGAGTTTATAGTAAGTTTTGTGACGAGAAGTTGTATACCTATATTAGAGAATAGTATTTAGATATAGTATTTAGATATACCTATATTAGATAATAGTATAATATATATATCTATATTAGAGAATAGTATCTATATTAGAGATGAATAAACTTTAAAAGTCATCTTTCTTATTTCAGCTACACATTAAAAATTTATTTGTCAACTAGCAACTCACCCTCGCTCCGCTCGGGTTCGTCCCTAGCTACCTTTTAAGGTTTAGTATAAACTCAGAAATGAGATATTTTCCCGCAGTAAAGAGTATCCTATAATATGTTGACCTGGATAACCAGGTATCACCATACCAAATTTTATCAAAATCCCTCCAGTGGTTTTCTTGTGATGCGGTAACAGACAGACAAACAGACAGACAAAAATTCTAAAAACTATAGATTCGGTCTCTGTATCGATAATAATGTCTAATTCAATAAGTTTTTCAAAACATATTTAATGTACAGATTCGGCTTAGTTACAATTTTATTATATGTGTAGATATGGATTTACAAATGTTACGGAAATATAAAAGAGAAATAATCTTATATACGAGCCTTCTTCTTCAAGTGCCATTACTGAAGGTTGGCAGTCATCCTCCTAGTTCTTCTTTGTTCAGGGTTAGCCTGAACAGATCTTCAACCCTCTTTATTCCGGTCCATTTCCGGATAGCCGGATGCAGGGCCAGGACGTCTTCCTTCTACCAACAGTTCTCTAACCCGCTTTGCCCGTTATAAAAGTCTGCAGTAGTTGGTAACGTTCTTGCTTTAGCACATGTCTTATGTTTTGACAACTACGGGCTTATTTTGTTTTATCAGTCTAATGACCTCAATGTTGGTATTACGATAAATATTGGAGTAATATATGTATATATATATATATATATATATATATATATATATATATATATATAATAACATATATGTTAATAACCGAAGCAGGATCTAAGCAATAAGTTACTACAAGTGTACGTTAACGGCTCATGGCAATACTCAATGACGTGTCATTGCAATTACTACTGACTATAAAGCAGAGCCCTCGTAAAAACCACCAAGTTCTTTGTTTTAGCCCCGTGGGAGATAAGAAAGGGTTTATTATCTCATGTTGGGTAACTTTTATACAGTTGCCAATTAGTTAATTACAGTTTAATGATGTTTAATTGAGGAATAAAATGATAATATCTGTTAATAGTCTGAAATAAAAGATTGCTTTGTAGATTTAATTTATATTTGCACTATATTTGTTTAATATTGTATTAATACTTATGAAATATGTTTTTTTTTGCTAGCAATAATAATTAATATATTATTATTATATGTTATATTATTTGTACTTGTTTGAATTTAACGTGTTTAAAGAAATCCGGTGATTTGGAAGATTTAAGCTCATAGCATTGAGATTGCTTAGGATATTAAAAATTCAGTATAATTATAAAGTTAGTATGAGTATTAAAAATATATCTGAATATAAATATGGAAATTATTCTCATATTAAGCTTAATGTGAAAAATTGATAGTTTTCTTTCATTGTCTAAATTGGGGATGTTATGGATGTGAAATTTCGGATCTCGATATGGATACGGATATATATATATATATATATATATATATATATAACATTATACCGGTTTCAGGTACGGTTACGGGTATGAAATTATTTACGGATATGAACCTGTCATAACGTGTCTAATTTTCACTCCGTCCCTATCACAAATTATTCGAAACTTCTTTGTCAGATTCGGTTACGGTTTCGGATACATTTTTATTTCGGACATCCGATAGTTTCGGTTACGGTTACGGAGCTGAATAATATCCCTAGTGTAAATCATAATAGTAATTAAAATATCAAAAGACTATTTATACTATTAGTTTATAAAGACAATAAATCTTATGTAGTGATGTAATTAATGAAGGGAGTGAAGTTATAAAAAACAAAAAAAAGTACAGTAAGGTGTAAAATAAATAAAAAGATTTAGAAACCAATAAAAGTGTATTGCCTAATCTCTATCCCATATTTTCTTAGAATTTCGATGAAGATTTTCCTTTTTAGATGAGAACTAGATATACTAATAGGGATATGACTAAAACATATTAAAAAAATTATATTAATCTATTGGTAAAAAACTCTCTTAGATTTACGTGAATATTTGACATTTTAAGTAAAACTATCTTTTCGGATTACTTCGCGGATTTATTTTGATTATCAATCAATTAAATAATCAATTTAATAAAAAAGATAGTTTTATTTAAAATGGTAAAAAATTCGTTATTATTTTCGGTCAAAAACGAATTTATTTTATCAAAGAATATTTTTAAGCCTAAAAAAGTGTATTTGTTACTGTTTCATAATGTAAAATGTATTGGATAATATGTTTTAAAATCTATAATTTTAATTTTTTTTTATTGTATGCCATGTCATTTTAATACTGCGTCAGAAAAATCTGTTATAATTATAATTTACATGTTTTTTTTTAATGTAAGTAATTATGCTATAAAAATTAAAAATATTTTGTTTTCAAAGTGATTCTAATATGTTATGTATTATAGTATTAAATAAAAAAATATATACTTAAGTTATATCCATCCAAGTTTTTCTTTTCCATATAAGTGCTAGGTACCTTATGCTTTTATCGCGAGCGTTATTGTAAGCGATCCCCGATCTTATCTCAACTTATTTAGGAGACACGTCCAATAAAATCTGTCCATAAAATAAATACTGTATGGAAATGTTAGTATGATAGTGTGAAATAATCATTTCTGTAAGCATTTATTTAACTATTAAATGTAAGGTTGCATTTTTATATATGAGCGTTTTCATGAAAAAATAATATATTTGATTAATTTGTAATGATTTATGTATAAAGTATTTATTCATGTGACCTTTGCCGGCATTTAAAAAAAAAGTATAAAGCGCGCGGATTTTGATTGGTTTCACGCGCTTTTGGAACACTGATCCACCTTGTAGTCACTAGTCTTGAATTGTTTGTAATACTATAAATTATTTACCTAATATATTTAAACGAGTAATTCTTGTATATTTATTCATTTATACCGGCGATCTCGGAAACGGCTCTAACGATTTTACCTAAATTTGGTTTTCCAGGGTTTTTGGGGCCGTAAAATTGATCTAGATTAGTTTTATGTCAGGGACAACGCGTATATTCGAGTTTTCATGCGGTTTTCTTTTGCATTATTCCACGCAAAACATGTTAATTATATCGCATACTCGAGTATAAGCGTTTTGGTCAAGTGGCCAAGGCGCAAGATTGACTATCACAGGTTTCGAATCCCAATCATATTCGGAATCAGATTCAAAGTTTTCACTTTTGTTTTTTTTTTATTGTATTTATTCAAGTTTTTAGTTTTTTTTTTGTTTTTAAGCCAATTTAAAAAGAAAATTGTGCCGTTAACCAAAACCTCCAAGCGAAGCTCGGTAGCCCAGGTACTATTATTATAAATTATGTAACTCATTATTTAAAAGAGTAACTGTTGTGTTTCTCGCCGGTGGTAGCTTCCACACAGACAGACGTACTGACGATTATAAAGTTAAGATGAGGATGCAAAAGTACTGAATAAAAGAATATAAGGAATATCTCAAAGTTTTATTAGTCCTACATCCTACATTAGATACCAGATTACTGTTAGTGGGTAATACAAATCTTAAACTTTCAATTCGATTTATTTCTTTGTTCTGTGGCTTATAGGCGTGCCATTTGGGTAAAAATAAAAAAAAATTATGGCACACCATAATCATTAGCTAGCTTGAAGGTGGAAAATATAAGGCTATAGGAATTTTACAAATTATATTATTTAATGTAATTCCATCGCTTTTGGGCTTCTTTTATAAAAAAACCTGTTTTAAAAAAGATTTTATAAGCATATTATTATGATATGTAGTATTTTTATCACAAAAAGTATAGAAACAAGATTTTCTCTTCACGTTTATAGTGATAGATTTTCCTTTTTGTCTTCTTAACTATCATCAAACTACTTTTAATATTAAAAACCTTAAAAAAAAAAAGGAAATTATCGTGAAAATACTTAAAATATGGTAATCTTAATCTCTTAATATTATAGATTTCTCAGATACGAAATATTTTTCCGCAGTAAAAAGTATACTATATGTCGAGCCGGATAACCAGCTAGCATCATACCAAATTTCATCAAAATCTGTCGAGTGGTTTTCGCGTGATGCATTCCTAGACAGACAAACACACGGACAGACAAACATTCTAAAAACTATAAATTCGGCCTCTGTATCGATAATAATGGCTATATTAATAAGATTTTCCAAAAAATCTTTAATATACAGATTCGACTTACAATTTTATTATATGTATACATTATCAGAAAGTGATTAATAATTGTTTACTTTATAGAAGAAAATAAGTAACAAGATACATAAAGTTATTAATATTATATCTAAAGGTGTTTTAATATAAAACTATCTGTATATTTAATCCCGAGGGTCGTAAAAGTTTACGAGCGAGACTCGCCGCGGTGCGAACGCGTCCTTATGACGCCTCATGTCAATCTCATAAAGATTGTTGCACAATAAGATTTTTCTTCAATTGTTTAGTTACTATATATGAGGGTACAAAATTTACAAATGTATGTATGAATGAAATTATAGATAACCATTTAAATATGTTTCAAAGTTTTGGAACAGTGAAAGTAAGTAGGTAGGCTTTCAGTTATCGCGACTCAGAACAATTAAAAAATGAACGACTTTTATTGGTGAGGCAATATCGCATATGTAGCCTATATTTTATACAAAAGAGCAAAGAAAAACTTCATGATATATAAATCTATACTAATATTATACATGTGAAAGTTTGTGAGTATGGATGTATGTTTGTTACTCTTTCATGCCAGAACGGCCGAATTAGGATGAAATTTGGCACAAAGATAGATTATAGTCTGGAATAACAAATATGCTACTTTTTATCCCGGAAAAATATACATATATAAAATGTGTAATGTAGGTTTGTTTTTGTTTTTCTAGAGGCGAACCTGAGCTAAGCAAGGGTGAGCCGCTAGTTTTATATAAATTTTATAAGCTTTTCAGGACGGCGTGAAATCAAGATGGATCACCAGTTTTAAATAAATTATTATAAGCTCGAATAAAATTACATAATAAATACTTAATGTGTCTCAAGGCTTAGGTAGTTTCTAGATATCACTTCCAATATTGCAACTGTATTGTATCTTGTATTATTATTTACTCACTCGCATTTACGGGCCATAACTTTCATACTTTTAAGTCGAAGCTTCTTAAAATTTTATGTTCAATTTATCGGTAACTCTAAAATGAAAGCATTTGTACTTAATTAAAGTTTTATTTATTTATTATCATACATAAAGATTAAAATTATTTAAACAATTAGATTGACTAGAAATTGAAAATTTTTAGGATTTTTCAAACGTACCAATCAGCTTAAAAGAGGAAAAAAATGACAGTATACAACCTCTAGTTCATTGAGAGAGGTATCTAAGTAAAATGTTTTAATTTTTATGCAAAAAAGTTTCTTTGGAAAAATGAAAAATGTTTTGTATAATTAAAATAAAACTGCAAATGTAATATTTCCTACTGTTCGTTTTCTTTTTGGATGGTGGTCATGAAACATAAATAAGAATGTTAATATTACTATACTGGTTAACCCGAAAAACATACTGTGCGAATTTTAATAAAGATTGTGATCTTTGAGTTTATACAAAAATCCTACATTATAAAACCATTTTCAATTTTTTCGAAATTTTTTTTTACTATAAACCTTATTCAAACTATTTCTAAAATTACAAAAAAAAAAAAACAAATCGGTCCAGCCGTTCTCAAGTCATGCACTTACCAACTAACAACCTTTCATATTTTTTTATTTAAGTATTATATAAGTACTAATCAAAATAATATTTAATATATTTTTATATATTTAATTCAATTTTTATTCTTTATTCCCTACTTATTCTTCTCAAACGCAAATATGCAAATATTTAGTAAAATATATAAAGCTTTTCGTAGCATCGGAACCCTTTCTCGTTTCGGAAGGCGATTGTCGATATCGTAAAACTTTACGACAAGTTTCCGGCGAATTAACGTCGAGTCTCTTCATGACATATTGCTTGAAGTATGATCGTTGAACGTCAGTGCACTTTGAACGCAATTTTTGGAGATATTTTTGTTACATTTTTATATAATAGTTTTGAAAAATAAATAATAAAATATAGTGATTTATATTAAAATGTTTGGTAAATACGATTTAAAAAAATGAATTATACGTATCTGTTGAAACTAATTAATTTTATTAGTAAAAACTAGATTGATAAACTTTTCAATTTTGAGAGAAGTATATATATGTATATCTTTTGATAAACTTATATAGATTATTTTAGTACAACAATTACAAAATACTAACAGATTTGAAGATTCAGAAGCTTATTTGAAAATAGTGTGTAGTTAATACACTTTTTATTATACATATTAACCACCCAAAAATATGTTAAAAAAAGCTTGATTTTATAATAATTTAATATTCCTTAGTGCAAAATACTTTTGAAATATAAATTTTCAAGTTATATTTGAAACACATCATAATGATCCAAAGTATCTTGAGCTCTCTGTACTACACTATCTCATATCACGCAGATACCACATTTATTGGTCTCAAACCACATCGAGTACGATATAAAAACTCGAAATACAATTAAGAGCGGTTTATGAACACTTATTGCACTTAACAACATGGGTTTTCGTAACAATAGAGCTACCCTTGTTAAGTCCAGTAGAAAACATGAGATCAATAATCTATTAATTATAATTGACATATTTCGTATTTGAACTGCAATTTGTCGACGGTGAAAGGCCGCGTGCCGCTGTTTGTTTTGATGTCCAGGGGTCTGAACGGCCGACTGCGCTCATTATGGGATTATACTTCAAGAGACAAGTAACTGGACTTTGGGATTAAAATAAAAGTTATAAATGCTGTATAAGTTTCATACTTTAGATATAAGGCAATATCTATCTTCTATTGTTGAAATATTGCAGAAGAACAATAACATAAACAATAATACTTTCTTAGATTTACGCGAACATCTTACATTTTAGATGGGAGGAACCTCCCGTGACTATATGTGCTGTAAAGCAATCAAAACGTCAAAAACTAAAAATCAAAATAAATCCACAAAGAATCTGTTGCGATAATTTTTCGCAACCTACAAATTGTGCCCCCAATTGTGTTAATTCACAAATATTAGCGAGTAATTTGTTAAACACTGGCCACGTGGTCGCCGCGGGCGTTTGAAATAAAAAAAGTAACAATAACTTATAATAATAGAACGAGGCAATAAATAAAATTAATATTTCTATTTAATACAAATTGTTTTCGAAATATCGGGATCAAAACAAATAGTTTTATTTAAAACTAGCGGCTCAACCTCGCTACGCTCCGGTTCGTCTCTAGTGAAAAACAAATACAAACCTATCCCATGGGAACCGTACATTTTTCCGGGACAAAAAGTAACCTATGTGCTATTCCAGACTATAATCTATCTCTGTTGTAGGCTCACCCTCGCTTCGCTCGGGTTTGCCTCTAGAAAAACAAAAACAAATCCATCCCACGGGAGCCGTAATTTTTCCGAGATAAAAAGTAACATATGTACTATTCCAGACTATAATCTACCTCTTTGCCAAATTTTATCCAGGCCCGTTCAGTCTTTCTCGCGTGATAGGGTAATAAACATCCATCCAAACTTTCACATTTATAATATTTATGGGATATGGGATTAAATAATTAATGAGATGAGTTCAGATCCTAGGATCGGATTTTCAATAGAAATACATATTATATACTTGGCTTAATATATATTACTATGCATGGCTTAATTCAGTCCATGTACTTTATATTCCAACGCTCTTACAATACCTCAATCTTCACCTTACTTCGAATTCATACTCAACAATCTGTCACAAAAACAAGAATATTCTTTGAAGAGACATTACGGAAATAAAAAACATAGTTGTGAAATTATTTTCTTTTGCGAGAAATATTCAATCTCTCTACCACTCAAGAAATAAATGAACATAATTTACGCAAAACAAGTTTGAATATACATTTTCTTTGCACAAACGTTGTATTGACCTGTTAAGTCTCAATCGGTTGTATACTTTGATAGCTATCAATATCAACTTTGTTTTCAATCAACTTTATTTTATGAGGTAATTTTCCGTCCATATTGAAACTATAGCTGACTTGGTATACTGTATTTTTCAATTTACGATAATTTTTCGTATAATTTATACATATAATAAAACTGTAGAGGTCGAATGTCTGTACATAGAAAAAAATGCTAAACACCGAGTCAAGGGGATGTAAGAAGAGAAATAGAATAAATTCAGTTTTTTTTTCATTTTTTTTTTGTTTTTCTGTCTGTTTGTTTCCGAAACTTTTGGACCGATTTAAATGAAATTTTGCATAGTGGTACCTTACATCCCCCGTCAACATTTTAGATACTTTTCATCCCGGAAATTAAAGAGTTGCCGGGGGATAGTTAAAAAATTATACAGCTTAGTACACAAACACTACTGATTGGATTTTAATGAAACTTTACAATAAAATAGTTCACATGTACATCAAAATAACAAATAGGCTACTTTTTATCCTGGAAAATGTACGGTTCCCGTGAGATAGATTTGTTTTTGTCTAGAGGCGAACCCGAGTGAAGCGAGAGAGAGCCGCTAGTAAGTTAATATATACATTTTTAAAAAAAAAACATTGCGTTGACCTGCTAAGTTTCAATCGGTTGCATGCTTTGATGACAATCAGTATCAACTTTCTTTTCAATAATCAAATACTTTACTTTATGAGAATTTTTTTTATCCATATTGAAACATAGCTTAGCTTATTTGATTTGCTTAATCAATTAAAATTATCACCCGCATCATCAAGTCCTTATCTAATTTAACTTACAACTACTGGGTTAGTCGATATAATAGGGATTGTCACTTAATATAGGTATTTTATACTGTGCTGTTAGGAATAGAGTGAAAAATAATAAAAACATCCATACTAATGTTTATAATATGCGGATGTACCTCTGTCTGTCTGTCTGTTACGTTTTTACGCTCAATCGCTTAAGTTGAATCGCTTCAGATGAAAATTAGTATGGAGATAGTTTAAGACTCTGGGTAGGACATAGGATGGTATTCCGGAAATCATCCCTTAAGGGCGTGAAATAGGAAGGTTTGTGAGGATAGTCAATAATTTCTCAAGGGATTTAATATATTTTTTAATTTTTTAAGTACTTACCTACTTTTCTATACCTATGTATGTACATATATATAGTCTATTCTATACTAACTGTTAAATAATATATTCTATACTAATAATTACAGGGCGATAATTTTTTTATACTCATAGTACTCATACGTGAGAAACCGTGACCTAAGTTGTAGTTTTTATCCAGTCTAAACAAGAACAATGCGTCTAAGGCAGCGCACACGCACTGCAGTCACGTGATCGACACGTGTCACGTGATAAGAATAAAAATATATGGAGTAGATACTCTATATTTAATATTTAATGAAATATTTTTAAAACTATGGATTCAATAGTATTTTACTTTTACTTAAGTGTGCTAATAAATATAATTATCCCTAAAATAAAAAAAAAAACTTACGTAATAAATACATATAGTATATTATTCGTAAAAATAAACGTAATTACTATGCTTTAAATAGAGGGCTTACTATTAAATATTAATATAGCTATTTAGTTTGAGATACTATAGATACTAAGATTAAATAAATAAATAAATAAAAAATAAATAAAAATAATAAATTAAAAAAATTAGGATTTACAATAACAAAAAATAAAATTTTAATCTTTACGAATACTCCATTGTCACTTGTTCTCTATTACTTTACATATTTAGGAACACTCAATGACGATTCATTCAAAGGAATAATAAAACAGTGGATGCGTAGAGTTGTTTTTATATAATTTACTGTCGGATACTTTATTCTTTATTTTTATACACAGCTTTGTTTGGTTTGACTTGCGAGTGACAGTATTATTTTGTTTTTTACTATGTTACACAATATGATTCTATTGATATTTGTTTACAATTGTTTGAGACGCGTGATGGTGTTTTGATAAGACAGTGAATAACATATGATAATAATGTTATCTATACTAATATTATAAATGTGAAAATTTGTGAGTATGGATGTTTGTTTCTCTTTCACGCCAGAACGGCTGAATGGATCTGGATGAAATTTGACACAGAGATAGATTATAGTCTGGAATAACACATAGCCTACCTTTGCCTGGAGGCGAACTCGAGCGAAGCGAGAGTGAACCGCTAGTGTGAGATAATGTAATTTTATAGGATTTTGATTATTGATAATTTTATAATTTTGAACTATACCTTATGTAAAGAGATCAATAAGTTTTTATTAAGTAGGTATATTACGTTTAGGGTTCAATTATTAACTTTGAATTTTCATTGGAGGTACCAGTCACATTTACGCTTATGATATTTAGAGGTACATAATATATATCTAAAAACTTTCAAACGAAATAGAAGACTACAAATGTTATTGCTTATTATATAAAAAAGAGTATTTTTTGTTTGTCCTGGATATATTCATAAAGCTGGTAAATTTTGTTTACTTCACCGAAGGTAGCTAATATTTTGATTATGACATGAAACGATTATATTAAATGATCCACTAAGTTTCAAGTTTATAATTAAAGTTTAAAATTATAGTTAAAAATGTGTAATAATAAAACTAATGGATTAAACTCCACATTTACTAGGAAGAAAAATTGTCTCATCTCTATTTCAGATAATTTAAATCAAATAAAACCCCAATTGCATTTAAATTTCGAATGGATGAGCGCCCGGTATTTACTTTAATGGACATCGGGAGACCGCGAAATGTGGCGACATGGAACAAACCTTAAAATAATTGGTCCGTAGCACGCTTTTACCGTAGTCTTGACTAATCTATACTAATATTATAAAGCTGAACAGTTTGTTTGTTTGTTTGGTTGAACGAGCTAATCTCAGGAACTACTAATCTGATTTAAACAATTATTTTTGCATTAGATAGCACGTTAACTGAGGAAGGTTATTATAGGCTATACCTATATTATTACGGAAAAATGTACGGTTCCCGTGGGATTGATTTGTTGTATGGATGTGTGTTTATTACTCTTTCACGCTGTAGCGGTTGATCAGATTATGATGAAATTTAGTAACACAGATAGACCATCTGACCAGACCTGGAGTAACACAAAGGCTAGAGTTAAGCCCCTAATAATGCACCCAAGCGAAGTGAGAGTAAATCACTAGTAAATAATACAATTAAGTATATAATATTTTTATACTAATACTAGCGATTCACCCTCGCTTCGCTCGGGTTCGTCCCTAGGTTGCTTCCCATAACAAACTTTTTTTAAATTATTTTTAGTTTTAATTTTTTTTCGTAGGACCCTATTTTTTTTTAAATAAAAGTAGCCTAAGTTACTCCTTATTACATCAGCTATCTGCCAGTGAAAGTCCTATCAAAATCGGTCTAGCCGTTTCAGAAATTAGCCGGAACAAGCAGACAAACAGACAGACACAAAAATTGTAAAAAATCTTGTTTTGGTATATGTACCGTGTATACATTCATATGCATTTAGTAAAGTAATTATTTTAATATCACAAACAGGCACTCCAATTTTATTTATTTGTATAGATGATATCCTCAATTAATCTAAAATATCTATAATTAATTGTAGATGAACAATTTTTATCCTTATATATTTAATAAAATGCTTTATGGAGCAACACAATCTCTGATAAACTTGCACAATCATATACATTTCAATGAAACTTTTGCAGCCAAATTATATAAAATTGTTTGAAATTTTCCTTGTTAATTAAACGTCAGACCTGTTTGTGTTCGTGTACGTTTTCACGTACCTATTAAATAAATTGGATAATGTTCCAAGGCAGAGCTTTTGTACACCTATCACTGTGCTCGTCTTATTCCTTTTGGTTTGTTCAGCTCGTGGTCGATGAACTTTTTATTAAAACTATTTCTAGTTTAACTATAGTTAGTATTTTAGTGTTACTGTTCATATAAATTTAAACCTAAAGTGTAATCTACATACATATGAAAACAAAAAAAAAGACCATAGATGAAAATGTCATTTTTCAGCTTTCGACCCTTTTAAAAGTTTTAAAAGTGAGTATATTACTACAGTAATCATAATTTGTTTTAGTATTACAAAGTAGTTCCATGAAAATGAATCGGGTTTCTATTATATAGCCGAATGTTTGTACATTTATACATATGTGCGTTTTGTTGTACATTAATACTAAAATGGCTCGATTGATTTAGATATTTATACTAATATTATAAAGAGGAAAGATTTTTTTGTCTGTTTGTTTGCTTGTTTGTTTGATTGATTGTTTATATCGAATAACCTCCAAAACTACTGAACCGATTTAGATGAAATTTGGTAAAAAGATAGTTTGAGATCCTGGGAAGGACATAGGATAATTTTTATCCCGAAAATCATTCCTTAATGGAAAAATTTTGTATGGGGAAGCAACCTAGGGACGAACCCAAGAGAAGCAAAGGTGCGTCGCTAATTTAGTATAAAGATGTATGACCTGGAGTAACACATAGGCTACTTACTGCTAGTAACAAAAATTGTCAACACGTTCCGCTGTTTGTATCTAGTATTAAAATACAAAAGGCACCTAGGGACGCACCCGAGCGAAGCTAGGGTTTGGGTATTTCATGTTGCACCCCAATTACTTATGACATCAACATCTGACATTTGTCACGTGATCACATTTAATGTCTATTCAAATTGAATGCTATTATTCAATTAAAAAGATATTTGTTAAAAAAGGTCCTAATGGAATTTAGATTGGTTATATTTTGTATTCATCTTGTTTATTATTGAATAATTATGATTATTATGTTAATTTACCAATTATTTTAAAAGATATTAAAGATATTTGCTTTTAAAAAGGAGTTTCAAAAATAATATAATTAGCTAAATCACAACTGTAGAAAATAATAATATAGGTACTATGTACACTGTGGCAACAATAGTGACAATTGAGAGTTATATATATATATATATATATATATATATATATATATATATATATATATATATTACACTATCTTTAATAGTAAGAGTAAAACTTATAATTGAATTCCCGTTAACTATTCCCCTGACTGTTAAACCGTGGCCATAACTGAACTGCATACGATCGTCTTTGTTCTACATTGTACAGTAACAACCTAATCAAAAGATACCAAATTATCCTAGGTTATGGCATTTCCCTTATATTGAGATCACTATTATTCAAAGTATAATAATATATATGTACTATTTGGTTCAGTTTCCTGCGTAACAAATCTGCTCTTCTATTCATTGATATATTCATACAATAATTTGCAAAATAATAAGAATTTATAATACATGAATGTGGGATTTGTAAGATGAGTATGCGTAAAATGATACTTTAAGAATAAAAGGAGACGTATGTTAGAATTTTAAGAATGGAATGGAATGTAAAAGATGAATAAAAGAAAAGAAGGATGTTGTGTAATGGCGACACGATACGCGTGGACATTGTTATCAATATTTTCAATATAATAAATAGTCGGTGATCTATCTATCAAGTGCTTTTGTTTGCATTATCGTATCTTACATGAATACCTAATAAGTACTGAAAATAATGATTGAAAAAGACACACTTCATGTCAATGCAAATATAACCCAATGGGTAAGATTAATTTATAATTTCGATAAAAAACACGTATTGCTTTCAAAAAGCTACTAGATGTCTTGTTAAATAATCTTGATGTAAGAAAAATGTACGTTATGTATATATAATGTGTTATGTACACATATCAAGCTGGTTAAATATTTACATTGTATACTATTGTTATAGCCAATTTCTAATCGAAAGTTGAACCATAAATCAGTGTTTGACTCAATAAATCATGAGGATTATCTGTATAAAAATATTGCGGGTCTTTTGGGGAATACAAACTAAATAACTGTCGCAATGACCTTTCCTTATCTATATTATTATTAAAAGAAGAAAGATTTGATTTTTTGTTTTTTTGTTTGTTTGTACTGAATAGGCTTCGAAACTATTGGACCGATTTAATTTGGTAAGAAGATAGTTTGAGACCCTCGGAAGGATATTATACATATATAGGATTATATATATAAGATTTTTATCCCGGAAATCATGCCATAAGGGGGCCAAAATGGGAATGAAAGTTTGTATGGGGAATCAACCCAGGGACGAACCCGAGCAAAGTGAGGGTGAGTCGCTAGTATAACAATATACCTATTGTTTATACTTAAAAAAGATAATTATCAAGTACTGTCGAGTTAACAGATGTTGTCTTATTCCAATGTCTATCCTTTAGCCATATAAAAGTTCTATAGAAAAATCATTTTTCCGAATTTCTCTATTTCCAGGGCAATTTTTCTAATATTTTTCTCTAAAAATCTTATTCGAGTTATCACGAAAATTTTGATAATCAAAATTAGCTTACACCACAGATCATATATAGAGTACAGATAGTGCATCCCATACAAATATTTGGACATCGCTAACTCACGCTATTGGACACACTATTTTTTTTGGCCTAAAATGATAATAGATGGCGCAAGTGAGAATTAAAAATAAGGCGACATCTAGCAACTCTAAATGATAGATGGCGTTAAAAGCTAAGGGTATCTATCCCCGAGCTGCCGCTGCGCAATGTTGTAGGTAACTATGTAAGGTCTCTCAAGGCTACTATGACAATTACAAACTATATTTTTAAGATACTGTCTTTGAGTGCTACAAAACTTTTTATTATATTGAGCGCCATCTATGAACACAGATTACATAATTATTATCAAAGATCGTGCTATCACAATGTAGTACCCATTATTGCCGCCAAAAATATAACGATATTATTGAATTTTCTAAAACTTCAAAAACATTATACTTTTGTCCATTACTTCCTTTTTTCTTACTTTAGGTATTTTTTTTAAAGTTAGAATATATGCTTTTCGCATTTATTTTTTTTCAAATTTTGAATTTAACATGAACATAAAAACAAATCGATACATACAACGCCATCTATTATCATTTTTTTTAACTAATTTCACTTTGTTCGTGATGTGACCCCATGCTTACACTTATGAACGAACAGAGTTTTAATTTTATTTTATATACAATTACATATTACTTTTAAAACGAATGATAATAATAAATGATTGTGTTATTCGAAAATCGATCCAGCAACCTGTGTCGAAGTTGGCAGGGCCGTACGTACTAATCACGATAGGCATATGTATTAACTATGTTTACTTTTATAGCACCATCTTAGCAAATACCATACATAGCCCAACGAACAAGTATGTGTCAGCGACATCTACCAAGTTATTTCAATTACAATCACTCGTCTTTCCTGCTGTCCGAACATTTACACACGTTTAATTAAAAGGGAGTCTTCGTCAGATCAAGTAAATATATTGGGAGGTTTCTATTAGCAAAATTTCATGGCGTGAATATATTTATTCCATATCGGATTATCTATACAGATAAATAAAATTGAAGTGTCTGTTTGTAATGTCGAAATAACAGCTTAATACTAATGCATATGGAATTATATACGGTACCTACTTAAAAGAAAAACATAAATTTTAAAATTTTTGTCTGTCTGTCTGTCTGTCTGTTTGTTCCGGCTAATCTCCGATACGGCTGGACCAATTTTAACGAGACTTTCACTGGCAGATAGCTGATATTATAAGGAGTAACTTAGGCTACTTTTATTTTAGAAAAAAATAGGATTTCGCTTAAAAAAACAAAACGTACCTAGGGACGTACCAGAGCTAAGCGAGGTATTATATCGCTAGTATATTACTATTTTCAAATGTACATAGAAAATTAGAATAAATGTAAGCAATTAAGATGTCACAAACAGAACTTGGCACAAAAAAGCGTTTATTTCACCGCTAGAAAATTAACAATTAACTCGAGCCAGACACGTAATAACAGTGAATGTAGTAATCTGTAATTTCAACCTTAGTAGTAAAAAGAATGAAGCACAATATATTTCCTTACCTATACGAATGAACTGTCGGTGACTCATCACGACATTTTCTATAGGGATGAGCCCTATAGAAAATTTTGTCGATAGATTGCAGACAGAATTTATCATTTTTTTTTTATTTATAAAGTATCGCATAAGTTCATAAAATTTACGTTTTTAGACAGAAAGAGAGACACAATCCTGTAGGTATACTTTCTTACTCTAATATAAAAATGATCATGTTAGTTAATTCACATGACAATTTTAATTTTAGATTTTTAATTACAGAATAAATGTAATTCCAAAAAAAAAAAAAAATCTCACAGTGATATATTTTAACATATACATTCTAACAAAATTTCATGACTAGTAGTGCAACGATGTACTGTTTAAAAGTGTATCTTGCTTTAATAAATAGTTGTTATGAAAATGTTGACATAAGGCATGGTGAATAATTGATTGCGTAATAAGAACTTGCAATTTTTAACCAAGGGCTAGTATTGACATGACAGGGATATTATTACAGGCGAATTATAGAAACACTTTTATAATGACAGATTTTTTTTTCTAATTGACAAATTGGCACCTTCGGGTGGAGTTGAAAATATTTTATGAGATTTGCTTCGATGGACGATGGATTTTTAGTTTCTTTTCTCTTCGATAAGTTTATGTGTTATTTAAAGTTTTTTTAATAAGTTAAACTCGAGAACTATTAAGTTAAATGAAGCTTAGTTTTTATATGTACATTTTATAGTTGTCTTTTTATATTTTAACTTAAGTGCCACGGGCACAATCAAGTGTTAAATATTAATAAATATGAAATTTTAAGTATTTTTAAGAATATAAATTTTCACATTTATTTATTTATTGATAAAACAACGGCAACACATAATTAATTATTATTATATTAACAATAGTTATTAAAATAAACCTAAAAATAAGTTTTCTATTTTTTGTGATACAAAATTCATACACTGATATGAAAAATTGAACCCGTCAAAAAATATTAAAGAAAGAACCAATGAAAGAAATTATAAAGCCATTATGATATTAATTGTACTATTAATTATTGTATTAATTGTATTGAAATAAAATTTATTTAAAAGTCAAACTGTACAACTAGTGTTGTATAATAAATCACATTATCGATATTGTGGACGCGCTGTGATGCGTTGGGAAAGGGTGACCGACTGTGTGACGCCGCCGTGTAATGTGGCGTTACGTGACAGGGTTGCCAATTTATTTTTGAGTATAATATAATATTATCAAAAAATAAAAACAATATTACATTAATAAAAACGTGAAAATCATAAATTACTACGTAGTATAAATATAACACAAAGTCGCTTCCTGCTGTCTGCCTGTCTCTATGTATGCTTAGATCTTTAAAACTACGCAACGGATTTTGATGCGGTTTTATTAATAGATAGAGTGATTCAAGAGGAAGGCTTATATGTATAATACATGTATATTATGTACTATAATAAAAGCCGAGAAATTCAAAGATTTGTATTTCATACTAACCGTTAAAACGTACCTAGGGACGAACGAGTGAAGCGAGGGTGAGTCGCTAGTTAATATTATAAAATAAAACTTCTGAAATAATTTTGATGAAAATTCGCAGTGATGTAGATTATATATCAAGGTCATAAATAGATTATAATTTTTAAAGATATAAAAATAAATAATTAAGCTACGCGTGCAGAGCCGTGGTAAAACGTTAGTTAATTATGTGTTTTCTGTAGATTAACATATTATATTTTTATTAATAATTTTATTATTTGAATAGTCAGGTATAGATCATTCGATAGATACGTCTTTTTGTTAACATTATTATTAAAAAATATTTCGTGCGTACAAATTAGAAAAGTAACTTTAACAAATATCAACCCTACTTATTATAAGGGTTGGGATGAATTATATCGACTTCAATAGAACATTTCTGCGCGAACCTTATGTCGGAAAATGCAATAATAGCTCATATTCAATTGTAATATGGATCAAAATCTTAAAAATAATGTAGAAAGATAACATAATATTAAACGTGGCTGACCATAGTTACGTTATAAGGGAAGTACTGTACACTGATAATATCACTAACATAAAATACGTCACAAGTTTATGCTTAGTGATGTTTTAATTTACAACTTTATTTCTATAGTGATAAGAGTCATTTGCTTATAATTATTTATAGTGACGTATATTTCATTTAATATGTTAGATATATCAGTGTTGAATATCAATGATATGATATCTATCATATATATGGAGTTATTGAGTATAATTCAGAAATTGGTTCGCACTTGATGACGTCATTATGAAGATTTATACAACTGTCAACATTTGTGAATAGTGAATAACTATCTTTATAGTGTTATATTTATCTTAGAAGCCCTTAATGTATGGCATAATCTCTTGCGACAGCTCTCATGTCTGGGTTCTTTCTTTGAATATCAGATTTTTTGTTTGACGACAAGTTTGGCTCAGTTTGTACTTTTTAGTGAACCTACATGCTGTGCCGGTCGCAGGTTCGAGTCCTGCTGGGGGCATTCATTTGTGTGATAAGCATCAATGTTTGTACTCAAGTCATGGGTATTATCTATTACAAGCGGCTCACCTTCGCTTCGCTCGGGTTCGCCTCTAGGAAAACAAAAACAAACCCATTCCACGGGAACGGTACATTTTTCCAGGATAAAAAGTAGCCTATGTGTTATTCTAGGCTATAATCTATCTCTGCGCCAAAGATCCAGATCCGTTTAGCCGTTTTGGCGTGAAAGAGTAATAAACATACATCCATACATCCATACTCACAAACTTTCACATTTATAATATTATTATAGATTATGTGCTTATTTAAAGTTATATATGTGTAGTGTATCAACTATCTGGTATTCATAACACAAGCCGCGCAGCTTACCATGGAACTAGATGGTGCTATGTGTTAATGTTCCAACATATTTATTTACGTATTGTTTCAATAGGTACTGATATTATGAAATTTTCTAACTAAAATTATAGTATTAGGAATAACTATCGCTTTTAACGTACGTTTCGTTATCGAATTTAACCTAACTTTGTAAGTTAGCAGTTTTGTTTCATGTATACTGATGATGCCGTGCGAATATTAACATATAGGTTATTTCTTATCGACGTATTTAAATACCAAGCGAAGTCGATGTCTATGAATAGCTGTGAACAAATTAAAATTGTCAAGGGGTTAAAATAACGTATAAACATATAAAAATTAGACTATATTATTTGTTTGTTTAGAACGAAATATGTGTGCCTACATTATGTCCATCACGATGTTTTCCTTCACCGTAAGATGAGTGGTAATCATGTTGAAAATGATTCGCACATGAAAATATCAGAGATACGAGGCCCGGGATTTGAACCCGCTTCACTCAGTTTCCCAATCGAGCGCGTCACCATTGGATTACCACTGCCTATCTATACTAATATTATAAAGCTGAAGAGTTTGTTGGATTGTTTGTTTGTTTGGTTGAACGCGCTAACCTCAAGAACTACTAATCCAATTTGAAAAATTCTTTTTGCATTAGATAGCCCGTTAACTGAGGAAGGCTATATATTATTCGGGAAAAATGTACGGTTCCCGTGGGATAGATTTGTTTTTGTCTAGGGACGAACCCGAAGCGAAGCGAGGGTGAGTGGCTAGTATTTAATAATAATGTGAATAAATATATATTACGAATAAATGTACTTTACAACATCCTTTAAGCGGCTCCTTCATGTCTGTCCATACTACAATACCATAAAAGGAAATGAGAAAAACAACTACACACACAAATATGAAATATTACGTCATATCCAATTTAGAAGTGGACACAGTGTTATAAGCTTAGAAGCTAATAAAAGAAAATGAAATGAACTTTTCTACACCGTTATATAGAAATAACATAAAACTTAACTGCAATGTTCGAAAACAATGAGGAGATAGAATCAAAGTGCTCTACAAAAATATATTAAGTCTAAGGAAATTTATAGTTATCCTATATAATATATATCCTATATATATAATATATAGTCCTTTTTAACGTCCCACTACTGGGCACGGGCGTCCCTTCAGTACGAAGGCGATCAGGCCATAGTCCACCACGCTGGCTAAGTGCGGGTTGGCGGACTTCACATGTCTTTTGAAAACTTGCTAGGTACTCTTACACATGCATGTTTCCTCTTGATGTTTTAATTCACCGTTAAGACAAGTGGCAATCATGTTGGAAATGATTCATTCGCACATAAAAATATAGATGTGCGAGACCCGGGATTTGAACCCGCTTTACTCGGTTTCCCAAGTGAGCGCGTTACCACTGGGCTACACTGCCTCAAATATATATCCTATATAAGATAAAATTAAAAATATTTTATTGAGTGAAGCGTATTACCCTGTTCAAGAGTTTCTTGTTGATGGAAATGCATGGAAATAAGATATATTGACTCAGATGCGGGCTATCTGTAATATTATGTTTATTTTGTAACTGTTATCTGTTATTTAATATGTAACTTCGATATTTAAAAAAGCAACTCTTTAGTTTCTCGCCGGCTCTTCTCAGCAGAATTCCTTTCCGAGCCGGTGGTAGCTTCCTCACGGTCTGACAACATTGACGCTCTATAAAATTAAAAAAAAAACTCTACGTGTTCAAAGTTCTACATACGTTGATTGTTTTTCAGTATAAATACATTTTTTTTTTCATAATTTATTTCGGTAAGATGTGTTTACCGGATTCTTCCTTAAAATATTTACGAACGCTAGCACGGGTTTTCTTATGGGATTATTTTAAATATACACGTTAAATATTCTGTCATACATAGACCAACTAACAATGTTATAAATCTATACATATATGTATATAAAACAAAGTCGGGGTAGTTACATCATTTACAACTCAAGAACGACTGTACAGAATTTTATGATTTTTGATTTGTTGGATTTGTCTCCACCCCTAATAGCAGAATAACTATTATCTACAACATCGGAAAAAATCACGAAAGAATTAGAAAAAAAAGTACAATTCCATACCTACTAAGTGTCAAAACGTACCTATGGACGAACCTGTCCATAAAAGCGAGGGTGAGTCACTAATAATGAATAAAAAATTGTTAGATAACCCCTTAATAACATAACATTAATGTTTCACAAAAAAAAATATGGATTTAATTTAATATATCAATATCCTGAATATTCTTCTTGGTCGAAAAGATATTCAACAAAAAGTATTTTTTTTGTCCTGTAAATTTGGATTTCACGATTGCCGACTTATTACGTCGATGTGTGTTTCAAAATAAATACTCCTGAAAGTTAAAATTTTACTTCTCTAATATATTACTTCTAAAAGAGGTCAATCTGTAAATGCGTTCATATAATGGGCAATAAATTCAATAGTTTACAGTTGACAATTTCAACTTGTTAGTTCCTGCGTTGGCAGTTCCGATAATTCCGGGCACGTATTTATTATGTAAGTTCCGATAGCAAACTGCAATATATACGTATTACGTACAATACTTAATATTATACATATACAAATATATCTCGAAAGTCGTATGTCTTTAATGAAAAGAAGCATGTGCTTGATCTTATTCTGAAAAATAAATAAAATTTGACACGTGCTCGCTTGCAAGAACAACTTATGACTGATGACAGGCTGGACACGACTTTTAAGCCCCGCCTACTTGGACACGACTTTTGTTGGGTCATTTTTTTAACGCAGTTACATTTCCTGACTTATTATTTATTCGTAGGCTGGCACCGACTTCGAAAATATCTGACTAGGTATCTATAGTAAATAAAAACTACCAATCGGCAATTTTTTACTTTTTAGTGTTTTTTTTGAAGTCGGTTTTTATTTTATTTAAAAAAGTTTTTTTCTTAATTTTTTTTATTTTTCCCTTTTTAGTAGTAGCAAAGTATTAATACCGACAAACTGAAATTTGTTTTTATTAGGAACACTAAAAATTCTGGCTCTAAAATCCGATTCTAACGTATTGGGCTTGTCAAATCAAACAAAACTACTGAAAACTACTGACCTGAAGTGATACATAAGCGTGAAGTACCTAAAGACCCACCCGAGTAAGGCAAGGGTAACTCGCTAGTTAAGATATAGATGTATAAATACATTCATGTGCTAAAATAGTGCACATACGTGATAATAAAAACTGAACGTCAATACCATAATTTTATCTGAGCTTATAAAAATTTCGTTTCATAAAAATGACTGGGATATTACCCATAAAACATATGGTTTCAAACTTTTTCAGCAAACAACGATATTGTAGTCACAATGTCTATTTTTATAAGTCTATAACGGATTAACGACTTATGTCCACTAATATTTTATTGCCATAGTAAATTATGTCAAATCGAATATTACAAATCTTTCCATTTGTTTAAAGAGATTTTTATGACTGAAATCTATACATATAATAAAATCCTAACTGAGTCGAATCTGTACATTAAATATTTTTTGGAAAATCTTATTGAAATAGTCATTATTCTCGATATTGAGGCCGAATATAGTTTTTTGTATATTTTTGTCTGTTTGTCAGTCTGAGAACGCATCACGAGAAAACCACTGGACAGATTTTGATGAAATTTGCTATGACGATAGCTGATTATCCGGGTCAACATATAGGATACTTTTTACTGCGGGAAATTATCTCATCTTTGAGAAATCTATACTAACGTTAAAACGTAACGAGGTACGAATTCGAGCGGAGCAATACAGGTGACTCGCTAGTTTATTATAAATATATAAAATAATGAAAACATTATATACTAAACTACCTGATGTTTAAAAACCTAAATAAAAGAAATACATTATTTATATTAAATAATCAATATATTTCGACAACTAAACGGATCGTTTGAAAAATAATAACATGTATAATCACATAATAAGCAAAACATGAAGAACCTTGACTAAATCTGCCATTTAGGGTTTTTTCCTGAAACAAATTATATTAACATTAGAAAGTTAATAAGCATCTTATAATATTTGATAAAAATTATTAAAATCCTTGGTAAAATGTAACAAAAAGTAAAGAAATTGCTCGGTTTAGAATAGGTTATGCAAAATTGGTTTCATTCAAGAATCACACTCACTTTTACACCATAATTTAAAGCCTAAACAGTAAAAGTAAGCGGTCAAATTTAATGGTGGTGCAAAATCCTAAATTGTTTTCTTTTTTTTTTGAATCTATATCTTTATTTAGGGACTTTTATCCTTTTAGGACATGTCAGTCCCATCGTATCTTAACCTAAGTACAGCATCACAAATAAATTATGGAAAAAGGAAAATAGAATCAATGTTGCAAAACCATATCAGCCAAAAATTTAATAACATCAATACTTAATGGGTTCGCTAATATACTTAAGTATGGTCCAATATCATAACTATTTATATTAAGTTTTTGCATATTAAATCCCTTAAATTATTTTCTTAGTAATATTTTTGAACAATACGTTATTTTTTACATTAATTCTCAGCTTCTTAATATGGTTATTCGTATAAATTGTAACTTTCTTAAACAAACAGGGCAAGCTAAGTAAAATCGTTTAAAAATAACTACATTGCACAGTTTGTATTTACGAGGTCAATAACAGATTTAATCTATCACTGTGCTTCTTTTTGCCAATAATTGCTTCTAGTTTTTTAACTTTCTCTTGTGTGGTTTTGTCTTAAAGAACATTTACATCGTGCAGGGATTAAGCCCACATTTAACCACCTAATAAGAATAGCGATACTAGCATAGAGACGGCAAGTCAGGAGTTACTTAAATAAATAAGTTAGGACATTAACACACAGCACCATCTAGTTCCATGGTAAGCTACAAGGAATGTGTTATGCATACCAGATAGTTGATACACTAAACATATATAAATTTAAATACATACATATTATAAATATAAACAACCATGATTGGAATACAAACATTCGTGCTTATCACAGAAGTGAATGCCCCCAGCGAGACTCGAACCCGCAACCGTTGGCATAGTAAGTAGGGTTACTACAAACTGAGCCATACGTGTCGTCTATTTTATTCTCTATCTTCTTCAAAATAGATGAGAAAATGCAAAGAAGTAGATTAAAATATAATAGATGAAGAATAAAATGTATTTATGTTTTAGTATGTAATAATAATGCTTACTTAATAGTACAGATTTTCGGGTCCATAGATAGCAGGAAGCTGTTGAGGCTGTTCTCACAGTTGCTGTACGCCATTCCGAAGCCGAGACCGCCGCCTATGTACATCGGCCATTTCTTATAACCACGTAGGAAAAAGCCGCCCAACATGCTGCCTATTAAGAGGCCGGTTCCTATAAAATATAGATTTAAAGTAAAATGTTAATACTAAAAAAATTACGAAAATGATTATTTCTAACTAAAAAAGTACACCGATTTGAAAATAATTTATGTGGATATTTCACTCTAGTTGAGGGACACTTTTTCTTTAATACGTGAAATATAACTTATTAAAAACACTGTTAAAAACATTAAAAAACACAACCGAATTGAACGACTCCTCCTTTAGAAGTCGACCAAAAAATAATTTATTTTTAAGACGCTTTAATAAGCTTCACCTGTATTTATCTATGTAACGGGATCTTTGAACGCGTTTTGCACCCATTTAAAACTTCAGATAGAACTGAAACTTTGTACATTTAACAAGAACCGATGATAATACAATAATGTATTAAAAAAATGCGTTTATAGCAGATCAAACTAAAACATGGAAAATAAATAATAGTTTAAAAAACTAGAAAAAAACACGCTTTAATGATGAACCGAACTAAAAAGTAAAAAATAATACTTTATTCATAATAATTATATGGTAATATAATATTTTCTTAAAACGCGAATATTTGACATCTTAGTAATATTATAAACGCGAAAGTTTGTAAGAATGTATGTATGTATATATGTATGCTTGTTACTCGTTCACGCCAGAACGACTGAACGGATTTTAACGAAATTTGGCACAAAGATAGATTGTAATCTGGAATAACACATAGGCTACCTTTTATCCCGGAAAAATGTGCGGTTTCCGTGGGATAGGTTTGTTTTTGTTTTCCTAGAGGCGACCCCGAGCGAAGCGAGGGTGAGCCGCTAGTTTTAAATAAAACTGTCTTTTTGGAGAGACTGATTCTCATTCGAAACGTCGGGAATCAAAAATCAAAATAAATCCGCGAAAAAATCCGAAGAGATAGTTTTATTTAATTTATGATTATATATTTTATTAGTCATTATGTCTATTTATTTCTGGGCATTATCGTTAGAGAATGAATTTTAGATTTGAATACAATTCTATTTTTCTATATTCATTAAGCAAACATAAGCTGATAGTATAAACATTTCCCAAATATGATTGCAAACAATTTACCAATTTTTATACCAAAATCCACAAAACAGGCTGAATATCTTTCCTCAAAATCTCGTTGATCTTGTTTAAGCATTTCTTATTGCAACTTATAGATTTTTTTATAAACTCTCAAAGACATATTTGACATCAATAATTTTGACATTCTGTTTGGACAAAATATATCTATATAAGAACTTATTCAAAATTATGTATGTGAAAAATGCTATATAGATCGAAAACTTAACAGAGTTAGCTGTTTTGTGAACCGTTTATTTCTTTATTAATAAGCTTTGTTTCAACAACAATGAAAACAACCTACATGCCAGTTTCAGCTTTTTCGACTTTCTCAGTGAAAGTTCCGTTAATAAGTGTGATATTTTCCAATGTAACTGTATATTTTTTAGAATGGAAAAAAATTATCAAACAGATTTTTTTTTATTAAACTTGAGCTTTATACTTGTAATTTCTGTTTCAAAACTGAAAATTATTAAAATTATTATAAATTTTACTTAAATTTTTATGTATTTATAATTGAAGAAACATAAAAACTATCTCTTACCCACGATTTCATAATATGCGTTCATAATTTGTGTAATTTGATATTTCATGACTTATCAGTGAGTCAGTGAGTTATTTAGTTTTTATCGAAATGTATAAGATCTAGTCCGCTTTTCCTTATAAGCTCATTTCAATTAATTAGAAGTCAATTGAAACTTACTATCACAGATTAAGCTACTAGAGCTTAAACAGATTATGTACTGGCCTTGACACTAAGTAATAACGTAATTAATATAGATAATTAATAATTTCAGTCAATTGCTTAACTTCCTATGCCCGATTAAGTTTAAATTGATTGGATATCGATTACAAAATACGAGTTAAATTTTTTTTCCTTTGTATATAAATTTTAATATTTATTATATTATGTTGATGAGTTTTAAAACAATTCTAATAGGGAAGTACTCAAATCAAATAAGAAAAAATATATTTTTTTGATTGTTGAACTTTGCGTTTTGAAAATATTATTCCCGTGACCAAAAATACTAGGAACCATTGTACAATAATATAACTTTATGCAAGATTTAATTATTTCAACTATAATATAGTGAATTATTTTCCTTTAGTGAATTTCTAATTAGAATCATACTTTTTGTTTATTTAGTCAAGTCAACAAGTGCCTTAGATCAACTTTTTTCAGCAGTCTCGGGAAAAATATGAATGAGATGTCATTCGATTTGGAATGAATGATGATTTTTGAAAAAATAATCAAGTTCCGCTTGCAAAAATAGTAAAAATTATAAACAATTAACTAACAATAAAAAAAGGAGTTTAGTTTTTTGCAAATATCTCAGTTAGGTTTTGCAAAAATCTGAATGTTTTCAATGTCTCAACTCAGTCAATTGTTGACTAGACTAATTACAATTAATATTTCTTTGTTTTATTCGAATATTTGACATTTTAAATAAAATTATCTTCTCGAATTTTTTCGCGGATTTATTTTGATTTTTGGTTCCTGACGTTTCGAATGCTTTACAGCAATCATGATCTCTCTTCTTCAAGTTTTTATATTACATTGAGCAAAGTTATAGCATCAGATAAAAATAATAAACAGAATTATATAATCTATCAATACATAACCAGTAACACCACCATAATCATTATCGAAAATTTAAGGAAACTTCTTTATTGGTAACGCTAAGTTATTAAACAAAAAAAAAAAAGGGAAAATCGGTTGATTTTTTTTTTTACTTTGCCTGTTTATATAATTTCTATATGATTAGGAAGTTTAAAAAAAATCATTCGTTCTCCTATCACAAATGGACATTTTTATGAAATAAACTACGTATGTGTTAGAATTAGAAACAGAGGTTATTAGGCATACAGATTCTAATCCTTTGTCTATGACTGGCTCAGTCTAGATCGATTTGTGCTAAATTGCCGTACGTCTGCTTAGTTAGTGGCATTAGGGAAGGCTAGTTGAAGGCAAATTAGTTAGTAATTGGGAAGTGATTTCCCTACATGTGAATGCTCAGATTATTGACGTTACAAGAATACCAAAGGTAAGCTGCTCATTTAAGCTTTTCGATGGTATGTATAGGAGCTTCGCGACCGTCCTTTGCTCGGTGTTTTTCAGAGAAGATTTAGAAATTGCGTTATTTCAGAAAAAAATACCTTATGGATAAACTTGAAAAGCAATTTATCTAAATACAAAATTTGATTTAAATCGTTAGAGCCGTTTCCGAGATACACAAAATAAATGTATACATACTCGTATAAATACAAGAATTGCTCATTTAATATTATAAGGTTTGTGGAATGACATAGTTTAGGTATTATATTTTAAATGAAATAAAAAACTGAAAATAAATAAGAATTATTATACAATTTAAAACGAAGTAAGCAAAATAATGGAGATTATAATTTCTAATCAGAGTTCAAAGTCAAGTTCTAAAATAAGGGTTACAAATTGAATATATTAGTACAGATATACATAAAATAGTAATTAATTACAAAGATAATCGGGATTAGAAACCTTTTAGTATTGTCTTTTTATCTAACTACTCAGCAATTATAAAAATGTAATCTATACTGAGAAAGGGAAATCATCTTTTAAGGGGGTGGAAATGGGGATGAAAGTTTGTATGGGGAAGTGACCTAGGGATGAACCCGAGCGAATCGAGGATGAGTCGCTAGTCGTAAATAATTAACGTAAAACAATTTAGCTCATACGTGATATATATATAAACGTATATAAAAGGTAGTTCAAATGAAATAAAGATATACACTAAGTATTTTTGTATTCAGCCCTTTTTAACGTCTCACTGCTGAGTACGGGCTCCCCTCCAATGCGAAGGGGATCAGGCCAAAATCCATCACGCTGGCCAAGTGCGGATTGGCAGATATTTTGACATGTCTTCTGAAAACTTGCTAGATTCTCTTAGACATGCTGGTTTTCTCACGATGTTTTCCTTCACCATAAGGCAAGTGATTATATATATATATATATATACCTTAATTGTTTCTTTAATACAGCTATGAATAAATAAATATAATATAATAAAATAAGGCACGGTTAGTGCTTTATGTGACTGTTACTGTTCCTCCCTAGATTGATTTCCTATACAAAATTTTCATCCCCAGTGTCAACCCTTAAAGGATGAGTAGTTTAGGAGCTTATTCGGTACAAACAAACAAACAAACAAATTTTCCTCTTTATAATATTAGTATAGTACGTACGTATTTCATATCAAATCATATAACGTTCGTAATAAAGCTTCCTCTATATTTCCTTCGGCTTACTTTTACAAGCAACAGTTCTAATATCAACGACAAAGCCAGGAACTAATCAGATATCATAAAATTAAGACAACTATAAAACGTGCCCGAACTTGCGACGTCGTAAAGTAGATCAAGTCATTTGTAATCCTATGAGATAACGTGATAAATGTTAGAAATTTGCCAAGATATCTATACAAATGAACAAAATTAAAGTGCCTGTTTGTAATGTCGAAAAAACAGCTTGTTACTGAATACATAATATGAAAGTATTTACGGTACTTATGAGAAAAAAAACAATGTTTCTCTGTCTGTGTATCTGTTTGTTCTGGCTAATCTCCGAAATACTTGGACCGATTTTGACGGGACTTTCATTGGCACATAGCTGATGTTATAAGGTGTGACTTAGGTTACTTTTATTTTAGAAAAAGGTTTTTTTACCATGGAAACCTAATTTTTATTTTAGAAATTAGGGTTGCCATGGAAACCTTATTTCTATTTTAGAAATTTGTATAACAACCGTTGTAGTTTCAATTAATTGTAAATCTAAACTAGGTTTCTAGATAAAAAACATACATATTATACGGATTTTAAAAACATTCCGTCAATCTGACGACACGTTTGGCTCAGTTTGTAGTGAGCCTACTTGCTGTGCCAGCAGTCGCGGGTTCGAGTCCCGTTAGGGGCATTCATTTGTGTGATGAGCACGAATGTTTGTACTCCCGTCATGGATGTTTATATTCATAATATTAATTATAGTATTTAAAGTTATATATGTGTAGTGTATCAACTACCTGCTATCCATAACACGAGCCTTATAGCTTACCACGGAAATAGATGGTGCTATGTTATATCCCAACATATTTATTTTGGTTGCGCAGAGATTCGTCAAATACTTAATTGGTCATATTCTCTATAAGTCAAAAGCTTAATTTACCAAATTCGCAATTCGTCAAATCAGTTATTCGTCAAAACCTAAATTCTTTTGAAGTCTTAATGTCAGTGTGGCATCATAATTTAATCCTGAATATGCAATGTTGTTAATAACCTAAATAAAATGCAATTAAAAAAATTATGAACTGTTACAGTAATTAGGGTCAGGTATCCTTTCATTTATACCGTGCTTTGACTCGTGACCTACTAGTTCGTAGGGGAATTCCCCTAGCGCTAAGGAACTTTAGAAATATAGCATTAACGCAAATAAACAGGTATTAATCCCTTAGTTAATTATATATTTTCTAATATTTAGAATAAATATTATTAATGCGAAAATTTATGAGTATATTTGTTATATCTCCAAAACAACTAATTTGAATATATTTCGGAATCCTAATATTAAAGAATATAGGCTATCTCCAGATAGTTAATATTCTTTAAAATTAACACATAGATATCGATATTTATCGATGTACCCACCATGCATGCAGAACCATAAACAAAAGCTTGTCTAATATTTATAATTTTTTTGCTCGTATAATACTAGTCTCATAGATTTTTTTCTATTGTATTCAGCCCTTTTTAACGTCCCACTGCTGGGCTCGGGCCTCCCTTCAATACGAGGGGAATCAGGCCATAGTCCATCACGCTGGCCAAGTGCGGATTGGCGGACTTCACAGGTCTTTCGAAAACTTGCTAGGTTTTCTCAGACATGCAGGTTTCCTCACGATGTCTTCATTCACCGTAAGGCAAGTGATAATCATGTTAGAAATGATTCGCATATGTAAATATCAGAGGTGCGAAACCCGGGATTTGAACCCGCTTCACTCGGTTTCCCAAGTGAGCGCGTTACCACTGGGCTACCACTGCCCTTTTTTCTATTACGTCAATGTAAAACTTTTTTTTAATTTTGAGATAAAGAAACAATAACGCACAATACGCATTATAATAAAAATGACTTAATATTAGTATGTATTTGTAGATTACGATGTTTTGAAGTCCTTATAGAAGAAAATTATATTACTTAACTTCAATAACACCACTTAAGTTATTAGAGGCCTCCAGTTTAATTACTTAGGGTCTTTTACAAATTGAGGACTTAAAATCCACTAATGCATCAAACTCATAATGTAAATATATTGCTGGAGGCTAGAAAATTTACGAATTATATATTAAGAATCTTAATCTGAAAGACAATAAGGGGTGCCTCTTATGACATGATCCTATTACATGCAGTAGTAGCCCAGTGTTAACATGTCTGCTTGGGAAATAAAGTAAAGCGAATTCAAATGTATGTATAATGTACAATATATATATATATATATATATATATATATATATATATATATATATATATATATATATATATATAAAATTATTAATATGAATACTAACAATTTAAGTTATGTATTCTTTTCTATTATTCAGAAATATTTCATAGGATCATCTGCATTTATTATTATTTAAAATGTAATAAAAATATACGGATTAAAGACGTTTAGTATTAAATAATGAATAAGAACTAAATTTATTTCCATCTAGCGAACTTTACACAAGAACCTTAATTGGAAAACTTTCTTCCATCTCGAATAGAGTTCATTTTTTTTGTAAGGGTGCGTTTACATCAAACGAGCGAATGCTCATTCTATCCCCACCCTATCAAATTCTTTTAATGTAAACAGAGACAGAGCATTCTTTCGTTGTTCTCTCTGCGTTCGCAAACATTCTATAGAATATTCTAAGAATGCTCACTCGCTTGATGTAAACGGCACTAGAACGTGCGAACAATTGCTTAGAGCGTTCTTAGATGTTCGAACGCGCTCGCTCCCCGTAGCGGTCTCTTCAAAGCGTTCTTGTGTTCTAGCAATTTGAATATTTACGAGTACATACCTACTTATCAAATCATGGATTGGTCTCAAGATAAATGTCTATTAATGTCTATTAATAAAATTTGTCATCCACCAACGTCTCTTTCTTCTTTTCTTTTTGACTGTTTGAGACAAAATAATAACCACAAAATTGACAATGGGCAATGAGCATTCGTTCGGCTGATCTAAACGTCATTGCAAGAATTCTAGTTCTATGTTCTCATTTTGCTCGTTGATCTTTTGGTGTAAACGCTGAAATCGAGATTTCGTTTACACTAAAAGAACAAGAAAGAATGCTCTTGCTCTAGCTCTAGTTCTTTGTTCGTTTGATGTAAACGCACCCTAAGACAAAATAGATTAGTAACATACTAGTTCGTTAGTTTTTATTTGTCTATACTTATTTTTAACTTTTAAATTAATATGTCATTGTCTGATTAGAGTGCAGTCTTGTTTACAATTAGAATACCAGCTAACGACTTAACCTCGCTTCTGTCGGATGCCTTATGTATTTATAAAAGCCGGGGGCCAGCTTTTCAAAAAAAATATTACCAACAGCAACCTACGATTAACTAAAACCATTTTTTAGCGATTGTCTGGACTTTTCCATGGCTATGAGTGCTGTAAAGCATTTAAAAACCAAAAATCAAAATAAATCCACGAAAAATCCGAAAAGATAGTTTTATTTAAAATATCAAATATTTGCGTATATCTAAGAAAGTATTAAGCAACCTATGAGTTACCCTAGACCATAGCCTATCTATATACAAATTTTTCTTCAAATTCGTCTAGATGTTTCAGCATGAAAGTGTAACAAACAAACATACAAAAAAACTTTCTATAATAGTAGTGGTTTATATACACAACATTAAATGCCTAGCACTGGACCTGTCATAATAAATGGTTACATCAAAAACAGCGCCCTAACGCGACACGGTTTAATTAAATTAATTGTTAGCAGTTGCGATATAAATGACCAGCTATGAAATGCACGAAAAAACGTAGATATTAAAAGATAAAAGCAATTAAGCACTTCCGTCTAAACGATGGTGAAATTGTGTGGATTTGAGATGTAATAGATTAAGTAATTGTTTATAATTTATAATAATAATGTTTCAATTGTATTTCAATAAGTAAAATGTATTTCAATAAGATTCTCCAAAAAATATTTCATGTACAGATACGGCTTAATTAAAATAGTATTATATGTAAAGATAATATTATCGTGAATACATCACATAATATGTATTAAAATTGTGATATACGAGTATTTACATAATATATAAAAAATAATTCAAAGATTCAACGCGCTAATCTTAGGAAGTACTAGTCCGATTTGAAAAGTTCTCTTTAGATTAGATAGCCTGTTAACTGAGAAAGGCTATAGGCTATATATGATTCTGGAAAAATGTACGGATCCCGTGGGATATATATGTTTTCACCTAGGGACGAACCCGAAGCGAAGCGAGAGTGAGTCGCTAATTTTATATAATGTATTCAGCCCTTTTTAACGTCCCACTGCTGGGCACGGGCCTCCCTTCAATTCGAGGGGGATTAGGCCATAGTCCACCACGCTGGCCAAGTTTCTCAGACATGCAGGTTACCTCACGATGTTTTCCTTCACCGTAAGGCAAGTGGTAATCATGTTAGAAATGATTCGCACATGAAAATATCAGAGATGCGAGACCCGGGATTTGAACCCGCTTCACTCGGTTTCCCAAGCGAGCGCGTTACCACTGGGCTACCACTGCCTTAGTTTTATATAAAACCTTTATTTAATTTTGTCAAAGAAAAAGTAAATAATGGACACAATAAAAAATGTGGGGAAGAACACTTGTTTCGTTTGTAGATATTTGCATAATATTAACATCGAGTATGTGCAATACATTCCATGTGTTAGTTCACACACCAATTGAAATCAAATTTGAATAATTAAGTGTTATTAGAACAGTTGCTGTCCATTGTGCTATAGTTAGCTATAATTCGGATGGCTTTCTATGCCAAAAATAGCTATTTTCACCTGTATTGTGTTTCTTAGTCAATTGTTTCTACAATCGATATCGCTCATCGAAATTTGAACCTAACAACTTTTAGGATATAACATATTCTGGTTTTGGGACTTAGATAAGATAACTTAGATAGAAAACAAAAAAAAAATATATGGGATAGACTATGATTCTTTGATATGTTTTTTTTATTTTTTTACTACTTTTAAGTTTCACAAACGATATCTTGTCTTAGTCTTCCTGATATTTAATTATACATACATATGTACATTTTTTAGTTTTCTTTTATCTATAGCGATTTTAGAATATCTATCTAATTTCTATCAAAAAACTATCTCATAATATGTCACTTGATGACTCTTACATTTAGTTGCCAATTTTTTTATGAGTAAGAAATGTGAATGTGGATTTATTATATTTTAACTAACAGCCAAAGAAATAAATCGTTTTTTTATTTATTTTTTTAAATATGACAACATTATAATTTATTGTAATTGTATGCACCTTCTTTAATTTTATGTATCTGTATCACGCATCAAGTAAACATTGGGGCTAACAAACTAACAAATGTTAGATTTCATGCAATAAATTATGGCAAACCATCGATTTACAGCTGATTTATATTTTATTACTACATCATGAGTATGTGTTAAAACATATGTTAGGTTACATTTTTGAATTTCATGAATAAATTATATTATATGTATTATATCGAGTATTTGTATGTATGTATTCAGCCCTTTTCAAAGTCCCAGAGCTGGGCACGGGCCTCCATTCAATACGAGGGGGATCAGGCCATAGTTCACCACGCTAGCCAAGTGCGGGTTGGCGGATTTCACACGTCTTTCGAAAACTTGCTAGGTTCTCTCAGACATGCAGGTTTCCTTACGATGTTTTCCTTCAAGTGATAATCATGTTAGAAATGATTCGCACATGAAAATATCAGAGGTGCGAGACCCGGCATTTGAGCCCGCTTCATTCGGTTTCCCAAGCGAGCGTGTTACCACTGGGCTACCACTGCTTTATGTTATGTAATATATGAAGAGAAAAAACAAATATATTGTGAAACAGACTATTTATATAATTTTTCAACTTATACATATTATATGATGTTAGTTTTTTCAAATCAATTCATAGCGAAAATTTTAAGTGTCCACGCAATATTTATATGTTGTCTTAACTCTATTACTGAACGTAAAGAACCTATTCTGAAAACTGAACTGAAACAGTTCTCCATTTCTTCATAACTGTACAAAAAAACTGACGCTGATTTTCTTTATTAAAAGATCTTTATTTGAACTCTTCTTTTTAAACTTAAGATTAAAAAGTTAGAAGGCAATTACGTAATTATAGAGGAGTTTTAGATAACAAAAGAATCTACATACATATTTCTTTAAATGTATAATAAACTCAAAAATGCATTCGAAAATAATTCATACGCTAATTTTAGAGAATATTGTCTAATAAATAGCATGTTACCATTACGATAGATGGTATCGCAACATTATTTAGCATAAACAAATGTAACAGGTGAGCTTATTAGAAACTACCCACGCTTATTGAATACAGCGCCATCTGTTACCAACTACCGATTACGATCAAGTCAATCATTCACTCGTGAGTCACAGCTCGTACATTGACGTATGGAATAATAGAATTATCATATTACACGCATGGTTTAATTTTATAAACAAAATTATATTTGTTGCAAATATGTATATAACTAGCGATTTACCCTCGATTCGCTTGCGTGCGTCTCTAAGTGCATTTTGTATTTATAATATGATATATGGCGCTACGCCACCTTTTGGCAAATTTTATTACTAATAATAGCCTATGTGCTATTTTAGGTTATAGTCTATCTGTGTAGTAAATTTTATCCAAATCCGCTCAGCCGTTTTAGCACGACGGAGTTGCAAGCATACACACATACAAATATGTATGTATTCAGCCCTTTCTAACGTCCCACTGCTGGGCCTGGGCCTTCCTTCAATACGCCCCTCGTATTGATCAGGGCATTGTCCGCCTCGCTGGCTAAGTGCGGGTTGGCGGACTTCACATGTCTTTCGAAAACTTGCTAGGAGAACCTCACCTTGAGAGAACTCAGACATGCAGGTTTCGTCACGGTGTTTTCCTTCACTGTAAGGCAATGGGAAATCATATTAGAAATGATTCGCACATGAAAATATCAGAGGTGCCCGGACCCGAGATTTGAACCCGCTTCACTTGGTTTCCCAAGCGCGCACATTACCACTAGGCTATCACTACCTAAATACAAATATATTATGTAGGTATAGTAGTAGTGTGACTAATGAAGTTGTGAAGTTTGTAGTTGTAGCTCAGTTTTTTTTACCTTCTATAAAAAAGGAAGGAAACAAAATTAAGGAAGTACTTAGTAATTTCTTAAATTTACTCGAATATTTGACATTTTAAATAAAATTATCTTTTCGGATTTTTTCCAGGATTTATTTTGATCTTTGGTTTTTGACGTTTCGAATGCTTTATAGCAATCATGGGTCTTTCTCACGTGACTATGATTGCTGTAAAAACTGCATTTATTTGTGTTATAAAATCCTAACTAATTTGTAACATATAAAAAACATTATTTTATAAAATTTAAACTAAAAAAACGTAGAGCCACAAATTTTTTACGTAAAAATATAATAAATGGATTAATACAGCAATTAAATAAACAAAACTATCAGTATCATCGTTAATTCAATTAATAACATATCAATTTTTTGTTCATAAAATCGACTACTCATACGCAATTTGGCAACACAGGTGGTCACTTTTAATGGTAGGGTGTATGGCTTGGTACCGTGAAACGTGAACTGACTGCAAAAGAGATTATCTATTTAACCCCATACTTGCTGCTTGAGTTATTATGATCATATAATGATTTGATTTGTGCAAAATTTGGTTTTGAAAATATAATACATTACTTGGTAAAGTATTTATTAAAAATCAAAATTAGTTAATGGCTATACGTAGCTTTGTCTTCTTGGAAATCGAACCTGTGACACAATATTTCAAAGATACTATGTAATACATTATGTGTATAAGTACTTATTTAAGCTTATACACCTTAAATAAGTCCTCAATACATATAGTTCTTGACGTCGTACATATATGTATGTAATAATTATGATATTTCTTTCGTTTTATGGAAAAACTTTGAGTAACGCCAAGTAAAGCACATCAAACAAATAATCTACACTAATATTATAAAGAAGTAAAGTTTGTGAATTTGTGAGGTTGTAGGGGGTACTTTTTATCCCGGAAATCATCCCTTAAGGGGGTGAAAATGAGGGTGAAAGTTTGTATTGGGAAGCAAGCTAGGGATGAACCCGAGCAAAGCGAGGGTGAGCCGCTAGTATTAAATACAATGGACGCAAAAAAGTGCTTTTATAGGTAAAAAGCGAGTTTTAGCAAAGAAGAAATGCCTTTTAAGCGATATGTTGACGATAATTCTAAAATTTTACTTTTACTAATTTGCTTTCCGAGGCATGAAGGTGAAAACCGCCAACTTTTCAAATCTGGACTGTTGCTGTTACTTCCTTAACAGAAAGATTCAATAATTAAAGCAATCTTACTAATATTATAAATGTGAAAGTTTAGATGGATGTTTGGATGTTTGTTACTCAATCACGCCAAAACGGCTAAACGGATATGAATGAAATTTAGCAGTGAGATAGATTATAGTCTGAAATAGCATATAGACTACTTTTTATCCTGGAAAAAATGTACGGTTCCCGAGCAGTGAGATAGATTATAGTCTGGAATAGCACATAGATTACTTTTTACCCCGGAAAAATGTACAGTTCCCGTGGGATAGATTTTTTTTTTTCTAGAGGCGAACTCGAGCGAAGTAAGGGTAAGCTACTAGTTAGTACATAAATAAACTACATAAAATATATTATATTTAAACTATACGAATATACTAAGCGATCAGTCATGACTTGCAATAACTAGTAAAGTGGGCTGGCAAATAAATCATTGCTAATTCGATTTGGCTTGAACATATTACAGATATGACAGGGATGACTTTACACCATAACCTTTCAATAGTATGCGATTTAGCCATTTATATGGACGGTAAGAACGAGATCCTTTAAAAAACGATGACTGTGTAAATACAGTTTGAGAGTACGATTTTTATGCAAAGACTCTTAATGATGTGCAATCTTTTATCTTATATTTATTAAATTATAGTAATACCCTTCAATTTTTGTAATTTAAATTTTGCAACATACTATTTTAAAGGGTTTTTATGTGTTATTAAATAAATTAAATAAAAGTCTTATAACTTTTTGACGAAAAAAAAGAAGAAATATTACATTATATTTGCGTTTATTGTGAACTTATTTAAAGATTGCCTTTTTTTACCAATTGGCTATATGATCTAAAGGGGTTCCATATAAATTTTAAGACTGAATTTTAGTGTTAAGGTTTTTACCTTTAAGATCACCTTAAAGTCGATATATCGACCTTTTTTAACTAAAAACTTATTATAAGTAACTTACTGACTATTTATATATGTATGTATAAATATTTAAAACTATATATTAATTGAGGCAGTGGTAGCTCAGTGGTATCGCGCTCACTTGGGAAACCGAGTGAAGCGGGTTCAAATCCCGGGTCTCGCACCTCTGATATTTTCATGTGCGAATCATTTCTAACATGATTACCACTTGCAATGCGGTGAAGGAAAACATCGTGAGGAAATCTGCATGTCTGACAAAACATAGCAAGTTTTCGAAAGACATGTAAAGTCCGCCAATCCGCACTTGGCCAGCGTGGTGGACTATGGCCTGATTCTCCTTGTATTGAAGGGAGGCCCGTGCCCAGCAGTGGGATGTTAAAAAGGGCTGAATACATACATAATATATTAACTATACTTACGTGTCAATTTATATCATAGTACATTGGTTATGTTTATGGAGCCCGCGGCTAGATGGCGTACATTAGTTGAATCAACAGCATCTTGCTTAATCCGCTCGACGCTACCCCGATCAAAGTAAACACGGTGTGTACTATAGGTATCATGCAAAGTAATATGTATAATGTTGCTATTACTACAATATGTATAACACTAAATAATATTATATTATTCATTAATAACGTTTTTTTTTTTAAATTGTAATATTTATAATAATAACAGCTAAAATTAAATTAATAATATTACTGTATTTAATTATAATACTTACTATTATTTTTTTAAATGTTTAGAATTAAAATCAACAAGTTTTGTAAGGTACCTACTCTGGTGCCATTTTTGAATTTTTAAAATCATTTTTGTAAAATTGTTGGTAGGTACTGTCTGTAACAAGTATATAACAATGCAAGAAGAATTTTTCAAATCCGATTAATAGTTCCTGAGATTAGCGCGTTCAAACAAACAAACTCTGCTTCATTATAATATTAAGTACATATAATATATTAATAGACAAAATTAATCTAAAACCAACTTGTGTTTTTGAATTTACTACTGTTATGATATTGAAATAGAATAATGTATGCAGGCAAAGCCATATGGAGAAACTAGTTACAAAACATAACTAAAGTAAAGAACAATAAGTCTAATGGCAGCAGTCGCGAAGCATTCACTGAACAATTACCGCTGTAATAGAATAAACAGAGTAATCAGGCCACTTCAATACGGGTGAGAGTGGGTTCGTATACGTTATACGACAAATTGCAGTGCGTTCTTTTGCGGAAACTTTTTTAAATAATATTTATTCATCATCATATTGAAAAAGTATTTGTATATCAGATAGTTTTATTGGATTGAGTATAAAAATGCTTTTAATAAACATGTGACGTTTATTTTTCATTAGTCCGTTCGTCTATTCGCTCTAACATCCTAAATTGTAACATGCAATTTAGTTTTTTTTTGAAGAATTGATATTTGTCAATATTGTAGATATATGGATATGGACGGTAACAAATGATCAAAAAATATAAAATGAGATAATAAACTATCTCTATTCAAAAATGTATAACAATCTATTCCTTAGTTACTCTAGAAAGATGGAGAAACAAATTTTTGTATTAATAAAAAAAATATAATAAAATAGACCATTTATGTAAAATCGCAGCATAATTTAACGATTAGGTATTAATAAATCATGCAAACGCACATTAAGGGTATGTAGAGACACACCTTTTGTGCAAGTTATTTGGATGCTAATGTGTTAATTACTATTTTGCATTCTGTTGAATGGCGTTATGAATATTGTATTTCAGTTTAAAACGGGGTTTGATTGAACTTTATTATAGACTAGCGACTCACCCTCGCTGCGCTTCGGGTTCGTCCCTAGACAAAAACAAATCTATCCCACGGGAACCGTACATTTTTCCGGGATTATATATAGCCTAAAGCCTTCCTCGATAAATGGACTCTCCAACACAAAAAGAATTTTTCTATTCCAACCAGTAGTTCCTGAGATTAACGCGTTCAACCAAACAAACAATCAAACAAACTCTTCAGCTTTATAATATTAGTATAGATAAATGATTATTCACATTTATGTTTACATTTTATAATAATACAATCTTAGGAACCAGAAGTTAGATGTGAATAAAAAGTAGAAACTTAAAAAAAAATCATCTATCTCCATAAGTGAATTTACGACGATTACAAAACAGTAAAATAGATCTATTATATATTATATATTATTCAGGATTTTAAATAATTAATCATACCCAACTAAATAAAATATTGACTTATTCATAACTCTTTTTTTTTAATTTGCACAAAACAATCAAGCTTTGATTAGTTACAGGGAACGAGTTAATGTAAGTGTACTCATAAAGCATAGCATCTACTTTAGTGTTTATATAAATTGTCTGTTCACGTGCTTATTTCGAAAAAAAACTTTTTATGTTATTTTTTTTTTAAAAAGCGTAAATTTTTTTTTCAAGGAAACAATGAGCAATATCAAATTTCTCCATTTCTTCCTCAATCGAATGAAATCTAAATAATAATTATAATAAGCTATTCCATATTTCATCCCACTATCGAAGTATGTAACAAATTTAACTTAAAAATCTTAATAATATTATAAATGTGAAAGCTTAGATGGATGTTTGGATGTTTGTTACTCAATCGGTGCAGAACTGCTGAACGGATCTGGATAATATAGTCTGAATAGCACATATGCTACTTTTTATCCTGAAAAAAATACGGTTCCCGTGGGATAGATTTCTGTTTGTTTTTCTAGAGGCAAAGCGAGGGTGAGCTGGAAGTATGTAATAGAAATATGAATAGTCTTGAATATAGTACTGTATCTTTTTATTTAACTTGGAAATAAATTTTAATCGTGCTCCATTGCATCTCGTTGGGAGATTTTCTTTTGTATTTTGAACATAATATCAGAAATTGTGCGCTCTTTGTTGGATAAACTGTCGCAATCAGTAGCGCTATTAAAGAACTTATTATGTATAAAAAATGTAGAATTTTAGTATTGCAACTGTTATTTTAGATAGGGTTTTTTTTTTAAATTCTCTTGAAGCCATGGATTGCTTAAAGTAGAAATAATAAAAAAAGGAGAAGCTATGTAATTGGGGTTCTAGAAACTTAAAAACCTGTTACATTATCATTTGCATGTCCTAAAACATCATCTAAACAAAATAAATCCTTAAAATCTATTGATAATTATTGACGATGGTATTGTGTGACAGTCACAGAAAATGTCAACTCCAATTAAGTATCTCCTTTTGAAGGTGCTTAAATATGAATCTAAATGCACAAACATTTTTTTACATGTAATAGATATTTAATAGAAATTCTTTTCGTATAATTGTTATTCCTTTCCTTGATGAAGACAATCACCGTCGATAATATTGAAATTAAAAGCAGAAATAGCGTCGTTATACCGCATTATTTATTCTTTTTATTTCTTCGAGTACTCGAGAGTAATACTTGTCTCTTTTACTGATATTCATTGAAAGCTCGGAATCTATTAGCTACTTTTTATTTTTTATTTCAACAGATGTTATTCAAAAGAATGATTAAGCTAATATCGTGAGCTAGGATCCTAAACTAAAATTAACTTTTGATTATTCTATCAATTTTTGTAACACACATACATTAAATATTATAATAGGGCATTATATTAAAAAAATCTAAGTACAAACGAGTTTTTAACAATAAATTACCATTTTTAAATTAAAAAAATTTTTTGGTTTTTTTCTTGAATTTAGATTTTTGGTTCCCGACCAACCTGTAACCAACCTTTGGGAAACCAAAAATCAATATAAATCCGTGAAAAAATCCGAAAATATAGTTTTATTTAAAATGTCAAATATTCACGTAAACCTAAGAAAGTATTAAATAAATTAACAAATTGAAATTACTTTTGCAATAGAAACTAAACCTAAAATCGTAATGTTTAAACATATACCCTATATAGTATATACCTTATATAAAATGCACTATTTAAATAAATTTATAAATAAATATGTTGTGACATTAACACACAGCACCATCTAGTTCCATGGTAAGCTACGAGGCTTGTGTTATGGATACCACATAGTTGATACACTGCACATATATAACTTTAAATACATACATATTATAAATATAAACATCCATGACTGGAGTACAAACATTCGTGCTTATCACACAAATGAATGCCTCCAGCGGGAGTCGAACCCGCGACCGCTGGCGCAGCAAGTAGGATCACTACAAACTGAGTCATACGTGTCGTCTAATACCACTACACATACAAGTGAAGGTAACTAAATCCAAAACCGACCATTAGTAAATAATAAAGTATATTTCGCAGATGCCAGATTTTCGTTTATTCCTCATTTCGTCAAACGTAGACGTTTGACGCAAATGTCCATGAATCCTCTTATCTTAATCCTCACCACATCATGTGGCCATTGAATAAGCGAACGTATAAATACAACATCTATACAGATAAATAAAATTGGAGTGTCTGTTTGTAATATCAAAATAACCGCTTTTTACTAAATGCATATGGATGTATACCTACACGATACATATACCAAAACAACATTTTTTTCAATTTTTGTCTGTCTGTCAGTCTGTCTGTCGGTCTGTCTGTCTGTCTGTCTGTCTGTCTGTTTGTCTGTCTGTCTGTCTGTCTGTCTGTTTGTTCCGGCTAATCTCCAAAACGGCTGGACCGATTTTGACGGGACTTTCACTGGCAAATAGTTGATGTTATAAGGAGTAACTTAGGCTACTTTTATTTTAGAAAAAGAATCAGGGTTCTGCGAAAAAAAATTAAAACCCTTGAAATTGTGAACAAAGTTCGCGTACGGCGTACGCACTATTAATATTTATAATTTAAATAAATATCTTAGGAGTAGCAAGCTACTATTTATGCATAAACATAGCTAACTGTTAAAACGGACATAGGGACGAACGCAATCGAAGCGAGCGTGAGTCGCTAGTAATAAATAAATAAGATACAACTTTGATCAAAAAAGTACTAGATACACAATCCCATGCAAAAGTTCTCTTAAAACTGTCACCAATTGTGTTTAGGTTTTTCTAGTTGAAATAAATATACAACAATGTAAATTGAACCTTAAGCATTGCATTGCTAAAATTATTTTCACAAAAAAAATAAAAATAAAAACGCGCTCAAATATTTAAATGAGCGCTCATTCTGTGAAGACATTTTTTGTCGTTGTTTGTGCATCTAGTATTTTTTTGATCGATGATAAACAATAACTATTTACTTCTATCAAAATTTTAAGAAATGTTAAAATTTTAGATTTTAAAATTTTTTAAAGATACTGCCTTTGAAGCTTCTTGTTCCATAATGGGAAATGAAATGAAACTTAATATATTTTTCATGAATATTACATTATATTTATTTTGATTGTCTTTTTCCTCTTACATTTTTTATATATCAATGACAATGTCTATTGTTTTTCTTTATACGTATTTTTTCAAATTAAATAGTACTCATTCTTAAAATATAGTAGAACCTATTTTGATTTTTTAACACTTTTTCATAAAAAAATAATATGAATAACAGCTTACAGTCGTTGAAGTTCCTTTTTTGAAGTCGGTCGAATAATATAGTACTGTATATGAAACCCTCGATGCTTAAATCGGACTGGCGCTGAACTTTTTTTTTTAAATTATTGCTAATTAATAATTATTTTCATTATCGCTAATTTAAAAGCTCACCACAAGCTTCTTCATTATTTAAATGTAGCTTTTACTGTATGAGGAAATTAATGAAGTTGGAAAGTTTCCGCGACACATTAGCGGCAAAGTACTAATATGGTGGGAATATGACGTTTATTATTACCATCTAAATAATAATTGAAGATAGAGATATTGAATTAAATTAAATCCTCAGACTAAGTAATAATATCGACAGGGTGTTGTAGAACTAAACATGAAGCCAAATAATAATATTTTAAAAGTAGCGGTTCACTCTAGATGATTCTTTAAATTGACATAACTTTTTTATTTAGGAACCGATTGAAATAAAACAAATACTAAATGTTAAGTGAAGCTTTCTACAAAACATTAGTGAAAACCGCACCCAAATCGGTTAAGCCGTTTCTAAGATTAGCGCGCACAAACGCACAGACAAACAGACAAAAAAAACTAAAAATCATTGTTTTGGGTTCTATTGCGTTAATAAAGATCCCCATTCAAATTTTTCTCAAATATCTTCCATGTACAGACAGCGATCAGTTACATATGCAATATACAAATATTTGCTAATATTTTTGACTTTGACATTTATTTTGGCGGAATCCGTCTATAAAATTTTTCCGTCTGAGATTAAATCATAGCATGCTATAACATAACAGCTACAAATCTATATAAATAGAATAATTGTATATAATTAATTTTGATATAAATATCGTAAGCAAATAGTTTATAGATTCTCCTTTGAGTTAAGGTAGAATTTTTATATACTTAATCTGTATATAAGTCACCTTATTCATGTTTAAACTAAAAAAAAAAACTATGAAAATCGATTTATAATTAATAAAAATATCACATAAAACATATGACTTAATGTAGCCAAAATATTTTATAATATTATAAATATTAACTAAGTCGCTTAATCTCCTTATATCTATATAAGGGCCACGTTCAGCCTTAGTTATTGAAAATATAATAATAAAAAAAATACATATATGTTATTAAAAATTGACTCAAATATATTTATACTAGCGACTTACCCTCGCTCTGCTCGGGTTCGTCCTTAGTTACTTTTAGTATAGATTTCTCAGAGATGAGATATTTTCTCGCAGTAAAAAGTATCCTATATGTTGACACGGATAACCAGCTATCATCATAATAAATTTCATCAAAATATATCCAGTGGTTTTCTCGTGATGCGTTCCCATACAAACAGACAGACAAAAATTCTAATAACTATAGATTCGGCCTTTGTATCGATAATAATGTCTATTTCAATAAGATTTTCCAAAAATATTTAATGTACAGATTCGACTCAGAATTTTATTATATGTATATATTCCATGACATAAATATACATACATGCATATAAATAATAATAGTTCTTTCATGTAAAAACTTTACCATCGATTATTTTCAACCTTCCTTACTTTCCAACACAAAGCATGCCATGACATTACACTTCTAAGCCCAGACGCTATTGTCTGGTTACATTGACCGTTGTGAATCAGAATATTATGTTAAATAACCTTGGTCATAAACTCTAAAACTAATATACACTAGTATTTTTAAATATAACAGATAGTTTCGCGTATTTATTTAGATTTTTGTTTCCCGACGTTTCGAAAATAATAATAAAAATTCGCAAAAACATCCGAACAGATAGTTTTATTGAAAAATGTCAAATATTCGCGTAAATCTAAGAAACTATTATATACTAATAGTATATAGTTGAGAAAAATCTATGAAACGAAAAAATATGTTAAAAAAACGAGATTTTATCCTGACTTTGTGTAAGTTATATATTTCAGCAGTTTCACATTTACCAAAATAGTAGTGGTAAACTAGAGACCTCCATAAAAATTTTCACGTGATTACTCGATGCGTGTTAAGTACTCGTACTAATTGTCACCGTAGAACTTTAACTTAATTATCAGCGTTAAGCTCAAATTTAGATTACCCAATTAATTATTTCGTCTATTAGTATTTCATCACAAATATATTCCAATAAGCTTTTTTATTCTACACGCCTTATACTACATACAGCATGTAAACTGTAAATCATGTAATTTTTAATATAAAGAGTAATATGTAAGGCGTTTTATAATTTATCTTAATCAATAAAATATTTTTAGTGCTTATTAGTTATTTCAGGGGTCTGCATGGGCGGCGGCAGAATTATTTCCAGGAGGGTACATCTGTTTCTTAACGTCAAACTACTAACTTTATAATTTTTATTCATAAGATATGAATAAAATTATAATTTATCGTCTTTTCATTAAATATATCTAAATTTAAACAATAATTTTACTCGTATAATTTTATTTTGTTAAATTTTTTCTATATATTTTCCTCCATGGCAGGGGTGCAAGTGCATCCCCTTGCACCTCCCTCCCACCGCCCATGGGGTCTGCGAGCTAAGCAAAAACCAAAATATTATGTTATCGATATGAATTTCATACTTAAATATTGAACTCTGAATACACAGTTTAAACACGTTTCTACGGTTATTCAAGGAGTTATAGTAATCTTATTAACTCCTCGCGGACCGCGAGCACACCGGTGTGCTAGATAACAATTGAATTCTCGGAAATTCGCACGGATTTCTTAGAATTTGTCCGGGAGGGATTAACACCTTTCATTTAACTGCCAGAACACCTGAACTGCAGACATCTACAATAACATTTCTATGCTCTGCTACTAATTTGATGTTTCAAGCTGCTACACTGTTCTTTCCATGGATATTTAAATGTGAATCTCAATTGCAGATATTGAATTTTTTGAATAAATTTTATAAGTATACATTCTTAGATTTATGCGAATATTTGACATCTATACTATATAAATATTATAAAGCTGAAGAGTTTGTTTGTTTGTTAATTTGTTTGATTGAACGCGCTAATCTCAGGAACCACTAATCCGATTTGAAAAATTATTTTTGCATTAGATAGCCCGTTAACTGAGGAAGGCTATTATATAGGCTATATATCATCCCGGGAAAATGTACGGTTCCCGTGGGATAGATTTGTTTTTGTCTTAGTTTTATATAAACTCTTTTCGGATTATTTCGCTGATTTATTTTGATTTTTGGTTCCCGATATTTCGAATGCCTTATAACAATTATGGCCACGAGAGAGACGGTCAGACTCTCAGTTTTCTTCAGTCTTTCAAGTCAGGTAATTAACGATCGAAATAGATTTATACAAATTATGGTACCTTTTGTTTTTATGGGGGTTACAGGTGGAATCTTTTTCTTAAAGTAATATGAGGTGATAAGCCAGTTATATATTATATAGAGCAATGAAATTATAATACTGGCAAAATTCTCAAAAATCTCACACGAGATGAGATTATTATACAAAAATATTTATAAATGCAAGGATTTTCTTCTTGTTTGACCATTTCTGAGGGAATTCGCAAAATTTTTCCATGCAAATTATATGAGATAAGGAGTACTGTGGTTTATTATACACTCTTATTATATACAAAATTTTAACAGTGAATCAGATTAAGTTCATTATTTAGCTTTTTATAGACAACCTTGTAAATACAAGGTGAAAATGAAAGGGTTCAAAACCTCTGTTGTTAGGTTCATTTATCAGCACCAAAACACATAAAGGTTACAAGTTCGATAACCGCAAGAAGTCAATGAATGCTTCACTTATTGTTTTGTATTAATAGAAGTGCAATAAATAAACTACTAATAAATGTAAATTCCTTAAGTTTGCTCTTTAGTTCATCTATAAAAAACCTCAGTAACAGCCCAGAGTTGAGAAATAAATAAATATGTTGGTACATTAACACACAGCACCATCTAGCTCCATGGCAAACTATGAGGCTTGTGTTATGGATACCAGGTAGTTGATACACTACACACGTATAACTTTAAATACATACATATTATAAATGTAAGCACCCATGACTGGAGTACAAACTTTCCTGCTCATCACACAAATGAATGCCCCCAGCAGGACTCGAACCCGCGACTGCTGGGACAGCAAGTAGAGCCACTACAAACTGAACCAAACGTGTCGTCAAATAGAGATAGAGAAGATAACGTTGTCATATCTAGGTGCCTTAAAATGCACGTAAGGCCTTCGCTCACATATCTGTTACATCTCACTGATCGTGTCGAATTGTCTTTATGGGACTTTGAGACTGAGGTTTAGAGAGTACAATTGTGCTTGCATACAAAATTGTGCATTACAATACTTCCATGTTTCGTCTGATTGAAATTAGCCACCGTGTTCGAAACCGATGCAAAAGTCATTAGTATTATTATGTAAGTTAGCTTACTCTTTTAAAAGTTCACTATAAATACACTTAAAATTATTTTAATTTTTAAGTTCTGGTTAAGAATCATGGTGTGCCAAATATTGTAAATTTTCACTTTCTATATCTAAATTAAAATCAAAATAAATTGCTAACACGAAATATTCTTAGAACTACAACAGTTAATGCATTGGAACTAATTTTCTAAAAATTTTATAACGATTTTAGTTCTTCAGAACAGTAATGCACTTAGGTAATGTAGGTATTTTCTAGGTAAGGGCTTACAAAAGTTTTACATTAACGTCTATTTATACTAAAACTAGTGACTCACCCTCGCTTTGCTCGGTTTCTTCCCTAGGTACGTTATGAGGGTTAGTATAGAATAGATAGGCTATATATTATATGATATATAGCTGACAGCCTTCCTCAATAAACAGGCTATCTAATGAAAAAAATATTTTTCAAATCGAATTAGTAGTTCCTGAGATTAGCGCGTTCAAACAAACAAACTCTGCCTCTTTATAATATTAGTATAGATTAATTTCTGTCTGCATTCTCGATTGCGTTGTAGCAACGTCGATAAAAACTACCTTTGTATAAATTTAGACTAGGGATTTTAATGAAATTTGGTATAATGATAGCTGGTTATTCGGGTCAACATATAAGATACCTTTTACTGCGGGAAAGTATCTCATCTCTGAGTAATCTATACTAAACCTTAAAACCTAACTAGGAACGAACCCGAGCGGAGTGAGGGTGATTCGCTAGTAATATGTATGAATAAAAGACTTACTTATGTTTTCTATTAAAATTTCAAGTTGGCCAGAAAATTAATACGTCAAAGGCCGCTTCACACTCGCTCCACAATCAAATATTTGTAACAAAATTAATTACTTTCTCTTTGAACGAAACCATAATTTTATATGGCACCGAAAAGTTTCAACCGTTTTTATTGGTCCATTTAAATTTAATTATAGTATGATTATATAAAATATTCACAATAATTGAATGATATTAACTTTTGAGTTGTAAATGAAAAACTTTTACGTGTTAAATGAAATGACAGTCGAATTTTATTGAAATTGTTTCGTTCTTACTTTAGACTAAAATGTTGAGAGATAAACATGTAACTTAGCCATGATGACATTTTACAATCGATTATGCCAATAAAAAAACTAGGATGACAGGGCTAAAAATGTCGTAAAAAATTTCTTTATCAGAAATTTTCACATACTTAACTTGACCCAGGAATCGATCCTGCGACGCCCCAAAAAACTGGGGAGGTTCTGTTGGGTTTTAGTGGATAGTATTGGTTTTTCTACTCAGTGAGTTCCACAGAACCACCTGTATATACTTATACAGGTGGTATGCGTAAATGCATTTCCCAACATTAAAAAAAAAATCAAACCCAGGACATTAAGTTCGGCATCCACATACCTATTGTAATATACCTTTTATCTTATAAACTAATAAAAATTTCCAGTATTCGATAATATTAACAGCTCTTAGCTAACCACGTGAAAGTTCTGACTGATTAAATTTCTAGTTTTAGTACTAATGAAACTGTTCGGGTGTTCGATATCCTAACGAGTGAGTTTAGAATAAAGTTAGCCAGTTTGGGTGAATCAATTAAGGGATATGTCGTGGGCATAAAGGCAAACTTTGCCCCATAACATTTTGACAAAAAAATATCATCGGTTCCTATGTATTATATTTTACACTAGCGACTCACCCTCGCTTCAGTCACGGGAACAGTACATTTTTCCGGGATATATAGCCTATAGCCTTCCTCAGTTAACGGACTATCTAATACTAAAAAAATTTTACAAATTGGTTTAGTAGTTTCTGAGATTAGCGCGTTCAACCAAACAAACAAACAAACAAACTCTTCAGCTTTATAATATTAGTATAAATTTCTAAATGTTATCTTATACAAAAATAACTTCATTGAAATTAAAACATCATAATATTTTTAGAAAGGAGTAAAATAACAAAACAGTTTGTGCCTTTCTAAAAAATTTACAGACAGGCATTAAAAAAAGTTGAATAATAGTAATAATTTTTAACGTTGTTTAAAAAAAATATTATCGGCTTCTACATTTTACATTTCTAAATGCTAATTATCTAACAGAAAAATAATTGCATTGTATTTGGAACAAAATAATTGCACTGCGGCCTGTGCCTTTGTAAAAATGTACAGACAGACAAAAAAAATATCATTATTATATTTACCCTTAGTAAAATGTTACCAATTGTCTTGACATATGCGGTTCTAAAATTAATTATCGTTACAAAATTAACTAGCTATCGTTCGTGTGTTCGCTTGTGAGGTACCTATACCATAGAACTATCTAATATATCTATATAACTATCTATACATATAATAAAATTCTAACTGAGTCGAATCTCTACATTAAATATTTTTTTGGAAAATCTTATTGAAACGGTCATTATTATCGATACAGATGCCGAATTTATAGTTTTTAGAATTTTTGTCTGTCTGTCTGTCTGTCTATCTGTGATTGCATCACGAAAAAACTACTGGACAGATTTTGATGAAATTTCGCTAGTCTATCTACATATATAATCAAAATCATCAAAAGAACTTAAAGAATTGAATAAGTTTAAAAGATTATTCCTATACACAAATCAACGTAATTTATTTTTTTTGTCACGGCTAAAGATATAAATAGCTTGTTACATAAATACATATTATTTTTATTATAATAACATCATATTACATTTTTATTACAACCTACAAACATTAAATTGTAAATTTCTAAAGGCGAGCGAGGTAATTTTTCAGCGTCTCACAGCTCACGTCAGTTTAACCCTCGGTTAAATGAAAACTAATTTTAATATTAATATCTCATGTTCCTGAAAACTGTGAACATTAATCTATGTTTGCTTGAATTGGATTAAATGAGAAAGTATTAAGCGTTGTAACTATAGTTACGTAGAAAAAATAAGGTTATTCATATATTTCATATCAGAAGGAACATTTTCCTTAGAGATTATATTTTTGTTGTTAATCTTAAAATTAATGTTATATATCATTTTTATAGTAAAATACCTTAAGGACATACATACATAGTACACACATATATAGAAATAATTTAATACAAAATATATTGTTCAAATTCACATTGCAACAATTAAACATAAATAAGATTTTACTGTTTACACTACCTTATTTAAATAAATTGCCTCAGGAAAATAGGTTAAGATATGACATTAATAATTTAATGCACACTTTAACTACTTGTAAGTATTTAAATTCAAATATTAAAAAAAATAATAAAATTGACGTTATTGACATTAATAATTTATGGAAAAATAATAATTATATATTGACATATAGTAGGCTTAGCCTATCATATTTTTTTAAACGACAGATAGCATCTGTGCTATCTTATTATATACAAATCGACATAGCCAATGATTTGGTTACTCCGACTTTTGCTCCTATTGAGCAAAATTGTAATATGACATTTTTTAATTTGGAATCCGTTCCAAGTAGCAATTTAAATTAATAATTAAGACAACAGAGGATGCCTCTGGCACATTTATAAGCAATGACATTAAATTAGATAAATGTCATAGTAAAATATCAAGAAATGCCCTGTAAAAATTTGAAAATTGTAAACCTGGTGCACCAAAATATACAGGGCATGATAGGTAAGGATCTTGAACTGGAGTTATTTATAAATAGTGAAAATATTCATATTTTATGTTTAACAGAACACTGGCTTTCTATTTCTCAGTCAATATTTAACTTCAGCGGTCACCAGGTAGCTAGTATGTTCAATAGAGAAAAAGCTATACGCGGGGGCTCTTTAATAATAATAAGTAAACTTTTTAAATATAAAGAACGTAAAGATATTGTGAGCCTCTCTGTTGAGCAAACTATTGAACTAGCCTGCGCAGAGCTTGAGCACTTCATTGTTGTATGCGTATACAGGCCTCCTAATGGGTTATATGAGTACTTTGAGAAAGTATTAGAAGAAGCTTTGTTAAAATTAAATAGTTCTAATAAATTCATTATTGTTTGTGGTGATTTTAATATAAACTTATTAGATAATTCCACTATAAGTCTCAGATTTAAATCCATGCTTCTATCATATAACCTGAATAATTTATTTCTTGAACCGACTAGAATCACTGCTACCAGTGATACATGTATTGATAATATATTTACAAATTATAAACCATCTTCTAAATCTATTATAAACAAGTTGAGCTCAGACCACTGTGGTCAGTTAGCTTCATTTTCCTATACTTTAAATGCCAATAAAAATATGTTAAAAAAGACTTTTGTCCCCATAAATACTACACGTATGGAGAAGTTAAGAGGTAATATTGTAGCAAAACTTCCTTATTTATCTTACAGCAATGACCCCAACTTCTTATATAATTCTCTATTTAAATTAATAAAAACAGAATTTTCTACAATATTTACTTCTAAAACAGTCAATTCAGGGGGTCTCTTGTCATTCAGTGAATGGGCAACTCCTGGCATCTACAAGAGCAGGCAAAGACTATATGAATTGTATGGTGAAAAAGCTTTTAATCATAGTACATCGTTTGCTTCTTTTGTAAGTGCCTACTCAAAAATGTTTAGGAGAGTATGTTCCATGGCAAAATCTTTGCATATTAAAGACAAAATAAAAAATGCACATAATAAAGTAAAAGTTACATGGAACATAATTGCTTGTGAAAGTGGGAGAGTCACAGATCGCGGCTTCGATTTTAAATTAAATATCAATAATAATTTTATTACTTCAAACCTAGAAGTTGCATCTGAGTTTGAAAAATTTTTCACTGACATTCCAACTTCAACAACGCAATCTCTCAATTCATCTCCCGCTATTGCCGAATCTTTACTTAAAAATCACGTTAAAGAATGTAATTTGGTATTTAAATTTAAACTTGTATACCCCAAAGATATCATCGCAGCCTTTAAAAGTTTGGATGTCAAGAAAACCGCTGACCTATGGGGTATATCTGTAAAAGTTATTAGTTCGGTAATTGATGTTGTTGCACCTCATCTAGCTACTGTATTTAATAGCAGTATAGAGCATGGTGCGTTTCCTGATCTAATGAAACACAGTAAAATCATTCCTATTTTTAAATCAGGTAGTACCTTAGATCCTAATAATTTTAGACCAATTTCGGTACTGCCAACGTTTAGTAAAATTTTTGAAAAAATCATACTCGCGCAAATGTTAACGCATTTTAATGCACACAATCTACTTCATAAGAAACAGTTTGGATTTACGAAAGGCCGCTCCACGGCAGATGCTAGTGTTGAGTTAGTAAAACATATTTTTGAGGCTTGGGAAAGGTCACAAGATGCACTTGGGATATTCTGTGACTTATCCAAGGCCTTTGATTGTGTGCATCATGAGACGCTGATCAGGAAACTGCACCATTATGGTATTAGAAATAAGGCACTCGACCTTTTGAATTCGTATTTAAAAAATAGAATACAGAGGGTTGATGTTAATGGTAAGAGATCTCCTGGAGCTCCATTAGATATGGGGGTTCCACAAGGGTCTATTCTCGGCCCCTTTCTTTTTCTAATTTATATTAATGATTTGCCATTTTTTGTACAGGACAAACATGAGATAGTATTGTTCGCTGATGACACTTCACTTATTTTTAAAGTGAAGCGAAATTTGCCAGTGTACGACGATGTAAACGATGCTCTCTCAAAGGTTGTCTATTGGTTTGATTCAAATAATTTATTATTAAATAATAAAAAGACAAAATTAATAAAATTCTCAACACCCAATGTTAAACTTGTTGATAATGGTGTAATATTAAATGGAGAAGTGTTGAAACCGGTAGAGTCAACTAAATTCTTAGGCATTATCATAGATTCCAAACTGCAGTGGGGCCCCCATATTGAGGGACTAGCGAATAGACTCAGCTCTGCAGCGTTCGCGGTAAAAAAAATAAGACTTCTTACTGATGTAGATACAGCTCGCATAGTATATTTCAGTTATTTTCATAGTATTATGTCCTACGGTATCTTATTATGGGGAAATGCAGCAACTATTAATACGGTCTTTGTCCTGCAGAAAAGAGCTATTCGTGCAATTTATAGTTTAGGTCCTAGAGTGTCATTAAGAGATAAGTTTAAAGAAATAAAAATATTGACTGTTGCTTCTCAGTACGTGTACGAAAATGTTATGTATGTTCGTAAAAATATACATGAATTTCCCAAGAATTGTGACATGCATAACATTAATACTAGGAGCAAACACAAACTTGTAATGCCTGTGACTCGTCTACAGAGAGTCAGTAATTCCTTTTATGGACAATGTATACGCTTGTACAACAGGATCCCAGAAAATGTTCAAAAAGCTTCCATCGCTAAATTCAAAAAAAATGTTAAAGAACGTTTGTGTGCTAAAGGCTATTATACAATAAATGATTTTATAGAAGATAGCACGCCTTGGGAATGAAGTGATCGCCTCCAGGCTACTTCAACTTTATAGTAATATTGTAAATTATAATTTATTAAAAAAATATTAGTCCCGCTGAGTTTCTTTCGCCAGTTCTTCTCAGGTCTGAGGCTTCTTCTTTCCGAACTGGTAGTAGACTCATGACGTTCAGTAAAAAATTGTAATAATTTAATGCTGAATAAAATATTTTGAATTTGAATTTGAATTCTGTTACGCCTGAACATTATATGAAAAATCAATTATTTAATATAATTGATTTAATATTATATCAAAATGGAGAAAATTTATTGTACAAAGTTAAGTAATAATTATAAAATCAATTTTTATTATTATCAATTATATTATTATTCAAGAATGGGACATAAAAATAAAGGTAGAGACAAAAAAAAGTAACGTGAATGCTTTTACATTCTATGAACTTTGCATTCCATTTTACAATTGTTCTTCAATTCAATTCAATTTCCTTGTAATAATGTATAAAAAAACAATATTAATTACTTTAAAACGTGTCAATTGAGTACTGATTACTTCGCCAATGACACGTAAAATGGATAAGACACGAGGGAGATTTGTCGGTGAAATAAGATTAATTATTACCAATTATTGTTCTTCCACGACAAAAATTTTAATGTACAAACAATGCAATTCAATTAATAACTTAACATTATTGTATGCAAGTAGCAAGATTTTTAAATAATTTAATATTACTTAGTTATTTATTCGGATATAGTAATTACAATAAAAAATATCTATAAAAGGCTCTACCAATCTACAATCGTTCACAGATGATTAAATATCCAATATTTAAAAGACATAAACGTATCGACACTAAAACAATCATAAAATTCCGATTCTGATCGTAAATTTAAAAATTCTGAAAGAAGTGTATCTATTGAAGGAGTTTTATGTGTCCCGGGGGCAAGCTGCTCTTGTTTATTTTATGGTTTTCTTAGTCATAGGCAAATGACGCGGATGGCAATGAAAATAGGTGTGGCAGTATTAAATCTATTGAAAAGTTTCCCAATACACAGTAACATAAAAGTTTAAAGCGTTATATTATTTTTAATGTCCCACTGCTAAGCATGGTCCTTCCTTTAATATGAGGGGAATAAAGCCATAGTATACCACGCTGGGCAAATGCATGTTGGCGGACTTCACGTCTTTCGAAAATTTGCTAGATTCTCTCAGAAATTCAAAATGCCCTATCACTTACGTAAATTCTTATTACACGTTGCCTAGATTTATTTATTAATAAACGGATATAATAAATAAACAGGGATAAAATAAAAACGGGAAAAAAGAGATGCGTGACCCGGGATTTGAACCTTCACTCGGTCTCCCAAGCGGGCGCGTTACCACTAGGCTATCACTGCCTGTTGATGCTATGCAAAATGAATATAATTTTCAATTGTTCATTAATTTTAATATCTTAAAATAAATATAACTATAATGAATTTACATAATCGCCAGAAACTTAGGTGATTTAATCGACCCTGTTGAAATTATCTTTGTAGCAACGTAGATAGTTTGCTACGTCGCGTCGTAGACAGCTACGAATATGAGAGTTTAGAGGATATAATAGTAAGGTAGTGCAATATATTGAAAACTAGCGATGCACCCTCGCTCCGTTCGAGTTTGTCCCTAATTACGTTTTAAGGCTTAGTATAGATTTCTCAGAGATGAGATATTTTCCGCAGTAAAAAGTATCCCATATGTTGACCCGGATAACCAGCATCAGTTTACCGAATTTCATCGAAATTTGTCCAGTGATTTTCTCGTGATGAGTTCCCAGACAGACAGGCGAGAATTCTAAAAATTGTAGATTCGGCCTCTGTTTCGATAATAATGACTATTTCAATAAGATTTTTCAAAAAATATTCATGGTACAGATTTAACTTGCTTAGAATTTTATTATATGTATAGATAATACTGTATAATTATAAAAGGTTTACTCGTATATAGAGTAACTACTTATTAATTTTTATTCCTTAACTAATATTATAGTGATTTTCTTTTACATCCTAAAAATCGATATTTTAATATTATTTCGTTAAAGTTCAGGCGAAATAACTTTTAATTACCAATTAAAAGTTGGTACCTGCTACTCGTATCAAAACTATTTTTGACTATTTTGTCAGTCAAAATAAGTAAAGAGTTTTGACTGTAACAAAATAAATAATCAAATTTCATAAATATGGCAATCAATATTATATAACTAAAAAAAGGAGTAGGTTAAACTTCAGTAGATTTTTATTCTGTAACAAAAAATATAAATACATATGTTGGGACCTCACAGCACCATCGAGTTCCATGGTTAAGTTACGAGGCTTTTGTTATGGACATCAGATAGTTGACACATTACACCCATATATTCATATCTTTAAATACGTACATATTATAAATATAAACACCCATAACTGGACTACAAACATTCGTGCTCATCACACAAATGAATACCCCCAGCGGGACTCAAACCGGCGACCACAGCCAGTAGGGTCACTACAAACTAAGCCAACATATCGTCAAAAATGGGTTATCTTTACTAATAAAATATAAATCATTTAGAAGGAAAAGATAAAAAAGATAACTTACTTAATGGTCATGTACTTGTATGATAAGGCTATTATTTTTCTGGGTGAGCAATAAAAGGAACATTATTGTGACTTATTGGGTTACCTTCAAAGTGGGGTCGAGACCGTTACAGATTATTTTTATTGACCCGCGATAGTTCAGTTGGTCTTATTTATGTACTTATAGTAAGAATATTTATTTTAACTACATTATTATTGAATAGAATATTAAACAATGAGAAAAGTCAGACTATGTTAGTAATATTTTGGGGTCTCATCAGGAACAAAGAATAATTAGTTCAAATAACTGTGGTCAAATGGTTATTATTTGTATTATAGACATTTTTAACGATCCACTACTGGATACGGACCTTCAATACAAGGGGGATCAGGCCAAAGTCCAACACGCTGGCTAAGTGCGAGTTGGCGGACTGCACGTGTCTTCCGAAAACTTGCTAGGTTCTCTCAGACATGCAGGTTTCCTCACGATGTTTTCCTTCACCGTGAGGCAAGTGGTAATCACGTTGGAAATGATTCGCAAATGAAAATATCAGAGGTGTGAGACCCGGATTTGAACCCGCTTCACTCGGTTTACCAAGCGAGCGCGGTACCACTGGGCTACCACTACCTTATTATTTGTATCGATTTGATATTGAAGTTGTATTAAATTCACATAAGTTTAATTTTAAGATAATAAATTATTATCAACAAAAAATGCTTTCTTAAACTTTTATGATGTATTAAAGAAAAAAAATGAAAAATATTTAGCAATATAAGAATGATGTTAAGAATTCGATATATTTCTAAATCTTCTTAATTTATAAAATTCAATGTAGTTAGTAAATGGTTGGTACAAAATCTGTAATAACAGCAATTGTTTTGCAGCAGTTATAATTTTGTTTATTTCGAAAAACAATAAATGGAATAAAATATTAAACAATGAGAAAAGTCAGGCTACGTTAGTAACATTTTGTGGTCTCCTCAGGAACAAAAAAAATAGTTTATATAAATGTCATTGGATGGTTATTGTTTATATCGATTATTTACTGAAGCTTGAATAAATTCACATAAGCTTAATATTAAGATAATAAATTATTATTAGCAAAAAAATGCTTTCTTAAACTTTTATGATGTATTAAAGAAAAAAAATGAAAAATATTTAGCAATATAAGAATGATGTTAGGAATTCGATATATTTCTAAATCTTCTTAATTTATAAAATTCAATGTAGTTATTAAATGATTAGTACAAAATCTGTAAAAACAGCAATTGTTATGCAGCAGTTATAATTTTGTTTATTTCGAAAAACAAAACGAAGTCATCGCAGCTATATCATCATAATAAACAATAAAATATGAAATGGAAGTGAAAAATTGTCGCCATGAAATAATATAATTTGGAAAGATAGAAGTTTTGAAATATTGGCTGTCATTTGTTTGGCACAAATACAACAACGATGTAAGTGATAAATGAATTATTTATATTATGGATGCGGCATTTTTGTGTATTATTTCTAAATATTATAAAGTGAAATTTTAATCTAAATATTATAATCTATCAATTAATATTAAACAATTCTTTATTTTTTTTAGATAAATATAGGTTTACGATATATGTACAAACCAGGTACGGTACCTACATAAAATGACCTCGTATGACTTTATCCTCTTTAAAAGCATACCAGATTTTTTGGAAGACTAACCTCTATACGATTTTTAATGCGTGAAATAATGCGTTAATAAACTTAAAGCCCATGACTATCCCCTTGTGGAATGCGTATACCCCGGCGTGTCAGTTAACAATTGATTTCTTAGTAATTATCCATAGTTTCTCAGAAATTATCCAGGAGGGGCTATAATTTCTTTCAAAGAGATCGTCTTTGCTCTAATCAACCTTAAGTAGGTATTATTACAATAATATTTTGAACTTTCTAAAAAAGCTCTCTCTATATTTTACTTTCATCATACATTTGTCACATTTATCTGTATTAAGAATAAAAATTTATATTTTTTTATATATAAGTAACAAAACAAAACTGGGTTTTTGTTATTCTACATTTCGTAGCTCGATGTTGCTATGGAATTGAATCGTGTGTGCAAATGTGATGATGTGCATTAGGTCTCCATTGCGAGCGGAGGATTGATAGCGCGCATTTGTTTTAGCTTTGTACCGCTGATATGCCTGTATTTACGTATATTCTTGCGATTGAAATATTTTGTGAAGAGAAATATTTATTATTTGTTTTGTTTTAATGATTATTAAGGAGATTCTAGAGGAGAAGGGCTAGAGGAGCCCTACGTCGAAAGACGACCTGGTTATCGACAAAGTGCTAAATAAATTATTAGTTACAGTAGTAATTATATTATCATATATTATTGTGTTTTCCTGTGGGAATGAAAGATTTACCTTATAAAAGAACATTAATATCAAGTTTCAAGTAATTTTGATCATAAATAATTTTTCGGGTTGTACTATAAAGTATATTCCCGTGGGAATGAGATAATCTCCCGCGGTAAAAAGTAGCCTATGTCACTCTCCAAGCCTCTAACTATCTCCACACGAAAAAATCACATTTCGTTTCGATGTGAAAATAAAACAAACACACTTTAAAATTTATAATTTTAGTATGGATGTATGTATGTATATCCCTTTACAGTTTAACCCTCAAATAGCCTAAAATTATGAAATATGTAAACAAAACCTTCCCTTAAGCATTAAGGAAAATCAAATAATATAAATTAAATGATATTACATTAAGCAGTACAAAGTATAGCTATCTGTTGTTTAACGAGCATTAGGCAAATTGTGACCCCGGGCTATGTGCGTTTGACTTTGAACTACTGTTTAAAGGGGAAATAGTATTCTGTAGTTCTGTTAGAGGGAAAGACTGTATTGGTAATATATAGTACATACGTGGATTTAGAAATATTATATGGATATATTTTGTCACAATTCGAGATTATTTCCTAATAAGAAAGATTTTTGTGAAACATCTTATGGATGTAATTTTGTTCTACAATGGGTTGAACTTGTTTTTTTGAAATATAACATTTGATTATTTTAAAGCCTTTTTTCTATTCGTTTTTGTTCCTTAGATATATTCATAATATCTCTTTAGTTCACTTTTAATAATGAAATAATCACAAATAGCTAACCTATTTAATTTAGTATTCTGTTCCATTTACATACATTTTACGCTATCTTTTGTGAGATTTGGAGATAATACTCGTAGTAGTATAATCTTTATTTGTATTAGTTTTCGCTTAGTAGTTAAAATTTGATCATAATTATTATTGATAATATTTCAGGAAAACATATATGAATAGAATTTATCTGTTTATATAACAAAATTAGCTGTAAATTTTTTTCTTGATAACGCTAGTCAACGCTAGTCCTTTTATTATGTGAAATATTTCAAATGTTTACCGAAAGCCATATATTTTTAAACAATGCAAACCTCATGTTTTGATAGCATTTGATCCCGATGCTTTAATTACCTCACCCACTGAACTACAGCCTGCAGCAAGGTTTTAATTAGCCTCCTCAAATTACTTAATGGATGGATTGTTTTAATTATGTACTTATACGGTTCATCTGCATATCAAATACTAATTGGTATTAAATTATTAATAATATGTATCTAGGAAGTTAGAATGAAATTATTTAATAACTAGCGAGTCACCCTCGCTTTGCTCGCGTTCGTCCCTGTTTTGATTCCCCATACAAACGTTCATCATGGAGATGATCATACACTCATGAGCACTCACTCACAACTGATGAACAGTCTGAAATGAATGATCTTGTAATAGTATTTGAAAACAATAAAATCTGAAAACACGAAAATACCGTTCCTCCAGTTCTGAAACGTCATAAAAGTTGTAAAGCATCATGAATACGTAGACTTTAGAAGCGACGTGCGATCGAGCGGGAAATTCGCTTTACGATTGCACTCAATAGCTTTTATGGTTTATGGTTAAACTGGTATCGGTATTCAAGAAAGCTAGATTAGCTCCTTTAAAAAATAACTTTTTTTAGACTTAGATAGGCAGTAGCCTAAGTTACTGCTTATAATATCAGCTATCTGCCAGTGAAAGTTAAAATTGGTCCAGCCGTTTCGGAGATTAGTCGGAACAAACAGACAGACAAAAATTTTAAAAATTGTTTTTATTATAAGTATCGTATATGCATAGTATAAGCTGTTATTTTGACATTACAAACAGACACTTCAATTTTATTTATCTGTATAGATTATACATAGTCTCAAAGCACTATTTGCTGAAATAATAGTAGCTTCACCATTTAATACGTTCCTTTTTTATAATCCTAAAGCAAAAAATTAAATAAAACTCTTTATTTAAAGTTACACCTGAGCCATTATAATATTTTCCATCTCGCCTTTCTTTGACGGATTACTCGCGCTTGTTTCATTGAGGATGTAATAAAATCCCCCGGAATAGAGTTATTACAGCTAAGTTAATGGATGCAATTATAAAGAACGGGATTATACTATAATTAGTGTTTTTTTTTGTAAATTATAATTGCTTTTATTTTGTTTAGCTAAAAAAAAAATTGCATTTTCCAGAAAAAAACACCTATATAATTTACAAAGCAATACCTTATCTAAATACAAAATTTGATTCAAATCGTTAGAGCCGTTTCTGAGATACACGAAATAAATATATATATATTTGTGTATAATATTGATATTATATCACATTAAAAATAATAAATAATAGAAGCGTTTATTCATATTTTTAACCGATTTCAAAAAGGTGGAGGTTCTCATTTCGATTGGTATTTTTTTATGCATGTACACCGATTACACTGAGATTTATGATCTGATGAAAAAACTGATTCAATATTTTTTTTGGTGAAAACACTAAAGTTCATGAATTGATAAAAAAAAAACAGTTGACAAACAGAGGATAAAAAGGTACTGAACTGTTTTGCCTTTGACTATATAGGTATCTAGTTTGTTAAGAATGTTATATCATAAAACTTCAATGGTAAATAAATATGTTGGTACATTAACACACAGCACCATCTAGTTCCATGGTAAGCTACGAGGCTTGTGTTATTGATACCAGATAGTTGATACACTACACATATATAAATTTAAATACATACATATTGTAAATATAAACACCCATGACTGAAGTACAAACATTCGTGCTCATGTACTCAAATGCACACAAGTGCACACAAATAAATGCCCCCAGCGGGACTAGAACTCGCGACTGTTGCCACAGCAAGCAGGGTCACTACAAATTGAGCTAAACGTGTCGTCAATAAACGTAACGTAAAGTAAATAAACGTTTGTTTATAAATAAATGCTTATTTAAAGAACAATATACTACGTGATATTGTCGAAGTACTCCGTGCTTCACTGGCACGCTTTGAAGCCACTAACAAGAAAATCAAATTGAATTGAAAAAATAATAAACATTTTCAAATAACATCAAAAAGTCATAAATTTATAAAAAACATGAGCTATATAAAAGCAGAAGACGGTAAATCATTTGATGCAGTTCCGACTCAGTGTTTTCTCGCCACTTTTAATCTGAAATCACATTAAACTTGATACTTTGTTTCAAATTGCATTTCTCTAGCTCCTTATAAAAAGTTATACATAATGCATTGCTCGCCTGCAGCTGGCTTGAAGATGCCACTACTACTGTACACAGCGATCTCATCGGACTATATTTATACTAAAATTTAAAAGAGGCAGAGTTTGTTTGTTTGTTTGTTTGTTTGTTTGTTTGAACGCTGTAATCTATCTCAGGAGCTATTAATCGGTTTTGAAAAATTCTTTTTGTATTAGATAACTCGTTTATTGAGGAAGGCTTTATATATATATATATGCAATAGTCTTTATGTTTATATATAATATAAATACAAAATTTATGTGTATATATGTATGTTTCTTACTAAGAAAAGAGACCTACCTGGAGTAAAACAGAGGCTACTGTTTAACGATAGCCTAAAAATTTGCATCGCAATAATAAATTTTGCCTAAACATGGCTTCAGAAACATGCGTATAGATAATCTCAAAAAGCAGAACCTTATCTAAATACAAAATTTGATTCAAATCGTTATAGTTTCCGAGATACACGAAATATATGTACATATATATAAACAAGAATTGCTCATTTAATATTTCAAGATTTTCGTTTACTTTAAAATGAAAACTTATAGTAGTCGAACGAAAGAACAAAGATAACAGGAGTGGGTGTCTGAAATACACACGACTTATCGGGATAAAGCGCTTCTCGATTTCGCAACGCCTCAAGGATGACGTCTAGAATTACCTTTGTTTAAGATACTACGTTGCTGAATCTTTTTATTATTTCTTTTGATATCTATATATATAATAAAATTTTATCTGAGTCGAATCTGTACATTAAACATTTTTTGGAAAATCTTATTGAAATAGTCATTATTATAGATACAGAGACCGAATCTAGTTTAAAGAATTTTTGTCCGTCTGTCAGTCTGTCTGTGATCGCATCACGATTAAACCACTGGACAGATTTTGATGAAATTTAATATGATGATAGCGGGTTATTCGGGTCAACATATAGGATACTTTTTATTGTGGGAAAATATCCCATTTCTGAGAAATCTTTATTAAAAGTTAAAACGTATCTTGGGACGAACCCGAGCGGAGCGAGAGTGAGTCTAAAGTTGTATTGAATCAATGTTTTGTTTTTTTGTTAAGACTTGACATACTTAAACAATAAAAAATGTATGAACCATATAGGTTTGTTTAATAAGTTTTATTATATTTTGTGAATTAAATATTAATTAACAGTAGTATTTTTGATAAATATAAGTGATAATTTAAAATTAGTTCTTAATGAGTCGATAACTTTAGCAAAATATAATTTAGGTACTTGTATATTTTTTCTTTTTGTTGAATGATCGTATATAAATTATAAAAATTGTTATCGGGATTTCTCCTGCATCTTAAAATATATTTTTTTTAATGGGTCCACCCTTAGCCCTATTTCTAAATAATCTAAACTACGAATTCACTTAACTAAAATACTGACTTATCAAAAAAAGATCATTATGAGTCCGTCACAAATGAAAGAAATTCGCGTATCATACACAAACATAATCAAATTAAGTACCTCCTTTTTTCGATGTCGGTCAACAAACAAACTACATAATCAAATTGTACTAACAAAAGGACAATCTATTTCTAGTAGATAATTCCTTCTACCAATTATGTTACTACACACAAGAGATTAGACAAATTTCGAAACCACTCTCAGCTATAGCTTAGGCATTCAGATTCAGGATATTAATTGAACAGCAAACCTGGTCACATGTCCGCGAGGCATCATTACGATACGACCGGACGTTTACACCGTCTATACGATATGCTACTAGATAATATTGTATGATGACTTCAATTTGCTAGCCTCTAGATACTGTCGTATTACGTATTCTATTACAGTCGTAGGTATTTCTATACATATAATAAAATTCTGAGTCCAACCTGGAAAATCTTATTGAAATAGACATTATTATCGATACAGAGGCTGAATCTATAGTTTTTAGTATTTTTGTCTGTCTGTCTGTCTGTCTGGGAACGCATCACGAGAAAACCACAGGACATATTTTGATGAAATTTGGTCATCATATAGAATACTTTTTACTGCGGGAAAATATCTCATCTCTGAGTTATAAAATAAGAACTTATTAGAATAGATATAAAGATCACTCATGTTTCAACTGTAGTTAGAGATCTAGGACCTTGTTTTTACATTTGGAATAATGTTTTTTGAAGTTAAAGTTAAGTTAAGCAAAGTATAGTTTTGGCTCGTAATACAAAATGAATGATAAGAGAGAGATTTTTTAACGATACTACAGGTTTAGACTACAGTATGAAGTTAATCGCTATTGCCTACAGTGTGAAATTAGTCCCGATGTCTGTCTGTAATCAAATCTTGGAAGTTAAATTTGATCCACTACCCATTGTCTGATTGAGCCGAAATTTGGCATTCACGTTTAGTTCTCGTGACTGCACGATTACCTAAATGCCGCCATTTCAAAGCAAAATATTTTTATCTTTATATGAAAATATTTAGTAAACCTTTGCTGCTATAAATTATAATATATTTGAACTAGCGAATGAGCTAGCGACTCACCCTTCCTCCGTTCGGGTTCGTACGTTTTAACGATAAGTACAGATTTCTCAGAGATGAGATATTTTCCCACAATAAAAATTATGTTATATATTGACTCGGATAACATCGTTCCAAATTTCATCAAAATCTGTCTAGTGGTTTTCTTGTGATGCGTTCCCAGACAGACAGATGAAAATTCTAAAATCTATAGACTCGGCCTCTGTATCTACGAGTACAATAATGACTATTTCAATAAGATTTTTCAAAAACTATTTAATTTACAGATTTAACTCAGAATTTTATTATATGTACATATAAACGATAGTGCTATTGTACAGTCTTTCTTTAAAAGTCGGTCACATGTAAATATGTATATTTGCTAAGTCAGCTTGCCCACTAAATAAAGACTCCTATGGAATTTACGTTATAAATCAATTTTTATTATATTGCAGGTCGTTTATATTGATGTATGCAGGTAATAAATATTTTTATGTTTAGATAAACATTTTTTATAAAAGTTACATATTATATCATTATGATGGATAACATATTAAAATATGATAGGTTCGACGGCAGGTCTGCTGAAGCAGAACACAACAACAATGGGGTTGCTCCAGCAGTCTACTCTGCTATTAGAAAAGTACCGGGAACAACCCACATGGCACATCGAGCACCGAGGTGAGCCTTCTCCTAGGGCGTTTCTTGGCTTCGCGCCCGGCTGAATTGCCGGACGCTATTGAGCTAGTTAATTATAAATTAATTATAAAAAAATAACCGTTTGCATAATAAATTTTATTTGAGAACAATATTATATACCTTGTGACAAGTAGGGTGTTATAAATATATATAAACTAGCGATTCACCCTCACTTCGCTTCGGGTTCGTCCCAAGACAAAAACAAATCTATCCCACGGGAACCGTACATTTTATCGGGATGATATATAGCCTATAGCCTTCCTCAGTTAACGGACTATCCAATGCAAAAAGAATTTTTCAAATCGGATTAGTAGTTCCTGAGATTAGCGCGTTCAACCAAACAAACAACCAAACAAACAAACAAACAAACAAACTCTTCAGCTTTATAATATTAGACAAGTATAGATTTGATAATCATTACCCTCTTCTTTATACAATCGGTTAAAATAAAAAAAATAACTCAACCATTTTCATTAGACATCAAAAATGTCATACCCAAAATACAATTTCACGGTCAAGCTATTACATTCTTTCATACATCTCGCACAGATTTTTGGCTAGAGGCAATTAGTGGCGACCGACCTAACCATGCGGTAAATTATCTGAAGGGTATATCTGACTGATTCACCTTTTGCCCTTTTTATGTCGTCTTTTATATTTTATCAATAAATAATATAAAATAAAGTAATTATTTTCGTCCGTTTGTGCGTGTTCTTCAATACTATGCAATGGATTTTGATACGATTTTACTATCGTTTACAGACTTTCTTGAAAATTTATACATACATATAATAAAATCTTGACTGATATATCACTTATATATTACAGACTAAAAAGTAGCTAACTAATTCTTTCTTCGTCCAATAAAAATCGTTTTCTTTCTTTTTATTTAATTTTTTTTGTCTACGGTATCTCTTTGACCATTTTTTTATGTATAACAATATTTGATCTAAATAAATGTAATATATTACATCATATACATAAAATAAAATACACTCCAATTCAAACCCACTTCTTTTTGAATGTTTGATTAAAATTACATAAAAACTATTCACAGTATATAATTATGAATGACAGTTATACATTGTAGAAGTATATAATTATGTGTAGACTCAATTCAATATATCAAAGTATTATATCAAGATTAGGTTTAGCATTTCTAGGTATTATAAAGTCACCTAAGCCCTATGATTTATGAGCTCTGGCTTGGTAAAGGAAGATAACTGCGATGTGAAAGCCGGATATAAACAACAGATTAGGGATGTGCTATATGTAGCGAAATTTAGCTTTTGTAGGTGATCAGGCGTGTATAGAGTTAATTTTGTTTTTGTAGGATATCTCAAGAAAAGCCAGCATCATGTTTCAAAACTTATATATTTTAACTAGATTTAGTTACAATTTATTAGAAAACACTTATTCTCAACAATGTCATATTTCTTTTGCTCTAGTTAAAAATTACAGATCGTATCCATCCATGTCAACAACCCGCCGAAAAATCCCCCCATTTTGTTTTTTTTTCTTCTTTCTATTCTTCATTGTATTTTTATTATTTTTTCTCGGCCTGATCAATCTCGTCATTTTTAATTGCCTGATTTACAAAGGTATCATAATTTGTGCGTTCGCGTCTTCAGTGTGGCCAATATAATCAATAACTGTTTTATTATACATTAAAATAGCGAAAACTTACAGTATTATATTCTTTATTAGTGAGTAGTCCTTACTTAAATTCGGCTTTCATTGGCTCTCACATACGAGTACATACATCATAAGTAAGAAAAAATAATAAAAGGAAAAAAATATATCAGTGAAAGTTAAAATAAGCTAACACTTTTAGTATGATTATATGTTATGTATTTAAATAATAATCCATAGCAATAAGTATGTTTTTATTTGACAGCCTTGTTGCTTAGTAACCCTATTACAACACTTAACCCTTTATTTAAGGGAAGTGTAGTAAACTAGGCAGTATGTTAGATATTTTCTTAGTTACTTCAATAAAAGATAACTTATCTGTTAGTCTAATAAACCTTTATTGGTAGCGATTTACCCTCGTTTTGCTCACACACGCCCATATACAAACTTTCTGATGGAAAAATAGTACCTAATCTAAATAGTATTATAAGAATACCAGTAGGTCGCCGGTTCGAGTCCCGCTGGGTACATTCTTTTATGTCATGAGCGCGAATATTTGTATTCCAGTCATGGGTGTTTATATTTAACATGTATATATTTAAATCCATATATATGTGTAGTGTATCAGCTATCTGGTATCCATAACACAGGCCTCGTAGCTTACCATGGAACTAGATGGTGCTGTGTGTTAATGTCCCAACATATTTATTCATTTACTTAACTTTTGTATAATCGTACCCTATAACATATAAGGACTATAATTGATGGGTCAATAAGGATTCTAATATATAGTATCCATTCCACACGTTTAAATTACGGCAGTAAGGAGTTCAATCCAACACTTCACAGCCTCCAGAGAAGATTATCAAACCTAAACCGTCTTAATTACCTGTACTCTTCAATAATAGCTGAGACTAACTTTATTTGTGCCCATTCGACCCTTTAAATCCCCCTTTAATGACCGGACCTTCTAGATTTTTGTTAAGGATAATATATTCGATACTAAATCATTTTCTACAAATAATAAAATGGGACGTTTGAGTGTCAATAATTTGAACTTAAGATATGTTTATGTAATAATATACGATGTAACAGATTTTTTTATCTCTTTCTCTTCTTCTTCTGAACTTCCTATGTCACTTCCCACTGTAGTAACTATTTTATTCTGTAAATTACATTGATTATAAATTAAATGACACTCTTACAAACTGACAAACAAAAAAAATATGCAATCATAATAATCATAAATCAATCATAATATTTCTAAAAACAAAAAATGTGATTTTTTTTAGTGTGACTTGTTTAAATGGATTTTAGAAGTAGATAATTCAGAGTCCTTACCGAAAGTATATCCTATAGTGGTTTCGTATAATTTTCACATACGTCCGTCTGTCGTACGCGTAATATCGCTATATTTACATACGCGCTTTGTTTGACGCGTAATTGCTGCATCCCGGTCTTTTCCGTCTCTGATATGTTGGGACGGATTTCACTACTAAAAGACTAGATATTCTATATTATTAGCAGAACCCGCTTCGCCTGCGTTCAATCTAAAAAAAAAAAACTCTTTTGTTTTATGTTATATAGCGTCTCAACCTCCCTTCGCTCGGATTCGTCCCTATGTAATAATATTAAATTATTCGGATATTGTTCATACAAAAATACAAAAATCGCGATTAAAAATGGGGAGGGGGGGGGGGGGGGGGTTAAAATGGGCGATGGGGGTAGGAGGGTGAAAAATACTTTATGACCTATTCTCATATCTACCAAATATACAAAAAAAAATATCATTAAAATCGGTCGAGACGCTTCGGAGTTAAACTATCCATTTACGTCTTTCAGGTAATTATTTTTATTTATTTATACATTACTATTAATTTTAAGCATATTGTATTTACCATTAAAACAATAATGTATTATATACAAGTATATCTAATATTTTAATACTCGCGCAGGTTGCGTATTAGCATATGAAATTAACCCGTCACAGTCCCAGCTGGCGTCGGATGACCACTCGCCTGATTGAAATTGCATGTAGATATTTGTCATTTAGTACATAAAGGTAGCCCAGTGGTAACGCGCTCGCTTTGGAATCCGCATGAAGCGGGTTCGAGCCCAGGTCTCGCACCTCTGATATTTTTATGTGCGAATAATTTCCAACATCATTACTTATTGAGGCTCGTGTCCAACAGAGGGAAGTTAAAAAGGGCTGAATACAATACATAAAAATATGTTTGTGTTTGTGTGTATTGTTTCTTTCTTCCCATCTTTTTATACAGGACCATTATTATATTATGTATAAAGTTTCAAAAGTAACTATCAATAGCTGTTTTACCTCCAGAGAAAATGAGGTTTCGGTATAAGTGCAGATTGCTTATATTTATCTGAACTAGTGATCGCCGCGTGGTTTAAAATCAACCATAATTCATTAAGTTATACATCTATTGACTTGCGTATATTACAATATTAATCTATTCTCAATTTGACCACAGACTTTAACAATAAACAAAAGAGTATAAATGCGTGTGTGTGTAATGTTATTTTTTATTGATTTAATATATTTTTTTATGTATAATTTAAAAAAAAATATTAGCATTATGCACTCCTTCTCTATATAAACTATAAGTGTGGGAAATTTCATACTCCTCCGTCCGCGCAATTTTCGTAAAAAGGGGTATGAAGTTTTTGCTTCACGTATTAATATATCTGAATAAATGTATTTAAAATGCATTTTCAATCATTCTTTTTCTTAAAATTTTTATTTATAGTTAGTTATACATTAATTTATATAAATCATATTTTTTAACTGTTTTCAATTTCAAATTTACTAAGACATTTTACTATAACGTATTCTGTCTTATTGAATGTAATAGAGAGCACTTAGGGTAAAGTTATGCGACAGATAATGTAATGTAAGTTTAAAAGAGGTTTTATTTGGTTTAAGTGAATGAGAAAATGCATATTTAGTAAATAAACTTTCTATTAAAAGGTTTGGGACAAAATAAACATCAATAAATCGAAAGGTGGAGCTTCAAAGGGAAAGCCTAATTACGGGTATATCAGAGTAAACTCAAACAACTTGTAAAGTAGGATAAACAATAATATTTATATTACAGTATCGAATGCTCGATTCAGTATATGAATAACTATTATTCTTAGATTGGTGTTATCTATACATATAATTAAATTCTTAGTCGAATCTGTACATTAAATATTTTTTGGAAAATCTTATTGAAGTAATCATTATTATTATCGATACAGAGGCCGAATCTATAGTTTTTAGAATTCCTGTCTGTCTTTAAACTTGGTATGATGATAGCTGGTTATCTGGGTATAATACCAACTAAATATATATATATATATATATATATATATATATATATATATATATATATATATATATATAGGATACTTTTTACTGCGGGAAAATATTTCATATTTGAAAAATCTATACTAAACGTTGAAACGTAACTTGGGACGAACCCGAGCGGAGCGAGGGTAAGATGCTAATTCATTATAAAAACTTATACTATAAAGAGGATCTTATTCACATCATCGAAATCAATATATCACAGACAACCGACATTAAAGGATCCAAATACTAAGTGAATCGAGCAGAAAGGTGCATAAAAATATATGTAGAGGAACATACAATATATGTACATATAAAGCGAAATATAATTTTTTTAATTTTAATAATATTTATTTAAAAATACACCATTTACTTATATAATGGTTCATGGTTTTTACATTAGTTTAAAGTTTAAACTAAGTTACATTATATATTACAGTCAATTCTCGTTCTATTTACGAATGTTATACGGAATAGAAGCAAATAGGATACGTAAACATGGCGACGTTTGAATACAATGCAATTGTAAGCGATACTCCCACAAATTGGATGGATGTTTTGTGTATTTTTACGTATTTTTGTGAAGGTTCGATTTTTTGAGTGCTATTTCATACAATTAAATGTCGTGTCGTGTGATTTAGATAAATATGGGTAAGTATCTATTAAGATATATTATAATCTATACATATAATAAAATTGTAACTAAGCCGAATCTGTACATTAAATATTTTTTGGAAAATCTTATTGAGATAGATATTATTATCGATATAGAGACTGAATCTTTAGTTTTTAGAATTTTTGTCTGTCTGTCTGTTACTGTATCACGGAAAATCCACTGGAGAGATTTTGATGAAATTTGGTATGATGATTGCTGGTTAACCGGGTCCGGGTAAGTTAACCGAGAAAATATCTCATCACTGAGAAATCTATACTAAACTTTAAAACGTAAGTAGGGACGAACCCGAGCGGAGCGAGGGTGAGTCGCTAGTGCTCTATAAGTCTAAGCAAAATTTAATTGAATTTAAACATTTACCATTTACTACATAATCATTTTAAAAGTAACATTCGTTCCATCTTCTGTAGCGGTTTTGTGTGGATAACCTAGACATAAAAAGAGATATAGTGTCACAAAAACCAGCATAGCTGAACCAAATCCCTAACATTAGATACTAAAAAAGTGAAAATTTTAAAAAGAACTATTTTGTTTTCAAAAATTTATTTTGATTTTCATTTCGTTTTTGTCATCATTTTGGAAGGAACTTTATAAGTTTTGGGATTTCAAGACCTTAAGCTTTGACGTGACCATGTTCGCTACTAAATACCTATTCGAAACATCGGAAAACAAAAATGGAAGTAAAACTGCGAAATAATCCAAAAACGTTTAAAATAATCTAAGAATATATATTGTGAAAAGTAAAAAAATATTGAATATTAGATAATTTTTATTATTTTCCAAAAATATTATTCATATTGCCTATTATATAATTTGTATCAGTTATAAATTAGTTAAGCAATGGATATCTCGGTAAATACATATATGAGTAAGCGACCATCTAACTAGTGGGTAACTAATGAAGTGAGATCGTAAATCAAAGCGGCCGTATATTAACATCACGGTATTGACAGCGACACTGAACGCATTTATCAACTATGCCTAAACATAGTATTGGTTGTGGATCATTGATTTATAAAACATAGATACACATTTCCTAACAAATATCTCTTCAAAAAGTGGCATCGACATGTGACGTTAAGTCAAACCAAAGAATAAAATTCAAAAATCAAAAGCTCTAATTGTCTATACAAATTCGAACTTATGCATACCACATAAAGTACTTTTTCAAATGAAACAAATTTAAATAAAGTTTTAATTATGTCATGCAAAAAGCAATGAACCAAAGAGATTTTAAAAAAGCGCTATTTAATTTCGAATTGTGCACTTCTTTTGAGGATACTTTTGAGACGCTAATTGTGTATCTAGAGTTATTGTATATCAATATTGTGGACATAGATATTTCATTGTAATCGGTCTGCTGTATAAGTGTGAAAGTTTTATATGCCTTTCTGTATACTGTTAGGTACTCCTTCACTATGAAATGGTTAGACTATGATCGGAGTAAGATATAGGTCCAGACTAAAGAATTATATAAACGGAGACTGCCAAAATATATATTAAAGTCAAAAATAGTAGCGTGGTTTGTTATTTATGCTACTATTCTAGATTTATTCATACACATCGTTTATTTTCTTTAAGGAATAATAAAGGAAATTTTACAAAAGTTTTAGTTTTTTGAGAAGAAAATATGAATAAAACTTTTTTTAATTTTTATTTTTTTTTTATTTCCTACGTTTTTAGCTAAATAACTCATTTGAATACGGATGCCAATGCACGAAAAACAATAGGAAAGCTTTACCACTTAAAGAAACTTGTACAATTATTACACACTATAACTTTTTTAAATTTAAATTTAAAAACTTACAATTTTTCAAATCGGATTAGTAGTTTCTGAGATTAGCGTGTCCAAACAAATAAATAAATACACAAACAAACAAACTCTACCTCTTTATAATATTAGTATAGATAGGTTAATTTCACGTTAATGAACGTTTGTCACATCATTCCATTCACAAATGTACCTAATTGGGCTCATTTGAAAATTTTAGACATCTATTAATATTGTTTTTGAATTAATTTTAGTATGAATATTATTCTGAATTGTACATTTCAGTTTTGTTGATTAGATTTAAAGCTTAAAGCTTTGATAATTCTATAAGCTTTAAATTGTCTATTCACACGAATTGCAATTTTATGTAACTATTTTTGATATTTGTAATGAGCTTATTATAATTTTGAATTATTTTTATTCATGCTGAGAAGTTTTTAGAACGTAAGTATTATTTTTGTTAATTATATTTTTATTTTAAAATCTAGAATTCCTAGAATTATATAGATACCTGATTGTGCTAAAAATACACGCTCACTGCTATTAATGATTAGATAATACATATATTATACGCACAACGTAAATACTTACATAAATATTACAGTCCCTGTTCCAGATATTATTGTGTTATTGCAGCATTTTCAAGTATGAATGGTAGTTTCAAACAAAAAAAAAATAAACTCTTCGGCTTTTATTATAAAAAAATAATTTTAATCTAGACAAATAAATAAAATCGAAGTGTCTGTTTGTAATGTCAATATTAATAGCTTCTTACTGAATGCATATAAAACTATACGATGCTTATAAGAAAATATCAATTTAATCAATTTTGTCTGCATACAGCAGGTATGGTCTATCTATCTGTTTGTTATAGCTAATCTCCGAAACGACTAGATCGATTTTAACGGGACTTTTACTGGCGGATAAATGATGTTATAAAGAGTAATTTAGGCTACTTTTATTTCAGAAAATAGTTACGGTTTCGCGCAAAAAAAATCTATGAAATTGTGAAGAAAATTGCTTACCTATGGGTGCATCCGAGCGAAGTAGAGGTAAGTAGTTAGTTTTATATATAAAGTAACAAAATAACAAAATTGTATTAAGAAACGTTCAATCTCCATGTATCTTTATAAAGTGCAGTCAATTTAACTTTTGAACCACCGGACTCGAGGGACAAGCGAGATGATGGATGGCAGAAAATTCATCTGCTTGTCGCCGAGGGGCGCTAACTTTGATACATACGCCATAATTGCTAACTTCCGACCGAGACTTGGTTATTTTAAATTTCTTTCTATAACGACTTTATATTATGGAAAGAAAATATTATTGGCCAAATTAAAAAAAAAAAAAAAAAAAAAAAAAAAACAAATATTTTTATGAAAGCAGGCATTAGTAGCATTAGCAGGCATTGATAAAGTACAGCGTAAGTTTATTAAACATTTGACTTTTAGAAATCGTTCCCTCCAACAAAGGTGTCCTATTATTCAATCTCTATTGGATCGTCGCAGAATGAAAGATCAATTATTTTTATTTAAATTACTTAACAACCTTATCGACTCTCCATATCTTTTGAGTAATATTTACTTTAGATGTCCAAGCTTCCACACACGTAAGAAAGATCTATTCCATGTACCTTTTACCAAAACAAATCTTGCTTCTAATCTGTTCTTACTTAGGTCATGTCGTGATTATAATACTCACTTTAACCATATAGATATAATGAACTGTTCCGTTCTAAATTTCAAGAAATTTATTAATAACATAATCCAATAATTTTCATAACATTTAATACATAATTATGTTTATAGTATATAGTATTGTATAGTTGTTTAATTTAGTCTTATGCTTTCTACTCTTTCCTCTAATTATGTGTTTTTTTATATGTGGAAACTTAATTGGTAAATGTGTTTATTTTTTTAATGTAAATTGTCTGTACTATAATACTGTTTGTTTCCCTGTAATAAATAAAAATAAATAAAATAGTCACCAAACGAAACCGACCCAAAGTCTTCTATATAATGAGCAACAGATTTGAAAAAAAAAGTTGCAACTCCACATATAAATCTATAGTAATATTATAAAGAGGAAAGATTTGATTGTTTGTTTCTTTGGTTGCACCGAATGGGCTTTGAAACTACTAAACCGATTTAGATGAAATTTGGTAAGAAGATAGTTTGAGACTCTGGAAAGGATATAGGATAGTTTTTATCCCGGAAATCATCCCTTAAGGGGGTGAAAATGAGGATGAAAGTTTGTATGGGGAATCAACCTAGGGATGAAAACGAGCGAAGCGAGGGTGATTCGCTAGTATAAAATAAAATAAAAACATATTCAAAGTTCGCTTCGCTTAAACTTAATAATTAGCTTTGGTTTTGCAAAGTTTCCGTTGGTAGCTTTTTACAACATAGTAATATTTCATAGAAACTTGTTCAAGTGTAGACCTACGATTCGTCGATAACTATCTGTATACATAAAATCAATTCAACAAAAATCTATAATTAACACATTCACATTCATAATGAAATAGTGAGGACGACATATAAATAAATGATAAAAAATTATGCACAATATGTATACCCTTAGTTAGTCCGTAGACAAATTCTACTTTGTTAGTCCGACGGCAAAAAAGATTTTCCTTAGAAATTAACACCTAGTTATATTTACAATTCAAATCTCCTTCAAGGATCCTAATTTTAAGTAGCACCCCTTAAAAATAATAAAAAAATATGCGGATGGGGGCGTAAGATAATCCTTTAAAGGCTCAAAATTTTATGCCTTCTTTATGCTGCCCTTAAAACTGTTCAAATTTAATGCAGCCATAAAACGTGGATTATATTCATAACAGATAAAATATTTTACGTTATTTTATTTGTTTATACAATCCAAGTTATTATACTTCGAGAGTTTTATTGTTTATACTCTTAAGTTAGGGTGATGCTGTAACGATCGCATCTGGGATGACTTGCTTTAAATCGAAAACGCCTAAGTCATTAAAATTTAATTTAATAAGCTTAATTTAATAACAGTGTTTCTTCAATATATTTAATGTTTGCGAAGTAAAGTATACGATAGACAAGTTGTTTGTTTCTAAATAAAAAAAAAATAACATACAGACACATCTCGTCTTTCTCAGTCATATTTTATTTAAGTTACACTAAGTATAAATAATTCTGTAATACATTGTTTTTATGTTATACAGCTCTATTAGATTACTCAGTGCACGTTATTAAAGCTCCAAGTAGGCATGATTTTTTCCTATATCTTTAAGTCATCGTTATATTTCAGCCACTTTACACAAAACCCTAACAAAGAATACCTACACCTAAACCTCCCTCATGAATCACTCCATCCATAGGTGCAAACCGTATGAAAATCTATTCAGTAGTTTTTGAGTTTATCTCGTTTAGACAGACAGACGCGGCGAGGAGACTTTTTTTATAACATGTAGTGCTATGAACCTGGTATAATATGTATGAGCCATACATTTTTATTCTAAACATTTAAAAACTACTTACTAGAGCAATACAAAAATATTGAATATGTACATAACGTCGTAAAGGCACTTAACTAATTACACAAGTTATGTAAAATCCTCGACAAATAACAAAACTAGTTTGTGAGCAAAGTAGGATCGTAAATTATGTATTCAAGTTATAAAATCTAAGGAGATTCTCCTGATCCTGTGTGTTTTAATAGCACTATGGAGCGGGTAAACTTTGCTTTGAAATGTATATACTACATGTACAGTTATACTCATAGTAGACTAGGCGCTTTTCGCAAATCGATACTACTTTTCAAATAATACATATTATAATATGTACAATGTACATACTAGAAAGTCACTCTCGCTTCGCTCGGGTTCGTACCTAGTGAAAAAAAAACAAAACTATCTCACGGGAACTGTACATTTTCCCGGGATAAAAAGTAACCTATGTGCTATTCCAAAGTATTATCTATCTCTGAGCCAAATTTTATCCAGATCCGTTCAGCCGTTCTGGAGTGAATGAGTAACAAACATCCATCCATCCGAATTTTCGCATTTATAATATTTTTGAGATTAATCTTTTAGTAAACCGTTAGTAATACATGTTGGTAAGCTTCTAAACAACTTAAAAGTATTTTAAATATGCAATAAACTATGTTTTCGGAGTTTTGCGTGGATTTATTTAGATTTTTTTAGTAGGTATCTTCCATGACCATGATTGCTGTAAAGCATTCGAAACGTCTTGAATTAAAAATCAAAATGAATCCGCCAAAAACTCCGAGAAGATAGTTTTATTTAAAACGTTTACTATTCACGTAAATCTAATAAAATAATTATTTTAGAGTTTAAGGGAGGATTTTTCTAATTGATATCCTATCCATTTTCATATACTAGCTATCTTTTTGCAAATAACCGTGTAGATTTTAGTAATATAAAAATAGTCTTCTAACAATAAAAAATAGCTTCACAAAATATAAAAAAAAAAACAGCATAATTAGCACAAAACCTTTATTTATTTATTATTACTAAAATATCTATTTAATTATTAAAATAAATATTATTAATATCGAATATTATTATTAAAATATTTATTTATTATTATTAAAACTGAATATTATTGAATTGAGCCAAAACAATCACGTAAGTAAAACAAACGCCGACAAATTTCAGAGGCAGAGTAGAATCGATTGCTATTATTCTCCAAACACGACATTTCAGGGGTACTAATTGTATATAAGTCAGAGCTTTCTGAATTTCTGACAGCAAATCATGATCTTAAAAAAAATGATATGTTAAAAATCATCAAAAATTTTATTTAAAAATATGCCAAATCTAGCGGCTCACCTTCGCTTAGCTTGGGTTCGCCTCTAGGACAACAAAAACAAACCTATCCCAAGGGAACCGTACATTTTTCCAGGATAAAAAGTAGCTTATGTATTATTCCAGACTATAATCTATTTCTATGCCAAATTTCATCCAGATCCGTTCAGCCGTTCTGACGTGAAAGAGTAACAAACATACTCACAAACTTTCATATTTATAATATTAGTATAGATATATTATGTTCTTATAAACACGCACCCGTTTATTATTTACTAACCGTTTTCTAAGGCAGTATGGTAATTTGCCATATATGGTATACAGGCTAGCATGTATGGCCATAGATCCATAGGTTCTGAGTTCGAGTCCCTGGTCGTAACAGATTTTGTTTACATAGCTGTAATTGGCCTTAATGCTTAGGTGTAATATACCAACGAGGTAACTAGGGTCTAGTTAAAAGGCAGACAGGATACTATAGAGCATCAAAGTATTGAATTTTTTCTCATAGATTTTCGTAATATATATATATATATATATATATATATATATATATATATATATATATATATATATATATATATCATAATTCATAAGTAAATTTACCTGTACATAATAGTTTATTTTTCATTAGTATACTTTTCATAGTGTCTACTTCATATGCAATTAATTCAACGAAAACTGAAGGCGCGCAGGCCATAGTAAATGTATAAACAGATACACAAGTCAAAGTGACTAATGATGCTTGTACATAGTTCTGAAAAAAAAACATACTAATTATAAACACAAAAATATTATCACTGTCTTTAAATTGATTTTTTATCTTATTAGATATGGGGAAGCTTATAAAGATATTATACACTAATTTTTACCCGCAGCTTTGCTTGTGTTATAAGCATGGTGGGGTTCAAGGGTAGTCTGATCCTAGGATGCTATCTACGTTCTTGCCAAATTTTATCCAAATCCGTTCAGTGATTTAAGCGTAAAAGGATAACAGACAGTTAATTTTATATTTATATTATTATTAGTATGGATTATTTATGACACTTTTAAAGTTATTGTTACAATCTATGCAACGATAAATGTGGTCAAAGATGAGAGAAAGGTGAGAAGTAGGGACCACCGAGCAGGGCATAATAGTGTATGTAGTTATGTAAATAATTTTATGGAATCTAACATATACATACATACAATTTATTTAAACTTTACAATTATAATGTACTAGCTACTCTCGCTCCGCTCGGGTTCGTCCCTACGTTAGTATAGATTTCTCATAGATGAGATATTTTTTCGTAGTAAAAAGTATTCTAAATATTAACCCGGAACCAGCTATCATTATACAAAATTTAATCAAAATCTATCCAGTGGTTTTCTCGTGATGCGTTCCCAGACATACAGACAAACAGACAAAAAAACTATAGATTCGACCTCTGTATCGATAATAATGACTATTTCAATAAGATTTAATATACAGATTGGACTCAGTTAGAATTTTATTATACGAGTAGGTATATATAGATAGTAGGCTTACTTGATTCACAATTCCTCTTATCACTCTATATGTGAACGTCACTGTTTTTGGAAAACAAATTAAAAGTTTAACAAGCATCTGAAAAATATTAAACAAAGTTTATACTCTGTCTTTTTATTTTAAACCTTCAATTAACAATATTGGGTTCAGTAGATTGAAATACATATACATTTGTGCATATATTTATTTATGCAAGATATATTTTAGCTGTAATCTCTGGATAAAGATTAAAAAAAAGTGTGTGTGTACTTATGTACGCACGTAAGAAGTTATACTTCTTTGGCGTAGCAGAATAAAAATTGCTAAAGATTTCATCCCGTATGTTACAACTCTCTGTTTGTAAAAGAAATGCAGCTAACTTAATCGTGTCGCTTTCATTGTAAAAATTTTACTGTCATATTTTTTTCCAAACGTGCCAAATTAAGTATAACTTCAAAAAATAAGCTTTTGCATTTTGTAAGTTATTTAAAGGGGAAAACTATATGCGGTTAAAACGGCGGTCAAAATCTAATAAAGTACTTACCCAAGTTTGAACCTCTAAATCAATCTTTTTTATAAAATATACCAAACATTGATATAAATACAGACACGTCCTAATATTTTCAATTCGGTAATATACTCTTGTTTTCCCAATAACATTGATATTATATACAAATTTGAATTCCAATTTAGCTCTCGTCAATTTCATACTTTGATATATAATATCGAATACGATAATTTTTGAAAAATAATTAGCACTGAGAGAAATAAATGCTATAACAGCAAACCATAAACGGACATCATTAATTTCAAACGGAGTATAAATGAATAAAAAGTGTACCCGAAATATAAGAAACATGATCAAAGAAAGATAAATAGCATATGATATTTTAAGTTTCCTCTTTTTTAATAGTTTTAAGACGTTATCAATTAAGATATATAGATCTTCTAGATATTTGCCTTGAAATATTACTGAAATTAAATTATTTATTAATACTTCTACCATAACGTATGTATAGTGTAAATTAAAATTCAATGGCTCAGGAAACAATAGAAAATATGTTAAAAATAACGTCGTAGTGAAAATATAACAGTATAAACGTATAAAAAAATATAAATATTTAGAATTTTCTGTACGGTGATAATGTCCAAAAATTAGGCGAATGTTCACAACTTTCTTAAACGCTTTTAAATAACCTGAATAAGGCATTGTTATGGGGTCTAAATCGTTAATTGTCTTTTTAAAAATACAGCACGAAATGATTTTACTTAATTCTTATGAACAAAGCTCATGAAACGCAATACAATGAGTAAATTGAAACCTATGTTTGTCCTTTATTGATTGTATTGTAATACAATTAATATAGTAGATAAGAATTGTTTCATTAGTTTTGATTAATTGAAATGCTTCAAATTGGGTCCTAACATATAAAAAATTATATAGAAAAAGAAAAACTTGGTTAAAAAAATGTGTATAATTAATTATTCAAAGTATTGGTAATAATTGGTGTTGCTAGAAGCAACGCTGGAGACGTTAATATATCTGTATTAATATAATAAATTTGAAAGTTTGTGCGTATGGATGTTTGTTACTCTTTCACGCCAGAACGGCTGGACGGATCTGGATGAAAGGCAAAGAGGTAGATTATAGTCTGGAGTAACACATAAGTTACTTTTTATCCCGGACAAATGTACGGTTCCCGTGGGATAGTTTTGTCTTTGTTTTTCGAGAGATGAAGCCGAGCGAAGCGAGGGTGTGCTGCTAGTGAAACCCAAAAAGGTGATTCTCAGCGTATTTTTTTTTACGTAAAAAGTCATTTAAACTTTACTGGAATAAGTAAAAATAACATTCAACCTTTTGCAAGTATCTAATACCCAACCTGCAGGATACATAGTAGTGACAAGTAGATACTCGTCACCATAAAATGTACCTTGTAAAGAATTGGTGGATCCTCGAGAGATTTAAAAAAAATATCTCTAAAGGAATGGCATCGCTTTAATCTTTAATATTTGTTAGGCAATAAATGAAATAATTTATTAATAATTACGTAATCAATTTTATATGTCCCATAGTACAAGCTACCTTTATATTGATATCAGCTTAAAATAATTAAAAAAATGCTAGTCTTGCTCTTACTAATATTATAAATGTGAAAGTCTAGATTGATGTTTGGATGTTTGTTACTCTATCACGCCAGAACGGTTAAACGGATCTGGATGAAATTTGTCAGAGAGATAGATTATAATAGTCTGGAATAGCACATAGGTTACTTTTTATCCTGGAAAAATATACGGTTCCCGTGGGATAGATTTGTTTTTGTTTTTCTAGAGGCGAACCCTAGCAAAGCGAGGGTGAGCCGCTAGTATTAAATTAGTAAATTAATATTTTGTATGCAAAATGAAAATTAAGCATTTATCTCCGACGAACTTGCCTTCATTATTGTTAGACGTTTTACATAACTCGTCGCGTGGACACTGTTGGGTGAAAATAAAACTTTTCTAATTTATCTTTTCATTTCGTATATTATTTTCAGGTGTGGATACATTTATATTGTTTTTTATATGTTAATATCGATGTAAACATAATGATAGATGATGCTTGAATTAACAATTCTTTCTAGCTTTATTTTATTCTTTAATGCAAAATGTTGTTACATAAATTATTATTTTTTTAATTCTCTATATATGATGAGCTTTGATAAAAAAGCTTATCAGCTATCAGCTACAGAAAAAAGCTACGATAAAAAAAGATAAATAAAATATCTGTTACCTTTTTCAGTTACAATTTTTGCTAACAACAGCTTTTCATAGTATTAAATAATGCGTAAATAACTATAGGAACACAATGTGGAGTAGGTTGAATGAAAAAAAATATATATTAGAATTCCGTTTTTACATCACACGTACAGAAAACAAAATATTAAAAAATCTTTATTTTAAGATAATATGATGAGTCCGGGAGAGTTGCCTATAGTTTTAAAAAACGATCAATATTAATTATATGTGTAAGATACTACATAAAATAAGCATAGTTTATATTAATTCAATATTTACCTATGCCATTCAGATTAAATTTGGAACTATTGTGCAATATATTCTAGATTAAAAATGTTTTTTTATAAATAATAGAAAATAGGCATCTCACCCAGACATGTGGGTTAGTTGCCTATAGATGTCCGGGATAGGTATAGGACGAGTAATTAGTGCATAATCAGGCGTACTTTGCGTAGTAATGCAAATATCCTTTTTTTTATGCATTTATACATACTACCTGTAGATGTACAGGTAGTTATGTGGGATTCACCGGCTAGAAAAGCCAGTACTACCCACTAATACCCAACAAAACCTCTCCCATCTTAATGGGGCACCCCGACGGCAGGTCTACCGAAGCAGACTACAACAACCATGAGGTTGTTCCCACAGTCCACTCTGCCGTCAGAGAAGTATCAAGAGCAACCATATGGAATAGCCCATAATCCACCACGCTGGCCAAGTACGGGTTGACGGATTTCATAATGTCTTTCGAAAACCTGCTAGGTTCTCTCAGATATGCAGGTTTCCTCGCGATGTTTTCCTTCACCGTAAGGCAAGTGGTAATCATGTTGGAAATGATTCGTACATGAAAATATCACAAGTGCGAGACTCGGGATCTCACTTCACTCGCTTTCCCAAGCGAGCGCGTTACCCACTGGGCTACCACTGCCTTAATTAGCGTCCGGATGAACTCCGAACGCTAATGAGCTCCCCCACCACGACAAGTTTGAAAGCACATTGGGGGGGGGGGGGGCTACCAATTAATATACTGGGTATCTAACCCCAAAATATCATTGGGCATCTCTCCCAAACATTAGGGAGAGATGCCTATCGACTCTGAACACACCGTAAAGCATTTACAATAGAAAATGGTGGATTGTTAACAAAACAAGATCACAATGTTACATTATGAAACAATTCAATACTATTTAACTAAAGAATTTAGGGGAAAAAATTACTGCAAACTATCTCAAAGATTATATTCTAAGGTAAAGGTTAACTACACTTATCTTATTTTACAAATTAACACCAAAATATTAATTAAAAGTAATATGTCTTTGCGTAAAAACTTGCACACTGACATTGACTATCGACTGACGTATTATGGACGCGTTCCGAATCACGCAACATTAATTAATTTAATTTTTAAATTTATTAGGCGTTTCTCCCTTATGGGCATCTCTCCCGGACTTACCCTGTATGTCATTAAATTACACAAATATATTGAATTGAGCTGCTATAATAATATAACTAACGCATAAACTAGTGTACTTAATAAAGAGGGTAGAGTCGACGGTTATTATTTTCCATACGTCGTATTTAAAAGGAATCAGATTCATGTAATCCAGTGCACGTTGCGTCTCTAAGAGCAAAGTTTTATCTAAAAAAAAAAAAATGATTTAAGTATTATTTTAACTGTTAACATATCGATACTTGTAATGAAAAATATTGTAACTTAAACATGAATGCGAAGTTAATCTATATATATAATAAAATTCTGACTCGAATCTGTACATTAAATATTTTTTTGGAAAATCTTATTGAAATAATTATTATCGATACAGAAGCTGAGTCGATAGTTTTTTGGATTTTTGTATGTCTGTCTGTCTGTCTGTCTGTCTGTCTGAATAGAATTTGCTAATATAGCAGCTCTAGTCGTGGTTCGATAAATCGTTTTTTTTTTTGAGTTTTTTGGTGTTTTTATTACCTGTATACAAAACAAGACTCCTTGCTAGCCCATCTTTTATTTTATCTACCTCGTGTGCTGCTAGTTCCATTTGTATAGCCGGTACGCAAACAAGAACTATCGTGTATATAGAAATGGATATAGAAACGAAAAGACCTACTCCATATATTTTCTGTAAGGAGAGAAAAACATAATGTATTATATATTGCACGTATGTCATAACTTTAAAGTAAAAAAAAATGGATGAACATGGAACCTCCTTTTTGAAAGTCGGTTAAAATGAATAAAACGCGATGCAATTATTTCTTAAAATTTTAGCGTTTTTTAATAAAATAGTGACATAAAAAGCAAAGGATTTATACTTTAAATTAAGTAACAACGTACCGTTATGAATAGCCTCGCCAGGGTTCTATATATAAAAATTATTATTTTGGGAAAGCTTATAAAAACAGTTAGAAGCATCTGAAAAAAAAAAACATTTACATATTAAAAACAATATTAGATAAATTTTAATTGTTATTAATGATGAAAACATTTACCCATAGTTGAACTTCCGCATCAATATTTTTCATAAAATTTACCAATTCGTGATAAACATTCAGACATTTTTCAATATTTTTAATCCTATATTCAACGCTTGCTTTACCAATTTTGTTTCTAAGCATATGCTTAGATTCAAACTGAATTCTTGTAGCTTTCATCCGATGATAAATTAAATCAAAAATCACTACTTTAGATAGGTAATTAACACAGGAGGATATAGACACAAAAACAATTATCCAAGTACGGATATCAGATTTCAAAAAAACACTATAATCTATCACAACATATATACGAAATAATGACCAGATAAACCAAGATAAATAAAGAGAACCAGAAATTCCGAATTCTGTAAAATTTAAGATATTTTCGGTTTTATCAATTAAAGCATATACAGATTTTAGATAATTCCCTCTAAACAGTAAAGATAACACATTTTCAAATAATGCTTGTATCATTGTATAAGTATAAGTAATATGTTGAATAAAATCTAAAGGGTTGGGGTAAAAATAAAAGTAAATGAAGAAACCACTAACACTATAAGCAAAACAAAACGAAAAAAACATATTATTGACGAATTCTGAATACTCTGGATCGTGATAATGTCCAAGATATAAACGAATATTCATAATCTTTTTAAATGTTGCCAATGACTGAAAGTAGAACATTTTATTTGAATTATTTTATACTCTAAGCGACAGCACAGTTAGTTTTAGTGACATTAAATGAGCGTCCCAAAACCGTGAAAGACCATTTTGTAATGAACGTCGATAAAATAGTAATACACTTTCGTCTGTAACGTAGTATTGGATATTTTTTGTATTAGACGACAGTTTTACATATTTTTTTTGTCTCTAAAGCATACAACGTCTTAGGATTTAAAATATCGATAATGTAAAGAAGTTTTCTTAACAGCTACTTTAGCAGATTCTACCTCACAGATAATTTTCTCATATTTTTGTTTATTCTCAATAAATGAACACATGGCTTTATTTTGATTAGTATGAACTTCAATTTTAAAGCTTCTTTATACACATTTTCAGTCACAGCACAGTTTGGTTCGCTCATCTTTAAGCTTACACACACGCATGTTTAATGTCGTCGGCCTAATTCGTTAACCTGCTAAGTCCATTTTTGAGCAATTGTACTTTTTATGCCGGTCAAAAAGTTCAGACGATTACCTACATTATATTAAAGGAATAACAACGTATATAGCAACGATATGTACCCACGTAAGAGATTATACTTCTTTGGCTTACCAGAACAAAAATACTCGTAGCTGAAGATTTCATCCTGTATGTCACAACTCTCTGTTTGTAAAAAAAATGCAGCTAACTTCATCATGTCGCTTTTTGGCTATCGGTGTGCGCGCGCATCGTAAAAATTTGATTCTCATAATTTTTAACAAACGTGCCAAAAGAATTATAACTCCAAAAATATTACATATCAGGATAAAAATCGTTTTATACATAATATATTTTTAAGCAATGAAATTAATCTATAATGCTCATCGAAAAAAATGTAATACACTTTCCATGGTTTAATAAAAAATATTGGCTTTTACATGTTGATTAATGCTTGAAACATCATGGTTGATAATATGTTATCAATACGTTATCTCTACTTTAAATATTTATCTATAAAATAATGACTGCTATGTATTGTGTACAGAATATAGACCTCAAAACAATAGTTGTTGAAATTTTTGTCTGTTTGTCTGTTGATTAATTATATATCAATCGTTAAAATAGAGTCTTATTATAATAATGGTAGCACACAGTAACTAGAATCGATTTTCAAAGTCAAATTTCTTTAGAATTGTTATGATTTAAAACTCGATGAAACGAAAATGCGACACTAAAAAGAGACAAAGACATAAATATACAGGATTACGTGAGCGAGCGAATGAGATAGAATACATTGTCATGTTACCATGGTAACCGTTGTTATTGTCTGACTAATATGTAATATTATATTTTTTCCGTATATGTCTTTCTATAAATATATGATTGTAATATGCCTAATATGCCTTATTTAATTATAGATTCGTTTTAATTTAATTACGATATTTGCCAAAGAAGTTTTAATTCAACCGCGTGTAAAGGTTACAGGCACCCATTTTTTTTAGTAACTATTGAAGAGTGTGTGTGAGTGTGATTGAGTGAGTTGAGAGTGTTATTAATGAAAAAAATGATTTCTGCCAAATTTAGTCCAATGGGGGAAACATCTGCAACTGCAGTGAGTTGCGAGTATCCCATCTCAAGCCTGAACAATAATAATCTAATTATAGATACGTATTATTTATAATATCCAAAGCTATACTTAAATTGGTCATAGTTTCTCTTAATCTCTCAACTATAATAAAATGCGGTCTGTACAATATAGTGAACTAAGCATCGCCTAGCTAACGATATCTCCTAAGTTTGCCTCAATTCGCTGCACTCGGAGCAATTTGTGCAAATTGGACGTAAAGGAGTCGACGTTATCGCGACTCGAACTTCGGATGTAACTCGCTAATGGAATACGTCTTCAGAGAGTTGAAGGATAATAGGGAAATTAAATTATTATATTTAAACTAGTTGTTGTTCTAGAATTTTGCAAATGTACCTACATATAACATTGTATAATACTTTCATAGATTTATGCGAATATTTGACATTTCAAAATGAAAACTACTGGGCGAAACTGTGCTAAATTTTTAGGGGACCAAATGGCAACTATTCCGCATCATACTAAAGAAGAATCACGTAAATCGGATCATACATATCAGCGTAATCGGTGTACATACATAAAAAAATACCAATCGAATTGAGAACCTCCTCCTTTTTGGAAGTCGGTTAATAAAACTATGTTTTCGGTTTTTTTTGCGGATTTATTTAGATTTTTGGTTTCCGACAGCGAATAATACGCGAAAAAATCTCAAAAGATAGTTTTTTTTTAATGTAATTTTATCTTCAGTTTACTTATCCGTTATTTAAAAAAAAACTGCGTGTAAATTAACACCATAATAGTTTTTTAATTTTTAGTTTTAGATGTAGAATTACATTTCCTGAGTAAATAATATATTAACGCTCAGATCTAAATTGTAAGACCTGAAGAACTGAAATTTAGACACAATATTCCTCTAATAACTAAGAAAGAAGAAGAAGAAAGGAGGCCTGATTCCCCTCATACTGGAGAGAGGCCCATGTCTAGCAATGGGACGTTAAAAGAAACCGAATACAACTAAAAAAGAATTTAATACTTTCTTAGATTTATTTACGCGAATATTTGACATTTACATAAAACTATCTTTTCGGATTTTTTCGCGGGTTTATTTTGATTTTTGGTTACCGACGTTTCGATTGCTTTACAGCAATCATGGTCACGGGAGAGACCTCTCTCCCGTGTTCCGTGTGAATGTCTCTCCCGTAGTTTTATTTAAATAAGAAAGAATTTCATAAAACTGAAACAGATAAAATCATTGGAATAATTTACTTTAATTCAATGACACATCTGATAGATTTTAATTATGAAATAATTGTTATACATTTTTAGTTACATAATTTACTAAAATAACCGTCTTATATTTGTTAGTTATTTTCATTTTTGTAAACATTTATTTTATTTTTAGCTTAAAACAAAGTCAAAAATTACATAAATTCGTTTAAAAAATAAATTACAGGTATTGAGACGACATTTTTCTAGGAATTTACATATTATATTATAATATAATATATATTATATTATATTATATTATAATATGTAATAAATATTATTAATATCACCCATGATTATACATAATCATTCAAAATAATCAAAGAAATCGGTTCACATTTTTTTTCACTATTCTGAATTAGTGCTTGACTACATAACACCTGATGGTAAGTGGTAACGCAGTCGTAGATGGTAAATCGCACTAAATCAGTAGCCACATATTCACATTCACATATTGTAATCGGACGGAAATTAGCAAATATATTGAGTAACATATCGGTACTATACATTATTACATAAAAAGTACAGCTGAATTGGGTACCTTTTATTTAAAGGTAGCCAAAAATAACCAATATATGAAAATATGATGAGAAAAGCTTGAGACTGAAGTTATTTAACATCAAGTATATGTTATTAAGCATTTGCATGCAGATGTAAATCAACTACCCATCTCCCTTGGACGTGTCGCATAATAGTGATACGTTTTACACGACTTGTCTCGATATATTTTGTGTAGACACAGCTATTCTTATCTATATTACTGTAAAAGCAAATGTTATTTTCAGTAACATTCAATTAAGAACTTGGGTTATATTTCTACTTACATGAAATTTTAACATTGAGTCTTGAGGGGGTTTTACAATATGCAATTCTTAAGCAAGATAAAAAAATTGTACCTAAACCGTACCTCATTATTATTATTTTTCCTCAATCTCAAGGGATTCTGGTAGAGATTTCTTAAAGAGATAAGTCATCCTTTGTACACATGGTATCTGTTTTCTATTTTATATGTTTTTCTTGGTACATAGATAAATAAATAAATAAAATGTTTAAATCTATCATGTTTATCTATTTCAGAATTTTACTTTTATATGAATGATAAAAGAATCATTAAAAAATCCAAAATTTATGTATTTTAAGGTAAATTTAACAGTATATGTAGGTATAATTAATTAACTTTCATGTTAAACTGAAATACGAACAAAGAAAATTTTGCTGAGTTCTAATTACTTTGCAAGGAAAGTGAGATTGCTTATAATGATAATATAGTAGTAATGTTAAAAACAAGAATTAGAAATGATTCGTAACCTTATCTTATAATTATCCTTATTTTTGTATATTTTCGTATTTCAGACAGACGGTTATACGTGCTCCCCGAGGCACGGGTGTGAATGAAACACCGCCAACCTCCTAACTCCGGGTTGTTATTGATAATGTTTTAACAGAAAAACGCACAAACTGAACCTGCCCGACCCGGGATTTGAACCCAGGACCTGCAGCCGTACATACTAGCCACTAGACCACCGAGGCAGTTATATTAATAATTGTTATATTCGAAATCTATACATATAATAAAATTCTGAGTCGAATCTGTACATTGAATATTTTAAAAAAAATCTTATTGAAATAGTCATTATTATTCATACAGAAGCCGAATCTATAGTTTTTCGAATTTTTGTCTGTTTGTCTGACCGCATCACGAGAATAACACTGGATAGATTTTGATGAAATTTGGTATAGTGATAGCTGGTTATCCGGGTCAACATATAGGATACTTTTTACTGCGGGAAAATATCTTATCTCTTAGAAATCCAGGGACGGACCCTAGCGGAGCGAGGGTGAGTTGCTAGTATTATGTACAAGATAGTTCTATAGGAATCTCGACATATTAAGCTTTAGCACTTTATTTATGTCTAATTGCTCTGCTTGAGTCACAGTGTGATATTAGGCACCCTTCCACAATAGCAAAATTCAAAAAGGATTTTTTAATCGAACTGGTAGTTTCTGACATTAACGTTTAAACAAACAACCAAACCCTTCAACCTTAATATTAGTATAGATTATCCTGAAGAATTAAAAATAATTTTACTTTTTTATACATACATATATTTTACTACAAATCGTAATTACATTCCCTTATCAAGCAGCTCTCGTTTACACCCCAGCTGCTCTCTTTACCTTAACACTTGATCCCTCTTTTCATAGCGATATCGAGGTTCATGATATTTCCTTATTAATGCACTCATATTTTTTATTTATAACGTAATGTATATTAAAATAACGATGGTAGCCCAGTGGTAACGCGTTTGCTTGGGAAACTAAGTGAAGCGGGTTCAAATCCCGTATCTCGGACCTCTGATATTTTCATATGTGAATCATTTTGTGTGAAAACTGCATATCCAGTAAACCTAACACGTTTTGGAAAGACATGTAAATTCATTTCATTTCATTTCACTATGGCCTGATCCCCCTCGTATTCAAGGTAAGCTCGTGCCCAGCAGTGGGGTATAAAAAACGGTTGAATACGAGTAATACATATATTTAAGTTACGGTATATTAATATGAAGTAAATTCAAAGTTTTTGACTTAAAAAAACATTTTTCGTTGCAGAGTTTTATTTTCGACCGACTTCAAGGAAGAGGTAATATAACTCAATTATTTTTGTCGATGTTTTTGCGTGTATGTTAAGCAAAATATTTGCCAATAGATATTCATTATCTTTTATTAATAATTAGATCAAATCATCCATGTGTCATGTACCATGACGTATTTCAAGAGGAAAGTTTTATCCTCAGCAAAACATGTAACTATATTGTACCCGAAACTCATCTTTTTTTGTGATCGGTATTTTTTTTGATTTGAATTTTTTTTATTAAAATAAATTAAAAATAAATATTTATTCTCTAATTCTCATAATATTATTACAAGAATATATTTAATACTAGCAACTCACCCTCGCTCCGTTCGGGTTCGTCCCTAGTTATGTCTTAACGGTTATCTCAGAGATGACATATTTTGCCGCAGTAAAAAGTATCCTATATGTTGACCCAGATTACGACCTATCATCATACCAAATTTCATCAAGATCCGTCCAGTGGTTTTCCCTTGATGCGGTAACAAACAGACAGACAGACAGACAGACAGACAAAAATTCTAAAAACTATAGATTTGGCTTCTGTATCGATAATAAAGTCTATTACAATAAGATATTCCAAAAAATATTTAGTGTACAGATTCGACTTGGTTACAATTTTATTATATGTATAGATGTTCAAACTAAAGGTATTAGAGGTCGCGGTAAGCAAAAATACGTATTATAATATATTTTTTTACAAAAGGGAATGATAAATATCAGGATTCTATGAATAACTGAATACTCTAAAAGGTACACCAAATTTATCGTATATCAAACGCCTTTCAGTTCCATTCATATGTCAAGAGGCCCTTATGCGCTCCATCAGATGCTCAAACGGATACAGTGTTTACATTTTTACATTGAAATGTTTCATTTTTATTTAAACATATTTATGTATATTACCTAGTACTAGTTAGTATAGTATTATATGATCTGTGATATTAATAACATTTTTTATTTACAACTAGCGACTCACCCTCGCTTCACTCGGGTTCGTCTCTAGGTACGTTTTAATGGTTATTATGGAATGTTAGACTATAGATTATATATTATATTATATACATAGGTACAAAATAAATAGTTCTGAACTTTTCGTTTACCCAACAGATTCTTTTTTTTTGCAAATTCCCTATTTTTTTATACTTAAATCACCCCTGACACACCTCCCACAAAACAAAAAAAGAATTATTCAAATTGGTCCATCCGTTTTTGAGTTTTAGCGAAACTAGCGAACGGCAATTGATTTTAAATATCTATACCAATATTATAAATGTGAAAGTGTGTGACTATGGATGTATGGATGTTTGTTACTCTTTCACGCCAGAACAGCTACGGATCTGGATGAAATTTGGCGCAGAGATAAATTGTAGTCTGGAATGATACATAGGCTACTTTTTATAACGGAAAAATGTACGTTTCCCGTAGGATAGGTTTGTTTTTGTTTTCCTAGAGGCGAACCCGAGCGAAGCGAGATCGTACTTCTTTTACACTCATAGATTAACTAACTGAACCTAAATCTTATAATCTACACAAAAATATTTATATAAATCTAGCGACTCACCCTTGCTTCGCTCGGCTTCGTCCCTAAGTACGTTTTGACAGATAATTATATATACTTATAATATAAAATGTTTATATTAAGAAAAAAGTTTTAATAGATAGAATTAAATATATACATTTTCCACTCAAACACATTCGCCACTCTGTTTTGATATGAAAGAAGGACAAACAAACAAAGACAAAGTCAAACTGTATATCATTGAAAGAGAAAATCTCAAATCTACAAATATATTCCAGTAGTGTATTTTCATTTTTAGGTTGCGTACATAATTATAAGGTAGGAAAAAGAAAAATGTGATTTTACGTTTTTCCCTAAAATATTTCCAATTTTTGTCTTCATAAGAACCATCCTCGGACTTCACCGAATATTTAAAAAAAATAGCCGAATTGGTCCAGCCGTTCTCGAGTATTGCGCTAAGCAACACATTTAGCCATTCATTTTTATTTATATTACATTTATGTTTATTTACTATAAACATAAAAAATGATTTTAACAATATCTGACCCTTTTGTATAATTATCCCCAAAAAAGAAATCTTTTATACAATTATTGAGAGTAAATAAAAAATTGCCTGAAAAATTATTCATGAAATTGACAAGGTGCAAAAAATGTGATTACCAAAGTTATATTTCCATGTAAATAAAAAATTCCGAACTGAATCGAATATCGATTGAATTAAAAGGCAATTTTGAGCAGAGCTTGATATAAATGAACCAACGGACAGATGTAAATCACAAAGGAGTCATGTAAATGCTGTTATAGTTGTTTTCCCGCCCATAATGGCTCTCTGACAAACCAATAGACAATACGTTATGTGATAAAGAAGTATGAATGATTGGATGTGGTATTTGCCTTTTGTAGATTAGATTTTAATTATAATAAGTACACTACCTAATACTTTCTTAGATTTACGCGAATGTTTGACATTTAAATAAAACTATCTTTTCGGATTTTTTCGCGGATTTATTTTGATTTTTGGTTCCCGACGTTTCGATTGCTTTACAGCAATCATGGTCACGGGAGAGACTGAGGTGTTAGATGTCTCAAAGGTATTATATAGTTGTTACAGACAGCCTACCCACAAATAACAAAATGAATTTTCTCCCGTGACCATGATTGCTGTAAAGCAATCGAAACGTCGGGAACCAAAAATCAAAATAAATCCGCGAAAAAATCCGAAAAGATAGTTTTATTTAAAAGTACACTACCTATTGTATTTACTCCAAAAAAAATCATGTATGTCAAAAGCTCAATATATGTATGTATTTTATGACAATAAAGGTATCCTTGACTAATTTCAGCCATGGTGGCAATTCTCACTGAAAATATACGCTCAAAACACAAATGCACTCGCTATTCCTTTGACTCTCAAAGTCCAGTGGGATTGTTTGATAAGATTGTAGAAAGATCAGTTATCAGTAATACTAATATATAAAATGCTAGCGACTCACTCTCGCTTCGCTTCGGGTTCGTCCCTAGACAAAAACAAATCTATTCCACGGGAACCGTATATTTTTCCGGGATAATATATACCCTATAGCCTTCCTCAGTTAACGGGATATCTATTGCAGAAAAATTTTTCAAATCAAATTAGTAGTTTCTGAGATTAGCTCGTTCAACCAACCAAACAAACAAACAAATTTTTCAGCTTTATAATATTAGTATAGATTCATTGTAGTACTTTCTTAGCTCTATGTTCTGTTACACCCAAAACGGACATCAATCAAACGCGTAAATTGCTTCTCTCGACACGACAGCTTTAAAACGCAATCCCTTTAAAGCTTATATCACAGCTATAGTTACTTGTCAAATATGGGGTTGATGATTGACTTTTGTGTTACATGGGATTTATACGAATTTTAATCAACAAAAAAAAAAAAAAGATCGCAAAATATTTGACTTTGTCGATAAATAAGAAAAAAAAAGAGAATTATTTTTAAAGCTTATCTAAATATTTGCCTATACTGTAAAAAGCGAGTGAACATGCGTGCGAGGAACACTATTCTACCGTCATACAGTTAAACTAGTACGGAGGGTAGTGTTTACTTAAACATTGTTAGCTTGACTTTTAAATACTTGTTTATAAAGTGCTGTTTATTGTACAATAAGCTGTTGATGTAATTATATATACATATAAATAAATTTTTAGCACAGATTTCTTTTATTTTTGTAGCGAGCTGTGATAAAAATAAAATTATCCGCTTGACAAATAGTTGAACAATGAAATATTTTTGCACGTAATTGCGCTCAAACAAATATACAAAAATAGAAACCGACTGCAAAAAAAATTGAAATGTAAAATTTAACGGATTGGTAGTTTTCTTTTACTATTGATACCAAATCAGATATTTTCGAAGTCGGTGTACTTTAAATTAAAGCACACCGACTTAAATAAGTAAATGAAAACTACCAATTAGCTTTTTTTTGAAGTCGGTTTCTGTTATTTTTTTCATAAGTTTTTACTCTTATTGGGCAAAAGCTTTTATAAAAGAATGTTAAAATGACAATAACAAAAAATACTACCGCAAAAAAATGTATTTTATGTAAATATTATTTAAATAAACGTGATCAATTAAGAATGCAATTAAAACTAAAGCCTTAGCATACATAAACTAGAAATGATAATAGACCGATTTTCATATTCCCCTAGTTTCAGGCGTTCTAAAGCTGCCAGGTGTTAGTACGTGTCTGAAGCATTATTCTGAATAATTACTGATAGTTAGAAGTTCATAATATATCATGTTTTTATAAATGTATAAGTTAAAAAAGTTTGTTTATTATTTTAAATTTATATTTCAATTTGTGATTATAATCATAAAAAAAAATGTTTTTCTTTTTTTTTTAAATCAATATTATAATTAATCTGGTAACATATTATACATAGTACCTGGCAACCGAGCTTCGCTCGGTGTTCTTTTTTGTTATATCATATTTTTTAGATTAAAAAAAAACTAAAAACTTGGATAAATACAAAAAAAAAGGTAGAACTTTGTATCCAATATCCAATATGGTCCATATAATGTTAATCTTGCACCTTGGTCGCCTGACCACGATGCTTATGCCTGAGTGTAAGAAATACGAACATAAATATCGAACATATTCTGCGTAGAATAATGCAAAAGAAAATCGCATGAAAACTCGAAAACACGCGTTTTCCCAGACATGAGACTAATCTAGATCGATTTTTCGCCCCCGAAAGCCCCCCCATACCAAATTTCAGCGAAATCGTTAGAGCCGTTTCCGAGATCGCTGGTATAAATAAATATATAAAGATATAAATATACAAGAATTGCTCGTTTAAATATATTAGATAAAGGCTTACTCGTATATATTATTAAATTTACAACTTTATAAAAACATAATTTTATTTAATTTGACGTATCGATTTTCCTATACATTAGATTATGTTATTTCATTTTTGGTTGCTTTTTTATTTTTTTTATATTATAAAACATATTTTTATTGTATGTGACAAAGATAAAAAGTGTATATTATAAAGTTACTGTAGTCGAACCTCCTACCTTCGGGAGGAAATTAACAAAGCAGCGGTGAGTAATTACAGAAAAATGGGGAATAACTGGGTCAGTGTGCGTGTGTGCGTGTGTACGCATTGTGCGGGCTGCGCGTGTGCGTGAGCGTAGTTGGGTGACTGCACTAGTGGGGATTAAGAGTTCAATGACTTTAAAGTGACAGGATGATGATGACTCAGAAATTTTAAAATGCATTTGATATATATTAAAAAATAACATATTTCACACAAAAACAATATATTCTGTGAAATATTATTAAATTTTAATATTGCTGACGTGTAAGCTGATACTCGTTTATAAAATTAATTAATATATAAACATCCTTGAGTTAAAACCATTTTTGGAATTCTTTAAAAAAAAAAATTAAAACACAATCACTAATAGCGAACGTATCAAGTAACAAACAAACAAATATATCCGAATTGAGTACTTCTTCTTTTTGAACTTCAGTACATAATTTATTGGCTAGCATATACGTTTCAGAGGTCCTGGGTTCGAGTTCCTAGTCGGGCCATATTTAGTTATTGAGTTTCCTGTAAAAAATTCTCAGTGACAGTCCGGAGTTGGAAAGTTGGCTGTGCTGTACCCTTATGCCTCGGAGAGCACGTAAAGCCTTCGGTCCTGCACCTGATCGTGCCGAATTGACGTCCCATTACAGTTTGAGAGTGATAGGAATAAAAAGTGTACTTATCTTTGTGCGCATACTTGTGCACAATAATATCTCCTACATTGTTGACTAGTCTCAGTGAGATTGGCAGCCGTGACTAAAACGATACGATACAACGAAAACGATATTTTTATCTTTTTACAGTCAAAAATAGCTCAAATTTGCATATAAATATGTTAGGACTTTAACACACAGCAGCATCTAGTTCCATGGTAAGCTACGAGGCTAGTGTTATGGATACCAAATAGTTGATACACTACACATATACTTATACTACTCTTTAAATACTATAAATATAAACACTCATGACTGGAGTACAAACATTCGTGCTCATCACACAAATGAATGCTCCTAGCGGGGCTCGAACCCGCGACTGCTGGCACAGCAAGTACAAAAACAATCAATAGGTTTTCACTATCCAGACAACCTTACTATTTGTAGTTTAATTGATTTCATTTCTAAGGTTCATTGAACTTTGAACGTAAAAATAATACATTGTTGTTATAGTTTTAAAATAATTTATTTTACGTTGTTGAAACACCTTGCAAATGTATGACGTCATAGTCTATTCCTAGAACACTTATCATAATTCCGTCTAACCTTTCGTGTTTAAAATTTTATTTTATCTTGATACTAAAATGTTTTATCAAAAGAGTAAAGAAATTTAAAAAAGGCGGTATTATTCATAATAGGTAACTTTATAATATTTTACCGCTACAATATACCGTATATATAATAAGTATGGTGGGCATGCAGTTATTAGTGTGTATGTACATATTCTTATTACATATGCTGCAGATGCTATTTTCACACATTTGTACAAACTTTTTTGGTAATAAAGAACTTATTATTATTATATGTACCATTTGTATTCAGCCTTTTATGACATCCCAATGCTGGGCATGGGCCTCCCTTCAATACGAAGGAGATGAGGCCATAGTCCACCACGCTGGTCAAGTGCGGCTTAGCAGATTTCACATGTCTTTCGAAAACTTGCTAGGTTCTCTCAGACTTGCAAGATTCCATACGATGTTTTCCTTCACCGTAAGGCAAGTGGTAATTATGTTAGAAATAATTCGCACATGAAAATATCACAGGTGCAAGACCCGGGATTTGAACCCGCTTCACTCGACATCCTAAGCGAGCGCGTTAGCACTGGGCTACCACTGCCTACCTACCATTCACCATGGAATTGCCTATGTACCATTTACCCATACAAAATTTCCATATTATACATAGTTGTCGAAGAGTTGCAATTGAGTGATAAGTTTGTCATATTGGACATTTTTTATGCGATATTATTATTTTTCGCGCAATAATTCTGGAAAGAAATATAATTGAATCCACGAGGATTTTTATTCAATAAATTACATTTTTTATCTGTTTTAAATAAATTAATTAATACTGTACAAAAAAAAACTGTTTTTGCATACAACATCCTGAATGATGATCTTTTAAATATTTAATACAAACATTTTCCATGAAGAGGTAAGAGTAAACTTTCATTTTTTATAAATATTAATAGATAATGTTAGGCTACATACTCGTATATTACTATTTTCAATGTCTCCTTTGCATAATTTTGTACAATATGTTATGTTATACCACATATCATAGAGTATCTAACTTATGTTAAAAGTAAATTATATAAATGTAATTTTAACCTTTTTTTTTAAATAAAAAAAAGTTACATTTATATTTATTACCCATAAAAAAAAAATAAGATTGTTCGAAGAAATTTTTGGTTTCACAATAAACAAACGTTAATAATTAAGTTTTTCATAATCAAACGTCAACACATTTCATTCCGCTGTTGCAAAATAAAATACGGTCCAAATTAAAACCTGCTACCCTTTGTCAATAGAAATACCACTTACATTTTTTTCGCACAACCCGTTAGCGTTACATTTGCAAAATTACACGGAGCCCTAACAAATGGAAGGCCACAGACGCCCTAATGTCCAACCATCAGTGCTTAAATGACACACGTCATTCCGCTATTACATTTCTACGTATCGACAAAGCTAAAACTTTCATATCCATTGCTGTGTTAAAACAAGTAAAATTTTACATCAACGTTCAAAGCTTGTAGTGTGTTGTATGTAATCTATTTCTATAGTGTTGTAGTAAAAGGGTTTCGCTCAGGAATTATGGGATAAATCCATCTCTGCATTCAATGACGTCATTCCGCCTCGCAATGACAGGGCGGCGAAAGGGCAGGCATTGTCTATACTGTGTTGCAGCCATTTAAATGGAGTTGTCGATCATTGTGTTTAGGTGTTTGTTGATAGTATTTATGTACATAATATATGTACGTACATATGTACTTGAATTCTTCAGTGGTGTTGTATTATTATGTACGGCTACACATCCGATATTTTCTGATATTTTCATGTGCAAATCATTTTCAACATGATTACCACTTGGATAACGGTGAAGGAAAACATCATGAGGAAACCTGCGTGTCTGAGATAACCTAACAAGTTTTCGAAAGACGTGTGAAGTCTGCCAACCCGCACTTGACCAGCCATTGTAAATACATTTTTTTTTGTATGTGTAATAGACGTGTGATATGCTTATTTATTCGAAATTTATATTTACTCGAATATTTGACATTTTAAATAAAACTATCTTTTCGGATTATTATGCGGATTTATTTAGATTTTTGGTTCCCGACGTTTCGAATGCTTTACAGCAATCATGGTCACGGAAATAATCCGAAAAGATAGTTTTATCTAATAAAAATTAGTAAAAATAATGTATATTGATTTTTTACACAGTTTTCTATATAGAGACAGTAGTTTTTATAAATAAAACTAGCACTCTCCCTCGCTTCGCTTCGGGTTCGTCCCTATACAAAAATAAATCTATCCCACGGGAACCGTACATATTTCCGGGATGATATATATAGCTATGATGATATAGATAGCCTATAGCCTTCCTCAGTTAACGGGCTATCTAATGTAAAAAGAATTTTTCAAATCTGATTAGTAGTTCCTGAGATTAGCGCGTTCAGCCAAACAAAAAAACAAACAAACAAACTCTTCAGCTTTATAATATTAAGTATAGATATTAAGTATAGATTGAAAAATATTTTTATTTTTACAATTCTTGTACAATCCTTTGTAATAACATTTTCTAGAAAAGCTCAAGCTTAGAACATGATTCAATCATAATTCCTTTTATGTCTTACATAAATTCTCAATTTCTTTGTGAACAGACCTTGTAGTGCTGAGATCGTGGGAGGCGACCTTGCCCTTGGCTTTTCTCAAATGGTATTTTCCCTACTCTACTTTAATTTAAACCATATTAATTACACAACCTTACTGAATTTTGACCGACTTCAAAAATGAGGGACTACTTAATAATTCTAGTATATATTTTTGTGTGTATGTTACGTAATATTATCAATTATTAGCAGTTGTCAACCAATTTTCATAATTCTAATTAGCTATCTATATAAAAAAGTACAACTGTATCAAACTATCTATATATTAACTCCATTGCTGTGAATGAAAGAACGAATAATCAATATCACATGAACTATGCGTTTCAATAAATAAATTAATATTTTAAAATTATTTAATAATTAATCCACAGAAATATTTATAAAATAATACGACTTATTTTAAAATTCTTCTCGTTTTATTTTAAGTCAAATAAGTTAACAGAATTTTAAGAAAAATAAAAGAGTTTATGAGAATAAATATCTACGTCTATTTTTTTTATTGTAAATTTTAGACCTCGAGTGTGGTAAATACTTTCTAAGACCGTGACATTCAAGCAAGGTTGCAATAACTGAGATGTAGCACAAAGACATATAAATATATAATTTTATGCTTATCGGGAGAAACTACTGCAACTTCGCAATTTAAGTTTCTTTCTTCACTTTAAGAATTTAGAATTTTAATATATTTTTTAAATTATATTTTTTTTTAAAAGTGTAGATTAAGCAACTAGCGATACTATAGCAGTAAATTGGTAGTCCTGTGGTAACAGGTTCGCTTGGTAAACTGAATGAAGCGGGTTCAAATCGAGATTGAGAGATGAAACCCGAGGGATTCACACCCCTGATATTTTCATGTGCGAATAATTTCACTTGTCTTACGGCGGCGAAGGAAAATTTCTTGAGGAAACCTGCATGTCTGAGAGAATCTAGCAAGTTTTCGAAGGACATATTGTGAAGTCCGCCAACCCGCACTTGAATTAATTCTAGTACGCAAGTTTCATTCGATTTTATTTTTGGTTAGACATTTTTGTTTAGTATAAATCTTTTAATTAAATAGAAAGCTCGTTAGAGGAATCTTCTAAGGAGTTTTCTCGTCTGGTTTTTCAATATGATAATATTGTGATGTCCAGGAAAGGAAACTAAAAATCTATTTGCATGCCATGCCATTGCATTCTAACTTTAAATACCTAAATGACACATCTACGCTCATAATATTATCTAACCATATATTAATCTTCTCATAAACTTCAATTAAAATTTCCATAAACAGAAAAACAAAAGTTCAAAAGAAGCATTCAAGAATTAAATACTTATTTTTTTAATAGACGCATAATCAATGAGGGTATTATGCAAAAGAGTCATTATAAAAAACAAAAAAAAGCGAAATATTTATATCCCATACGTGCCATTGAACATCAAAAATGAGACCTCAAATGAATGCAAATTTACTCCGATATAACAAAAACCGCATTTGCATAAACGCTCTATATTAAATGTTCGTAGCCGTGTTAAAAATGATTAGGGGATGATGGCCGAAAATCGCCGGATTTTTTAAACAAATGCTTTTAATGACTTAGCCAAGAGTATTTAAAATTTAATGGCTTTATGAAATACTAGCGACTCACCCTCGCTTCGCATTGGATTCGTCCCTAGTCTAGTCCCTAGTCCCAAAAACAAATATATCCCATGGGAACCGTACATTTTTCCGGGATGATATAAAGCCTATAGCCTTCCTCAGTTAACGGGCTATCTAATGCAAAAAGAATTTTTCAAATCAGATCAGTAGTTCCTGAGATTAGCGCGTTCAACCAAACAAACAAACTCTTCAGCTTTATAATATTAGTATAGATATGTATCACAGTTAGTTTTCCATAGACGAAAGGCAGATTACAGAAGATGTATATAGCGATTAAATGAAAAGAAAAAAATAATCTTGCAAAGATATACAAGAAAACACCTTTTCTTTACTTTAATATAATAATAATAATCTTTATTTCAGACGTAAGTATAGGCGAGTACACATATTTATTAATTTTATAATTAAAATAATGTAAATAATTTGCCGCTATACAAAAATTAATTCTTAAGCAAGAGATATTTTATTTTTATGTAGGTTTTTGTGTTATTTTAGTTTTTATATGCATGGTCAATACTCTGTTCTGCTATTGTACTCTATATTTACTATTCTTCTAAATTATAACGCGATTAAAACACAGTATTACAAAAAACTATATAAATCATCGTTTCATTAATAACAAAGAGAAACATTTATCTAAAACAATTAATCGGAGTGGAAGCAAGAAAATCATTGTTGAGCCTATTAGTAAGCAAGACATCTTGTGTCCGCGGAAGTAATGGTATAAGTCACAAAAGATAATAAAAACGTTCATTTTTATTAGACTGAGTCTTACTACAGCTGTTGATTCTTCAAATATGCTCATACTAATTTCACAGAACGAAGTAAGAATTCTCTACCTATACAGATAAATAAAATTGGAGTGTCTGTTTGTAATATTAAAATAACCGCTTTTTACTAAATGCATATGGATGTATACGCGATACATATACCAAAATAACACTTTTTACAATTTTTGTCTGTCTGTCTGTCTGTCTGTCTGTCCGTTTGTTCCGGCTAATCTCTTAAATGGCTGAACCGATTTTGACGGGACTTTCACAGGTAGATAGCTGATGTAATAAGGAGTAACTTAGGCTCCTTTTATTTTAAAAAATAAATAGGGTCCCACGAAAAAAAATTAAAATCAAATTAATTAATTAATTTTGTTTTGGGAAGCAACCAGCAAGCATAATAGCAAAATAGCAGCAAATATAATAAAGTGAGACTAGAGTGGTGACTTTCCCTTTAAAGGAACATTTGTTTTCGGATGCCGATGTCGAGAGTATTGTATAACAATTTTTAAGATATTTTGTCAATCCATATCCTAGTACGAAAATTGAATCTGTTATCTAAAATATAGAAAAAAGTACTAATAACTTTTAGCCAAGTCAATTGAAAATATTTCGCTACAGTAAAATTTTCTCTATTTTATACTTAGAAGTCACTATAATTTTAAAATAACTTATTCAATAATAAAAAAATATTAATTCATAATTGGCATATATATTGCATAGCATGTAATAAACTACATGCAAAAAAATTAAACTTGAAAAAAATCTCTTCTTTTCTCTTTTTTTCTCTTTTTTCTCTCTTTCTGAGACTCTTCCTTTTCGAAGTCCAAAAGTATATCAATTACACCACACACCAGCATCTCAAGATTGACGTCTATTTATCAACGTCCCATCTCAGCCCGACCATCCGATTACACTGTGACATCTTCATTTTCTTCCCCTGTTCTTAACATTCACTTGTGACTCGCTTTTTGACTTATTATGAATCTGCACCATCATTAATTAACATCAGATCGGCTTATCCATTAAGGCTTTGTTCTATGAAATTACTTTTTGTTAAGACGAGATCGTTTCTGGATAATCTAATTGGAAATGCTTGTTATGAATTAATCAAGCGTAATAAATTGTGTGTTAATCTATACGTGCGTATCAAAAAATTTTAATCGAGAAAAAAATATATGTATATTAATAAAATGAAAAATAATATTTAAAAATATATAAATGATAAAAATACATATATATGTGACGTGTTTGTTTTTCTGTTTTGGCACCGATTATTTTTGGAAAACTCATTATTTTTATAAGCAGCAGATGTATTTTTATAGAAAATTCATTTTATTCATTTGTTCGAAGTCAATATTATAATGTATACTACTTTATTTCTTAATATAACAAGATATTTTAACGCTAATGGACATAAGTTTATTTCTCCAATAAAAGTATTTTATATTTATAGCAAACCCTTACAGAAAAAGCGAAATATCTCACAATATCTCGAAATTAATGTAAACTAGATGTAATGTAGCTTTCTGCGAGATAGTCAATTTGCTTAATTCATCCGATCTACACGTAGAGTGGCTTGCAAGGAACAGGTGCATATTTGCATTATCCAGTACCGTAAGAATCGTTCGCCACCTGAAGCTTATTTCTTATATTAAAATTTTCTTTAAAATCTCTTTTCTAGATAACATATTTGATTATAGCGTAGTACAAACATAATATATACATTATAATTTTAGTTCATTATAGTTTTAAATAAACAATTTTTTTGTTAAAACAATATTTAAGTTCTATTGTATTTATAGATTTTAAACCCAATGGTAAAGCGATTGTTTGGGAAACCAAGTGAAAGGGGTTCAATTTCCGGGTTACGCGCCTTTGATATTTCCATGTGAGAATTGTTTACCATATTATGATTACCACTTGTCTTTCCTAAAAACTGTGGCATACCTAAAAAAACCTAGAAGGTTATCGAAAGTCATGTGAAGTCCGCCAAATGCATTTGGCCAGCGTGGTAGACTGTGGCCCCTTTCCCTTTGGATTGAAGGGAGGTCCATGCTTAGTAGCATCAAAAAGCTGAGCGGCTAAATATAAAAAGTTATTAAACAATATAAATAATAATATTTAACTGACATATTATAATCTATCTTTTATTTACGGTTAGTGTCCCATTCCAGTTATCGTTTTGTTCTAACATATAGTACGTACGTAGTATTTAAAAATTATAATATTTTATTAGAATAGCCAAACAACTGATAGAAAATACCACAATAACCGCACTCACCGAAACGATTCGACAGATTTTATTGACCATCCACTTCTGAAAGGTTTATTCGAAAGTGCAATGCAGTGTACAGCGAATAGCTCGGAATAATAAAACATCTATACAAGTTTTATGTTTTCGTAAACTCGACTTTGATTTTGCGAAATATTCATATTTTAATGGTTTCCATCTTTAGTCTGTCTGATGTAAAAGAAGCTTATTTTGAGAAAACTGATAGTTTGAGTTGTGTTTTCCAAGTACTATGGCAACCCGTCTTCCTTTCTGCACTTTGCCCTCAACATTGGTCTGGATTTATTTTCATAAAAAAAGAAATCCGCCTAAGTTAAAATGATGTTCTAGAATTACTAATTGATAACTAAACTTTATTAAAATTAAATATGTGGTCAGTATATGTTTTTTATGAAAAACTTACAAATATTATATCCTCTTTTAATATAAGAATGGCAGAAAAGACAATTTATTCATCATTAATATATTTTATCAAAATATTTTTCCATTTTCAAGCACCATCATAATTGAATATTTAATGTATAATTTTTTAAAGCAACCAACAAATTGATAGATAGATCGCAAAACTAAAATTAACGTCAACCGACTAATGCTCACAAATTACAGGCTGTGGTTAAATTCGAAACAGATGCACAGAAACACCAATCAAAGTCATATTAGTTGGAAATAACTTGTTTTAGCTCTTTTATAGGGGATTGATTTATTAGTAATTGCTGTTAGGGGAAAAAATTAAATTGGCTTTTATTTATATGAAGACATTATGGCTGTAACATCTAATTATCTTAAAAAAATTAAAAAAAAAATGAATGGTGAAGGAAAACATCGTGAGGAAAACTGTATGTCTGAGAGAACCTAGCAAGTTTTCGAAAGACATGTCCAGTCCGCCAACCCACACCTGGCCAGCGTGGTGGACTATGGCCTGAAACTTCTCGTATTGAAGGGAGGCTCGTGCCCAGCAGTGGAACGTTAAAAAGGACTTAACACATACATGGACACGATTTTAGCACAAAGCAATTTTTTGGATTGACATACCCAACCTAATAAACCAATAACTAATATAACATTATTGTTTACTTGTGATATTTTCCCGAGAAGCTATTTGTAATCAATTTAATCAAAATTGTTATATAACTTTTACATGTCCACACTTTTCTATTTAGAATTATTTTACGCATTAAATAATATAACGCAGATTCAACAATAGCGACCCTTCTAAATTGCTATTCATTTCCGTAAAATAAACATGTAGATACGTGAACACACAGAATTGTAAATCGACCTGTTAATCTAATAAGAGAACCGAGCTCTACGGTTCATTTGCGAAAAAAATTACCATTTTTTGTAGCTCAGAGGCAATGGGAACTTGACGTTGACAAATATAAAAGCATTTCCGTAGTCTATCTTTATTTTTTTTCATTTGAACAGATAAAATATATTCAATAATATACGACATTATTATAGATGATGGTGGTGGATGGTGTTTCACTATTTCTATTAACTGCATCGGAGTTATATATCTCATCACGTCTTATAACGTGAATTTTGGTATTATTTTATGAAATACTAGCGACTCATCCTCACTTCGCTCGGGTTCGTCACTAGCTTGATTCCCCATACAAACTTTTATCCCCATTTTTACCCCCTTAAAGAATGATTTTCGGAATAAAAATTATCCTATGTCCTTTTCAGAGTCTCAAACTATCTTCTTACCAAATTTCATCTAAATCGGTTCAATATATCCAGAGATTACCTCCTTCAACGTCACAAACTCACAAAATCACAAACTTTACCTCTTTATATATTAGTATAGACTAATAATCTTTTATAAATATTATGTATGCAAATTTTATTAAGATGAAATGAAATGATATTTATTTATTAAGAAACAATTCTTATACGTATGCGGGAAAACTATGGCTAAAATGATACTGCAAATGTATAAATTGCTAAATAAGATAAGATACAGTAGTCGAATTATTATTTTATTTTATATAATTTTACTGCTGCATAATAAAACCGAACCATATTTATAATTAAAATTTACAGTAATACCAGTTTACAAATTAAATTTCTCCATCGAGACAGACCCATCTGCGTTAAGGGGTTAACTCGTCAATGACTGAGACTAAAGAAATAACCGAATTACACTTAATTCAATTAACAATGAATCGTAGCGGAATATCGTTCGAACGGTGTCATCTAACCCTCTAATGATATTTGAAATTAAGAAAAGGGTTGCTTTTATCGATCTCATGGAATTCTAAGGTATTTTTTTAATAAATATGTATGTAAAAAAATTTCAAATCACTTAAATTTTTGTTAAACGTTGTAAATTAATGTCGAAACCAAAAAAAGATTATGGGTATATGGATTATTCACATTTTTGACTGATTATTTATATATATAAAATTATTACAGAGGAGCAAACTCTAAATAGCTTGTTAAGTGTGACAAAAACTCTGCATCAGGTCACGTGTCAGTTTGATTAGTTTTCTGATTCATTGCATTTGAAATATTATAGACATTTTATATACAATCGAATTTCAACCTTAGTATATTGTATAAATAAAATTTAAAATATTTAACTTTCTTGTATTTAAACTCTTAGAATTCTATTTTAAATGATTTTAAGTTCTAATTCTATATAATTAAGGTCGACTACGTTGAAAGAATTTTTATAAGATATTTTAAGATAGTAATACTTGGGGGAATTTACAATGGAATTAGTTGACCGCCCGCAGTTCTGGTACTCAACATACAATATTCTTTAGAACTTAAGTAATCCGACTAAAAGGAAATCTCTAGGAAAAAATACATTTCAAAAATTTCAACCTCAAATCATCAGTGCAAGTATCAAGTGTTATACTTCAAAAATTAATGTATAAACTAAAATAATATCATTTTTGTGTTAAATTAAAAGCAGTATTTGACTTAATAATCCATTGTTAAATATTAATGTAACATTTTAGTTAACATTATAAGTATCTATATATTGTATTGTACAAAATTTTAAAATTAATAAATATTGCATTGAATTCCATAATCCCCAATCTAGCTCCCTGTAGGGGCTCAGCGTGCATTTTATGTGACGTTTAGCAATATCTGTCTAAGCCTAATGCGATGAAATGTATGCGCAATGAAATGACGCCGTCTGACATCATTCAAGTTTTAAGGGTTTCTACACTTAATGCGTAGATATGTGACTGAAAATAATTAAAATGAATCAAATTTTAAAGAATTATGTAATTATTTTATTAAACCTATAATTATCTATTCAAATACGCTATTGGTAAAAGCAATTCACAGGTTTGGTACTCTAATAAATTATCTTATACACCTTAAACGTAAATATATACATACGTAAAATGTGTATTTTGTATAACGTAAAAGTTTTTTTATTTTTTTATTTTAATAAGCGCAAAGGTACTTGTTAATAAATAGATAGCCAAAAATGTTTTTACCAAAATTTAAAATAACTTTTGAATTTTCTGCTCGCAATGTTTTGGTTTGTAGAAAATTTCTTTGCTTGGATTAAAATGACCCCATCTGCTTTGAAGGGTTAAATTGTTATGGCTATTGCGAATAATGAGAAGCGCTTAAAGATATTTACAGGCGCCGGGGTGTTTTTGTCACGTCACCAGGGGATAGAAATGGTACGACTTGCGGTAAAAGGGTTAGTATTTTTTTTGTTGCCTTTTATTTAATTCGTATTCTCAATTGAATATTTTATTTTTTACCAGAGAACTTAATTTTGGCAAGTCGCTTTTGGCACTTAAACTTAATTCTTTCTCTTTCTCATCATCACTCATCTCATAGGGTAACCAATGAGGGAGAAAGTAGGTACTGACTCGGTTAATGACTATACTTGGGAATCGAATACGCTACGATTAACGTAGGATACAGCTCCAGACATTGTCTTGACTGTGTTGTACCTTTTTTCTTTTAATAATGAATAAATCTTAAATAATAATTATTTCAGATTTTTATTTATTAAAACCTAAAATGAAATAATAATAATCTAATTTGAAAATACTGTATCTTTCAAGTACGTAAAATGACAAAATTCTGGATTATGGTTAGGAAATTTTATATTTAGTTTGAATATAGTATTAAATAAAATGTCTAATAACAAAGTCATTCTGTCTAAGCTTATAGGTACTTAAAAATAAGTATTATCTTTAATATAAAATCTTAGTCAACACTTAATGGACATGCAACTTGAAAATATTCATTTTTCAACTCACATGTACTCAACTATAACTAAGTTGTGTTTTAATTTAAGACTTAATATTTAATACAAAAAATTAAGTTATCATGCCGTAGAAAGAGTCATATTTAGTAATTATATACTAATCTAGTATAGTATTATATGATCTGTGCTAATACTAAATAAACGTAGACGAAGCCACATGCAATATTTAGTCTTTCCGACTCCATATTATTATTAATAATCGATGCGAAACATTTGTAAATAATTTAGTTGTGTTACAGATAATTAATTACTATTAATGCTTACATGGAATATATAATCATGTTTGCCGAGCAGACAGTAGCGTCTGACAAACAGGGTTAAATGCCTAGCGGGCATAATTGACTAAGTGGTCTCTATATTGATATAGAGTTAGTAATATATAGGCACAATATCTTTATTGTAATTATGTAACGTATGGGAAATGCTCTTCTGTAATATTAAGAGTTATTTTTTTTATTTATTAGTTGTATTTCATAAAAGACAGTAACGTTTGTCCAATATAAATAATTATGTAACTAATTAACGAAATTGATTTGAAAATAATATTAATTAATAATGCTATGTAATATAATATTATCAGATTTGTTTTCTGTATTTTTCAATGTCCCACAGCTGGGCAAGGACTCCCCTTCAATGCAAGGAGGATGAAGCTGTAGCCCACCACGCTGGCTAAGAGCTGGTTAGCGAAGGCGCATATCTTTCGAATCTTTCGAAGATTGGTTTGGTTCTTTAAGAATTGCGAGTTTCATCACGTTTTCCTTCATCGTAAAGTGTGTATCACAAAAAAATAAAAGTAGAGGTAAAAGGTGGTAGTCATGTTAAAAATGGTTCACGCAAAAAAATATCCTAAGCACTGGAAGCGCTTCGCTCCATTTGATTTTCAAAACGAGAGCGTCACCACTAGGCTACCACTTTCTACTTATAGATTATAAATAATGTATATTATGTTTACAACATTCATACATCATTAGCAAGCGATCTTTATCAAAAGGTAAACGGACAGAAATCAAAGAGCATTCCATGTTAAACATTTAACCACTGTTAATTGAACCCCAGTCTCAATAGCAACTGTCCACTTTAAAACATGCCGTAGTTCAACTAAAACTGGTTTGTTGTACTCGCTAACTCAATGTATCCGGTGACACTCAGAACAAATATGCCTTTAAATGGCAAATGTGGTTATGGTTTGTAAACATGATTTGTGTAAAGAGATTAATTAACTGATACTGTAAATATTTGCGGTCTGTCATACCACGTTTATGGAAAATGAGATGGAAATTGGTTGAATTTACGACTGCAAGAATTTTTTTACCTATCGTTGTTTTGACTTAATATTAAAATAACCAAGCATTTAGTAGAAACCGTTTGAAAATCGATCCCGCTACCCTATTATCATGCAATAGGTATTACATTGGGTGTAGTTATATCTCATAGCGTCCTACAGTGTGTATTACACTAGTTGACTACTCAGAAGTTTTCCTGGTACTCAATACTTCGTGAGCTTTTGATACAAAAATCGTATAGAAAGAATACTTTTATTTTTGTCTGAATTTTATAATTTTTCAGCCAACATTTCCATTTTTCACCAACAAACACTTATTTTGACTTAAGTCAAATGTGAACATTTAAAAATTATTAAAAAATAGTCAAATAGGTTCTACAGTGATACGCTTACCAACGAACAGGACTTAACTTTAGTAATTTATCTACTAGCGAAAAACAAAAACAAACCTATGCCATGGGAAGCGTACATTTTTCCGGGATAAAAAGTAGCCTATTATTATTTCAAACTATAATCAATCTCTGTGCCAAATTTAATCCAGATCCGTTCAGCCGTTCTAGCGTGAAAGAGTAATAAACATACATCCATACTCACAAACTTTCACATTTATAATATTAGTATAGATAAATAAATCTCATTCAATCAAGTATATTTTTTCCCTTAATTAAGGTAAATATTGTGAAAAAATATTTTACTATTATTGCCTGAGACAATATATGATATAATGTAAGTACCTATACATAAATATATGAACTTATTTTGTATAACTGTCTATTGGTTATTTTGTAGCTAAATAATATTATGTATAATATATATATATTTGATATAAATAAACTAAAAATAACTATGAAAACTACGAATTCCTTAAATAACTATAATATAAACTATGAGACTTATTATGCAAATATCATAGACGTGTCAACCTACGGTACATAAATCATACATTTGCATGCTGAAACACTCGCCGAGTACATCGAAACGCTACTTCGATTTTGACTTCATACTAACTTGAGTAATGGGAAGTATGAAATGGAATGGAAGAAGAAAATTGGATGTGAAGTGAGCTCTAAAACTAAATTATCTAAAAAAAATTGATACAATACTTTACCTAAATATTTTTTAATATAACTTTCAAGTTTCATAAATGATATTTAATCCATACTTAATATTATAAATGTGAAAGTTTCTTTGTCTGTCTGCATATCTGTTACGTTTTCACACCTTAACCCGTGAACCAATTTTGATGAATTTTGGATAAAGAGATAGATGGGACTTTTGAGAAGGGCTTAAACGAATTTTTGTCGCGAAAATAAAATTTGAGCAGGGTAAATGAATGTATGAACGTTCTATGTTTTTGCTGTTAGAGACATAAAGATGTGTTATATATTGTGGTATATTATATTTATAGAAAATAAAGCAATAAAGATCAAGGGAAGCGGATGTGGGAATATTATAAATGTAAAACTCACCTAAGGGCGAGCGAAGCAAGGGTAAGCCACTAGTAAAAATATAATTTTATAACATTGCAAAAATAATATTGCAGTACCTAAATAGTTAAAGTTTCATTGCAATGAAAAGTAAAAAAAAATCATTTGAGTTAATAATACTAGAACAATATAGATTGTTTTTAAAGGTGTTTCGATATTTTTTACCCATCATACGAAAAAAAAAACCTACCAAAACGTCTATTATAAATTGTTAAAAGAAATCTTTAATATAAAATTAATAGACAGGGTACATCATTAGTTATACAAAATTATATATTTAATGAATATTAGCAACTTACCGACGCTTCTCTCGGGTTCGTCCCTAGCTTGCTTCCCAATACAAACTTTCAACCCCATTTTCGCCCCCTTAAGGGATGATTTCCGGGATAAAAACAAGTCCTTCCCAGGGTTTCAAATTATCTTTTTACCAAATTTCATCTAAATGAGTTCAGTAGATGCAGAGATTCAGGTTTAAGATCATTTATTTCTCAAAAGAATGTTACAATTCACTTATATGAGAAATCACATTAGCTAAAGCTTAACTTAACACTTTATTACCCCTACAACCTCACAAACTCACAAACTTTACCTCTTTATAAAATTAAGTATAGATTAAATGCCTTATCCAACATTAATATTACATCGTAACTCCATAATACGAAAATGCATAAGTCGCCTTACGACGAATGAAACTTACGCTAATATTCCAAGACTCACTTCGCTGAAACTCTCACAGTTTAAAATTGCTTGTGACACGTTTGTTTTACATACGTTTTCGTAATGACGTGGACATTTTTACTAGAATAGATTAAAATCTTTAGAACAATACCTGTGGATATATTCATATAGAATTTATATCTAAAGAGGATAAGAAAAACAAATTAGAATATTTCTTTCTTCTGTTTGTCAACCGTTTTTTTAAGCTATTGACGAGCTTTAGTGTCAATAAAAATATAGAAACAAATAGTTTTTGAAGTAATACTTCTTTTGGCACGTTTGGAAAAAAATATGAGAGTAACATTTTTACAGCCATTTTTACAGACAGCCAAAAAGCAACATGATGAATTTAGCTGAAAGCGACATGATAAAGTTACCTGATTTGTCTTTCCGGTTCCCGTGAAAACTCATAACTATATTCAAAGTAGTTTCTCGAATATTCATAAAAATCTGTTTTAATTCAGTGGAGATAAAAAAAAATATATTTATTTTTATTAATTTATCATTCCTTTTACAAACAAAGAGTTGTGACATACGGAATGAAATCTTTAACTACTTTTGTTCTGTTACGTCAAAGAAGTATAACTTCTTATGTGCGTACATAAGTACACACACACGTTTTTTTATATCATATACTTATATATCATCTTTTCCTCAAATTTTCAATAATGATCATGATCGAATTTCGATTATTGGGGAACATTAGTAATAATTATTTATTCATAATTATACATTCATTTAATTAATTATTTATTTTGACATAGTATTTATAGGACGAATTAGGTAATAACAAATAGAAAATTTTACATATAACAATGTGTGTATTCAGCCCTTTTTAACGTCTCACTTCTGGGCATGGGCCTCCCTTCAATAAGAGGGGGATCAGGCCATAGTCCACCACGCTGTTCAAGTGCGCATTGGCGGACTTCACATGTCTTTCGAAAACTTGATAGGTTTACTCAAACATGTAGGTTTCCTCACGATGTTTTCCTTCACCGTAAGGCAAATGGTAAACATGTTAGAAATGATTCGTACATGAAAATATCAGAGGTGCGAGACCCGGGATTTGAACCCGCTTCACTCGGTTTCCCAAGCGAGAGCGTTACTACTGGGCTGCCACTGCCCAACTGTAACAATGTATGTAAAATAAAATTTTTCGTGTTAAAAAAGCATATTAAGGAGTGTTTTGCCAAAACATCCGCTAGCTCCTAGTCTATATAAAATTTTCAAATGAAAAATGAAATAAAGTTTTACCTTTACCCAGTCTCTTGAAATAAAAATAACTGATGTGAAAAATTGATGCTTCATATTGTTTCCAAAGGCAATATAAAGATGATTTTGGTTTTATTTGTATACTTTTGTGACGTATGCTCTGCTTCAGGCGATTCGTTTAGGTTTACTGATACAGCTAACTAAACAAAGTAACTTAGATTTTTTAAACCAATTTTTAAATAGCAGGGACTTAAAATCTTATTATTAAAAAGGAGTAGTTGCTGTACATGAATTAAATTATTTAAAATTAATATATAATAATAAAATTGATATTATGTTAGTTTGTGATGTTAATTTAACGTTCCATTGATGTATTTTATTTAATAAAAAAAAAAAATGTTGTTGAATTCTTTAATTCAACTAGGAAGGAGATAAGTCACTTGTAATACAAGCAACTTTTTTATAATAAAAAATAGTTTTATCTTAGGAAGAATAGATGCCAAGTACATTTTTTTTAACATAATAATAATGACCTGACGATTTTCGTAACAGTGGCCCATCTCACTAAGACGAGCCGTACGCACTGGAGCTATCTCCAAACACAAATATACAAAAATGTGCGCAAACACAAGTGCACTCTCTATTCCATTCAAAATTCGATGTTCTGCGACGGGATGTGCCACCGCCAACCTCCCACCTCTGGGCAGCTACTGAGAATTTCTTAAGAGAAAATTTTGATAACTACATTTATCCCGACCCGGGACTCAAACCCAGGACCTCTTGATCTATAGTCAATCTTTGCCGTTTCTGTAATAGTATAACATGAAACATGAGTATGAAAACTTTATTAAAATTATATTTAAAGAATGTCCATTGAATAAGAAACAAAAGGGAAAAATGAGATATAACGAGCAACCTGATACTTCTCGACGTGAACAAAAATCCTTGCTATTAAGATATCATAATTACAGGAACAAAGCATTTAAAACAAAAGAATATTCCAATTATACTGAATTTAATGAAATATTATATTACGAGTAACATACATATAGTATGTTATTCGACTTTTTTACAATCTAAATTTCCCTCATCTTATAATATTAAATGAGTAATTCTTGTATATACATATATAAATTTATTTCGTGTATCTCGGAAATGGCTCTAACGATTTGGATGAAATTTTATAATTAGACTAGCGAGTCACCCTCGCTTCGCTTCGTGTTCGTCCCTAGACAAAAACAAATCTATCCCATGGGAACCGTTCATTTTTCCGGGATGATATATAGCCTATAGTCTTCCTCAGTTAACGGGCTATCTAATACAAAAAAAAATATTTCAAATCGGATTAGTAGTTTCCTGAGATTAGCGCGTTCAACCAAACAAACAAACACTCTTCAGCTTTATAATATTAGTATAGATAAGGTTTTAATTTTCAATATTATTTACATAGGTGTATTTTCTGAAAAAAAAAAAACGTAATTTTCGCAATCGCAATTCGTCGCCCAGTTGCTAATATATAATTATTAACATGTATTATATGTGTTAATATTATTGTTAATCGGGCGTTTATAGTTAGTATAATCAAACTTGCATGTGCCTGTGGGTCAGTTCACGTAGCTAACAATAAAACAATCCTACAAACTATTTAAAGCTCTTTAGGGGTTAAACAAAAATTCTTTCTTGGCGGATACTTGCTCCCTATGAGATATCGATCTATCAATTTTGTAGTACTTGTATTGACATCTTGTACTACACTTGTACTAACATCAGTATTGGAAAACAATACTTACATACATTATGATAATTAAGGTGTTTCTCAGTGTGTTTCTCTTGATAAGGATTTAGTTTATATGATAGTCCAAGATTAGGACGATTGGCGTTCTATGGGGGATGCTTTTGTCCAGCAGTGGACGGCGATAAGCTGAAAAAAATAGTATTCCGTATCATATAGCCTTATTTAACGTTGCTCAAAAGAAAACATTTCATATTATTATATACATTAAACATTATTGTATCGGAAACCAACAACCCTTTCCACGTACAATTCCTTTTGCAATCGTAAATTTATCTCCGAACCTATTAGTTCGATAAAATTCAACTAAAACGATAAATATACTCGACTTTGACGAATCACCGGTTTCCCTCGAAAAGAATACTAGTACAAAGGTAATTTTGCTTCTTGTTAATTAGATTTCTGTAATTTTACACCTTGTTTCAATGGATTAAAGCACTAAATTGGACGATTTAAGTGAAATGTTAAGCTTGCAAAATGTTTGTATCTGTGTCACTTGGGATCGTTTTGTCCGAATAGAATCTACCCACTGAATAAAATATAGAGATTATACGTCGAAGAATGAAATATAATTCTTTAATGTATCATTAAGTGGGTAATTCAATTTTATAAAATTATTATATAACTAAGTATGTTGTACCTAAGACAAAGGTTGTAGGTTCGATTCTTGTGAAATCTTGATATGAATCTTGTTCAATGTAAGTTCATGACAAGATATCGTAAGAAAAAGAAACAAAAAATAATAAAAATAACGAACATATTAAATCTGTACATCTCATTATCTATACAGATAAATAAAATTGAAATGTCTGTTTGTAATGTCAAAATAACAGCTTTTTACTAAATGCATATGAATTATATACGGTAGCTATAGGAAAAACTCAATTTTTAACCGACTTCCAAAAAGGAGGAGGTTCTCAATTCGTCGGAATCTTTTTTGTTTTTTTTTTATGTATGTTCACGGATTACTCGAAGACGGCTGAACCGATTTGGAATTTTTTTTTTTGTTTCAAAGGGTATTCTTCCCCGGTGGTCCCATATAAATTTTATCGAAATCGGTCAAGCGGTTTTTAAATAAATGGCTTAATCGAATATGTTTTTATTAAAAATCTTTCTTCTTACAAATTACTTGCTTATTACGTCTACACAAAAAAAATTGATTTTTTTTTTATGTTGGGAAATGCATTTACGCATACCACCTGTAGACATACAGGTGGTTATGTGTAACTCACCGGTTAGAAAAACCAGTACTTCCTACTAAAACCCAACAAAACCTTCCCCGTTTTAATGGGGCGTCGCAGGATCGCTTACGCACTCAACCACGACGCCCCGACGGCAGGTCTGCCGAAGCAGATCACAACCATAGAGTTGCTCCAACGGTTCACTCTGCTATCAGAGAGGTACCAGGAGCAACCCGCATGACCCACCGAGGTGGGCCACCTCCCAGTGCCTTTCTTGGTCTCGCGCCCGGCTAGATTGCCGGACGCTACTCAGCCCTCCATTACGACAAGGTGAACGCAAATCGAGGAGGGGGGAGGGGGGGAGGCTAGGGACGCATCTGAGCGAAGCGAGGGTAAGTCGGTAGTTGTGAATTGTGAATATAACTAAGTTATTTCAATCGATGTATTTGTCTACAAGTTATATAAAATTTGTAGACATTGTATACATTAATTTTGTATTCTCTTTTTATCTGAAAATTATTTCTATATATCTTTTCAAACTGGTATTAACATAAAAACTCAACAATAAATATCTAACATTAGGTCGGTTTCAGTAAAATAAGTAAGTAAGCTTTGTGTTTTTATCGCTGAGGTGATCGCCAGACTGTGATATGTCCTAATATTTGTCAACTGTGCGGTATTCAAGGAATACAGGAAAAGTTATGAATACTTACATGTAGATAAGTATGTAAGATAACATAATTTTCGCAGATAGGATTTTAGGAGGAGGGTTTGTTAAGTAAAATTTTCTTTGAAAATTCCATGCGTAAATAAAACATTTTAAAATTACATAATAATTTAAACATTTTTGTTAATAATTGTATAATTTCAGTTATTTTTATATATAATAAAATGTATAAAAAAGGGTTTGAATCAAAAATAGTGTAATTTTAATGTACATTTGATAGTATGTATAATATTTATTTTTTAAACGGTTTCAAAAAGGTAGCCAATTTGACTGCATTTTTTTGTGTACGTTACGAACTATGTGCGCGATTTATGTGTCAATCGCAAATAATAATTACTTATTATAATATAAAAAAAGCCTATAATATTATATTATACTTTTGTTATACCTAACTGTAATATTATTACTTAACTTTTTTAATTTTCAGGCCACAGATTACCTGCCGCCATGATTCACGTACATTTTGTTGTAATTTCTTAGGCAAAAATAATTTCAAGACAAAATCCAGCATTCAGCAACTATAAATAGATCTAAGAACAATAAAATCTTAGGCGTGAAGCAATAAGGAGAACTGTATTAATTACTATTAAACATCTATTATCATACATTTTTGTTCACCTTTATTTGATAGTAGTGAAAGTTCAGAATCGCTTAAAATATTTCCAGGGATTTCGTAAGAAAGATGTATCCCATAGGGCAAGGGCTGGAAGAATGCCAAATATATGGTGTTTTAGGTAATTAAATGTCACATACATCTGAGATTAATGATGTGTTACGACATGTTAGATGCCGACCGAATCGTAATGTTTCTGCCATCAAAGTTTTGTTTATTTTTATCTCTATTTTCAAGGTATAGATCATAGGTTCCATTCCTGCTTCAAAATCGGTTATAAGTTATCATTTATTTGTTAATTTTTGTTATATTCTGGCGAGGGCGCGATGAGAATATCAAAAAAAAAAATATTCTATTAATTTTCGCGTTGTTTATTCAGAGAGGAAATTTGCCTATACTCCTCAATGACCTGTAGATTTCTATCAAAGAAAGTCTTTTATAATCATCTCAGTTGTTCCAGATGAAAAGTCATATATAGTGCTTATGATTAGTAAATTATAAAATCGACAATTGGTTAAAAAAACTATTCTTTGCATATAAGATAATAATTATTTATTTATTTGTTTCATAAATAATTTTATTTTTGAAATACATAACTGTTATTAAAAGATTTTTTTTTAAGAATATAGAGGTTTCTCAGCTGTTAATAATCTGTATTCACAGGATATGAGCCGCCATTGGCCCCCGGATGTGCCGCCATCACCGGAACTCGCCGGAAGTAGGTGCAATAATTATTAATTGACTTTCTAAGATTTGCGCCTTAAGACATCCCCATGGGGTCCAGAAACAATGATATAGTGAAATGATAATGAATTTTGTTTGTATAATTTCGCTGTATATCTTAGAACAAATGGCTTGGAATACACATAAATTAAAATATGCTGATCTTTTTTCATTTTTTAATTTACTAAGGATTTTTTTTAAATGCATATTGTAAAATATATTACCAATTTAATCATATTAATTTATAATTACTATAATTTGATTTTTTGTTAAATATACGATAGTAATTATAATACAATATTACTTATTTATACAATATTAGTTACATTAAAAAAGGTGAATTTTAAAAACTAGTACAAGCTATTGATAAACGGAAATAAACTTACACTCCACAGAAATAATTTATTCTTTCATTGCGTCTTATTATTTGCAAATGGTCTATTTGTCGCGACTTAACCCTTACAGTGCAGATGGGGTCCCACAGGCCGTGGATTACTAACCTCGCCTCAAACCGTCAAACGACGTCATTTGCTATAAACGCCTACAATTTATTGACAAGGACATTGACAGATATTGCTCCAGATCTCGTAAAATGCAAGGCAGATTAAGGGTTGGTAGGCAAATGGTACTCGCAGGTTTCAACTCATTATGCTCGGCCATTTTGTGTGAAATTGTTTGAGATTTAAAGGGTATTGTTGTGCAAATTTGACGCAAGTGTACAATTTACCTTAATTGGGTATCTTATGTGGGCGATAGGAATCTTAGTAAAGGATTAGTAACAATTTACAATGATACTTTGCTATTATATTTAAAAGTAGATATAATATACGAATTCAAATTATATAACTATATAACTTTTGACGACACGTTTGGCTCAGTTTGTAGTGACCCTACTTGTGTGCCAGCGGTCGCGGGTTCGAGTCCCGCTCGGGGCATTCAATTGTGTGATGAACACGAATATTTTTACTCCAGCCATGAGTGACTTGAGTGTTTATTTTTATATTTATAATATGTATGTATTTAAAGTTATATATGTGTAGTGTATCAACTATCTGATATCCATAACACAAGCCTCGTAGCTTACCATGGAACTAGATGGTGCATGTGTTAATGTCCCAACATATTTATTTATTATTATTTATAACTATTTTACTTTAAAAAAATCTACACATTATTGCTTCTTTCTTATCTTATAATTTGCGGAACGATCCTTTCAAAGTGATGAAAAGAGTGAGGTGCTATGAAATATGTTGCTAGATGCTTAATGGCATCTTAATGAGAAACGAAGTTGTGAAAATCGTCGTAGACGACGTGAACATATTAATTACCTTCCATGCTTTAATGCTTCTCGCTACAATGATTAATGTGCAAAAATATCCTTTAGATGCATATCTTATTTTCATGTCTTAGGTACTCGTATCCATACTTTTAAACGATTTTTTACGCATGGTGTAAGTGAATTAGTATTTTTCAAAAACCTGATATGCCGTCTGATATACATGTAGAATATGCTCTTACGAATAAATCAAAAATACTAATGTTGAAATATTTATTTTAAAACACAGAATTGAGTAATAACTTTAAAATCAGATTTCACATAAAACTTTACTAAAATAGCACTTTTTGCAGAAAAATAGCAGCAATTGATATCATACAATAAAGAAGAAATATGAAAAAGTAATCGTCTTTCTATTTTCCATAATAGAGGAATAAAAAACATGATATGTACGAACGAAAGGGGCCTGTTCAACCCCTTATATTGGAATAACGCTAAATTTACCGTCACGTAGGTACTGGTCATTCAAAGATTCTGTGAAGGACATTTTTACTGCTTTTGTATTTCCTTTGAACTGATTTTCTTATAAATGTCTATTGTGTGGTACAAATTACATGTTATAGCGATTTTTATTATTCGTACCAACTTACTAATATTATAAAGCTGAAGAGTTTGTTTGTTTGTTTGTTTGGTTGAAAACGCTAATCTCAGGAACTACAAACCCGATTTGAATAATTCTTTTTGCATTAGATAGCCCGTTAACTGACGAAGGCTATAGGCTGTATATCATTTGGGAAAAATGTACAGTTCCCGTGGGATACATTTGTTTTGCCTAGGGACAAACCCGAAGCGAAGCGAGGGTGAGTCGCTAGTTTTCTTATAAATGTGTATTGTGTGGTACAAATTACATGTTATAGCGATTTTTATCATTCGTACCAACTTTACAGAACATTAGCTTTTACTAAAAACATATACCAATTTATTATCACTTTAATAGTTTCACTCTTGATCACCTGATCTTGACCATCTGTTTTTCTTAAAAATGATAGGTTACATGAATTTAGAAACCCTTGAATTTTGAGATATAACTTCTCCTTTACAAAAAAAAATGATTTATTTATTAGCGACATATTACTAGCGACTCACCCTCCTTACTAAGCTCGGGTTCTTCCTTAGTTACGTTTTAACAGTTAGGTACAACAGTTAGTATAGGTTATTCAGAGATGAAATAAATATCTCAGAATAATAAATTATTCACAAAAATCGAACTCATTACTATCGTCACCATATAAACTTGACTTGTTCTACTTAATAATATCCATACATAAACATATAAAATTATATTGATTTACAAGCATTGTTTCTAAGTCAATATGAGAATTTCACTAATTACGCAGGCGGATTATCTAATGTGTCAATGGAATTTGATTGCAAGTTAATTATTATTATCAGATTATCGGACATGCGATTAATTATCTCATTAAAGAAGCAAAGTTTCTTAAATTATATAGGTATTAATTGTAGTGTTATATAATTTTAATACCTTACATAAAACAATTTCCCTTTTAAATAAAACTATCTTTTCGGATTATTTCGTGGATTTATTTTGATTTTTGGTTCCCGACGTTTCGAATGCTTTACAGCAATCACAATATACTTGTTACAGACAGTGCTGGTGCAACCCTTTGGTTGTTGTGGTCTGCTCTGCCAGGCTTGCCGTCAGGGCATAGTGGTTGATTGAATAGACGATCCTGCGGCGTTTCATTAAGACGGGGAGGTTCTGTTGGTTTTTAGTGGGTCGTACTAGCTTTTCTAGCCGGTGAGTCTCATATAACCACCTGTATATACTCGTATGTACGTGATAAACGTAAATGTATTCTCCAACATTAAAAAAATAGGATTTGTATATAAACCTATATTATTTAGATCCTTTTCATTCGGCTTTGTTGCTGAACCTGCCTTGAACGTATCTGACGTCTCCTACATAACTAAACTAATTACCACATTTAATCTAGGTTATCTAGCTTTCGAGCTTTAGCTAACTTGTAACTGTCGTGACCTATTTTTTTTATAATTCAGATTTCTTTCTACATAATAAATAGGTACACACAAATTTGAAAAATAAAATTCAACTTAAAAAAGTTCGTATATAAAAATTCACATTAGAGTAGAGGGAAATAAAAAAAACACTTTTTTATAGACAGCAAGATTAGAAATACAGATGACAAATAGTCAACGCTTCAGTTACCAAGTACACTCAAAGAAATGAAAAAGTTCTTCATTTACATGGCATCATTATATATTGTGATTAATGATAACGTGGCACAATTGATGCAAACCAAATTTTGTTTAGATATTATCTGTGCTTTGGGGTGACCATTTGAAAAAAGTGTAAAGAGAAATACATGAAAAAAAAAAGCTTACCTACATAGTAAGTGGGGGTTTTGTTGTTTTTTTTTATAATTTCAAGACAATATTACAAAGTAATGATGGCAAAGTAATAATGTGCTCACTTGGAAATCTAAGATCAGTTTGCAATTAATTGAACGAGGACGGTTCTATCCTTGGGTTTCGTATTTCGCAGATTTAATAACCGTTATACGATTACCACTTGACTTATGGTAAAGAAAAATGTCAAAGACAACTTACATATCTCTAGATATATACGAGAACCTAAATAATTTTCTAAAAATATAACATGAAATGCGGCAACCAACATATGACCAGTAGTGAACTATCGCCTGATCCCTCTCGCATTAAGGAGAGGTTCAAAAGAGCTCAATAAAATATTATTATTATTACACATTATAATGTATTTTATTTTAAGTAATTTAAAATATAGAATGTCATCAACACTTCGTCATTACATATACAAGTTATTTTAAGTAACAAAAATTTGTATTTAACGTAAGTCCTTCGCTGAAATCTACAAATAATTAATATTGAAATAGACAAATAAGTTCATAATAATGGTCACCCTAATGAAATAATCAAAAATATAATACAATATTTATCCATTATACCAATTGCTCGGGTGACAATAAATCACGCTCCAGAACTGACATCCGAGTTTTTGACAAATGGCCCGCAGAAACAAGAGACGCGAACAAATGATGTGTGAAACAATATCTTGCTGTGAGGAAAATATGATTTTCTTGCATTACTGTATTGTCTGACATTTCAAGAACATATATTTAAAATTATTTTATTGGAAATACTCCATATAATATATTAAAGTATTCAAAAGCTGAACAAAGAAAATGTTATAGAGAAAATAAAATTGTAAAATATATAAATTGTATTATTTTAAAAATTGATTTAGTAATATATATATTTAGTAATAAATTTAATATATTTAGTAATAAATCAAACTTATGACTTTCTTCCTATGTAACACATAAAAACTAGATGCTTATCCTTGCTTCGCTCGGGAACATCACTAGCCTTTTACGACATAATGCGAAAATATAGATTTTTCGTTATATATGTATTTATGTAACAATAAATATGTAATTTCTTTTACAATATATTATTTATGTTATTTTATCATTTGTCAAAAGATTAACGCCACCTTTCGGTATATTTTATTAGTAACTTCAATTATCTATACTAATATTATAAAGCTGAAGAGTTTGTTTGTTTGTTTGGTTGAACGCATTAGTCTCAGAAACTAATCCGATTTGAAAAAATTTTTTTGCATTAGATAACCCGTTAACTGAGGAAGGCTATAGGCTAATATTATTCTGGAAAAATGGACGGTTCCCGTGGGATGGATTTGTTTTTGTCTAGGGACGAACCTGAGCGAATCGAGGATGAGTCGCTAGTATACAAATATTAATAACAAATTTAATCTTAATATAATCGAAAGAATCTTGAAAAAATATACACAACTTAAGAGTTTATATTTGGAAAGAGAAATCAAGCCTAGATTTCTAATATAATAGTAACTTACATCACGGGAAACCATTAATCAAAAGCTCGTTCAATCTCAACCGTATCCCGTTACTTAGGTCTCAGGTCAGGTTATATCCGACGCCTAAAGTCGGGTGATTAACGATGTGATGGTGATGACAGCGTGAGGTGAGGCTAGCCGTTTATTATATACAGGCTGTTTGCAGTATGAATGTAAATTGGCTTAGTATAAATAAATTCTCTGTATTAAAATGATATTATTTTATACATTTACATGTTGAATTTCATGTTCTTAAATTTAGTTTTTGATATTTCATGATTAATCAGTTAAATAATAAACAAGTTGTATTTCTAATCGTACAAATTCGTTATTTTTTTATTATACAGTGCAAAAACCTGCAGTAATAATGATTTTTTATCATAACTTATTTTTGTAGAAATTTTCATCCATTTCCAATGCATTCAAAAATTTTAACATACTCGTACATATAAACATTCGTATTTATAATAGTAGTATGATTTCCAAACACTCTATATATAAGAACCTATATCTAAGATGAGTCGGCATGTCTCGGTGCAGTCGCCACTTTAGCTGTCAATTACGTGTTATTGATTCTATGATGGACGAGCTTACCTTGCTGATATAATGCACCAAGTACAAGTAAACAGAATATACTATAACTAAATGTGTATGTATTTATGTTTGATATACCTTCTAAAATTCTATATTTTGTTTAATTTTACCAGCCTTACCTCTCATAGTACGTACTAGGTACGCGGATTTTGTTCACAATTTCGTGGGTTTTAATGTTTTGCGCGGTACCCTAATTCTTTTTTTTTAATAAAAATAGCCTAAGTTACTCCTTATAACATTATCTATCTGCCAGTGAAAATCCCGTTAAAATCAGTCCAGCTATTTCGGAGACTAGCCGAAACAAACAGACAGATAAAAATTTTAAAAATTGTTTATTTCTTATAAGTACCGTATAAACGAGTACATACTTTCAAATGCATTTAGTAAAAGTCTTTTATTTTGATACTAGCGACTCACCCTCGCTTCGCTTCGGGTTCGTCTCTGGACAAAAACAACTCTATCCCACGGGAACCGTACATTTTTCCGGGATGATATATAACCTAAAGCCTTCCTGGATAAATGGACTATCCAACACAAAAAGAATTTTTCAATTCCATCCAGTAGTTCCTGAGATTAGCGCGTTCAACCAAACAAACAAACAAACAAACAAACAAACAAACAAACAAACAAACAAACAATGAAACAAACTCTTCAGCTTTATAATATTAGTATAGATTGCAAACAGACACTTTTTATTTATTTGTATAGCTTAATTCACTCAAGTCGAAAACAGCAAATCTATTTTTTACAGTGCGGTACAATAAAACATCAAACGCTTGAGACGACAGTTTTTTGAAGTTTTTTAAACAAAAGAAAATAATACTTTGGGTTTAGGAGAGCATGAAAATGCCTTTCGGGTATTATTCCTTCTGTTATAGCAAAGGTTAAAGATTTTACCCCTTTAGCAAAGACAGATAATTAATAGCAGATTTCTTTGAAAAATCCCGTTGTAAGACAAAAGTGTGAACTTTTAAAGATTATTACATTCTTGAGACATACATAATGAAACTTGTGAAGTATTTTATAAAGAAAATATACATACATTGTGCTATATACTCTAGATACTATTATTAAATACAAATTCATATATGCTCGATCGCTCGCTCGCCTCGCTTTGCTCAGGTGCGTGCTAGATACGATTTTTCTTAATTAAAGAGTAAAAAAAAAGCCAGTACTATCCACTAAAACCCAACAAAACCTTCCCCGTCTTAATAGATCGTCGCAGGATTGCTTACGCATTCAACCACGAGGCCCCGACGGCAGGCCTGCCAAAGCAATCCATAACAACCATAGGGTTACTCCACAGTCTACTCTGCTATCAGAGAAGTACCAGGAGCAACCGAGGTTGGCCGCTTCCCAGAGCGTTTCTTGGCTTCAAGCCCGGTTGGAAAACCGAGCATTACTGAGCCCCCCCCACCACGATAAGGTTAACGCATGTTGGGGGGGAATTAAAAGTAGCCTAAGCTAAGTTCCGTCAGAATCAGTCTAGTCGTTTCGCAAATTACCCAGAACAAATAGTTTGTGTTTTTCTTATAAGTATCTTATATAATTTCATATGCATTTAGTGAAACGCTGTTATTTTGACATTACAAACAGACACTCCAATTTATTTATTTGTACTGTATACTTAATATATCAACCTTTATCAATTTATTCTAAAATAAGTTTTTTTTGAACCAATTGATTCGAAAAGGATTCGAAACAAAATGAAATTGTTACCTTACAGATTTTAAATGGTTCAGCGGACCGTCCCATTGAGCGGTTGTATTGGATTTTCAAACGGAAATGCATCTGACAGTGACCATTCTTTCCTTGAAAATAGAAAGACATGTAATTGTTCGGTCTGTGTGTTGTTTTATATTTAAAAAAGAATTGAATATTGGATTATTTCAAATAAACAATAGGTTTTATAAAAAAGAAATGTGATTTTGTTATTTATCTGCATACCTACCTATGCACATCATATATTATATGTGTTTAGTGATTATTGATATCTAATACCTTTAAACGAGCTATTCTTGTATATTTATTTATACTAGCGATCTCGGAAGCGGCTCTAATGTTTTCGCAAAAATTTCGTATGTCCCCACATACGAAAGTTTTTGGGGGCGAAAACTCGATCTAGATTAGTATTATGTCTATATGTTATATGTTTTCTTGCGGTTTTCTTTCGCGTTATTCTATGCAAAATATGGTCACTAATTTCGCACGCTCAGACATAATCATCATGGTTAAGTGGACAACGCGCAAGATTGACAATCACAGGTATCCGGGTTCGAATCCCGATCGGATACAAAGTTTTTACTTGTTTTTTTTTTGTTTTTATTCAAGTTTTTAATTTTTTTTATTCTAAAAAATACGATATAACAAAAAGGAACTTCGAGCAAAGCTCGGTCACCCAGGCTACTATGGATTTAATTAAGTATTATATTATAACGTTAACTATTATACTATATTGTTCTGTTACAAACAGTTAGTAATATAGTTGGAATGACACTTTCAAAGTATTATTTGATAGAGGAATCAATTTCATTTTAATTTTGTTTCTTTTTTGATATAAAAAAAAACTCCAAGAATTGCCTTTACTAATTTTTTTTTTCAAAAAATAAATAAAAATAAAGACCTAGATATTTACAAAAATTAATTAGTACATTAAAATGCATCACAGTGGATATACCTTACAAAAAGCTTAATAAAACTGTGTAAGTTGTTAGTTTCCTTTGCTAGAATTTCCGAGCATGTCCGTTACGTGAGGCAAATTTATACGCGACTTAATAACTTGTTTCGTTTTATTTTACTTCAGATATCCGTGGACAATTTCTAGGATATTTGTATTCTAAATAAAATTATTTTTTTTATTAAATATTGTATATAAATTATTATTTAAAGATCTTTTTAAAGTTTTTTTTTTTTAATTTCAGATTCATCAATCAGGTACGTAATATATAAGAAAATCTAGATTTCTAAAAAAGATATATTTATTTATTAGTATAGTATATTTATTTTTATATTTTATATATTATTCTATTTTACTTTTTTCTTTATATTTAGTGATATAATATAGCTATTTCCTATACCTAAAGGTAAAGGTAGTCTGGTGGAGATAACTGTTTTGTGGTTACGGCTGCTTCTGTTACATTATCTAACTTTTCTGTATTTTCATTATCTTCAGACATACATACATACATGTCAAACACATAACCTCCTTTGAGCTTCGCCGCAGTCGGGTAAAAAATTGGTCATGTTCGAATTTTGACCACTGGGCGAATATTATTTGTGTTTAATCAATATTATACGATCGTGTAACACAAATACAAATTTAAATCCTATATAACCAATAATTGATTCACTTAATGATGCAAATCAGCGAGACGGAATCTATTAGTGGAGTCATCGCGATGTTTGCATTATATATAGTATGCAAAGCTCTTAATTATATTATAGAATATGTAATTCGATTATAATAAATTAATTATATGAACATGCTCTATTTGTTTATAGGTACTTAAATATGTAACTATATTGATTTAACCGATTTAGTTGAAAGAGTAGTTATTTTTTTAATATTATATTATATTTTATTTATTTATTATAATAAATAAATATATATGTTAGGACATTAACACACAGTACCATCTAGTTCCATGGTAAGCTACGATGCTTGTGTTATGGATACCAGATAGTTGATACACTACGCATATATATATATATATATATATATATATATATATATATATATATATATATATATATTATAAATATAAACAAACATTATACAGCAAAGACGCTTTATTTATCTGTGTTTTTGTGATTTTGATATGCTCTTGATTGCCATTTACAAGTTGTACAGCTTTTATTTTTATTTACCATTGAGTTTGTTCCGAAAGGATAATATACTCGTATGTATTATGCACTATTTTTATATAATTAAAAAAAGCGAAGGTTGGGTACCCTATTTTACTAAATATATTGTTATGATATTATAATTCATACCTATATTATATCTTAGTGTTTAAGGCAAAGTAGAAAATGGTAACTAAATATGTCCTTTATTTTCCAACTTTTTTGCTAAGTCCGAATGTGTGGTGGGTTTTGCTTTCTTCTTAATCTGACTACTAGACAAGTAATCTTGTTGTTGTTTGAAATTCAAGTAAGGTATTCAAAATTTTGATAACATTAAAACGAAATTATTTGTATTACACATATTATAGAAGTTAGCAAATAAAGTCTTTTTTAAATCATCATTTAAACTTTTGACGACAAGTTAAAATGTCACATCAAGGAGTTTGCAAAGATAACCTCACAGTACATATTATATACTTTATGGAAATACTAAGGTGTACTTTACTTTTATAATGAAACTAGCGACTCACCCTCGCTTCGTTCAGGTTCGTCCCTAGGTTGATTCCACATAGAAATTTACATCCCCATTTTCACCCCTTTAAGGGATGATTTCCGGGATAAAAAGTATCCTTCATAGAGTTAAAGTCCTTCATAGGGTTTCAAACTATCTTTTTACCAAATTTCATCTAAATCGGTTCAGTAGATCCAAAGATTACCCCCTACAAACTCAAAAAATATACTTCTTTATAATATTAGTATAGATTACTTAGAAGATGTTGTTATTGATTTTTTATTTTTTGTAAATATTATAATAATGTAGCATTGCTTCAGAGAGAGTAATATCTAAAAGTACACATTTAGAAGAAAAAATAACGTCTATATATGTGTCTAATATTTATAGAGTGATTTTTGTTTTTATATCAATATAAGTAAAACAATAGCTTTAAGGTTACCTTAAATCAAGGTAATTTTAAGGCTTTCAATAAGTTATTTTATACATGTGTAGTGGAAATTACGCAATTTTTAATTATTCACTCCGAAATATGACAAAATTTATATATATTTTAAATATTAATTAATCTTTCTATGATTCATAATAAATCGCAACTACTCAATATTATATTAAGTTTCACATTCCTTTATTAAAAAATAAAAATAAACTGCTATTTTCAAGCACATAAGCATTAAAATGCTAAGATTTGGGTCTCTGCAAGAAACTTTAATATTGTTACTCTTAGACAAAAGAAATTGGTTCATTTTTGTTAAATGGTCCCTTCTTCGCTATCTTCATTTCCACTAGCTAGAGTATTTTTGCCTTTTCTTAAAGAAAAACTAAAGGCAATAGAAATGTAATAATACTATTGCATCTGTTGTGAACTTATAGTTAAAAATAATATTTAGAAGAGAAACAAGTGATATATTATCACAATGTTTAATTTTACGTAATCGTAGTCTAGTCGGGTTAGTATTGAATTCCGAAAAAAAAAAACTAGGCTAAAATTTTATTTTACCATCCTTTATATAAAGAAAAATAAGCAACAAATAAAATGTAGAGGATTGAATAATGAACATATTTAGTCGATAAAACGCAAAATTAAATAACCTAAATTCTTAAAATAAAAATCCACAGATCTCGTGTCTGCCACGACCTTCTAGTACATTGAAAATGAATCTGCCAAATGAATTGAATTAAATCATTTTTAAAATATTAATTACTAGGAGAACCCGATGAATTAAAATTTGATTAAGAGCTTCTTTGTATACCACATTGGTGGATGTTCCGTCTGGTTCTGCGTTCTGTTAAAATGTCCATGTGAGAAGCAAATCTCTAAAGTCCATACCTGCTACTTTTAACAACTGACCCTGACATTTATTAATACTCATTGCAACACAAATGTTAAGGAGGAATTATGATAGATTAAATTCAAAGCCATAGTCAGAGGTTATTAGTGGTATTATTCGAGGTATGAATACTTTTCAATTTCAACTTTAATTTCAAAAAAATCTAATATGCATATTACATACATATTTTAATTATTAATTTTAAAGCTAAATACCACTTTCTGTGCATTTTACATTAAAAATTACAGACTTTAATACAAATAAATTACAAATGTTCACCCCCTTTTTTACCCCATTACGGGATGAATTAAAAAAAAAGATGAACTACATGTTTCTTTAATTGAATTGAAGATCATTTATACTAAGTTTCGAGTAATTCTAATTTTAAATATTTTTTTTTTCACATATAAACTTTGGCATACCCTTTTACCCCTTTAAGGGATGAATTTCGATTTTCTAATCCGATGCCTACGTCATAAAAGGAATAAGTTCTTCAAAAATACACGTTTCTACGACCAGTGGCTTAGGCTGTGCGTTGATCCATCAGTCAGTCAGGACAAAGCCTTTTATATATATATACTAGCGACTCACCCTCGCTTCGCTCGGGTTCGTCCCTAGTTATGTTTTAACCTCTAGTATAGACTTCTCAAAGATTAAATATTTTCCCGCAGTAAAAAGTATCCTATATGTTGACTCGGATAACCAGCTAATATCATACCAAATTTCATCAAAATCTATCCAGCGGTTTTCTCGTGAGGCGTTCCCAGACAGATAGACAGACAAAACTTCTAAAAACTATAGATTCGGCCTCAGTATCGATAATGATGACTATTTCAATAAAATTTTCCAAAAAATATTTAATGTATAGATTTGACACTGAATTTTAGTAAATGTATAGATACAGACTAGCGACTCACCCTCGCATCGCGCGGGTTCGTCCCTAGGTACATTTTAACGGTTAGTATTGAATAGATAGTCGATTCCTTGCTTTGTGTAAAACAAAAACAAATTTATCCCATGGGAATCGTACGTGTTTCCGGGTTAAAAAATAATCAATTTGCTATACGAGACTATAATCTATCCCTGTGCTTTTCATCCAGATCCGGTCAGCCGTTCTGGTGTGATTGAGTAACAAACATCCATCCAAACTTTCGCATTTATAATATTCCAATTAATTATAATATTTTATTAATGGGATTAAATTATATTATATATGACCCGAGTTATAGTTACCACTACATAAAATTTAGCTAAAAACGGTTCCGTAATTTTTGCGCGAAACGCGCACACCCAAACAGACAAACAGACATACAGACAAAAATTTTAATAACTATTGTTTTGGGATACATATTCTGTACACAATAGGTTACAGTCATTGTTTTAAAAAAATATTTCATGTATAGATTTCGCTAAGTTACTGTTTTATTATCTGTATAGATATTAGTTAGTTATTAGTTTAAATACATATTTATTTATGCATAAAGAATCACTGCGTTCAAACACATAATCATGTTCCAAAATATTTATTCACCATCAATATTGCGCTCACGCGCTCTTCGGGCGTACACTCTGCGTCACAAAGGTACAACTTCTGAATAACCCAGCCATGATACGCACCTCCAATTGTTTTTAAATGTAGCCCAAAATCGTACCTCTAGGGGTTTTTTTCATTTTTTCGATATCTCATTTCGTTTTTGAGATATGAGTTATTTTCTGAGCGAAACCGAGCGAAAGACGACCGCATTTTTCACACTATTTCGATTTAAAAAAAAAGTGATTGAGTTTATTCAATTTTTTTTTGCATTTTGTAGCCCTTGTAATGACGCGTCTTTTGACATCCCATTCAGTCACGTAGTCCCAAAAGCCACGACACCAGGGCGATGTCGCACTTTCGCTGAAAATCGGGCCTATACTGAAGCGACAAAAAAAACATTTTCAATGTTAATATCACTCAAAACAAAACAAAAGCTCATAAAAAAGCACGGACAAAGTTCTGTGGTGTTCATACACTCAATTAATAAAAAAAAACATTTTTAGGCAAATCGATAGGGCAGAATATAGCAGATATCAAAGTTCACTTCAAATGATATGCACATTATCAACAAGAAACGCTACATCACTGGTTCCAATGCAGTCTAGACTGATAGCCAAGCCATTAATCACTGTTTTTTGTGCTCTTAGCATAATTACACCACCTTGCACTCAAGAACACATCTAATGCAACGTACATTAGATGTTTTACTTTTAGCTCTAAAGGAAGTACTTAGAACTTTTTACGTAAATAGGGATTTTCCATTAAATATCTTATCTTAATAGTATTATATAACGCTTTATATTAAAAAGCTTTTTTCTACACTTATATGCATTATAGTAAAGTGTAGCATATATCTGAGTACGGCGACTAAGTCAAAGATCACAGGATCGATTTCTACATAATGTAAATGATTATATATATATATGTCTGTCTGTCTGTCTGTCTATCTGTCTGTCTTTCTGTCTTTCTGTCTGTCTGTCTGTTTGTTTCAGCTAATCTCTGAAATGGCTGAACCGATTTTGACGGGACTTCCACTGGCAGATAGCTGATGTAATAAGGAGTAATTTAGGCTACTTTATTTTAGAAAAAAATAGGGTCCCACGAAAAAAAATTAAAACCAAATTAATAAATTAGTTTTCTTTTGGGAAGCAAGCTAGGAACAACCCGAGCGAAACGAGGGTGAGTCGCTAGTAGATAAATAAATTCTATTCATATATTTTTCCAAATTAATTAAATATACAATTGTTTGTACCAATCAGTCCATATTATACGAGTACACTATTTGCATCAGCACTCTCAACTAAAATAGAAATTTTGCAGCAAAAAATTACCTTTGTAACATATTAAATAAACGTCAAAACATATCCTGCGATGCATTTATTTTTAATGACATCCCATCTAGATAACGTTTAAATAAAAATATTTTAATTTACATGAAATTAAATACAAAACTCTGTTAGCTTTACGAGTTACAGATTACAAACGCAAGTGTTAATGAGGTGGGTCGTTGTTTTACTATCAAAAGAGTATTAAATAAGATGCGAGTTGGATAATTAAAGGCTTATTTTAATTAATTTTGTCCTAATGCTATATAACAGAATATGTTTTAAAATTTTTATGACATACGTTTAATAGCTTTGCTTGCAATGGAATGAGATCTTTATTTTTATTAGGTATACGATAAATAAATTCGTATCAATTGAGAGATACATAGATATGATGATATGAAGCTTTAAATAACTTAAAGCAAGCTTTTGGTACATATCATATCCTATCAGTATACGTCACTGAATGATAAAATAATAAGGTGGAATTTAAACAAAATTATTAAAAAGTCTTTGATCTTCAAAATTATATGAACATCGAATTTTATTTAAATTTTAAAGGTAATATGGTATACCGACATAAAAAGTTATGAAAAATCCATATTAATATTATAAGCAAATGTAAAAGTAATTCTGTTTGTTACCTTCCTCAGTATGCAAGCGGCTACCTTTAACCACCGTATACTTACGAGCGAAGCCGCGTGTAACAACTAGCAATATATAATTTTCAAAACTAAAGTCACATTAAGAAATCGTACCCTAAAAATATTTTTGCTTTAATACAGAAATGTATGTCCTCTAAAAGAAGGCATTTTCAATTTAGTGTGACGTCACATAACTAGTGGATGATCAAGATGCTTCTAAATAATACATTATTTGTCAAATTATTTTAGGTAACTTGGAAGATATGCGGGAACAGATAAACATACAGACGTAGTCGGGTAACAATATACATACATATATGATAAGTAAAAAACAGTATTTTTGTAGATTTTTAATATCTACTAATAAAAAACCAATTAAGCACCTTTAGATCAAAAAGCATGAAATATGACGCCTAATTAGAAACTCTCGTTTAATACGGAGAATGGGAATTAAAATAATTACAAAGAGAGGCGTCGACGCGTGACCCGGTCAAAGGGAATCTGCTTTTGATCCAGCAAAATATTTTTGAATTTCAACAATTTTAAAGCTTTAATATAATAATTTTCTTTGATAATAACCATTTCGACATCAGGGATTATCATATTGTTATTGAATTTCGTTATATGTAAATATATAGTATTATGTATAGGAACTATATAATTATAATGTCATTAGCGACTCACTTTTGCTTCGCTTTGGTTCGTTCCTAAACGTTTTCACGGTTAGTATCGAATAGATAGACTATATATATACTCGTACATAGGTATGATGAGTTTTATATCCCTTACTTGTGAAATGATTGATTCCTTATACAAAATTTTACCGCCATTTTCATCCTCTTAAACGACGATTTTCGGGGTAATAACTACCCTATGTCCTTCCCAGGATCTCAAACTATCTCCATACCAATTTTAATCTCAATCGGTTCAGTCGTTTAGTCATGAAAAGGTAACAAACAAACAAATAAACCAACAAACAGAGTTACTTTCGCATTTATAATATTAGTATGGAGTATGGATAAATAAGTTAGATGGATATGCGCAGTGAATAACCGCATGTGCCAAATATAACACAATATCTATGTCTAGGTACTTGGCGTTGACATTTCTTCTGATCCATCATCCACAATCCTTCTGCTATTTATAAAAAGTAAATCATTTATCATCTTTCTATAAGTTTTCTTAGTTAGTTTTGCTTTTAGTTTTGAAGTAAAAATTTTAAGTATTTCCTGCCAACATGTACAATTAACGCATACATAATAATTTCATGGTTGCACGGGAATATCATATATGGTTTTTGTTGCACTGTTTGTGTTTTGATTAGTGTATTAAAAAATGTTATGTGTGTTTAAATAAATACATAAATGTTATGTATTTTTTTATATTTGATTATAATATACAGGCGACGTTATCTATTGCTTAGAATTACTAACAGTAGCTTAGTTAATTGAGGTCATAGACACATACACACGTACACGCACGCACATTCATACAAATTTCACATATTATCCGATTTCTTAAATATTTTTCCTCCATTTCCTCATATGAAAATCACATTTCGCTAATGAACCCAAGCTATATAGTAAATGCATATCACTAAAACCCCATAAAAATCCCATCCACTGTCCAAACAATTGTCCAGGAAATATAACGAAATATTCTCAAATAAAAACGATGCCAATTTATTGAAAAACATAGAGGGATTAAGTTACATCAAAGCTGTGTACATCACGTCCGATGTACTTGGGATTTCAAATGTCCACACAAAATTAAATTGCTCCCCCATCTGTTTTAAAGGTCTTCACATCCATTTTCTTTTTTCTTTAAAAATATCGCATTTCGTGTGTTTCTCTTATTATATGTTATTGGTAATAAGGAAACCCGAGGATGTAAGGAATAACAAGTATTGTTCTCAAATGTAAACAAACAGATTGCTTTTTGTTTTGTTATTGGATTTAAAATAATATTGGAATGTATACTAATATGAGATGGATATTAGTTTTTTATGTTAGCATAAATGATATGAAAATTGTTATTTTTCATTAATTTATGCCAAAGAATAATATAATATTATAAAGTTGTATACTTATATATTTTGATATAATTTGTCAAATTTTCAAGCTTGTGTCAAATGTGTCTAGTTAAAAATGTCATGAATAAAATATTGGGACATTTGTGACAAAAGGATTCAGATCATGGTTATCGTTTAGAACTAGAAATAAATGGCGGCCTTTGACTGATAGGTATTAAGAGGTAATTAAAAGGTTATCAAACTTATTTATTTATTAGTTAAATAAATACTTATAGATCACTATCTTAAACATAATTTTAATTTAATAAAACTCTAATGCAAAATGTATCAATCGAATTTCTATTTTGGTCTAATACTTTTGAACTCTTTCAAAACTCCATTTTTTCGTCAACTTTTCTAGTAGAAGTGGAAATCATAGAAAATTAGTATTTAATTTTTCGCTTGAAAATCTCCTGAAAACCTAATAATGAAAGGCAATCTAAGCGTTTTAGGGAAATGAGCAACAGCATAACTCAATTCGTATGTGCGCCTTTGTTTACATACAGAAAACAAAAGAGATGCGACTGTCTAAACCCTTCGCAAGCAATTCAATCACAGAATGAACAATACACGTATTTTGCCAACACCGTTTGCCCAATTTAACTTTCACATAACAAAATTTACTATAACCCTTATTACATCAAAATTAAGGTTTAAATTAGCTATTTTCAATGAATTTTAGCTGAAAATGCATAGTTGTAATAGAACAATTAACCCGGCAAACTGTACTTCTCGACGCAAATGGATTGGATTGCCTTGAATCGACGAATCTAAGGAATTATACTCATGTCTGTATTAGTTATTGCTAATGTCACTTTGCTGATAGGTTTGTGTTCTATGTATATAGGATTTTAACTTTATATACACATTTTGTGGATATGCTGTGTGTAAGATTGTTATATTATGGTGATTCGTTTTGGTTTTGAACTTGCAATGTGAAAAAAGTATGCAGAGAAAACTGCCTCGTTAGTCTTGTTTCTAGTACGAGTATTTACAGACACAGTCCCGGAGATCCTGGGTTCGAGGCACGGCTAGGGCTAAGTTTAAGTACAGGAATTTTCTGCCAAAAATTCTCAGTAATAGCTTGAAATTGGGTAGTAGCCTTTGCTTCATTCCGTAAAGCCTTCCGTAAAGTGCCTCGTTCGACCCAGTACAGACCTAGATGAAACTATCGACAGTATGTAATACACAGCATACCTATGTTTGTGTGCTTACTAGTGCACTACAAAATCTTCTAAGCTAATCTCAATAAGATTGGAAGCCGTGATCAAAATGTATCCTGGATCATTTACTACTTTAATGCAAAAGTTTAAGATTTACATGAATTAATATTCGTCAGTATGATAAGTATAATATTTTTTTTTAAATCAAACTCATAATTAAGTAAACTGAATTTGAGGAGGATTTGCAGTTGACAATGCAACTTTAACTCAATTTTATACTTTCCATTTTCTGTTTCCATTTATTATTTTAATATTAACTATAATTCATTTATTATTAATGGTATTAAATGAGAAAAAAATAGCTTCTGTACCAATTTTTAAATATAACGCAACTATAAAAAATATCTAAAATAATTTGTCAATATATGTATAATGTACGAGTATATCCGTTACATTTAAAAATCTGGTACGAGGAAAATTTGTTAAATCCACAAAATGCAAGTAACGATACTTTAAACCTGCAAGATGAATCGCTAACACCACCGATACATTTGTCAAAGAGACGTGTGCAGCGTGATTGCATGCAGTGTATGAATCACGATCCTGTATACTAGAATATGAGGAAAAATGGTTCCAAATAAAATATATTTTTCACATAGAGGCGAAAATTTATGTGTGTATTTTTGTTTTTATGTGTTCATGTGTGTATGTCTCCTACACAATAAAGAGCTGGACGGATTTGAATGAAAACTGGCTACAGTTAGTAAAAGAATTTAACGTCAAACCTGTGGTGGCGCTACCTGTATCTAATCTAATCTAATACATTTAAACGAGCAATTCTTGTATATTTATATATTTATTTGTATGTTTATTTATATGTTTATTTATTTATTTATTCCGACGATCTCGGAAACGGCTCTAACGATTTCGCTGAAATTTGGTATGTGTTATTTAAGTTTTTAATTTTTTTTTACCTAAAAAATACAATATAACAAAAAAGAACTTCGAGCGAAGCTCGTTCTCCTAGGTACTACTATAAATACATACAAAGTACACCTAAATACACACCCAAGCAAAACAGGGATAAGTCGCAAGTATTTTTGTAATATGCAACATTTCTCATGAGTTTTGGTTCATTTTGGTTGGACGATTATTTGGCGCAGTGTGATTTATATCGAAGAACCGCCCTCGCATCGCTAAGTAATAATATTTGCAATATACTAATGTTAACATATTCTTTTACTTCTTTGTCTAGTAATGTCCAAAAATAAACTATTTTCCAATTGTTTATTAATATTGTCCGTAAATCAACATCGTTATACATAAAAACTCAATTATGCTTCACAGAACTCCTTAATAAAAGTACCCAAATGTACCTAACTGTATTAAATATAGGTTTTGTAGAAATAAAATTTGCAATTTCCGACACAAAAGATAGTGTATTCGATGCAATAGTCGCTTGGTTTGTGAGAATTCGTGATTTTAAATAAAACTATTTTTTTGGATTTTATCGCGGATTTATTTCTTTTTTTAAATCTGCGAAAAAGTCCAAACTTTTAATTAAAATGTCAAATATTTTCGTAAATCTAAGAAAGTTTTATGAGATTTCATAATTTAGTTAATGAGATCATTGAGAGACATAGATAGCATTTATTTCCGCGGGATCTTACACTGCCAAAAACTTACCTGAGTAAAGTAAGGTCATTAGTATTATAGAGGTAAATTGTAATTTAGAAGTATAGATGTATAATAGTAATATAATTTTAAATACTGGACATAAAGGCACAAAGGCGAACCCATAAACTGTCCGATTCACTGTTTAAACGCGGTTTAATGCCGCTGGCTTCCAATCTGCTTAATTGGCAATGATTCCTTAATGGCAAATATATGGGGATACGTTATGTTGGATGCTTGGATTTACAGCTCTCTTTCATGATTACTGTGGTAGTTATATATTTCTTATGTTTCCGGTGAAAATCCATTAAATTTTAGAGTTTTCAAGTCATATAAACGTACATTTAAAGACGAATTTGTATAAATAATCAGTGTTTTCTTATTTATTCACCTAATAATCACTGACTGACTAACTTTGATGGTAATGATCCAATAACTATATGGGTCGAGGACATGTTTTGCAGAAGACTTTCTCATATAAAGAATCATCAGCGCAATGGAATCATCGACAATAATATAAAAAGAACCTTCAACGTTAATTACCATATTTCTAACTTCACAAACGACGAAATTTTATACAAACATCCCCCTATTTAATTTATTAAGGGCATGAGTTTTCAAAAACCCTTGTAATGTTATAGTATAACTCTTTTCCAGGGACTCATGTTTTCTGATCTTAAAACAATTCCAAGAATACATATACTAAAGAAAGTTTCAAATTATTTATTATTGAAGTTATTTCTTATTGTAAGACATTTTATTTATATTTACTTACTCAAATAATAATTGTGATATCGACAATCCAATAACTATACTTTTGTCTAGCGACTTACCCTTGCTTCGCTTGAGCACATCCATAGGTACTTACCTTTTTTTTAATGTTGGGAAATGCATTTACATACGTATACCACCTGTATACAAACAAGTTATGTTACTAGACTCACCGGCTAGAAAAGCCAGTACTACCCACTAAAACCCAATAAAACCACCCCCGTCTTAATGAAGCGTCGCAGGATCGTTTACGCACTCAACCACGACAATCCCGATGGCAGGTCTGCCGATTAAGCAGACCACAAAAACCACGGGGTTGCTCCACAGTCTTCCTTTAAGTCATATGCTATTTGAGTACTAAATTTCATCCAAATCCGTTCAGCCATTTCTGCGTGAAGGAAAAACAAACGTATACACATACAAACTTTTATATATGTATACATATATAATAGTACCCTGATTATAATAAGATAAGGCAAACAAATTACAATCACATAATTAAGGTACGGATTATTTCATGGAAATAGTTTAATGGGGTATATTAGGGGATGCGAAGTACTGCCAAGTTTACAGCATACATGGTTTTATGGCGTGAAATTTAATGGTAGGTGGTAGGAAATTGTCGAACATGGGGAGTTAATATCTAAGTTAGCTTCCACTCGTTTTAGTTCTGATTATAATACGGATATTATCAAATCTATATCTATACTAATATTATAAATAGGCAGAGTTTGTTTGTTTGAACTCGCTAATCTTAGGAACTACTAATCCGATCTAAAAAAATCTTTTTGCATTAGATAGCCCGTTTGAGGAAGGCTTATAGGCTATATATTATAATCATGCTACTACCCAAGGGAGCGGAGCAGTAATCATAAATGTCATCAAATCGGGCAGACTTCCATACATTATAATAAAACTGTTGTTTATTACCAACAAATTTAATGCGGGTGAAACCGCGGGGCACGGCTAGTAAATTATATAAAAAATTGGATACATCAGACTACTATTATTGTAAATGTGAAAGTTTGTATGTACATACATTGTATGTACATACATTGTATTTAAATATAATATGTATGTCTTTATACCTTCACGATGAATGAACTGGACGGGGTTAGTTAGTCTAGGTCATAATTTTAAAGCACCAGATATTTTTCATTTATTTTTACAATAAAAAAAACTAGTATTTTGAGCTAATAATATAGTAAAACTTATATCATAGCAATTTTTAGTATATAAAAAAAACTTTTAATAATACGATTTAATGAACTTAATTTTTTTTACATACCCGCACTTTTATCGGCTCTTAACAAATATATAACTTCCATAGCAACAGAAGAACTATTTGAAAGCTTTCTTATATTTTTATAAGCTTTTATTGACTTAGATGCAGGAAAAATCAAAACACACTTTGCGTGTACAATGGCCATGTAAAAACCGCCGTAGTTACCGAGCTCCTTTATCGGTGGGCGCAATTTACTGCCCTACGTTTACGCTTTGCTACTCACATTTGTTGGTGTTGGTATTGAAAATGTATCGTTCACATTAAGATACTTAATATTAATATTTTGAAATGTAAATTTATTATTATTATTAAATAATAATATTAATAATTTTATATAATAACTAGCGACTCAACACACTGCTACTCTTACATTAAATACCAGAAACTCATCCTCGCTTCGCTCGAGTTCGTCCCTAGCTAGGTATATTTTAACGGTTATTATGGAATAGATAGACTATATATTATAATATGATGTAGCCTATAGCCTTTTCCAACAAACGGGCTATCTAATGCAAAAAGAATTTTTCAAATCGGATTAGCAGTTCCTAAGATTAGCGCGTTCAAACAAACAAACAACAAAAAAAACAAACACACTCTTCCTCTTTATAATATTAGTATAGATAAACAGAACATAAACATTAATATTTTTTTCTACCTTGCTTCTATTATATGTTCTGATATCTTAAAATTTATTTTTTTAACTGCAAGTTATTTTTATTTAAGTTAGAAATATAATTAATTAATGAATAAAATATAAATAAAAGTATTTTACTGATTGCTACTTCTTCATTTTACTTAATTTGTTCTATAATTAAGAGAAAAAAATTACAGTGGCATTTTATTGAATTTTATAATGTCAATATTTATACAAGAATCGTATTGCAGAAATAATCCAAAAAATCTTATTTTAATATATAGCAATAAAAAGCTAAAACGAACATAATTTTAGAAAAAAGCTTTTAGTTTTAAAAGCTAAGCAAAACCTTAAGATAATATTTGTATAAAACCAAAAGGCCACCTATTATGAACGTCGTCGATATTTTCTCCAGTCGGATTTCTTTGTCCATTATTCGTAATCCGATATTATTGGGGCACAAATTGAATTGTCATACATACGGTGGTGCGTTTTAATGGCGTCCGCGCACGTAGCTAACAATGTAGGGTGACGTTGTTAGAAAACACTCCATTATTGTACGAAATACAATTTGGCTTCAGTTTGAAAAAGTTAATTTAAATAAAAAAATATTTTTTAATTTATACCAATAAAACGTTTATATCCCAAAAACTTTTCGTTGTAATGAATATGATGCTATGTTTTTTATTAAAAAAAAAACTTAAAATTAAAAAAAAAAAAACCGCTTACACAGTATTTGAGAAGTAATATCTTATTGGTGGCATTCTACAATAACTATAAATTACAAAAAAAAACGTATGTTTTAATTATTTTAAACGAACAGACAGACAGATAGGTTTATTATTTTTTACACATAGTTGTTTTTTCCTTTTGGAACCCGAAACCCTAAAAATGAAATTTTATAGGAACAATATCATAAAATTAGTAAAAAAAAGGTTACATAAGATTACTATAGACATTACATTCATATTTATTCATAGTTTTAAAATAAATTACAATCTTGATTCAACAAACACAAAGCGAATGCCAAATCGTTTTTCTATATTTCCATGCAACTTTATTAATATTATACACTTACTTTAAATATGCTTTCAAAAATATTGCTTCGTCTCCGTTGTTCTAGAGTGGATTGAAGTCAAACACCGTCTCACGTAAACGTTAGAGATTATCGAAAGAATATTATATTAGAAACCCCTACTATGATATCTAAAACAACTACTATATGAAGGAATACTTAAAATTAACTTAGGATTCCTGTTAAATGACTAAAAATATACCTTTTTTGAATGTATCTAGTACAGGTTATGTAAAATAGCCTATTTTTATTGTTTTTGAGAACAATGATTTGTAACTAAATCTTATTTTGCAGTTTCAGTACTTATACTACTCAAATTTGCATATATACTGAAGCTATGAAAGGATAATATTCAAATTTTGTTTAACTGGCTTTATTTAGACATTTTTTTAAATCAAATTTAAATTATCATTATATCTGTATAACAGATAAAATTATTACCTAAAGTTATATTAAAAAGAAATGGTTGCATGTAACCTTTACACGCGGTTGAAGTATTTTTTTTTGCAAATATCGCAATTAAATTAAAACAAATCGATAATTAAATAAGGATATTAGGCATATTACAATCATATATTTATAAAATATCATATACGGAAAGAATATAATATTATATATTTGTCAGATAATAACAACGGTTACCATAGCAATATGGCAATGTATTCTATCTCATTCTCTCGCCGGCTTAATCCTATATATTTATGTGTTTGTCTCTTTTTAGTGTCGCATTTTTGTTTCATCGAGTATCAAATCACAACGATTCTAAAGAAGTTTTACTTCAAAATTCTATTCTTAGCATCGTAGTAAGACTTCTTTTACATGCGACGTCTTTCGAAGCTCTCAATATTTCAATAGAAACTTTACCTGTGTATTAAGTGATTAGTTCCATTTGCGAATATCACAGCTTGACAGAATTGAAACAATGCTCAAGAGAAATGATTATGCATAAAGTTTTACTACTTTGCATAAAGTTTTACTACTTTGTAATTATTCGAGTATGAAGTTCTAAAAAGTATTTGCTGAGAGTAAAATTAATGTGTATTTAATTTAAAATTAGAGCTTAACTATTATTTTAAATTTTAAACAAACAAACAACCAAAAAAAAATAATCTTTTCTCTTTATAATATTAGTGTAGAAAATGGTATAATCGCACATATGCGTAAATATTAATATCGTAGCTTAAATCGTAACTTTTATGACGATTATAACACCATGGGTATCACCTGGATTTATGCATCCATAAGTTTGATAGTTGTAAGCGGTAGCTCAATCGTAATGCTTAATAGTCGGATGGCAGTAAAATTTAGATTAAACGGTATATGTATAAAGTATTTATGGTTTATGATAGTGTCTGTACGTTGTCAATTATGTCTTTGTACCCTTGAAGGATACATATTTAAAAATTAATAAAAAAAAATTAAAATACACATCCTAAAATTACCAAAAGCACTTATAAAATGTTTGTCTTAAAGATAAATTAAAATAATGTGTGAATTCAGAACCGAGGCTAAGCAGTACTAATAAATTTTCAAATAAAACTACAGAGCTTCAGCAATTCCTCTTTACTTCGATCACTTCACAGAATGTCCTACAAAATGCCTATCACAACTATTTAAACACTATATTCCCACCATTGGGTGTTATGTGGCGACATCTATCTTCTACAGATTATACATTACTCCACAGGATGACAATACTTCTAAAGTATTAATATTTACAATATAACCAACTCATATCTGAATTAATATTATAAATAATAAAATATAAATAATGAAAATCAAATTAATATTATAAAATACTAGGTTGCTTCCCAAAACAAAATTAATTAATTAATTTGTTTTTTTTTTTCGTGGGAACCTATTTTTTTTCTAAAAACAAAGTAGCCTAAGTTACTCCTTATTACATCAGCTATCTGCCAGTGAAAATCCCGTCAAAATCGATTCAGCCATTTCATAGATTAGTCGGAACAAACAGACAGACAGACAAAAATTGTAAAAAATGTTGTTTTGGTATATGTACCGTGTATACATCGAAATCTATATTAATTTAGTAAAAAGCGGTCATTTTAATATTACAAACAGACACTCCAGTTTTATTTATCTGTATAGTTAAAATTATAACTCGATCTATAAATAATGAACAGGTATATAATTACAGGTATATAATTATAGGAATAATCGCCAATTGAGATACTATAATTAACACGAATCAATTGAGCAGCTATAATCAACAGTAGGTACAGTGTAAAATATCAACAATACATAATATTTATCTAAAGTTTTATAATTATACTAATTGGGATAGAGCTTTAATGTATGAAGCTTTTGAAACACGGTGTAAATTAATCATTAAGTATGTGACATTACACTTCACTCCAACGCGTTTTGCGACATGCGACTAATGAATGCATGATCATTTTCTCGCTAAACTTAGCTTAAAGTCGAGCTTTTGATTTGGAAGATAAAGATTATTTTTAAAATGTTTACAAATTGTTGTATCTCTCTCTTAGTTTCTATAATAAGTAAATTTGAAGAATGGCTAATCGAGTTTGTAATTTGGTAAATGGACTATTATAAATTATTCAAAAAAGGCAGTGGTAGCCCAGTGGTAACGCGCTCGCTTGGGAAACCGAGTGGAGCGGGTTCAAATCCCGGGTCTCGCACCTCTGATATTTTCACATGTGAATCATTTCTAACATGATTACCATTTGTCTTTCAGTGAAGGAAAACATCGTGAGGAAACCTGCATGTCTGAGAGAACCTAGCAAGTTTTCGAAAGACGTGTGAAGTCCGCCAACCCGCACTTGGCCAGCGTGGTGGACTATGGCCTGATCCCCCTCGTATTGAAGGGATGCCCGTGCCCAGCAGTGGGACGTTAAAAAGGGCTGATTACATACAAATTATTTACACCGATTTAGGTGAAATTTAATACATGGATAGGCTAAGACCTGGAGTCTCTAACTGTTAGCATCTGAGCGACGTGAGAGTAAGTAGTTAAAAATGATCTATAGGTACTAATATTATGAGGGGGCAGAGTTTGTTTGTTTATTTGTTTGTTTGTTTAAGGTTTTGTAAGTGTTAATTAAGGTGCTAATCTCAGGAACTACTAATCCGATTTGGAAAATTCTTTTTGCGTTAGATAGCCTGTTTATTGAGGAAGGCTATAGGCTATATACCATATAATATATAGGCTATCTATTCCATACTAAGCGTTAAAATGTACCTAGGTCGAACCCGAGCAACGCAAGGGTGAGTCACCAGTTTTGTTATAAATGGTAAAAAAAATAATTAATATGTTTTTAAGTTATTCATATTAGACTTATATGATACAAATATATATATATATATATATATATATATATATATATATATATATATATATATATATTTTAAGTATTGAAGCCAAAAATATTTATTTTTATTATTATATTATACATATATTTAAAGCCTTATTGAATATACTAAATAATTTATATTATAATGAAAATGAAGCAAACGTACGATGCAAAGTACATCCTTTTATGGTACGATAAGAGCTTTAAAGCATGAAAGCAAATTATAGTCATCATAAAGTTCATTCGAAGGCAGAATTACGAGTTGTTTACAGGTCGGGTTAATATAGAAGACTTCGAAATTCCACTAGATATTAAATTTGGAATATTCTTGCCAATTTTTTGGCAAAATAGTTATGATTTATTATATTAAATGTGTTTAAATAAAATATTTTTCAGTAGCATCATAATATTTTAAAAAATAGTTCTTTATATAGGTATGTATAATTTAATTGAGTTTTTATGGTAACTAGTGGTAGAATTTCGATCATAATCATTATTCAACATTTGAGTAAAACATATATAAATAGAATTTATGTATCTATATAAAAAAAATTGTTTTAAATTTTTTTTATTGATAAATAAAGCTAAAGCTCTTCAATAACCACTAAACAAAGAAATAATGAAAATCGGTTGAAAAATAGAATAGAAAAGGTTTTAAAGTGTTTGGTTTTCGTCTTTTTGTGTATAGATATCTATACATATAATAAAATTGTAACTAAGCCAAATCTGTACATTAAATATTTTTTTGAAAATCTTATTGGAATAGACTTTATTATCGATACAGAAGCCAAATCTATAGTTTTTAGAATTTTTGTCTGTCTGTCTGTCTGTCTGTCTGTCTGTCTGTCTGTCTGTTACCGCATCACGGGAAAACTGCTGGACAGATTTTGATGAAATTTGGTATGATGATAGCTGGCTATCCGGGTCAACATATAGGATACTTTTTACTCCGGGAAAATATCTCATCTCTGAGCTAAACGTTAAAACGTAACTAGGGACGAACCCGAGCGGAGCGAGGGTGAGTTGCTAGTATTCATATATTTCTAGTAATAATGATATTATTTGAAAAGTGATTAGTTGTCAAAATTAGAATACGATTGCGATAATTTCATTAATTAATTATTGGTAGACTAGCGACGTCCCTAGTTACGTTTCAACGGTTAGTATACGTTTCTCAGAGATGAAATAATTTCCTGCAGTGATATGTATCCTTTATGTTGACCCGAATAACCAGCTATCATCATACCAAATTTCATCAAAATCTATTTAGTGTTTTTCTCGTGATGCGTTCCCAGACAGACGGACAATAATTCTAAAAACTATAGATTCGGCCGATAATAATGAATATTTCAATAAGATTTTCCAAAAAATATTTAATGTACAGATTCGACTCAGTTAGAATTTTATTATATGTATAGATGTGAAAGTTCAAATAATTAGAGAGAGAAATATTAATGAAATCTACTTATTTAATTTTATACTTATGTTAACTTAATTTTATCTTATAATACTTATTAACATTAATCTTTTTCTATTATATTGTTTCCGAAAAAACAATAAAAACGAAATTAGCATTTAATTTGTTACCTTATGTAATTGGCGAAGATAACAACTTTTAGATTACTTCATTACTATTACGTTTTGATACTGTTATAATACTAATGTTGTAATATTAAAAAAAAAAAACGCCAATGAAAAATTTATTTAAAAAATTACAATAATAAATAATCGTATAATATGTACGTATATATTAAGTATGTGCCTTTGACTCTCCAAACTTGAATGAAGTCAGGGTATTAGGATAGTATATTATATAACACAAGTAATATGATTCATAAAATTAAGAATCTTATTCACGTAAAGATTTTTTCTATTTCAGGAATCGACCCCTCTTCTCGTGACTGTCGTTTACTTCAATGATTGAGAACTTACGCTTTCGACTTCATCGTTTTCAATTTGTCTATCTACAGAGTGTTTGAAATAAAGCAAATATATTAAGTTATTTTTTATTTTACAGTAATATTAAATGATTAATTACGTTATTATTAATTTCTATTTATTAATTTTTGACGACACTTTTGGATTAGTTTGTAGTGACCCTACTTGATGTGCCAGCGGTCACGGGTTCGAGTCCCGATGGGGGCATTCATTTGTGTGATGAACACGAACGTTTGGACTCCATTCATGGTTGTTTATATTTATAATATATTTAAAATCATATACTTATGTGTAGTGTATCAACTATCTGGTATCCATAACACAAGCCTCGTAGCTTACCATGGAACTAGATAGTGCTGTGTGTAATTAATGTCCCAACATATTTATTTATTATTATTTAATTAAAACTTTATCAAAGTAGTTCAAGAAAAAGTCCACTTATTTTGACGTAGCCTTTTTAATGAAAAATGAATTATGTATGGATCAAGAACTCTCTATACAGACGGATGAAATAGTATAATTTGTTATATTATAATAATTTAAACGAAAAGCAGAGCTTGAGTACGAGTACAAGTAACTATTAAAACTGCCAAATCATAAAGATAAACGTCGTCAAAGGGACTATATAATGATGCTTCGTTTTTTTTCATTTATTAAATGCTTTGTACGAACTTTTTATACTTCCCGTTTCAGTTTTACACAATTTTTCAGTCACAATGAGCGTTTGTGAGTTGGGTTGATTTAATTTGGTAATATATTTGGATATGGTAAGCATTTATTGTTTTTAACAAAAAATAATGATGTCAGTTTTTAACAAAAAGTAATGACGTTAAATTATAATAACTTGTTCAAGTTGTGGTTGAAATTCGATGATCATTATTGAAAATTTAAGGAAAACATAATGATAAATGGAATTTATCTATGTAAAACAAATTTCAATTTTTTTTTATTGGTAACACTATAGTTCGTCAATTGCTATTAAATAAAAAAAAAAAAGAAAATTGGTCGACAAACAGGGGGGAAAAAGATAATAAACTGCTTTGTCTTTGCCTATTTATATACATATAAAGATATATACGTAGATGGGTTTCTTTAACACTCACTTTACTTTACTATGTTTGCCAATTTTATTATTATTTATAATATGTTCCTTGTGGCAAAAGAAGAAAGAAAATATATGTGATATTTTTTACTTCTACCTTTTGTGCCTTTTTAGCGAGTCTTGCCACAGTAAGTTGGACGACGACTCAAAACGACTAATAAGAGTTAAGTCGTAGGACAGACAGATTAACGTCTTCTGCGAGATACGGGAGTGTACTACCCCGCTAACTTCCCACGGGTTACTACTAAGCGTTTCATGAATAAAAAACACAATATTATATTGACCTATTCCGGGAATCGACCCTAAGACCTCATGTTGTGCATATCTACATGTTCGCCACTAGACCACCGAGACATATATAAATATATTATATAAAAATTGATTTATCCTCTCAAACATATAATTTCTCTTCAAACCGCATCCAAACTTTTTAACATCAAAAGTCAATGATCCAACTCTTCTATGAAGTAGAAAATTGTTCGGAACTCCTTTGTCCGCTGACCACTCTGAATTTTTTACTATTACTTTTACTATTAACTTCAGTAGCAGTCGAGTGCGAGTATTACAGTGTAATTTAAGCTCTCACGGGTGGATGTTTATGGGCGAGTCGGATTGTCTCCGGTTACAAAGGTTTTTGTGAAGTTTCTTGTAGTAAATGTATGTTATATTAGATATATGTATAATGTATATAATATAATGTAAGGATATATGCAAAAATATATAAATAATAATATAATCAATATTGTATTGTTTGTTTGTGTGCGTTATTATCTAGAACTATTGTGACACTATGACACTTAGTAGTGAAGCAACTACAAACTAGACAATATACGCAAGCAAACCCTCGGTTAAAACATAGTGTAAGTGATATATGTACATATGTATATTTAAGATTGAAATCTAAAGTTAAATTAAATCAAAATAATATAAACTTATTATTGGAAAAGCTTTCGTAAATATTTAAAATGAAACAACATTACGATTTCAAATAATAATCCTACTAATGTTATAAATGCGAAAGTTTGTGAGGATGTCTGGATATATAGATGTATGTATGTTTTTTACTCTTTCATGCAAAAACTACTGAATGGATCATCAGAATAACAAATAAATATAAAATGAAGCTTAAAAAGCTCGAAAAGAACGGACGCTATATAACTTACTAAGACCACCTAAATCCGATATAATGAGACGTGAGCTATAACATAAGTTTCCAATTTCGCCATTCCGTAGCCATGGTTGCTCAATTAGTGACAGACGGACAAAAGATGGCCGTAATGATCGTTATTATCCACTACACATGGCTATTGTGTACGTATCCACACTTGATATACTCGATAGTACTCGAGTGTATTGCGTCCGGCTATTAACCATCTTATCTATCTGACCGATGGTTATTTGATTGGTTGCTTGAATAGAGTCGATGCATTGTTAAATAAAGCCTCTTCTATCTTAGGTAATTTTGGGAAAATCGCTAAAAAAGCATTTTTAACATTTAACATATATTAACATTAGTAACTACTAAGGTTCTATATAACGGGGTACTTAAAAAAATATATATTAATACTTTCTTAGATTTATGCGAATATTTGACATTTTAAATAAAACTTCGGGAACCAAAAATCAAATTAAATCCGCGAAATAATCCGAAAAAATAGTTTTATTTAAAATATTATATATTTTTCGGGTATTAAACTAATTGTCATTTTTTGGGTCTACCTCTGTAGGCCTTTGGGGCTTTTCTAGCTAGTTATCATATTAAAATTATATATATATATATATATATATATATATATATATATATATATATATATATATATATTAATATATTTCTTTTCTTGGTTTGGACTTTCAATTAACATGATTTTTGTAGTATCTAAAGTAGTTTAAATAGATTATTCAAATATTTGAAGAAGCCAGAGACGCGTCTGAAAAATTCTATAAACAAATACATTATACCATATCATATCATCGATAAAAGCCATCATTAAGTAGAACGCCCAGCTATTCATTGGTGAAAAATGTATCTCTAAGGGCTGTTCTAACATCATTTCCTTTTCCGCAAAATCCATCTTAGTCAGTTGACACCCTTTTAATTTATCTCGTGATGTTGATTTAAAATAACATATGTACAATTTTGTATTATTTGTGTTAATATTACCTTTCAGTTTGTACGTATTTTGAAATCATTTTTTTTTTGGGTTTGTTACAACACTTATAACTCGAGAACTACTGGACCGATTTTTATAATCTTAGTTTTGTTGGATATGTCTTCATCCCGAATAGCAGAATAACTAATAAAACATCGGAAAAATTTACGAAAAAATATTTGAAAAAAAAATCTATTCCATACTAAGCGTCAAAACGTACTTAGGGACGAACCTGAGCGAAGCGAGGGTGAGTCGCTAGTTACATGTAAAATAATAATATTAGTTAATTAAAATTTTTATTTTTCGCTATGGTTATACATGTCATAATTATTATTACCTATATTATTTAGTGTTGCTATTGTAACACTAAATAATATTATTAATTAATAAAGATTAAAAAAAAAGAAATGATTATAATAATAGCAATTCAAATTAACTAAATAATATTGTCATATTTAATTATAATACTTCTTAAAAAATATTTAAATATTGAAATTATAATTAACAAATATAGTAAGGTATTTTGGTGCCATTTTTGAATTTTTGAAATCATTTTGTAAAATCGTAGATAGGCACTGTCTGTAACAAGTATATAACGCCTTTGAGATGTTTAAAACCTTAGTGTCTCCCGTGACCATGATTGCTGTAAAGCATTCGAAACATTGGGAACCAAAAATCAAAATAAATCTGCGAAAAAATCTGAAAAAATAGTTTTATTTATGTATGCATATTTATATTCCTTTAAACTTCCTTAAGAGTTTATACAGCCGATAAAAAAATATTGTCTCGTAAAGAAATCGAAACTACTATATAATAACTAAATAATATATTATTTTTATAATATAAATCCAATACCTATAGTTTTTCTAAGCAAATACATAATCTCTTAAATTTATTTGTCTACAAAATAATATAGAAATATAAGCCAAACTTAATAATCAATGTCTTCTTATTCAATCCATTATATGTCTGCAGTCGGGTCAGCATACACGCCCCATTTACCTCATGGACCATTAAGCCCGTCTATTGAGGTGCGATCACTATTTATTTTGTGAACAAAATATTTGACGAAACATAGAAAATAAAAATATAATTTTGTGTAGTTTGAATTGTATTCAAAAACTATGTATGACGGCATATTTGGCTCAGTTTGTAGTGACCCTACTTGTTGTACCAGCGGTCACGGATTCGAGTCCCGCTGGGGGTATTTATTTGTATGATGAGTATGAATGTTTGTACTCCAGTCATGGGTGTTTATATTTAAATTTATAATATGTATGTATGTAAAGTTATATATGTGTAGTGTATCAACTATCTGGTATCCATAACAAAGGCCTCGTATCTTACCATGGAACTAGATGGTGCTGTGTGTTAATGTCCCAACATATTTACATACTAATATTACAAAATTTGCCAAAAAGTGTCTCTACCTAATATTAATAATATATATTTTCTAATAATAATAATATTATATACTTTCTTAGATTTACGCGAATATTTGAAATTTTAAATAAATCTTATCAGTTTTTTCGAGAATTTATTTTGATTTTTGGTTCCGAAGTGGTCCCTCGAATGCTTTACAGCAATCACGGTCACGGTTGCGGTCGAGAGAGACTGTTTGTTCAAAAAGAAAGTTTTATTTAAAATGTTTATAATATTATTACACAAGGCCTCCAAGGATGTACACGAGCGAAGCAAGTAAATCGTGATTAGTGAGTGATTAAATACAATATAGGCAAAAATAAACCCTTAAATAAACTAAATCATTACTGAAACATTACAACGGAATAATCAGCGAAGAGATAAGGGATATTATCAAAAGACACCCAACAAAATAATTATACTTAAATCCAAAGTCATAAATCAAGAGGCTGCTTAGCACACGATTAGCATCGAACAAGAGAACAAGCGACGTAAATCATTGCGACACTTCCCTCCCGCGCCGTGTCGAGTGCAAATGTGCTCATTTACTTATACCTACTGTATTACAATTGGAATTTAGTAACTAAGACGTATGTATGTATGTATTCAGCCCTTTTTAACGTCCCACTGCTGGGCACGGGCCTCCCTTCAATACTAGGGGGATCAGGCCATAGTCCACCACGCTGGCCAAGTGCGAGTTGGCGGACTTCACATGTCTTTCGAAAACTTGCTAGGTTCTCTCAGCCATGCAGGTTTCCTCACGCTATTTTCCTTCACCGTAAGGTAAGTGATAATCATGTTAAAATTGATTCGCACATGAATATATAAGAGATGCAAAACCCGGGATTTGAACCCGCTTCACTTAGTTTCCCAAGCGAGTGCATTACCACTATGCTACCACTGCCCCCTGTCCTATTCTATGATATTTATTATTTACTAGCGACTTTTCCTTTTTTCGTTAAGTGCATCCCTAGATGGCTTATGTGTTACTCAAGGTCTCAATCTATCTGTGTGGTAAATTTCATTCGAATCTGCCCAGCAACTTCAATGTCACGAACGAACAGTCAGAAGTAACAAACATACTCATATACATACACAAATATACAGCTATAATAGTAATCCGATTAAATGATGTCTAATAAAATTAATAAAAGAAGAAGAAGAATATAATAATAATTATAATAAAAGCCGACTCTAGGCACTACCTCCTTTAAAAAAAACCGACTTCTACGCTTTGAGTTGAATCAAATGTGACTTAATTAGTAAGAAATAAAATCACATTACTTATTCTAGTTTCACATTACGTATGGTTTTCTTACTACTATTTAATTATTAATGCGAAAGTTTGGATGGATGAATGTTTGTTACTCAATTACGCCAGAACGGCTGAACGGATCTGGATATGACAGATAGATAGATTATAGTCTGAAATAGCACATAGGTTACTTTTTATCCCGGAAAAATGTACGGTTTCCGTGGGATAGATTTGTTTTTGCTTCTTCACAGAGCATGGGATCGACTATCTATTCCATACTAACCGTTAAAGCGTAATTAGGGACCAAGCAAAGCGAGGATAAATCGTTAATTACAATATAAACATACATGATAGTATAAACTACAATTTTAATTATTACTTAACAGATTTCCTTATAAACTGATTCGAATGTTCATCTAAAAGCTTAATGAAACCAATAAAACGTGTCAGACAAACATAATACTCGTACATCTAAACTTTAATAAACAGTTTAAAACTAACAGAGACCAGTTAAAGTTGTACAAAAAGACAAATCTAGTTACCTGCCCACTAACTTTACTTGGTTCAGTCAACTTTATTTCACGCTTCCACCCCATTACAGCGATACGACTGTTTGTACACTGGTTTACGAGCTTAGGAAAAATCAGATACTAGTGGCCACTTTGGTATTCTGTGTAATGATTTTGTGTTAGATGCTTTTTTAACAGAATTTAATTATAAATGTCCTTCTATTCTCTTAGCTTTCTGATAACCTCTTCATTTATCTTAGGTAGCGTGCGAGCGGTGTTTCATCATATAATAAATTATGCGATGTGTTGATTTACTTGGATGCGATTACTCTTTACAATTAGGGAGGTCGTACGTTTGTTTATTATCTGTATAATATAAAAATGCCACAACACTGCCTTCCGCTGTAACCTGTGAAGTACTAAAATTTGTATTACCCATAAGTATATAGATGATTGTTTAATTGAAAGCGTGACATGAGGAACCGTCATTCATTACAATATTATATCAAACAAATCTATCCCACAGGAACCGTACATTTTACGGGATAAAAAGTAACCTATGTTAGCACATAGGTTATGATTTCTCTGTGCCAAATTTTATCTAAATCCGTTCAGCCGTTCTGGCGTGATTAAGGAACAAAGGTCTATCCATTCAAATCTTCGCATTTATAATATTAATGGAATTATAGTAAAAAAATAAATTTGAAATGCTGCGTCAAATATTATTTAGAAAATCATGTAAAGAAGAAAAAAAATATTGAAATAAACCGAATAAGCAAATAAAATATTAGATGTTGTTAAAAATAGTATCTAAACGGTTGTAGGTAACGAGAGTAACTTATAATTGTCTCCAAGATAGTGACTTAGAAGACAAAGGACAGTAAAATAGTTGATTGCGCACAACACTAGCGTAAAGGCATGAAATAGAAATCAATATATAATGTTGAAACACTGACACAATATTATTATTATATTTTTTAACGTAACATATTCTTCCTATTACGGCGGGTTTCACATTTCTTTTGGATAGTGTCAGTGAATAAGGAAAACACATTTTGTTTCAGACATATACCATGATGAGTCAAAATTGTTAAAAACTTATTAAGTGAGTAATGGTGTTGTTACACCATCGCTTTGAATTTTTTTTTATAGTAATGGTAACAGAGAATTATAAAACCTTTAGAAACCATTACATTTCTAGGATTACATTTCATTGAATTTTGAGTGTATAAAATTATTAAAGACTCAAAATTTCAGTGAGAGGCAGGAGAAAATAAAAGCGTATAGCAGACACAGTCAATTTTAGCAATTTCCTTTAGTATAATCCTATGGCATATTAGTATGGGAAATGCAGCCGCTATTAATATGATTTTTCTCCAGCAGAAAAAAGTTCGTGCGATGTAACTTAGTGCCCTCTCTTACAAAAGTGCATTTGAGACAGAAAAATAAATTAAGTTTTTTTTTAATTTTAAATGAATCAATATTTTTTTCGCATTTTAACGTATCAAATGCTTTACAGCAAACATGGTCACGAAAAATTCCTGAAACAATAAAAAACGAAATCCGAAAAGATAGTTTCAACTATTATATAAAATATTTGCTATAAATTTGTTTTGTTTTCTTTAATACTCGTAATATAGGCTTATCCATATAAGGACTAAACCTATATATAAGGGATTTTACAAGTGAAACTACAATTAGAACGAACAATTTTAGACAGTGAATTATATTTTAATAGAATTTAAAACAAATATACAAAAAAAAAAAGTACCATTTAAATTTAGTACAGCTCGATACGTTCTCTTTAATCTCCATACTAACTGCATTCAATCTCGTCGAGTACACAGCGAAATTAGTTTGCGCACCGCCTATCTGCGAGACAATTATTTTCAACTCTACCGTGCGGGGGCCTTACATCCGCTCGCATCATTGTTTCAGATGGACAGCTTTATGCAATTTTTTTTGGGATATTAATACACAACACCATCTAGTTCCATAGTAAGCTACAAGACTTGTGTTATGGATACCAGATAGTTGATACACTACACGTATATACATAACTTTAAATACATACATATTATAAATATAAACATCCATGACTGGAGTACAAACATTCGTGCTCATCACACAATTGAATACCCCCAGCGGGACTCGAACCCGCGACCACTGGCACAGCAAGTAGGATCACTACAAACTGAGCCAACCATGTCGTCATTATTTATTATCATATACCTTTTATTGTAAGGAAATGGCAGTCAAAAATTATAGTCCTTAATACTTGTATAGTCTTATTTACATTAGAATAAACAGTGGTAGGAATCGAACTTGGGTATTTTATGTACATATAGCGTTTTTACAGTTTAATAGATCTTTTTAAGAGGAATAATTCTATAATAGTAAAGCTCCCAGTCCGCATGACTTTTTCTGACATCTTCAACAATTATCGTCATATATCAGCCAATTTAAAAAAAAACTTTAATGAATTATACATCTAAACCTTGCTCATAGTTACTCTGTCCATTGTCGTAAGCCGTATGAAAATCCGTTGAGTAGTTTTTGAGTTTATTGCGTTCAAACAGAGGGACAGACGCGACGGTGGGATTTTTATAATATGTGATCATAATACAATAATAATTCTAATAAGATTTAACTAATTTTCAGCATAATATCTAGAATATAATATATGTATTGTACCGAGTATCGGAGTTGTTGTTGAAAATGCGTTAATTCACAAGAAAATGATATTATTTAAATTTAAATTTTATATTAAATGTTATGAAGAAAAATATTATTATATTATCAATTAAAAAAAAAATCGACTAAAAAGTATAACAACGTTAGTTTATAATATCATACTTTTCATCATACATACATCATACATATACTACATATTTGATTCAGTGAATAATATAATATAAGTATTACATAAAACCATCCAAAGTTAAATGCAAATCACTGATAATCCATTAGTGTTCGTATTCGGTATTGTACATTATGAGTATGTCCAGTACAATGTAGCGGGTACAGCACTAATGACCTTTCTGACGCTGAGTTGTATTAATTAAATAAATAATTACATTATACGTTATGCACTATAACAACTACACTATAGTGATCTCGCTTAATAAGCGTTTATATGAATTTATGAGTAAGGTGATTAATATAATTTAAACCTCCTCATAGTGCAATGCATATCTACCTAATATATCCATTTTTTCTGGTTCTTCTTTAAAAAAAATACAATTTTGTATGTTAATTTTAACTATAATATTGATGTTTTGTTCCGCTCTAACTTGTCACAGGGATATTAAAACTTTATCTAGTATCTCCCTCGTGGTCTATATAAGATTTTTGTTGGCCTAGATAAATTGGTCTAGATACTTTTTGGCGATTTTCTTCAATATAATTCAGGTAATAGCTTGAAGATAAGAAATTACCGCTATTAACTTATAGTTTTGATAAAAAATGTCGGTCCTCTGCTTTTCTAGGCATTCGTCTAATTATCATCTTACTGAACTATGAGAATGCAGCGAATGAAGGGTAAGGATGGCACTTGTATTTTTGTTTACAAATACTGCAGAGGTAGCTCAATGGTAACTCGCTCAAATGAAAACCAAGTGAAGCAGGTTCAAATTTTGTTGGGTCTTGCTGCTCTGGTATTATCATGAGTGAACAATTCACTCAGCATGATTGCCAGTTGCTAATACTGTAAGAGAAAATATCGTGAGGAAACCTGCAAGTGTGCTAGAACGCATCAAGCCGCACTTGGCCAGCATGATGGACTATGGCGTGATCCCCTTAATATTAATGAGAGGCCCGCGTCAGTCAGTCCCGTGTATGTCAGTATGATAGTAGTGGAATGTTTCATAGGGCAGAATACAGTTCCTTAATCTCAATGTGATCGGCTACCGTAAACGAGATCAGTCCGAAGGACAGCATTTTTATAATTATTATATATTAAGTATGTTCATAGCATTTTAGCAATATTGAAATACATAAATTGATAAAAAAAAAAAAGAAAAATAATTATATCACGATTTATAGTTTGACCTGTTATTTATTCACCAAATAAACAATAAAAAGGCTATACCTATATAATATATAAACATCAAAAAATTAGCCTTAATTTCCATTTGCAAAAAATATCTAATCACTACATAAATAATTGAAAAGCCTATCAACTCGATCTAACTAGTTTTTCCATCAGACGCAACTAAAAGGATTATTGCCGGCACTCATCGGCAGTCATCGCAGTCATCGCCCGATGACGAGCTAACCAGATTACACCTCCATTACGTATTGTTCCCCCTTTTTAATTAGAAATAGTGGAACTTATAGAGCACCTTAACGGTATAATTTAAAGTGACTAACCGATGATATAATCACTTGCTAGTAACTCTGTAATTTGATAGAAAAAGGTTCGTACTAGTTTAGGCCTGTAGTGTTATTCTGTATGAATTTTTATGTAACTCGACAGCTGAATCCGTAAATATATATTATATATTGTTCTATTTAGTATCATTATGGATACAAATGTCGTATTATATAAACGTTCTAACGCAAAACTTTTGAAGTGAAAATTCTTTAGAATTGTTATGATTTGAAACTCGGTAGCCCAGTGGTAACGCGCTCGCTTGAGAAACCGAGTGAAGCGGGTTCAAATCCCGGGTCTCGTATCTCTGATATTTTCATGTGCGAATCATTTCTATCATGATTACCACTTGCCTTACGGTGAAGGAAAACATCGTAAGGAAACCTGCATGTCTGAGAAAACCTAGCAAGTTTTCGAAAGACATGTGAAGTCCGCCAATCCGCACTTGGCCAGCGTGGTGGACTATGGCCTGATTCCCCTTGTATTGAAGAGAGGCCCGTGCCCAGCAGTGGGACGTTAAAAAAGGGCTGAATACGAAACTCGATGAAACGAAAATGCGACACTAGAAAAAGACAATTACATAAATATATAGAATTAAGCCGGCGAGAGAATGAAATAGAATACATTATACAGGAAGTGAAAAATAATATTTATTAAAATGTTATGTGATATATGCTATTTAAATAAAACTATCTTTTCGGATTTTTAGAGAGACTCCCAGTCTCTCCCGTGACCCTGATTGCTATAAAGCAATCGAAACGTCGGGAACCAAGAATCTAAATAAATCCGCGAAATAATCCGAAAAGATAGTTTTATTTAAATGTCAAATATTCGCGTAAATCTAAAAAAGTATTAAGATATAATATGTTAAATAAAGTGTAAAATAACTTTTAAACTTGGTAAAAGAAAAACTAAACCTTACAATTATCCTACTCCTGACACTATATTCGCCTCATTCTCTCATAGGTTACTTTTCTAAAGTTTCACTTCTACCGTGTGTGAATTGCATACACACACACTTTTTTTATATATTCTAACATAACTTCTTAAAAGAAACTTCTATAGTTATATTTATAGATGATCACGATCTGACAAACACTTGAGATCCCTGCGATAAATTGTGTAACGGTAAGTGCGGAGGACAAGAGCCCCATTATTGAAGCAAATTGCAACACCCTGCGGGCTTTGGCTAATACCAACCATGTAAACATGGATATAAATTGTATTGAACCACTTGCTACTGCCTCTGGATTTGCTCTCATCTATACTAATATTATAAAGCTGAAGAGTTTGTTTGTTTGGTTGGTTGAACGCGCTAATCTCAGAAACTACTAATCCGATTTGGAAAATTCTTTTTGCATTAGATAGCCCGTTAACTGAGGAAGGCTATAGGCTATATATCATCCCGGAAAAATGTACGATTCCCATGGGATAGATTTGTTTTTGACTAGGGACGAACCCGAAGCGAAGCGAGGATGAGTTGCTAGTTTGATAATTAATATGAGTCCCGCTGAGTTTCTTTCGCCAGTTCTTCTCAGGTCTGAGGCTTCATCTTTCCAAATTGGTGGTAGACTCCTGATGTTCAGTAAAAAAATGTAATAATTTAATGCTGAATAAAATATTTTGAGTTTGTATTTGAATTTGACATTATGTATTTAGAGCTGATTATTTAAGCAGCGGATAAAAGATTATAGAAGTAGTTATTTTAAAATAACACTCTTATTTATAGAATATTTTGTTTACATTTTTATATTTATTTAGGTTATGATTTAGTTAATATACCTTAAATGGATCATTTCTTAGACGATATATGTACATATGTTGGTATACACTCTCGTTCCCTCAGAGACCATTTAAAGTCATCAAATATTTAAATTGTGATTGTGTACAATCTTGTGCTTATTACCCGAGTAGATGGATAATTTCGGTGAGATTAGCCGCCTTCGCCAAAAATTGGGTGAGGAAAGAAGACAAAATAAGTGCAACAGCGATGGACGGGGTTTCTTCTAAATTTGAAATTATTACTTTCATATAATAAACCAAATTAAATATAAGTATCCTATTCCAAACAATTTTCAAACTAATTACAATAAAACTTCTTGAATTATAACATAACACCTTCGTCTTATCGCCTCTACCGCTGACAAGAGAGCTGGCTTGATTTATTCAGCTATCGTTCTAGCCACAATTCTATGCGGACATGACTTCTACAGTAATTATTAAATGTACATTTGTTTTGTATATTAAACTAATTCCCCATTCAAACTTTCATTCCCATTTTAACCCCTTTAAGGGATGATTTCCGACATAAAAAGTATCTTATGTCATTTCCAGGGTCTCAAACTATCTTCTTACCAAATTTCATATAAATCGGTTCATTAGATCCAGACTGATTACCCCTACCACCTCACAAACTCACAAACTTTACCTCTTTATAATATTAGTATAGATTAAGTATATTTGTAATTTCACTGTGTTCTTTTCTTGTAAATAAATAAAAAAAAAGAAAGAAAACAGACTTTTCTAAGTTAAGCATTATTAATAGCAAAAAGTCGTTTCTAGTGTCTTTATGATTTTTTCTCCCAGGAGCCAGTAAACGGCTCATGAGAAGCAACATCGCTATAATCTGCGGAATGCGGCCCCCATTGTGTAATATAGTTGCCACCCTTGAGATTTCGAGTTCAAGCAGAAGGGTGCACCAGGATTTTCCTCTAAGACGTTGTATATTTAAATTACTTTTAGCTTTTTTGCTATAATTTTTATTTTCAACTTTAGTCGTTTACCGGAATATTCGAAGAGCTATGTCTAAGTTCATATAAAGTGAACTAATGTTTTTTTTTTATAATGAGGCTTTTATATTATTTGCTTAAGACGTAAGGATTCTAAGGATTATGCTAAAAATGGAGATTTCTTCTTTTAAATTTAAATAGTTAAAGTTTTATAACGAATATTTGAATTTAAATCAAGTTTCTTTATTTATCTATAAGTATAATGTATAATGTTCGGAATTATTTTGAATATTTACTTACTAAATTGAAGCTTTACTATCCTTTTTAGCAAAAGTAATTTTAATAGAAATATGAGTGTGAGAGGTGCAAACAAGTATAGTATATTGACAATTATTAAATTAATACTTTCTTAGATTTACGCGAATATTCGACATTTTAAATAATATTTTGTCGGTACCCACACCATTTTATTCTGACTGTAATAACTACATATATGTACAATGACTTTTGAGACGTCTAAAACCTTAGTCTCTCCCGTAACCATGGTTGTTGTAAAGCATTCGTAGCGTCGGGAACCAATAAACGAAATAAGTTATATTCAATATTAAATTTATATTTTCTTATGGCACGTTTTTTTTTTACTTTGTAATCAATTTTCACATACTCACATTTTCTCTTCCACTCATAAACCTAAGCAGAGAATTCATTAGGTCGTTCCATCCCACTCGACGTCACTCGGACTTTTGATTGAGGAAATAAAAAGCTCGGAGACATCTAATTCAAGAGGCTTGACGGCAAATTGCCGGAATAGCTTTGAAAGCCTGAATATCGTCTGATAAGCTTTTTGGTTTGATATACAAATATATGATTAAGTTTAATATTTAAATTGACGAATACATGTATTTATTAGGGTTCCGTACTTATGACGAAGATAATAATAATATATAATCACTCTGTTATATACTAGATGTAGATCAAAAATTTATATATAATTATTTCATCAAAAAGGTACACCGGTTTTATTCTATACTAGCGACTCATCCTCGCTTCGCTCAGGTTCGTCCCTAAATTGCTTCCCAAAACAAAATTAATTAATGTACAGATTCGACTCAGTTACAATTTTATTATATGTATAGATTACTGAAAATATAAAAAATTTGTAATATCGCTTTGTATCTTTCACCAAAGTATTTGGGTATTAATTTTTATGTAAAATTGCAAATAAAAAAAAACTCCAGTGGGTATTCAAAAAACAGTAAATGCACCTAAAAAAATATTAAAGCAAGCTAAAAATATTTGCAAAACCCATAGGGATTTATTACTTCTTCACGCTGTAATGGCTTAACCAATACGAATGAAACTATAAATGGAAATAGACAGCTTATAGACTGAATAAGCACAGGCTAATTTACCGACTTATCTTTGAAACAAGGGGAACGTATAGACCAAAAAAAACGTATGTGTGTACTTTCATATATACGCAAGTAAGAAGTTACACTTCTTTGGCGTAACAGAACAAAAATAGCTAAAGATTTCATCCCATATGTCACAACTCTCTGTTTGTAAAAGGAATGCAGCTAACTTCATCATGTCGCTTTTTCGCTGTCGGTGTGCGCGCGCGTCGTAAAGATTTTACTCTCATAATTTTTTCCAAACGTGCCAAAAGAAGTATAACTTCAAAAAATAAAACAAATAATAATAAATTATTTAAATAGCATTGATCAAAGTACTTCTTCTATCAAATTGAATTTCATCGACACTACATTGAAAATTCACAAACACTTCAGAACAAGAAGTTAACACCTTCCTTTAAAATTGTTTATTACGTATAATCAACTCTATTTCTTTCTAATAAAGTTGAAATTTATATATCACTAATATACTGAACTTCTTTTGAGATCTTAAATAGTAAAATTTATCTTATATCAATAGGCTCTATGCTTCAAATGCAATGACTTTATTTAACCGTACAATTTGAAATGACATACTATATCGAACTCTATCGAATGGTATTTAGGTTGATATTTCTATGACACCATCTTAGTAGCCAAATAAAAGTACGCAAAATTAAGTGAGGAAGCAATAAATATTGAACAGGGCAAGGGTTTGCCACTTTCGGTTAAAGGGCCATTTGGTCGACCGCCTGACTGACCGCTGGTGTTTCTGACATATGCATAATTCAACGATAGTATAAAATATAACTTTACGTGTATTACCGTTTTTCCTATCTATATCTATACATATAATAAAATTCTAAAGGAGTCGAATCTGTACATTAAATATTTTTTGGAAAATGTTATTAAAATAGTCATTACAGAGGCCGAATCTATAGTTTTTAGAATTTTTGTCTGCTGTGACTGCATCACGGAAAAACCACTCGAGGAATTTCAATGAAATTTAGTATGGTGGTAGCTGGTTATCCGGGTCAACATATAGGATACTTTTTACTGCGGGAAAATATCTCATCTCTGAGAAGTCTATACTAAACGTTAAAATGTAAGTAGGAACGAATCCGAGCGGAGCGATGGTGAGTCGCTAGTACATTATAATATAATGTACAAACCGTATGTGTATATATATATATATATATATATATATATATATATATATATATATATATATATGTTATGGCTAAAAAAGTGGTTATTATAAGTTCATATGAAAGCTTTCATAAATATTTAATTATGCCGAATAAGTATTATTTCGTTATGATTGTGCGTTACTCCTTTACTTGATTTGAATGTAATTTAGTATAAACTATGACCTGGAATAAAAAGTACTTGTAGGCTACTGTTAGTTATCGATTTAAAAAACAATATATTATTATTCACATAGTAGGTACAGATGGTGTTAAGATAAAATTTAATTGTCAAGTAAATTTTGTAATGTTTCAATAAATTATATACCTACTCCAATAAAGTTAATAATTTAAAAAAAAATCCGGTAAATATTTTTTTTAAGTATTCATTTGGTATGTTTCCATCCCTCATTTGAAAATAAATGAAAGAAGTATTTTTTATAAATATCTGTTTTTATTTATTTTTTCTTTGAAATATTCATAAAATAATTTAAAAAAATAATAATAACTGACTATATTTTATTCACTTCCGTAACAACCGTGTCCGTTAAAAAAGCGTGACGCCAATACTTTTTCCCCTCTCATGGCGCGCCTGAAGAAGTTTCAGTTCAAAAATTGCAAAAAGGTGGCACTGTCTGTACATAATATTAGAAATGCAAAAGTATTGTATAAAGCATATTGTATTCTTTTGTTATTCATACTAATACGAGTATAAATATAAAACCTTAATATAACTAAAATGATCGTCCACCTTAATAACTTATTTTCACATTTTATTTACACTATGAAAATAAAATATTAAATTTAAAATACGTTTTAAATTACCGAAATTCGGTAATGTCAAAATAAAATAGTAACAGTGAGAACTAAAGTCATTAGGAATATTCCAACAAAGCAAACCATTAATGCAAAGAAAATCACATTAAAATACGAAGCCGCGAGGACAAGTTTTTTACGATTTCATAAAGCAAAGAAACAGTTTTTCATTTACACGGTTTTAGTGGCGATAAAATATAATTAAAATATTTTATATCCGTTGTATCTCTGCTGGCTTTACGGTTAATGCGGAACGCTTTTAGGAGTGGGCTTAAGCTGGAGTCACATTGAGAAATATATGTATTCAGCCCTTTTTATTTAACGTCCCACTGCTGGGCGCGGACCTTCCTTTAATACGAGGGGGATCAGCCCATAGTCCACACTCCACCATGCTGGCCAAGTGCGAGTTGGCGGACTTCACATGTCTTTCGAAAACTTGTTAGGTTCTCTCAGACATGCAGGTTTCCTTACGATATTTTCCTTCACCGTAAGACAAGTTGTAATCATGTTAGAAATGATTTACACGTGAAAATACCAGAGGTGCAAGATGCACTCGGTTTCCCAAGCGAGCGGGTCACCACTGGGCTACCACTGCCATCGAAATGAAAAATAATAAAGCATAAAATGATATCTAGTCTGCAGGCTTAGAAAAGACGAATTTCTACGATCGATATCGTTAATAGATATCTTGACTATTTGACATAGCGATTGATTTTTTTTTGTTTGTCTAAGTAAATTAATATTTATCTCTAGGACTATTCGTCAAATGTATTTTTTATAGCATCTTTATTAACTAACATTAGGAGCGCATCAATTATACATAATACATTTATACGTAAATAAACGACGTAAGTGAAACCGCTAGCAAAACCTAGTAACAATTCCTTATAAGCTTAATATGGAGTATTTTGATATCGTAGATTTATATTTATTTATTATTTTTTTTTTGTTTAAGCTTTATCGATTATACACATTCAATATACTCATATATTTTGATCGAACAATGATATTCGTAAAGGTATTTTTTCCTAAAAAAAATACCAATTCAGCGAATATAGTGCAAATAAATATTATTAAGACTATTGTGACCCCAACTTTAAACACTAAGCATAATCAAAAATTCTGAATTTCAGAATTAACAATTCTCCAAGCGTGTTTTATTTAGGCGAGCTGTAATAAACTTGTACGAACTAGATTTCCTACTGTATTATTCTAGTTTACTGATAAAAATTTACATCTATTAATGTAAAATAAAAAAAGATGTCTGGAAAATATAATAGCTTAAAAAGTTATGATTTAACTTAACTTAAAATTGCATATGAACTGATCATGTAAAAAGTTCTATGAAGTTCTATGAATCTTTGATGTTTGATAACAATATTTTATTTATGTGTTTTATCACGTTTTTCTTTTAACCGATGGTTATTATTATAATAATTGCTCCTACAATTATAGCGAGCCCTAACATAATTATTATATTTCAAAAAGAACTATTTTTACGAATTTTTTTGTGACCTTGCGACCTTTGAAACATCTAAAACCTTGACCGTCTAGACCTAGATTGCTGTACAGCATTAGAAACGTGAGGAACCAAAACTCAAAATAAATTCGCGAAAAAATCCTAAAAGATAATTTAGTTTAAAATACCAAATATTTCCGTACATCTGAGAAAGTATTATTATTATTATAATTAATATATTCCATTTCATATGATGCAAATGTCTGACTTGATTTAGTCTATCAAAAATCATAGCCAAAATCGAACTCCTACCAAGAGCTACTACAAAGACATAGTATTGGACTAAGATCCGGCGGCAAGATTGCTACGTTCATAGCGTATTTAATCAAAATCAACTTTTTATATACAATAATAAAAGGGATAATATGTTTTGACCGGGGTGCCTATTAAAATGTGCCCGCTAGTATGTTTAATTAAATAAATAATAATCGACTTATTGGAACAAAATCGATGCGTTCGATGTAAAAGTGAAAACGGATTTATTTAAAGTTGCCATTATCACAATTTCTACGAAGCTGTCCTTTCAATATATTTCTTAGAATTAATTTTAAACAAACAGTACATATGACATAAGCCCTATTAGTATTTGAATGTCTCATAGATACTCAACTAGTATTCCCGTGGGAATCTTATGATTTGTCATCCAGACAGCGAAGTAATTGGAAACATCCTTTCTTGAAATTTGTTTTTAACATTTAGTGTAATTCGATTACGTAAAGGTTAAGGTAATTTATTATGTTAGACTAGCTTTTGTTTGTAATTCTGCATATATGGTACGTCGGCAAAAAAGTTTGTTCCATCAATAAATCCGTAAATGTATCAAAGATATTTGAAAATATGTGTCCACCATAGAAAAGGAAACTAACAGCAAGTATAAAGAATAAATACATATATGTTAAGGAAAATTATATTTCAATACTAGCGACTCACTATCGCTCTGCTCGGGTTCGTCCTTAGGTACATTTTAACGGTTAGTATAGATTTCTCAGAAATGAGATATTTTTGTGCAGTTAAAATTATCCTATATTATGTTGATCCGAATAACCAGCTATCATCATACCAAATTTTTTCAAAATCTGTTCAGTGGTTTTCTCGTGATGCGTTTCCAAACAGACAGACAAACAGATAAATATTCTAAAAACTATAGATTCGACCTCTGTATCGATAATAATGACCATTTCAATAAGATTTTCCAAAAAAATATTTAATGTATAGATTCGGCTCATTTAGATTTTTATTATATGTATAGATAACGGGTAAAACCTACCGATTTGTAACATCTTTAACGGAATAATTATAATATAATCTTCAAGATGCGTCTTAAAGCTGAAGCGTTTCAACTTTACCCATTAACCAATTAAGTATCTCTATAGACTAACTAACCAAATCTTCAAAGGTAATCGTCTCCACAAAAAGGGCTTAATTCAATAATTAAACGACAAACGCAGACACTTTCATTTCACACCTGACTTCGCAAAGGGTGCACTTAAGGATTGAATTTTTAATCGGTCCCTTAACAGCTAGTTAATTTTGGCAATTTCAAAAGAACTTTAGTAATTATAAGAAAAAAATAAGGTCGGGTGGGTCCATCATCTTAATAGTGGCGTTAATATATCTCTATGATGAAAAAATCTGTATTTCTAATTTCGTATAACTTCGACATCCTATAACTTTACGCTTTAAATAAAAAATCGTAATTTATTTAGCTCTAATACGCTACATATGTAAGTGAAATCAAACAAATAAAAGTCAAAATAAAGTTCAAATCATTATCAACTCTGTGGAAGCAATGTATAGAAATAGCTAGAAAAATAATATTCCAAGTTTCCCAACTATTACTAGTTATTCAGTAAAAAAATAACCATGAATCTCGGTTCTCATCTGAAACAAAACAACATACATACTAATAGTACCTTTTTCTATCGAAATTGATCAATAATTTATACTAACAAGTCATATGTTGCCAAGGTAAACTAAATTCTCTCTAACTTCATACCATACATACAAAGTTTACTGACCTCAATCCACTGTCTTTACTCACAACAACGTGTTGTTAATCTTCTTAAATGAAAAATTGTTCTGACGATGTATGTATCAGTGCATGCATGCAGTTACTTTGTCTTAGGATGAGTGTACACTGTACACTCGTATATATTAGCAATATAAATCCTATTTTTTTTTATTTATAGCCTTATACCATTTTAAAATTATTTATATTTTTAATAACATACTACGCAAATAGAGCAGCGGATTTAAAATAGTTTATAAATATATATTGTAAAAATTGTGTACAGACTATATTGAAAGCATACCGCCTTTATATGCTGGGAAATATATATACCAACCGGCTAAAAACTAACAGAACCTCCCTCAGTCTTAATGGGGAGTCGCAGGGTCACTTACGCACTCAACCACGACGCTCTGTCGGCAAGTCTGACGACGCAAACTATATAACCAAGGGGTTGCACCCATCATCCTACTATCAGAGGAGTACCAGGAGCAAAGTAACTTAAGAAACCCACAGTCCGCAATTCTCAGGCGCAATATATCATTTTATTCAATCCCAATATTTCATTTATTCGACATTTAAAAAAAAAACAGAAGAGGTACTCAAACTTCCTATTTTCATGTCGGTTAAAATCCATTTTAATATTTATTTATTTTTGTTTTTCAAATCTCTTTTGTGCACTACCCCTAACTCATAGAATACACGTTCTGAAATATAACAGAGTTTAATAAACTGGGTGTGAACTAACGTAATGCAACTATCAGTTCCACGTCATGTACCGCCATTTGCAAAATGTCTGGGTGCGGTTGTGTAAGCGATTTCCGTCTTAAATTTAAATATTACTTTTATAAAATTGCACCTGCACTTTTGTTTATGCAGATTTAGGATAGGATATTTTGCAGGTTAAAAAAAATATATAATTATTCTTTACAAACTACCCTCAATTTGTTGCCTTGTAGATAACGCCACCTTTTGGTAAATTTAATTATTAACAGTTTTCAATACGTTTTTTCAGGTCATGGTATATCTTAGTATATAGTTTATACTAAATTACTAAATTTAAATGAGTCCAGCTGAAGTAACAAACATACAGACATGCCCACAAAAAATGTCACGACATTTTTATATATATTTCTACAGAATTTAAGTAAAAAAGTAACATTTTCGTTTAACATTGAAATATAAAAAATTAACGTTGAATATGCCATCAACAATCCCATTATTCTAATTATGTGGAAGGAACAAAATTGATGTTAGTATATTACAAGCAAATGCATCGCTTTAAACTCGATTTGTATCGTTTAGGTGTGGCGCTCATTTTGCATGTCTAGCTTTATCTTTTTGTATATGATGATATTATAATAAGATAAGACGATTATAATAAACTAGCAGAAACTGCGGTTCCGCCCGCGTTCAATCGACAAAAAAAACTCTTTGGCTTTATGTTATACAGCGACTCATCCTCGCTTCGCTCGGGTTCGTCGCTATGTATTTATATAATATAGGGTGTAGGAGGGTGAAAAATACTTTACAACCTATTCTCATACCTACCAAATATACAAAAAAAATCATTAAAAACGGTCCAGCTGTTTCAGAGGAGTGCGACCACAAACACCGTGACACGAGATTTTTATAATATATTAGATTTTATAAAAATAGTATTTGTATAAAGTGATAATGTTTCCATTGTTTATACATTATACAAGTTATACTTGCTTGGAAAATCATATAAACTTTGTTAAAACACTCCTCGCACCTCTGAGCTCTTTATGTGCGAATCATTTTCAGCATTACCAGTCGTCTTATGGTGCAGAAAAACATGAAACTAGTTCTTGTAAGGCATGTGAAGTTTACCAAACCGCAATTGGCTAGATTGGTTGGTCTGATATCTTTCACATAGAGGGGGCTCTTAAAAGTTGGGCTATATTATTATGATTATTTTGAGATTTGGATTTTTTTTTTTTTGGAAGAGATATGTCCACCATTTCAATTTATATAGTCATAGTCAAAATAATTTATATGACTGCAATTATATTATTGACATGATGTTTTCATAACCGCTAAACATTTGTAGACTTCCGACTAAATTTTGACCAACAATTGAAAATCAATTGTTTTCACCATTTTTCATTAATAATTATTTTTAATGCTTTGAAATTGCATTTATACATGTAAGAAATTCTACGACTGTGATAATGACATACTGAGGACACGAAAAAATTTGAGCGACAAATATTGAAATTTATCAGTATTAAAGCAAAATGAAAATTATGGAGGAGTTTGATGATTGCTTTTAATAATAATAATATAACTGACGTTCTTTATACTACTCTTAGTATCTTCATATAAAATATGTACATATAAATTGACGCGTCAGTCTGTCAGTTAACGGCTCTATGTAGAGCATCTTCAAGCAATCACATATCGGATGTCGTTATTGAAATCTCAGCCCTTGTGCCATAGAGCAATGGGATGTGTGATATTTGTTTTTCAGCTAAAGTAAGACCAATGGTAATAATTTAATGTTTGAAATAAAGATAATATAATATTTGGCTCTGTCTTATCACCGGTCATTTTGGTTTGCAGTTATAAAACGGTATAAAAAAAATAAGAGAAAAAAAAGTCTCTGTTAGAGGACGGAATTGGGTAAACAGTACACGAGCTTGCACTGTCACATTTCTTGCTCAGGTAGGTGCAGAAAGAGACTAGTCTAGGAGTATTGGACGCGCTGATCATTAGCCAGCGGAATTTGGATTTTTTAGCCTTGGGTGTTGTAAAAATGTATTGATGTAAACCGTTGAATAGATTTGGATAAAAATTGACACACTAATACAAAATGTACTTGAGTAACACACGAAAAAATAATTGTCCCAGTAGTAATTGCTATAGAACGTAGAAGGAAAATACTTTTTATACTGGCAAACTGTTTTTTTTTATTAATATTTTTTGTAATTATGTTGATTTATGTGTATTTTTGTTTCTATCACATTACTCTATGCTTCTGTGATTGTCACAGATAGGTTAAGAGGGCGAAAGTTCATAAAGTTTTACGACCGCTCCCAACATGAAGCTCTGTGATACATACCATAACGAGGGGCCCTACTGTTGCGGTGCAGCCTCTCTCACTATTGCGTCTGATTGAATCGACAGCATGTGTCAGCAGATTGAGCTTTTATTGGAAATATTGATAACGGAAGATATCCTTCTTAAGCTTTTTGGTATTTATGTCTAATACAAATTATTTGGATACAACGAGATTATAATAGTTTTTGTATAAATTTGTATACACTTAAAAAAAATTATCACGAGGTCGGAAATACTGACATAGTCCTAAGAAGAACTGCCGAAGAGACTTAGCGAGTCTAGTTCTTTGTTTTTTTTTAAGCTTTTTTAAAACAATAAAGAATATTATTTTGTATCCTCCATACTCCGTATTTTTTAAGCACGCTGGCCAAAGTACCTTTACCTAACTATGTATATCGTCGATGTAATAAATTAAGTCGCATATAATGACAATTAATCAAATTAAAAAGGGTTTTCATAATCTTTTTCGTTCTAAATATTTGCAGTTAATGAGGTTGAAATTTAAAGTTGCAATATTTTAGCGGCTAACGGCTCGTGAAAGGGTAAGATTAATTACTGACATTTAGTATTTTTGCAACTAAGAGTGTTGTCATTAAAAAATGCTTTAAGTTGATTATTATAAATCGTCATATATTCGAAACTTTATTAAAGATTTTTATAATAAAAAAATCATATTAAATTTTAATTTCAGGTTGGCTAAGGTAGGGTTTTTTGTTCCTTAATTATTATGTTATACTTGACCTGTCTGTTGTGTCTGTTGAAAAAAAGCAGCAAAAGTTGACATTTATGTTATTTTACAAAGTATTATTATTTATATTATAAAAATACTAGCAGAACCCCGCGGCTACGTCCGCGTTCAATCTACAAAAGAAACTTTTTTGGCTTTATGTTATACAGTGTGTATTTATATAATATTGTTCATACAAAAATACTAAAATGGCGATTAAGAATTGGGGGGTGGGGGTAAGAGGGTAAAAAATACTTTACGACCTATTCTCATACCTACCAAATATACAAAAAAATCCAATAAAATCGGTCGAGCGGTTTCGGAGGAGTGCGACCTCAAACACCGTGACACAAGATATTTATACACATATTAGATGAAATTCAAATTTGACAATAAGCAATATTTGACTAAATATTTTTCAATATAATATATCTACCTGTATAAAGATTCTGAAAGAGCTTTTAAAATTAATATAATAAAAACAATATTTACGACGTAACTCCCTTTTACTTATTATTTCTCATTCTTCCAAAACACATTATTTTCAAACGAATTTTACATAAAAAGTATTTCCAAATTTATTAGCATTTCATTCAACGCTAATAAAGTCCCGATTCGGATTTAATATTAAAATTCAAAGGGAGATCTCACTGAATGAAGATTTTCATAGGATGCATTAAAATCTGTTTCTATCGTTTCGTTGTTTGAAATTTCGAAGTACAGGCGGAAGCGATTTTACACAACAGTTTTATGTACATAATATATAAATAAATATTTTTTGTACTTTTTTTAAAATAATAAATACGCATAATATATGGCTTTGCTCAAATGTTGCGTATATGCAAAGAAACATGTATGTATGTCTATCACAGTCCTAACGTTACAATTACCTAAGAAACCTTTAAAATATGAGGTTACAGATTTCAATACATATTATGGAAATCTCTTAACATTTTAATTTTTAATTTCTGTTGATCATAAGGAAGCCTTACCTAATAAGAATATTCTACACAGGTAAATAAAATTGAAGTGTCTAAATGTACATAAAATTATATAGGGTATTTATAAGAAAAACACAATTTTAAAAATTGTTGTCTATCTGTTTGTTTCGGTTAATCTCCGAAACGGCTGAACTGGCAGATAGCTGATGATAAGGAGTAAATTAGGCTTCTTTTATTTAAGAAAAAGAATTAGGTTTTCGTCGATAAAGTCAGGATTAAATGCACAGAACTAAACATATTCCAATTCCTCTCATTCTCCACTAGAAAAGCAGCAATTCCTTAACGTTAGTACAATTTACTCTTTATCTAGTATCCCTTGATAGATATAATTTGAAACTTATAAAACAAGCTGTATATAGAGTATAAAATCTCCTTTTCTAGTCCAAGAGACCACACAACCTGTCCATTGGGACGGCAATAACAAGTCCATAAACCGTTTTTACTGCCTTTGTTCAAGTAAATCTATGTAGGTTTTGACTTTTTAAACAATGACCGTATTTTCGCTAAGAAAGACGAATATTTCGACGTCTCCGAATGGATTAAGAGACGTAATGGGGAATATTTTTAAGAAAACGACGTTTTGAATATATTTACGGAGTGTCCGCGAGTCCGGTGGGTATTGATAATGGCTTTGTTCAATGGTACGAAAACATTGATGGTGAAAATATTTTCAATATATTAAAGCGACAAGACGGTTTAATATTTAATGTGTTTTTTTTTTCAGTTCTGATATGAAATGGCCATTTGCTGTAAATTGAGATTTTGTAGGTTTTAATATTTACCCACTGGGTACTTGATACTTAGTTGGTAGGTACTATGTACCTACTATAAATATTATATTTTTACGGATATACTGAAGTAATACTTCAGCATATTTCGCTAAACAGGTTAGCACTTCAATTATTTATAAAATAAATTTTATATAAGCATAAGTACACCCCAACATCTATACATGTATACATATAATAAAATTATAACTAAGCCGAATCTGTACATTAAATATTTTTTTGGAAAATCTTATTGAAATAGACATTATTATCGATATAAAGGCCGTATCTATAGTTTTTAGAATTTTTGTCTGTCTATCTGTCTGTTTGTGACCGCATCACGAGAAAACCACGGGACAGATTTTGATGTTTAATATGATGATAGCTGGTTATCCGTAAATCTATACTAAACATTAAAACGTAAGAAGGGACGAATCCCAGCGGAGCGAGGGTAAGTCACTAGTTTACTATAAAAATTAAAATATAACATAAAAAAGTAGTAGGAAAAAGTATATACAATAGTAATTTAGTCGACAAATGTCAAATTTTAAGTGAACTCATAATTTCTGTAGGGCTACAATGAGACTCAATGAATGTGTTCGTAGTTTGAAATGTGCATGTCGAGTGCAAATTGGAATTATCCTATTCAAGAAACAACTCTCATCACACCTAATTTTGTACTTGAACTCAGTCGACATCTTATAAGATATAGACGGGACAGAAAATAAAATAGTTATATTTTTTGTTATTTTTATATGCATCTTATTTCCTAAATACAATTCTGTTGTGTAATATAATTCATGACTGTTTGTTAAAGATTAATTTATAAAAAAATAAAACGGAAATAACAATGTATATCAATTAACAATAAATTAATTATTATATAAATTATTTGCAACAACAGTAGCATCTTCAGCATTTTTTAGAAAGACATTATACTCTTTTATTAGGAGAGAAAGCAGGCCCTAAAAATTACGCAAAATGTCCGCGGGAGTAAAATGAGCACTTTATTTTAAATTAAATTATTTTTAAGAGTATGATTATATTATAAACAAATAATAATGTAAGTATACTATTTTCTAAAATTAATAGAAGTGTAAGATTTATCTATATCTAGCAAAAAACCTTGGGGGAGTTATTGAAAAGATGATGCTTCGGTATTGACAGCATTAAAAATAACCATAATCAATTTCCTAAGCAAAATGCGTGCTTATAGCGTATCATATCACGGGTTTTATTCTAAAATATAATACTTATTATAAAATTTTAATTATTTAAATAACACAATGCCACATCTAAACATTTGTAACCCTAAGCAATTAATACAGACCGAAGGGTTCTAGCTAACGTCCACTCTTACGAAGGAAGTGCTAGCATCATGACACCGTTTTTCATCCTTCTCTACATTATATACTTTGCAAGTTCTGTAACTCAAAGTGAAAAATCTGATATTAAGTTACATCAATGTAATGGGTATCAAGCGAATTATAACATTACTGATGTTCTGGGAACTTGGTTTGTAGTAGCTCTAGTACCGGAAAGAGGGTTTCCAAGGTTAAGCCAAATCTCGTGCTATAAAATGGACGTTAGTGAAACTGATGAGGTGAGCTATTAAATAACTACTTTCTTATATCAACGTATATTTAACATTTTAAATAAATCTTTTTGGATTTTTTCGCGGATTTATTTTGCTTTTAGAAACGCCGGGAACGGGAACGAGAAAAATACAAAATAAATTCGTGAAAAAATCGAAAAAAATGTTTCATTTAAAATGTCAAAATTCACGTAAATATAAATAATTATTATTATCTTCTTACTAATATTATGAGTTTAATAATTCGTGTAAACGCTTAAATACATATTGCTCACTGATTTTATTTAGAAAAAGAAAGTATACTTATTTTACACTAATAATTTCTAAAATAAAAAATAGCCTAAGTTACTCCTTATAATATCAGCTATCTGCCAGTGAAAGTTCCGTCGAAATCAGTCCAGAAGTTTCGGAAATTAGCCGGAACAAATAGACAGATAGACAAACACAAATGTTAAAAATTGAGTTTTTCTTATAAGTACCGTATATAATTTCATATGCATTTAGTAAAAAGCATTTTGACATTACAAACAGACACTTCAATTTTATTTATCTGTATAGATATACTTTAATCTTTTAAGGCTGGACTCAGATGGCTGGTAAGTAGAAAATTCGAATCGCCTAGTCAAGAGTTAATAAATAGAATTAAAGGAACTATAATACGACAAAGGTATCACTCAGAAAAGCCGTTTGATATATGGTCGAAGTCTGTACCCGGAGTAAATGGATGCTTTAAACAGCTTTTCTCTTTAGAAACTAATAATTCCAGGATTGGTAAGTAAAGTTTAAATTTAAATTTCTTTATTTTATTTTATATATTATATTTGTATTTCAGAAAAAAAAATATCCAAAAAAAAAAAAAGATTTTTAAACCCTTTTTGGTTTGATTTTTTTTCCATTAATTTTCACTAAGCTCCAGAACAGCGAAATTAATTTTTAACCGACTTTAAAAAAGCAGGTTCTCAATTCTTCAGAATCCTTTCTTTTTTTGTATGTTCATCGATTACTCGAAGACGCCTGAACCGATTTGGAAAATTCTTTTTTATTTCAAAGGGTATACTTCCCAGGTGGTCCCATTTAAATTTTGTCGAAATCAGTCAAACGGTTTTTTAAAATCAACAATTATACTTATTGGTAACTGGCATACGTACATTGAAACGAATTTCAGACGGAAGGACGGAAAAAACCAAAATTATTTTTAATAGAATAATAGGCTCATATATTTTACACAACTTTTAATGGTGGTCAGAGGCTTCAAGTAAGAAGAAAGGGTATAAGAGCTATGTTTTATCGACAAGCGAGCGAAATTGGCGAAAGTATACACAGTATTATCTATACTAATATTATAAATGTGAAAGTTTGTGAGTATAGATCTATGGATGTTTGTTACTCTTTAACGCCAGAACGGCTGAACGGATTTGGATGAAATTTAGCACAGAGATAGATTATAGTCTGGAATAATACAAAGGCTTATCCCGGAAAAATGCACGGTTCCCGTGGGATAGTTTTTTTTGTTTTTTTAAGCGAAGCGAGGGTGAGCCGCTAGTTTCAAATATGTATTTTATTTCAGCTGACGCTGAAGCTCTAGGCACTGGCATGCAATTGCACATAATGGAAAACAGTGATGAGTTTGGACCGTATTTGGTCCAAATTCTATGGGGCAAACTTATATCAGCTATTATTTATCGACGATCAGAAGTAAGATTATAACGTTATATATAAAAATAATTGTACATCTTATAATATTCAATGAGTAATACTTATATATATACATATAAATTTATTTCGTGTATCTCAGAAACGGCTCTAACGATTTGGATCAAAAGTGTCGTCTTTTAACTACACTGGTGTTTTTTCTGAAAAAAACTCAATTTTTATAATTTTTCCGAAAAAGCATGATTTAAAAAAAATACGCCGAGCTAAATAATTATATCTTTATTTAATATACATTTATATGTATGTAGATTAGATTTTTATTGAAACATTGGTCATATTTGTTATGTGTAGTAGCTTTTAAAGTACATAGTTTTTGTTTAATTCATAATCTCAAAATAGATATAATTAATAACTACGTTGATTTTATATACAATGCCTACAATATGACAACACTATAGAATTTGGCAAGAGTTATTATTACTTAGGCTGCATAGATGCACAGATATTTAATATTTTGCAACTATGTAACCTATTTCTTTTAAATAGTTGATAAAAGTTGAAATTTAAAAAAAAAAAACATAATGCTATATAGCTATTTATTTTGTATTAATTCCCATCATAACCTAATTTCATAAATTACTTATCATTACTATATTTATATAATGTATGTATTTAAAGTTATATATGTGTAGTGTATCGACTATCTGGTATCCATAACACAGGCCTCGTAGCTTAGCATGGAACTAGATGATGCTGTGTATTAATGTCCCAACATACTTATTTATTTAAGTATTCTATTAGTGTTATATTTTCCAGGGTATTTCATCAGAAAGACTAGAACCAATCCACGATTTCTTAACAAACATGCGAGGATACCAGAAAATTCCTATAATTTGCGATCCGTCAGCTAAAGAAATTGTGCCACCACCGTATGAAAGACCATGAAAATATCTACATAACGTTATTTACTTCATATATTATGTATGTTAAAAAAATCTATACAAAAATACTAGAGTTTACATGTATTTTCACATATTTTTTTCGTAGATATTATTTTTAATAATTACTCATGTATAAATATGTTTATATCGAGTAAAGAAATACTATACTAATATCGTAGCTTTTGTATTAATATCTTGTTAGGATTTTTTGTTTTGAACTCTTACACCCTCACCCTTAACACTTTTAACCTTCCCCTACCTATTTCTACTTTATTTCACTTTTCTCACCAAATTCCACAAACAACAACATAAAATGACCAAATAAATGATCCTAAAAACTTTAAAGCAAAAATTAATTAAAGCTAATATCCTACAAGAAGTTTAAAATAAGCTTTTATTACAAATACTTTTAAAATATAACACTAACTTTAAAGCGCAATAGATCGCTATAAACTAAATTAGCTAACGTCTAGATTGTAACAAAGTGTGTTCCCGCACGCCATCATAAGCACGATACTGACCAATAAAACAAAGAAACGTTAATAAATATTTGCCTGGAGTAATAAATAATATCGATTCATTTATTTTTATTTCAAAAGCATATGTTAAGAATTAAAGGATATTTCTGAGTTTTAACTGTTTAAAATTGAAGTAGAAAAATAAATATTTTAAATCAAAAAAAAAATTACAGTGTGTTTGGGACATAAAAAGGTAAGTTTTTATCAAATTTCGTGTTTTTTTTGTAAAAGATTTTTTTTTGTAAAAATAATAAACTTGGTTATTTGAATTTTTTACATAAATCTTGAGGTTATATGGAAAAGTGTAAATATAAAAGTTGTAGATCTTTATATTACCTACAACTTTGCAATTTAACTTTTTTTCCATAGAACTTGTAGTTTTGTCGGAAATCGAGATAAACCGTTTTTTACCTTTAAAAACTCACCCCCTTCCATTTCCCGATCTCAGATCGCCCGTAAATTATTTTTCCTTTCATTTTTATTATATTCTCTTTCTTTTCTAATGTTTTTTTTTTTCACTTTTTACCATTTTCAAAGGCTTCAAGCCATGGTCCAATACGAGTATATAGACAACATTAAATTTTAATAACATTAAAATAAATCCATTAAAAGCGCTTTCGCTTTGAACTTTGAACTGAATGAAATGAATTCAAACACCAAAGCTCACTTGCTTAGTATATTTTCCACAAGTGCACCTCATTCATGGATAGTTTTAAAATAATTATATAAAAATCATGATATAGAATCATAAAAATAATATTATATCGTTATAATATTACTTTATAGATTCTTCAACGATTGTAGAATGACCTTTAGTCTAAGCGCCAAGGTGAAGTGATTAAAACATCATAAAACTTGTTTATCTGAGGACTTAACTAGTTTTCAGCATTCAATGTGGAATACCACAAGCATTCTAGCCATAACTTCATGCGGGCAAGGTGTATATTTGTTTTCTATAATATATAATTAAGTATATAAATTATTTGACAGGAAAATTTATAAGTTAAAATGAGAAAAGAGTGGTTCTCCAAAAAACATGTAAAGTCCGCTAAAGCACATATTTTGGTCAGCTTGTGGACTTACATAACTTACTTCACATTAAGAATCCCTACCCGCCAGTGGGACATTAAAAAAGCCATATCATTTATTTATTTCATCTATACAGATAAATAAAATTGAAGTGTCTGTTTTTAATGTCAAAACAACAGCTTTATACTAAATGCATATGGAATTATATACGGTACTTATAAAAAAACACAATTTTTAAAATTTTTGTCTGTCTGTCTGTTTGTTCCGGCTAATCTCCGAAATGTTACTTTCACTGGCAGATAGCTGATATTATAAGGAGTAATTTAGGCTACTTAAATTAAAAAAAAAATAGGGTTCCGCTCAAAAAAATTAAAACGCACCTAGGCAAAGGCGAGGCACCCGAGCGAAGCGAGGGTAAGTCGCTAGTAATAATTAAAACTTGATTGTCTTAGGGCATATATTATAAAAATGTAATACACACATAATACATATAAAGCTTTGCTCAGGTGTTTTGACTTGTCTCAGGTGCCAAGATGAGTGATTGATTCCTTTCTGGACATTGAGTTTGGAATCACTGGAATTTCTTGTATTTATTTATGTTATAGTGTGTTCTTAAAACTTTATCATCTCAGATTTTTCATCATCTTCAGAAAATGTCTGAAGTATTTATTATTACTTATTTTTTTCTTTATTTTTAGGCATAAAAAAAGTATTCTATGTATATCCACTCACTTTAGACTCACCTATAAAGTAACTGTAGTTATAAGTATATGGTTGCATGGACGAAGGACAACTGACAAAAACTCTCTTGTTTATAGTTTAATTCCCATTGAATAATAAATATTAATATTAACTTTTATAAAATATAATTCGTAAAAACACGGTGAAAACCTAATACAGTTTGTCTAGTATTACTGCGTTCCTAGGTGCCCATGTGCTACTCCAGATAAATAATAAATAAATAAATATGTTGGGACATTAAACACACAGCATCATCTAGTTCCATTTTAAGCTACGAGGCCTGTGTTATGGATACCAGGTAGTTGATACACTACCCATATATAACACTAAATACATACATATTATAAATATAAACACCCATGACTGGAGTACAAACATTCGTACTCATCACACAAATAAATGCCTCCAGCGGGACTCGAACCCGCGACCGCTGGCACAGCAAGTAGGGTCACTACAAACTGAGCCAAACGTGTCGTCAAGATCATATACATCCGTGGCTTAGTACGTAATCGATTTCCCATTAAGACGGAGAATGAGGTGAGTTTTGCCCTCTGTTAATACGGACTTTTCTAGTCAGAGAAGTGTCACATCACCTTTATGTATGCAGGTGCTATGGGTAAATGTATTTCCCGTTAAAAAGTTCATAGCCTATCAACTAAATTTCATTCAAATCAATCGATCCATTTCAGGGTTAAAGAATAACAAACATACACACATACGTACAAATTTTCACATTTATAATAGTAGTCTGAAAAATACATATGATTTTTTTATTTTAAAATCAAGGAAGTGAACACCCTGTAAAGTAGACAGGCGTGACGACTGCTGAATCGGCGTTCAAAGGGTGTTCCAGTCGGCTTGTTTTATATCTATTGTTTGAATGGATTTGATGGAATACCCCTTTTATTGTCGTCTTTCCATATATTCGCAATGAATGATCGGGAAATTATTGAGGTACGGCGTAAATAAAATTCTAGCTCAAGTGCGGTGATTTAATAGAAATACGGTTCTTTTTTTAACTTTTTAACGTTATTTTAATATAATGTAAAATTTTATTTTTATCAGAAGCGCTTGTATTACATTTGCAAAGCGAGTGACTGTGAGAACAATACAAAAGTAAAATATGTTGGGACATTAACATACGGCACCATCTAGTTCCATGGTAAGCTACTATGCTTGTGTTATGGATACCAGATAGTTGATACACTACACATATATAGCTTAAATACATACATATTATAAATATAAACACCCATGATTGAAGTACAAACATTCGTGCTCATCACACAAATGAATGCCCCCAGCGGGAATCGAACCCGTGACCGCTGGCACAACAAGTAGAGTCACTACAAACTGAACCGAACGTGTCGTCATATAACAATGAAATACTTATTAGCCAGAAAATAAGTTACATGGTTTATTTTATTTTAAAGGCTTCCTTTTCATACGTGTTATATTCTACATGTTTAAAATAAGCCATTCTTATAGCAATATAATAAAAAATAAAACAACTCCATCGAACTCTATAACATAAGAGACACTGTTTGTTCTGTTCCTAAGCCTAAACAAACCCTCTATTTGCTTTTTGGTGACGTTTCACGTACATATGTTAAAAAACAATTATCAATGTAATCAAAATCACCCCAGCATTCTGCGACTAATTAAACGCATGAGTAGAACTCAATCGACTTCGGCTTGATTAAAAATGGTCAGGAAATTGTGGTTCAGTTGACCACAGTAATGATGTCATATATAGATTTATTTGTCTAAATCTATGCTTTATTAAGTTTTGTATAGATCTAAAAAATATGTAAGGTATGTATTCAGATCTTTTTAACGTCCCACTGCTGGGCACGGGCCTCCTTTCAATACGAAGGGGATCAGGCCATAGTCCACCACGCTGGGCAATTGCGTTTTGGCCGACATGTATCTAAGGTACTGTACCTTAGTTAAAAATAAATAAGAATTAAAGCGAACACTGACTTCAAAAACACTTAAAAACCACTATCAATAGTAAATATCCAATACTTATGAAAAATGAAAAAAAAAAAAATTCATTTATACGTGACCACTCTTAAGTTAGGTATAATCTACTGCTATTAGCAGCAAATTTCGCGTAATACAAAAATACAGCCATACAATTAAAAGTCGGTCAAAAAGAATATCAATAGTACGTGAAGTAATACGTGAAAATATGTTTAGCTAATTTTTGGCTCTTCCGTTTCCTATGAGTACCTATGCTATAACCGAATTTCATTCATAGCGGTCTAACTTATATAGATCATGGATCTTTGTCGAAGATATTATTGAGCAGAAAATATGTGTGCGCAAATACAATCATAAATGAAAAGTGTTATTTCTTTTTCCACGGATTTAATATTAGAGGTTTTTTAAGTAAATTTCATATAAGTCGTGAGCGTTGGCATCGTTACGTGGTAGAAATCCATCCAACTCGCACGAAAAGCTTTAGTTCTACGTTTCTGAAACGAACTGCTAAGGTGTGGAACACCCTTCCAGCATCCGTGTTTCCTGCCGCTTATAATATAAGTACCTTCAAGGCAAGAGTAAATAGGCATCTTCTAGGCAAGCGGGCTTCAACCTAGACCTCATCAGTGCTTCCCAGCGTTGATTGCCGTCAAGCACAAGCCTATCTAACAATAAAAAAAAACAGCAGTGATATTTCAGTACGTGTCGGTGTACATATATATTACGAATACATTACGTAAAAACGCAGGTGTTCTAGCATTTTTTACTAACGACACAGAAGCAAATCGTAAAATTAGAAAAAGTGCCTCCGGGGACCGCCCTTATCCAATTGAAGTCAGCTTTACGATCCTATTATAAAATGGTCTTTATGAGCGATTTTACTGCTAAAAGACTTACGTAATTTCGTCACGGGTTAAAGGATAAGATGAGATTTGGTTAAAGACCTATTAAAAGTTTAAAGTTGGTTTCATGGTTTCGGCCAACGGTATTTTCATGAATTATTCTGGCACAATTAAACGTATTCTAAGACGTTATGAAGGATGGTTTTTTTTTTAACAAAAATTAAAAGCAGTTAATTCTCTTACATAGAGCATGGGTAAAAAATTCTATGCTACTCACATGCACAATTTGTAATCATATTTTTTTAATCAGTTCAGTAGTTCCAGATATTTACAGGATAAATATGTATAATATCTTTACTAATATTATAAAGCTGAAGACTTTGTTTGTTTGGTTGAACGTGCTAATCTCAGGAACTACTAATCCGATGTGAAAAAATCTTTTTGAATTAGATAGCCCGTTAAATGAGAAAAGCTATAGGCTATATATCATCCCGGAAAAATGTACGGTTCCCGTGGGATAGATTTGTTTTTGTCTTGAAACGAACCCGAAGCGAAGCGAGGGTGAGTATAAAAGTGAGCATATAAAATAAAGAAAACATATTCTTACTTTTTGTAATATACAATTACAAAAATAGTTCATATATGAGTAGTTATTGGCGTATTTTCATGTTGATTTCTTACATATGGATTTCTCTACAAACAAATATAATTGGACTACGTTTAACGTTATATGAGCTTCTGAACCCTAGGTATGCATCTGTGTGAAGCGAGGGTAAATCAATAGTTTATTATTACTATTTATAATAATACTGTAAGGCTTAAATGGTATTTATCCCTTTTTACCGTCCCACTGCTGGACACACAGGCCACCCTTCAATATGAGAGGGATCAGGCCATAGTCCACCACGCGGGGCCAGTGCGGGTTGGCGTACTTCGTCATGTATTTTGTAAACTTACTAAGTTCTCTCAAACATTCAGGTTTCCTTGCAATATTTCCTTCACCGTAAGATAAGTGGTAATCATGTTGAAAATGAATCGCATATATTAATGTTAGAGGTGCGAGACCCGGGATTTGAACCCGCTTCACTTGGTTTTACAAGCGAGCGTGTTACTACTGTGTACTGGTTTGAGGTTTACATTACATAGGTTTAATTCGGTGAAACATTTATACCTAAGTATTATTAACCTATCAACTGAAATAAAAACCAATCTAGAAACGACAAAAATAGAAACATTACCGTTAATTACTACAGTGATTGTTATTGCTTTGTTTTTCTCTTTATAAAATAAACAATTCAAATGACGTTCTCATCTTTGTCTGATCCAATTTAGAGCAATGGACCAATGAAGTAGAATCGTTAAATTTAATGTACACTAACCTGAGCTATAAAAGCGAGTTAATCTCAATACACCGATAGCGCTTATTACATCTAGTGATGTGCTGGAGCTTCTGAAATTATGAAAAAGTTTAAACCTTTTTTGTCCTTTTAATAATTCTTATTATAATAATCACAAGAATATGTTTGTTGGTTTGTCACAATTTAAGACAGTAAGAGATTATGAACTTTTGTTGCTTAGAGATAAGTTTTTGGCTGAAAAGTGATATGAGACGTTATATGTTTTTATTGTTAATAGTTGTTTATATTAGATTTACTAAGAGAAATAAAATATTATACAAGATTTTTAAAAGATCAAAAATAAAAAATTATAAGTAAAAGAATTTAATTTCATTATTTTGAGACTTTCATTTAATTAAGCCGTTTCTGAGATTAGCGCGCACAAATGTTGAGACAAAATAAAGACCCCCAATAATATTTTTCTCAAATATCTTCCATGTACAGACAGTGATCAGATACAATTTTATTATATGTATATAGATCATGCTTAATAAAAAGGAAATAAATAACTTGTAAATTTTAAATTTACTCTTACCAACTGCTTTAAATATATAATTTAAAATAATAATATGATCGACAAATTATCATTTCAGTCTCATCACTATCCGGAAATAAAAATCGTAAATGAAGCCATTCGTGCTAGGAGGCGGTCTCTAAACGCGATTAACTACTTTTTCGGGACCACCGACTTTTACTGTCCTTTTATTTCAGGTGGAAATGTTATTTATTTATTCACTATGTACGTGTTTATGGGAAATTTTCGGAATGACCAAATCATTAAGACAAATGTAATACTTGTAGAAATCTAAGGTTATATGAAATAGTAATAAAATAATAAATAAATATGTCGGGACATTAACACACAGCACCATCTAGTTCCATGGTAAGCTACGAGGCTTGTGTTATGGATACCAGATAGTTGATACATTACACATATATAACTTTAAATACATAGGTACTATAAATATATGAGTTGTAAGATTGCAAATTTCGATATTCTATCTGTTAGTTAAAATGAGGTATAGAATATAGTTATAATTCTATATTATATATTATATATAATTCTATATTATAGAATACGCAATTACCTACTTATTCTCTAAAATGGTATATATACTTCAAACTTATTATTCCAATTTGAAGCGAACCTTGCAGAGTTTCAAGGAAAATAAAATTTCAAGTAATGTCTACTGAGGCAAAATAGTATTATTTTAGTCAATAAACTCCATTCCAGTCCATTACCCTTGGACGGAAGCATATTTCTTCAATTTCCTTTGCGCACCTTTCTTTATTCAATTTGCTACAAATTTCTTTGGGACATGAGATTAAATGTAGGTTTGTATTAGATTACTAGAAACTTACCGTCGCACCGCTCTAGTTCGTTTCTAGATACGTTTTAACGGTTAGATTTCTCAGAGATGAGATGTTTTTCTGCAGCAAAAAGTATCCTATATTGACTCGGATAACCAGCTATCATCATTCATCATGCCAAATGTCATCAAAGTCTGTCCAGTGATTTTCTCGTGATGCGTTCCCGACAGGCAGACAGACAGACAAAAATTCTAAAAACTATAGAATCGGCCTCTGTATCGATAATAATGACTATTTCAATAAGATTTTCCAAAAAATATTTAATGTACAGATTCAGCACAGTTAGAATTTTATTATATGTACTACATATATAGATAGATTTGCGTTGTTTATACTACTTAATATTAAGGGATAAAAATTCAGAGAGAAAAGGAAAAAATAGGCTTTATCTTACTTCACAATAAAATCACCCATTAATTGCTAAAACCCATTTCCTTTTGTTATATATACATAGTTATTTGTACTATATTTATTTACTTATTTCTACCTATGGCTCAGCCCGTGTTTTTGTAATGTATTTTAAAAACGTCTATCTGAAGTCCATCTAGACGTTTTTAAATAAGATGCATGTAAAATAAGACGATGAAAAAAAATAATTTTAAACTTTAAACGACCTCATCTTTAAAAGTACTAATTCCGCTATTAGAAAAGTTTTTTATTTATTTATTTAAGAGTATCTTGAGGTATAACTTATTTACTAACAAAGACAAACAAAACGACTAGATACCTAACTTTTTTTAAGTTGGTCAAAAACACTAAAAGCTGTTACGACTATTACTAAAATATTGTTTTTTTTTATTAGACGTATTGTTAAAATCATGCTTAAAAGTCAAAAGCAATGTTGATTGTAGCGTCTAATGTACTCGTATTAGCTACGAGATCTGTAGAAGGTTCTACGTAGTAGATTAGCAGCATTATATAGCTTTAAAATTAACATGAATTTATAATAATAAATTCATGACGTTTTTTATAGTTTTTACATTAAATTACGTTAAATTTAATAAAAAATCATGATATATATAAAAAAAACATTGTTATTTTTTTATTATATTATGTATTTATTTTACCATAAAGATGCTTAAATGCTATATATATATATATATATATATATATACTATTTTCACTTACGTTTACATCTATCTAAAATATATGTGTTGAATAAAACTGTCGCTTTTGAAAACATATAACAAATATAGTATTTTAATTCGTATAATTATATTAATAATTTCATTTAATATACTATATTTTAATATTCCGAAGTACTTCAGCCATTTTTAGCAATTATCATTTTATTTTGCTAAAACAATGATCAAAGCCAAAAAGATGAACATAAACAAAACAGAAACCATCATTAATACGTCTCAAACAACTGATCAGTCACAAAAGATTCCCTTGGGAAGGAAAGCTTTCATTTCCCATGTAATTGTTTATGCGACGCATAGACTTTGGTAGGGTGTCCATGTTGATATAGTTTAAATATAAATAAAAAAATCGTCATTAATAATAATTATTAAAACCATACTCAATTTGTATTTAAAATAAAAAAATAATGTCTGTTTGTGTACATCAAAAGGTTTTTCGCTGATTGATTAAAAATTTTAAAACAAAATATGCCTCTTTTACATGGAAAATGTTTTTATTTTAATGAATTTCATTAACTGGTATGGAAATAGACATAAGTTTAAAACAAATTTAAAATATATCTCATCATTTAAATATAAAATAAGATAATTTCTAAGTTATAAGTTTAATAGCCTAGCATATTATTGTCGTCGTCGTCATCTCAGCCGAAAGACGTCCACTGCTCGATATAGGCCTGCCCCAAAGATTTCCATGACCGCCAGTCTTGTGCCATTCGCATCCAGTGACATTTTTCCTGCGACTTTCGTTGTCGGTCCACCTTATGGGAGACCTGCTCATTTTAGAATATCATTATTAACCTAATTAGTATTCGCCGTCTTTGTCTTATCCAAAAGACGTCCACCGCTGGGCAAAAGCCTTGAGCCCTTCTCATCCAGGATTCGAACATCTTTCATCAGGAAGGCCTCACGCTAATAAATATTATCTTAAAATATTTTAAGTACCAAGATTATTGTCACCCTACTACCACGTCATTGATCTCGCCGCTCAAAGACAAGCCGCCCGGTAAAAGGCATCCGGCAGAGACTGTTTCCGCCTGCACGCACCTTTGATGAAGTAAAAATTTTCATAAAGAAAATTTATATGGAAAATATCTCTTAATTATAATGATGAAATAAAATGAAATAAAAAGAAAAAAAATATAGTATAACTTCTTTAAAGACAGAATCACTAGCCATTTTGTTTAAAAAATTAAGCTACGTTTACACGATATACCTATTTACATTATGTAGGTACGTGTAATTTACCGTAACGTTTTCGTGTTATTTACATCGTACAACGAAATAGGGATGCAAAAAGAAATGAAAATATCAATAATGATAGTATTTTTATTTAAAACATACCTATTATAATAATATTCATACATACGTGTACAACATGCACAATAATAATTAATTTTAGTTTTATCTACCCCTTATTACTTTTATGATTACTGCTGTCACTATCCTAATGTTATATAGGTCTGTTAAATATATTATAAAGATCAGGATAAAAAAAAATTAAATCCTCCATCATTATATCAGTTCTATCACATCAATATTGTATTGTTGGACTTTCCCATACTTACAAAGTTTCATAATACAAAACACAGTTAAAAAGAGCTTTAAATCTACTTCCGACATTTGATAACATAGTTAAGAGTATTACCAACAAAAGTGTGTAAAATGTTTGGGTTTTAATATAAATTATAAACTAGCTTTTATTTATAATAAAAAGGACAGGACAATAGGAGAAATCCTGCGAGTTTTCGAATTGATATGATTTTTCAATACAAACGAACTTCCATTTCACCTCTTTAGGGGTTGAGTTTTTAAAAATGCACTAAATATTAATCTAATCCGTTCAGGGGTTTATGCTATGCGTTAATAAATCAGTCAGTCAATCAGTCAGTCACGGTTTCCTTTAATATTTACAGATAAAATACTTACAACCTTCCAATACATAAAATGTTATCATTTTCAAAAACGCAAAAGCTTAAATAACCCTATATAGAAAGCATTTTAAGCCCTTAAAGCTACTTATTCACTCCAATACATATCCCTATCTAACAACAAAACATGAAATAAGCAAACCACGAAGCGTAACAATAACAAATTTGAAAATCGCAGAAAGGGTAGCAATCGTCTTGCGCGCTTGAGCAGTCTCATGACAAATTGCCTGTCGCGACTCGCGGCCTTAATCTAACCAGGTAGTGTATGATTTATGAGCCACAAATAGAATTTCGACTTTTATGTTACTTTTTTATTATAATACTAGCGATTCACCCTCGCTCTGCTCGGGTTTGTCCCTAGTTAAGATTTAACGTTTAGTATAGATTTCTCAGAGATGAGATATTTTCTCGCAGTAAAAAGTATCCTATATGTTGATCCAGATGACCAACTATCTTCATACCAAATTTCATCATAATCTGTCCAGTGGTTTTCTCGTGATGCGTTCCCAGACAGAAAAAAAATCTAAAAACTATAGATTCGGCCTCTGTATCGATAATAATGGCTATATGATTAGGATTTATCAAAAAAAAATATTTAATATACAGGTTCGACTCAGAATTTAATTATATGTAGGTATAGATAGATAACGATAGAATATAATCCTCAATGCGTTTTTCTTATAGATGGAGATATAAAAGAAGAATGATCTCCAGTTATTCGCATCTAAGTACATACCTACATTTTGTGATTCTTGTTTTAAGCTTAAATAGCCAAAAATCATAAATATGTTGAATACAATCTTAGTGCGAAAAACAAATGCGCAAATTGTGCGTACAATGATTGAAGTTCCGGGTGCGTAAGTAGATATTTTTAAGGACTCAATCATTTTATACACGAGGGTGTAGAATAAAAACATTTCATAGATCAACTAGCGAATTGGTATTTATTATCTATTCGTATTTTAGCTGCGTAATATTTATTTCAGATATAAAAATAATGAAAAAAAATCTTCTTTGTATTAAACAGGTAAAAAATAAACTTAAGATTGCAAAATTTATTTTGATTTTTGGTTCCCGACGTTTCGAATGCTTTACAGAAAAGATAGTTTTATTTGAAATATACTTCCTATAAGAGCAATTATTATAGGCCTATTGGTAAAACAAAAACTTGATAAAACAGTAAGGTTTTCGACATCTCTCTAAGAAATCTAAGAAAGTATATTACATTTTAGAACCCATGAAGAATACTATCTAACAAGTAACAAACATTAATATTATCAATATTCTCTCCATCTATTCGTCTATAAAAATATCTTGTCTGTCCAAACTACCGCAAAAAACTAAAGTGGATAATATTCGATTAAGTCCCCATGGATGCGCTAAATTCAATTATAGCTCTCTTTTACTTCGATTTACTAAAAATTGTTGCATTTACCCGCTTTGTGGGGAAAGTGCGTATTACGGGGTGAATAAAATTTCGGCCCGCTAATTTCATTAGCATTGATATAGATAAATAAAATTTACGACAGATTGTTTCGATTTATTATAATCTATGATTGATTAAAATCTACTTTATAAAACTCTAACGCTGTCTAATTGAAAGATATGATATTTTTCACACGATTCCCTTGAATATTAAAGATGATGACTGAGATTTCTAAAAGTTATTTTCTTAAACAGTTTTATAACTTATATGACTTGTCATTTGAAGTTAGGATTATGTTAGTTAGTGTTCCATATTCTGCTCATATTCCATAATCAGGCAACCATTCATACAGTTATTTTAGCGTGAAGAAGTAACAAACATGCAAACACATATTCATTTCTATTAATAACTATCTTTTATTAGTTTTTATAATAACTAAAAAAAAACAAAAACAAATATTCCACGGGAACCGTACATTTTCCGGAATAATAATAATAATAAAATATATTTTGAGACATGAACACACAGCACCATCTAGTTCTATGGTAAGCTACGAGGCTCGTGTTATGGATGCCAGGTAGTTGATACACTACACACATACTTGTATAACTTTAAATACATACATACATATTATAAATATAAACACCCATGACTAGAGTACAAACATTCGTGCTCATCACACAAATGAATGCCTCCAGCGGGACTCTTACCCGCCTTTAATAAAAAATAGCTTATGTGTTATGCTGATGTATGAGCTATATTATTTATTGAGTTTTATTAAAAACTATTTAGTAGTTTTTACGTGAAAGACTAACAAACATCCATACATCTATACATCCACATATTCTCACAAATTTTCGCATTTATAGTATTAGTAGGATACTAGTGTGAAATAATATAACTCGCTAATGTTAACATAAATTGTATATTATGTGCGAAGGAATTTCAATTATATATTTAATATTTTTGATAAGGGAATAACGAAAAATCCAACCACAAAGCAATAACACACTAATAAGATTTCGTTATAATAAGAATCAAGTACACTGGCTGGTCATTCCGCCGTATATCTTAGACTTTCCTCAATACTTACCCCTCAATAATTCTTGTAAGGGCCCAATAGCTACAGAGATAATTTCCTCTGGAGGATATTTGTGGGAAATCCACTTATGCAATTGTACAGAGTGTTTTTTTTTTTGTTATAATTTACTGAGTGTGATATTTATCAGCGATAAAAATTTATGTATAAGTGAGTTCTACGTCGAATGTCGCAGGTTTAAATATTTCTTGGTAAAATTATATTAGTACTTAGTAATAACACAGTATTTATTTGTCACGTTTTAAATGATCCGTAGAGATACCTGTCTCATGTACTCCTATGTAGTGTAAACTAGGTAGAAGGGATAGTAGTCACTGTATGTACAGCGTTATTAAAAATGATCATGATTTTTTGATTTATATATATATTTTTTTACTTATGTATACTTATCACCATTAATATAGATAATTCATAAATACAAATATATTTATTTATTATTAAATAAATAAAGTAAAGGCAAATATAAAAAAAGAAACATGTTACGTAAAAAATATATACAATTGTTTTATTAATTATTAAATACAAGTGTTCTATTATAAACATCATTAATAAATATATTTCTAAGGTAACACTACCATTTTCTAAGCATCCTGTATACACCAATAACAATCATGAATGTTGCATGACGTATCTCGCGTTGATATTATTTACCGCGCGCCGCTATAATCCTGTCGCGTATGAAGACAAACTGCGTCGGACATCTTGTAACAACGGCCACTGTTTTCTGCTTGACCCTCGAGTTATATCACCCACATTTCACTTAACGAATGACCATGGAAAAAATATTTTCTTTTATTATAAAAAAGCTGATTTTTTTACATGTTAGCGATAAGACATTATATTTTAGTTATGGAGTTGGGAGTATTCTAAATAAAACTATCTTATCGGATTATTTCGCGGATTTATTTTGATTTTTGGTTCCCAAAGTTTCGAATGCTTTACAGCTATCATTGTTACGGAGAGACTAAGGTTTAAGACGTCTCAAAGGCATTATGTAATTGTTATAGACAGCCTTCACTACAAACCCACCATCTGATTGCTGATATTTTAATAATCAGTAAAATTACGCAGATTTCATTTACACATTATTTCTTTTCCCTTCCTAGAATATTTTTTAAAACAATAATATAATTTTTTGGGGTCTAATTTTTATATTTTGTTAACCCTTCACCCCTAGGAGTCACCCCTAGATGATCCTTTAAATTAACATAACTTTTTTATTTAGGAACCGATTGAAATAAAACAAATACTAAATGTTAAGTGAAGCTTACCACAATACATTAGTGAAAATCGATAAGCCGTTTCTAAGATTAGCGCGCACAAACGCACAGACAAATCGTCAAACAGACAAAAAAAACTAAAAATCATTATTTTGGGTTCAATTGCGTTAATAAAGATAATTAATAATTTAGTTAACCAATAATAGTTTTTTTCAAATATCTTCCATGTACAGCGATCAGTTACAATTTTATTATATGTATAGATATTCATAATAGTATTCCGATAAGTGAATCTTATTTTAAATCCCTTCTAAATAATTTAGATAGTAACATCATATGCAAATGTAAAACCGAATCTGCATACAAGTAACGCTATTATACAAACACGTGACCACCATCGGTTCATGGGGATTACATTAACTTCCAATATCTTTAAAGCTATTCGCGCATTGTCCACTTTGGATTATGCATTGTTGGACTGATACGAATAATTAACGTTAATAAATGAATTTGTTTCAGTTATCGAGTTAACTATTGATTTATTATGAGAAAGTGTATAACTGTTGATTTTCTTGTTGACTCTTTTTAGTATAACTATGGTATAAAGATCATCTTCCTCATCTTCATCATCATCATAATAAGCCTGAATTTGTCCACTGCTGGGCATAGGCCTCTTCTAAGGTACGCCTCTGACCTCGATCTTCAACTCTATACATCCAATCGCTGTCAGCCACTCTACGTAAATCGTCACTCCACCTAGCTAGAGGGTGTCATATACTACGTTTGCTGAGCCATCGACTCCACTCTAGAACCCGTCTATTCCATCGGCCACCGTTTCTGCGACAAATTTGGTCACTGCCAGCTACTAATTATATTGTATCATGATACGTTGTTTAAAATCCATAATGTCTTATTCTATAACCGTCTAAAGAATACACAATAGGTAAAAATATTAAAAATATCCTTAAAAAACATCAAAACACTTAGACATTCACAATATATTTACAAAAACCTCTCCGCCCTAAAAGCGGCATATTTAAAAATTGTAAGCAAGGACGAAACAAAATTGTGAAGTCCCTTTGTTTATTGGAGAGGAAATAATTAGAGCATATTCCAAATCAACGGAAGGAAGCAAAAAAACAATAACTCATCAGGTAAAAACGGAGATAATCCTGAAAATTTTTAACAATGGATAAAAAAATCAGCCGGGAATAGGATACGGGAGACGCAAATTAGCAATTAAATTATAAAAAAATCACTCGAGTGCCTTGTTTTAAGCGGTATCGTATGCCGCTTTTATTTCAGAAAATTAAAGTACAAGGCTTCATAATGATACGTATTTTGTTACGAATAATAAACGTATTGTATTTTTTGTTGACAACTGCGTTACTTTATCTGTCTGTGTATTGTTACATGAATATGTATGACTAGCGGCTCACACTTGCTTCGCTCGGGTTCGCCTCTACACAAACAAAAACAAATCTATCCCACGGGAACCGTACATTTTTTCCGGGATATAAATTAGCTTATTTATTATTCTGATGTATAAACTATATTATTGTAAAGTTTCATTCAAATCCAATCAGTATTTTTGTGTACCTACTAAGCTGTATAAATTACTATAGTTTTTTAACTATCCCACGGGAACTCTTTAATTTTCCGGAATAAAAAGTATCTAAAATGCTGACCGAGGATATAAGGTACCTCCATGCAAAATTTCATTTAAATCGGTCTAACAGTTTCAAAGATTAGCCCGTACAAACAGACAAACAGACAAAGAAACAAAAATTTTATTAAATGTATACATTTCAATAAAACTAGCCGTTTCCATCGATTTCGTGGGTTTATTTCAGATGTGCATTTAACAATGCAAATATATATATATATATATATATATATATATATATATATTTGCATTGTTATACATATAATTATCATTTCTTATACAATAAAAACGTTATATGTACATACAAATGAATTACTTAATTTAATACAAATTAAGACGTATATATTTTATAAATACATATAGGTAATTTAAAGGAAACATCTCCCAATCTATCCACCCCAGATGTCCCCAATACTGATCTATCACCGACCCTTTAGATAAAAGGGCATCTTAACAATTACACGACCTCCTATTCACACTCAATATTGCTTTAAACAGAATAACTGACAAAGATCAGAAGTTATAGGGCTGAATAATTGTATAATTGTATACTTTAATATAACGTAAGAATTTATTTTTGATTGATTTAATGTGTGTCAGGTTACATGTTTTTTGCCTTAGTTAGCGTATAACATATTTTATACTACCAACTTATCCTCGTTACGCTTGCATTCGTCTCTTTTCCATACAGATAAATAAAATTAAGGTCGATGAAGTAAAGTCTGTTTGTAATGTCACAATAACAGATTTTTGACATTACAAACAAAATGTTATGAAACTGTGAAATGTTGTTATGAAAATGTTTGCCTGTCTGTTTGTTCCGGCTAATCTTCGAAACGGTTGGCCTGATTTTGACTATTACAGGCAGATAGCTGATGTTATAAGGAGTAATTTAGGCTACTATTATATTAGAAATAGAATTAGGGTTCCTCTCAAAAAAAAACATACCTAGGGACCTGAGCAAAGCGAGGGTATGTCGTTAGTTTATAATATTACATACAGGCAACGCAATTGATTACTCCAGGTCATTATCTATACACAAACTACACTATAATGTAGGTACATATGTATGGTACTGGAAAAAATAGTTAAACAACAGCGAAATGAAGTTTTTCATCAATTTGCAATTAATATCTACATACATATGTACTTAATAAAAGTTTATACATACGTTTGGCTCAGTTTGTAGTGAGCCTACTTGTTGTGCCAGCGGTCGCGGGTTCGAGTCCCGTGGTGGCATTTATTTGTGTGATGAACACGAATGTTTGTACTCCAGACATGGGTATTTACATTTATAATATGTGAAAATTTAAAGTTATATATGTGTAGCGTATCAACTATCTGGTATCCATAACACAAACCTCATAGCTTACCATGGAATTAGACGGTGCTGTGTGTTAATGTCCCAACATATTATATTATATATCCCTAAACCACGGAATTTGTATGACGTTTTGCACAAGACTTCCGTATATAATGTAAGCAAAATAGTTCTTTTCCTAAACAAACATTAATCTTAATTTTTTTTGTTAGAAATATACAACGTTTTTTTTTTCATTTCCGAATTCCTGATAGGATTTTTCAATATCAAATCTACTATTTTTCCTTAATATTGATTAATAACTATTGTGTATTTGTCATTTTATATAATGTCAAAGTGGTTGCCAAGTAAAGCCCTCGGGTCTGAGTAAGATGCGGTTTTGTAGTTGACTTCAAGTTAATGTATTCCAACGTATTGTTCACGGCAGACAGGATTATGAATGCATTTGATATCAAATTGCAACGTAATAGGGATTCAAATTGTAATATCGATAAATAAGTTTTGATAGAAATAAACATAATAATCGATTTTCATAATAAATTGTAGGAACGGACTTATAGTTTATGCAAAAAAACTTTATATTCGCAATGTATGATATAAATTTGGAAGCACTAAAAACTTTTATTGAAAGAAATAGCAAGTCATTAATAATTAATTTTGTTTATGTTGTAATTCAATGTAATATTAGCTACAAAATCTGTGTAAATATTATAAATGTGAAAGTTTGTGAGTCTGCATGGATGTTTGTTACTCTTTCACGTCAGAGCGGCTGAAAGGATCTGGATAAAATTTGGCACAGAGATAGATTATAGTCTGGAATAACACATAGGCTACTTTTTATCCCGGAAAAATATACGGCTCCCGAGGTATAAATTTGTTTTTGTTTTTCTAGAGGGAAACCCGAGCGAAGCGACGGTGAGCCGCTAGTGTATTATAAAATCAAGTTATTGCATTTTATTTGAATAATGTGGGCTTTTTCTTAGACGTAATAATAGGAATCACACGTTATTTCAAAATACAATAATAACTTTGTTATATAAGTACCTATGTAGTGTAAGCTCTCTAAAAATTTTTTCGTCATCATTTCTGGTGTTTTAGTTGGTACTTGCTACGAATTCTTTCTTTAGAAATACTATTAATACACGCAGTTAAAATAAATATTATATTCTATATTCCACATGATCTTGTAAAATACACGTAAAGCAGTCGTAATTAATTAAGTTTGTAAGCACGATTCATTATTTTTAATAATTTCTCTTATATATTAGGATAATTTGTATATATAATAATAAATAACAGACTTTATATTATATTTAACTAAGCCATTTCTTAATACTTTCTTAGTAATACTTTCTTAGGTTTACGCGAATATTTCTTCTCCATGATTGCTGTAAAGCTAAAAACGACGTGTAAACGTCGGGAATCAAAAGTCAAAATAAATCTGAGGAAAAATCCGAAAAGATACTTTTATTTAAATTCTTCTATTTCAATTCTTATTGAGACCTATATTCAATAACATAAATTTTATAACTTTATATAATTATTTAAAATTATAAAAATAGCAATCTAATTACATTAGCACAAACATTAGTTCTAACCCTTTATCATGGGTAATGTAAACTAAACTTAAAGTGCCATCCATTACAAGTCTGAAAGCTATGGATTTGGATCTCATGAATAAACGTTCTATCGACAACTTGCCTCTTAGCAGATTGGCGACTCTAGCGATATGGTCAAAGGAACAAAACGTTCTCAAACTAGATGGTAAATAATTAATTTTACTAATGGCACGTTTTGTTGTAAAGGTTTTGATATTTGTCACAATGATGGAATTGATCGTACTCGCCTTTGAGAGAACGTCTTGATTAAAGCATTTGCTGTTTCGAATTTGCTAGTATTGTGATTTGAATCTTGTTTATTTAACACGATGTAAAATAACGAGCTGTTATATTTACATTATATTCCTTTCTTAAACTGCCTCGGTAGTGTAGTGGCTAGCATGAAGTTGCACATCTTGGGTTTGAGTTCCGAGTCGAGTCAAGTTTAGTTAATAAGTTAAGGAATCACAGTACTGTAACAGCCAGGAGTTGAGAAGTTGGTGGTGTTTCACCCCCGTGTCTCGCAGAGTACGTAAAGCCGTCGGTCCTGCGCCTTAACTCTCACCGGTCGTGTCTCGTGTCATTCCACCGGATTATGAGAGTGACAGGAATAGAGAGTGCACTTGTGTTTGCATGCATACTTGTGCACTATAACATCTCCTGCGCAGACAGCTAGTCTTAATGAGATTGACCTCCGTGGCTGAAATCGGTCGGGAAGATATTATTAGTATTTCTTTTCTATACATAAAATTCAGCAAAATACAAAAAATATTACGGAGTTCGGCTTATCGTATGTAAAATATACCGAACTAAATGAAATAATCATGGACCATTAAGGAATTATAAAATGAAAACCTCTATCATATTTTTATTTCTATATATGTAGTTATATATCTATACTTCATAAACTGTTGAGTAAAATATTCTAAAAGTCAATGCTGCTCCTTTAAGTTGCATTTTGGGGAGATCTTAACGTTACTTTGAATGTGAAAACTGGTAAATGTTGCAAGTTAAATACTAGCGAAATGAAATGTATTTCAGATAGATTGTCAAGCTGGGAAATCTATGTGAGAAGAGTATGTTTGTTTGTTTGTTTGGTTCTACTAATCCGATTTGAAAAATTTCTTTTTCCATTAGATAGTCCATTAACCGAGGAAGGCTGTAGGTTATATATCATCCCGAAAAAATGTACGGTTCCCGTGGTATAGATTTGTTTTTGTTTAGGGATGAACCCGAAGCGAAGCGAGGGTGAGTCTCAGTCACCGTCGCATCGCTTCGGGTTCGTCGCTAGTATTTGTATAAGATTGCTACTTACATCGTGTATTTGAATTCAAAAAGAAAAGAGTGTCAAGTGCTACGATTTCTCTTTGTACAAGAAGTAATTAAAATATTACATTATGCATATATTTTAAAATCACAAATAAGCATATGGTTCCCATTATAGGAAGTAGCTATCGTCTCCCATATAAATACTTATATTTGTACTCTATCAGTCTTTAGGGTACCAGAAACGGAAACCCTAATTGAAGACTAACTTCTACGTTGTTGTCTGTTGAGCTCAGGGAAAGGCTTTAAGCTTCCTCCGGATATCAATCATTAAATAAGTTAAACTCGTGGAATTTAATTACATACTTATTACTTATATTTTATGTTTTTGATGGTATTTAATAATTTGATGTCAATGATTTTCATTTCTCGTTGAATCATGTAATATGGTAGCAAATACAGCAATAACAGTTAGAGGAATAAGAAAACAATAATAACCTATAGTAATATTATAAAGAGGTAAAGTTTGTGTGTTTGTGATGTTGTGAGTTTGTGACGTTGTAAGGGGTAATCTCTGGATCTACTAAACCGATTTAAATGAAATTTAGTAAGACGATAGTTTGAGGCCCTGGAAAGGACATAAATACTTTTTATCCCGGAAATCATCCCTTAAAGGGATGAAAATGGGGATGAAAATTTGCATCGGGAAGCAAGCTAGGCACGAACCCGAGCAAAGCGAATGTGAGTCGCTAGTATATTGTAAAGTCGTAGTATCCTCTTTAATAATGATAATAATGTGAGTGTAACAGCACTTATTTATTTATTTATTTACACTTATTCTATATCTTGCATTTTCACTTATACGTACGATTGTTTTCTATAAGCCCGGTTATTTATTTTTATTGCCCGGAACAGAATCGCTTAGCAGTAACTTAACGTCGAACATTCCCAAATCCTGTAAAATCACTTCAATAAAGGCTCGACACTCATCGACGCGCAAACTGCCTGTTTTGAATTTCGTGAACATTTGCAATCGGAATCCAAAGCTCTTAGATATGCTTGGCTAAGCTAGACATACAGCTCTTAAAAATGGTAAACTTAAATATAAAGATAGAAAAATTTTATGATTCTTTGTGTTTATTATAATTATATATAGTTGTGTAATAAATAAACATATACAATTATATAAATTAATTTCAATTTCAAAACGTGTGGATTTGATTTAGCGGTGTTTTAAATCGTCTTGTACTTTTCGACTTCAAAAAGAAAGAATAGGTATTAATTACTCAATTAGCATAGGCTAAGTGACTATACATATGTAGATATAGTACTACTCAATTCATCTATCTATCTATCTATCAAGCTATACATCAAGGGTGGTTCCATAAAAATCAAACTGAAATTGCGTGATAAAGGAATAAATATTTAAATGATTTTGAAGTTAGTGGTTTTTTTGTTCAAAAGTTATAATATTATTAGTATAATATTCAATTCAATTCAATTTTCTTGTTAATTAATGGCTTCAAAGCACGCCAGTTGAGCACAGTTTACTTCGCCAATGTCACATAGAAATAAGTATAATATGCATATCATAGTGTACCACTGATATTTTCGTAAAAATTAAAATGTTCTGTGCCTTAATATCAAATTAAAAAACTAAAAGAACTATTACAATAAAGTAATTTTATTAAAACATGCCATTCAAAAATTTTATGATGCATGCCGACATAATTATTAGTAAAATATCTATACATATAATAAAATTGTAACTAAGCCGAATCTGTACATTAATTATTTTTTGGAATATTTTATTGAAATAGACATTATTATCGATACAGAGGCCGAATCTATAGTTTTTAGAATTTTTGTCTGTCTGTCTGTTACCGCATCACGGAAAAACCACTGAAGGGATTTTAATGAAATTTGGTATGATGATACCTGGTTATCCGAGTTAACATTTAGGGTTCTTTTTACTGCGGTAAAATATCTCATCTCTGAGAAATCTATACTAAACGTTAAAACGTAAGTAGGGACGAACACGAGCGGAGCGAGGGTGGGTCACTAGTATAAAATAATTCACTAACCGCTACATCAGTGTGTCACGAACGTCTTAACGCTTTCATAGACTTGACATTACGCCATAACAATAAACTTCGCCAAAGGGACGGCTCTATTTACATATGTATTGCTTGAGACGTTTTAAACGTTTGACAGTTTATAATGTATTGTTACTTAGGGCCTTTGATGAATAGGCTTTTAGTGATCCTTGCGGTAAAGGTGTTTGAATTTACTATTAAGTGTAAAGTTTGGACATCTCTCAGATTACTATTTAAATAAATTATATTGTGGACTAGCGACTCGCCACCGCTTTACTCGGATTCGTCCCTACATATGTTTTAACGTTTAGTACAATTTCTCAGAAATAAGATATTTTCCCGCAGTAAAAAGTATCCTATATGTTGACCCGGATAACCAGCTATCATCATACCAAATTTTATCAAAATCCCTTTAGTGGTTTTTGGGTGATGCGGTCACAGACAGACAGACAGAAAAAAATTCTAAAACCTATAGATTCGGCCTCTGCATCGATAATAATAATGTTTATTTCCATAAAATTTTCCAAGAAATATTTAAAGTACAGATTCGGCTTAGTTACAATTTTATTATAGGTACAGATATTGCCCCAACAAATGGTAGGCTTATGATTGAGTGGTTGTTTGTTTATTACTTCTTCATACTGTAACAACTCAACGAATTTAAATGATGTAGAAGCTTATAGAATAGAGATTGCTTAAATCCTAAATTGGAAAATATGGTGGTTAGTTTTTTCGATACTTTTACCGTACTAGCGTTTTAATGGGGAGATTGCAAATATGGGTAAAATTATAATACATTTTATATTTCATTATAGAAAAGTGATATAATAATCTAGTTCCAGCGATATTGAGTAAAGTGTCTTTTATTAAATACCTCAAATATCATATTTTTTTAATACATGAAGAATATGGTTATCAATTAATTACACATTTAACAGTTAAGACATCAATTAATTTAACAATTTTCCCAAAAAAAAAAAAAAGATAGACAATATCTTTTTTTTTTACTCGCAAATATTTCACTAAGCGATCAATCACTATTCCATTTGTAATATCCGATTAGTTTCTCTCGATATCTATTATAAATTCGATATAGAACTAAATCGATTTTATATTCGTATTCATCATCCTATCATTCATTTTCCTTGCGTCATCGGAAAAGTACGTCCAAGACGCGTGTCAACGATCCATCACTAAATCTAACTGTATTGTAAAATTGGGATTTGTTTTCTATTTCTTATTTTTCGTTACAATTATTTGATACTATTTAGCCTCTTTTATGAAATGACTTTTTTAGAATCGTTGTGATTTGAAAATCGATGGAACGAAAATGCGACACTAAAAAGAGACAAACACATAAATATATATGATTAAGCCAGTGAGTGCATGAGATAGAATACATTAGACAGGAAGTAAAAAATAATTAAAATAATACTGAATAATATGTAATGTAATATTTATTAAATGAAATGTGAAGAACCTTTTAAACTTGGTAAAAATATTGTAAAAAAATAAACCTTACAATTATAGGATAATTGTAAGGTTTATTTTTTTACAATATTTTATACTCTATATTCCTGATATATATAATATTTTATTCTCTATACTCCTGATACTCTATATTCATCTCATTCTCTCTTATGTTACTTTTCTGAAGTTTCGCTTTTACCGCGTGTGAATTGTACAGACACACACACTTTTTTTTCTATTTTATTTATAGCTACTATAGCTACTACATATGACGTACGCTTACTTTAAGACCGCGTAGAAACTAAGCTGATATACTTTTAGTTAATATAATGTGTCGATTGAAAGAAATGGAGTGTTATTTTTGTTTTATTTCTCAATTTTGTGATTTGATTTTTAATTTTTTTACGTAAAGGTGCCATGTACACTAGGCGACTACGACTACGGAGTATCAGTGATCCTACTTATTATATTACTTCATGCCGAATATAATATAAAACAATGGCAAAGAGGAACAAAAGATTGTGTACATCAAAGTATATAAGCATTTTAAAACATTTAGTAAAAGTATTTTATTCAAATATTATATTTGAAGCAAATTTTAGTTATTCTTTTAATAATATCATACACAGTTAAACCCGTTCGAATTCAAACCAGAAACCCGCTTGCAATTTAATTTTGTTACACACGAATATTCCACAATTACAAATGCAAATACATGGAATTAGATAATTTAGAAATGGTATTTTTCGTAGATTCTAAAATTTATATATATTTTTTCCACTTACGTATTGCATATTGTTGTTGTAGCTTAAAGTAATAAATAGTAACAGTAATATTTAAATTACATATATAATTTGTAATATTTCCACCATATAAGAGTCAGACCTGCGACGTACTTCACAGACCTATATAACAGAAAAATTACGGATTACTTTATAGTTGTGTCAGTCTGTAATAGAAGGCTATTACAGACTGACTGTCTTTCTCTTCTTCTCTCCCTCTCTCTAACACTCTTTCTCAATCTTTCTCCCTCTCTCTCTCAAAATTACAAGTCATGTCTTTAGATGACAGAAAAAAGATATGACTTGTAATTTTGAGGAAGGAAATTTTGAAATAAAACTTTACGTACTTATTTATATTTAACTAGTAGCTGGCCCTCGCTCCACTCGGAACAGTTCCCAGCATAAACGTTTATTATTTTAGCAAAACGTTTAAAAATAATAACCCATAGTCTTCTTAATAATCCTACTTTCTACTGATTCATACGAAAACCCGTTCAGTAGTCACTATGATTAGCCTAAACAAACACAAATTCAATTTAAATTTATAATATATACAATCGATGATCACATCCAGTTATTCTATTCGCAACGTCATGCTAGATTTATCTGTCGTAAAGCCGACGCGGATCAACTAAGCTTTGTACGGAGGGCGACGCGCGAAACATTTGCGCTAATTGCGATCCGATGCGACACGATCCGTCGAATACGGATTTACTGATAGGTACATTTCAAAGTTTGGAACGGTCTTTATTATTCTACTGTTCTCGTTATTTATGGATGCTCTATTTCTACTGTTTTCGACTGGTCAGGAAATAGATGTGATGGTCGTAGAAGAGCAGTAACACAATGTTTTGCACACTGTTTAGATGAAAAAATCATATGAATAGTTACTTAAATAAAGTTTTTTATATTGTATATTAATACACAACTCACCCTTGCTCCACTCGGGTTCGGCCCTACTTACGTTTTAAGCTTAGTATAGATTTCTCAGGGATGAGATATTTTTCCGCAGTAAAAAGTATCGTATATGTTAACCCGGATAACCAACTAACATAATACCAAATTTCATCAAAATCCCTCCACATACAATAAATACATAAAATATTGGTATAACTTAATTATATAAATAAACTAGCGATTTACCCTCGCTCCGCTCGTTTTCGTCCCTAGTTATGTACGTTTTAACGTTTACCATAGATATCTCAGATATGAGATATTTTCCCGCATTAAAAAGTATCCTATATGTTGGCCCGGATAACCAGCTATCATCATAGCAAATTTCATCAAAATCTGTCCAGTGGTTTTCTCTGATGCGGTCACAGACAGACAGACAAAAATTCTAAAAACTATAGATTCGGCCTCTGTATCGAAAATAATGACTATTTCAATAAGATTTTCCAAAAAATATTTCATGTACAGACTCGACTCAGTTAGAATTTTATTATAGATATTGGTATTACTCAATTTGCTTATAGTTTGTTAAATCGGTCGGTCATTTGAACCGGCATCGATCAACGTCGTAACTAATTCCTCTACGCGAACACGATAAAGTTAAACGCAAGCTACGAACGTGACGTACGGCGAATTGGATGTTTTTCTCTCGAAGGAATTATTTAGGAGTGGACAAATAGTTTTCGAGTGGACGTGAGAGGGTTTAAGATAGAGCTTGCGGTTAATAGGTGAATTGATTTTACATTTAATAGATTATATAAAGTAATGTAGCAAAATAACAGCTATTATATACTAAGTTTGTATCAGTCTAAAATTCCAGAGAAAGCACTCAATGTTTTTGAAATGAAAGTGGGGTGTATATTATATATCTATATATTATATACACACATTTATAGTAATATTATATTATTCGTTGCATGATGTTAGATATCTTTTCTCAGTAAACAGACTATAAATTCTAAATATGAAAGTGTTCATTAGTTTCCAGCAATCCAGCCAGCCGTGAAGCCAATGGGTGGTATACCATTCGGGTTGCTCCTGTTACTTCTCTGATAGCAAAGTAGACCATGAGAGTGATCCCTTGGGGGATGAGGTCTGCCACAGCAGGCCAGCCTTCGGGGCATCGTAGATGAGTGCGTAAGCGAACCTGCAGAGTCCCATTAGGACGGGTGAGGTTTTGTTAGGTTTTAGTGGGTACAACAGGCTTTTCTTGACAGTAACTCCCTCATATGTATGTATGCAGGTGGTATGTATGCCTGTAAATACTTTTCCCAAAATTAAAAAACTAACACTTACTAACTGCAAACCTAACACAAAAATATTTCCCATAACATAGTAGATACTTATAATTTATATAATTAATTCAAATTAAATCGTCTAGAAATTCACACACTCAAAACACTAAGTTGCATTTTAAAGTATAGACACGCGTCCTTTTAGTTCCCATGTTTTGTGATTTACGCTCTTCATTATGTATGTGATCTCATGCGCGATCAATGGAGTGTCATAGTAACCATTAAATATAGCTAAATACAAGTCAACACGCCCTATAGTTTATATTTCAATTTAATTTAAATCTATAGTACGTGAAACTAAAATGATCTTTCCGAACCTAATTTTAAAGATTAATTTGTAATAACAGCTTTTTTCTAAAATTGCATCGCGTCACTTCACAGATAAGTGGATTGGTGTATTTTGTCATATTTAAAGTTATAATGGCGATTTTGCGATAGTTGTAGCGTGAGAATTTGTTTTTGAACCATTATTTTATTATTATTATATAAGCTAAGATACTTGAAAATTGATCAATTTAATTTATTATATTGTAATTATTAACTTTTTAGAAGAGGAATTATTGATTGAATTTTACATGACAAACAAATTATTAATTGCTAAAAAACATATAAAAAGTTATTTTTCATTATAAATGACTAGCGACTCACCCTCACTTCGCTCGGGTTTGTCCCTAGGTTGATTCCTCATATAAACTTTCACCCCCATTTTCACTCCCTTAATTTTTCCGCTTTCCGATTTTCGGAATAAAAAATATTCTATGTCCTTTCCAGGGTCTCAAATTATCTTCTTACTAAATTTCATCTAAATCAGTCCAGTAGTTTTTGAGTTTATTCGTTACAAGCATACAAAAATTCAAATCTTTCCTATTTATAATATTAGTGTAGGTATACAAACATACAGCCAAAAATAAAAATTCTACATAAGTAACATGCATCGGATCTACTAGTAATTCTAAGTACTGTGCTGGATTCGAACCCATGACAATACACGTACATCGACCATCGATTGATTTTAAACCCCACTCTACAGTCCCATGACATCTCCACAGTCTCAAAGGGATCTTATCTAGGGCCACTTGGATATTGTACTAATATTACATTTGAATAATCCAATTAGTGTCTCGTCCGAATAGAATACGTTGTGTTTATGTAAGACTTCACATATACATGTTTCTATTCATATATGCTCTTGTAATGAAGTCTTAATTTGTATGAAGTCAAATTTGGTAACATAACTAAGTTTTTATAAAATACTAGCAACTCACCCTCGCTCCGCTCGGGTTCGTCCCTAGTTACGTTTTAACGTTTAGCTTAGAGATAAGATATTTTTCCGCAGTAAAAAGTATCCTATATGTTGACCCAGATAACCAACTATCATCATACCAAATTTAATCAAAATCTGTCCAGTGGTTTTCCCGTGATGCGGTAACAGACAGACAGACAAAAATTATTTTGTATCCATAATAAAGTCTATTTCTAGTGACGATTATCATAATCAATCAGTGTAATCGTCCAAATTTTGTCTACTTCCACTTGTCTATTCGGCTAACTAATAAGTAACTCTAGTTTCTTGCTTTCACAATTTCTAGCAGGTTCTTAAAGATATTCAAATATCTATAATTTATTAATATAACAATATTATACTTTTAGTGTAGATTTTATTTCACTGAGTATATTATCCTTTTAATATTATAATTAACCAATTTTGATCAAACTTAACAATAACATAGCTTATACATCAGAGTAATATATTTTTAAAGAAACCTATAGCAATACATAATTGAACTACGCGTGCCGAAATAAAGGAAGGAATTATTTAGACTATCCATTCTATGAAAACTGTTAAACACCGTACAAACTCAAATAAAGTAGTGTTAAAATACAGTCGAAAACCACTCTTTCAATCGCCATTTATTTCCCAATCTTAACACAAAAATGTAAACATTCCAAAGCACTTTAAATTTAGACGAATAAACTCTTTTTAGCCCGCTTTGAAGCTATTATACCATCGTAAATCGTATGGTATAAAACCTTCGGACCGATTCTCTATTCCACAAAACGGTTGTCCGACCTGATGGATGTCCACACATTGGTTTCTGTAAAGAATACTAGTATTCAAAAATAAACCAAAATATCTAGGAGTTAGATATTAAAATTGCTTATTATAATTTATTAGAATAAAATCTGATTGTCGTTAAAAAACGAGAGCAATTATGTGAGACTTATCGTCAGGATTTTTGGTCTTGAGTCACGATCTTGTTGGAATTTTCTAAAAAACAAAGCATCAGATGTCGAGATAATCTGCCAATTAAAATGGAAAATAGAACCTTTTCGTTTGGGCTCATTAAAATTAGTAATAGGATGATTTGAAACGTGTCTCGAGGCAATTAACATTCTATTTTACTGTTTGATTTTTTAATAAGGTAGCAGTGCTCTTCTAAATAAAAGCTTTTGTAATCATATCACGTATTATTTATAAATTTAGTTTCCTTATGGCGCAGTTAGAATTCGGATATATGTACTCATATAATAAAAAAAGTCAATTAAAATAATTTTCTATCATGAAACTACAAATGTTTAGCTTTTAATAAATGAATAAATTTATTGGGAGCACCTATGTCCTATGGTGCTGCGTGTAAATATGTACTAGTTCCTTAGTAAGCTACGAGGCTTGTGTTATGGATACCAGATAGTTGATACACTACACATATATAACTTTAAATACATACATATTATAAATATAAACACCCATGACTGGAGAACAAACATTCGTGCTCATCACACAAATGAATGCCTTTAGCGGGACTCAAACCCGCGACAGCTGGCACAGCAAGTAGGGTCATTACAAACTGAGCCAAACCTGTTGTCAAACTTTACTTTTTTATGATGTGAATGTCATATAAGAAATTACTCTTATTTTAAATTATTTCAATAATGATTTACAATGTTATTATTTGCATATCTTATTTTATAATATTAAATGAGTAATTCTTGTATATACATATATAAATTTATTTCATGTATCTCGGAAACAGCTCTAACGATTTGGATCAAATTTTGTATATAGATAAGTTTATCCATATGGGATCTATATTTTCCAAAAAAAACGCCAAGCAAAGCTTGATCGGCCGTGTACTTATATACATATATTTATAGGAGAAAAGGGAAGTCTTGTACGTAATTAATACATTGTAAGTGATGCATGCGTGTTGTATGACAGTAGGACATAATGCTGCTTTATAAATTATGCATGTTAACACTTTGAAAGCAATTACCAGGTTTCCATTACATAAATCAGCGATATCTCGGTTAAGATAAGCTAAGTTGTTATGGATTTGAAGAAATATCTAAGTGACGTTGCTATGAAATGCGAATAAAATAAAAAAATATATATGGTGAAAGTTATTAATTATGTATGTATATTACGCGATAGTATTATTATTATTCTTCTATATCCCATAGAAACCTTTTTAAATCGAATTAATGTAATTTTCTAAAACATAAAGTCCTTCACTACGTTGCTAAATACAATAACTCTGACACATTAACGTTTATAATAACATTAATTATAATATAACTTATTCATACAATAATGGTGTGAATAATTTAAAATTAAAAAATATATTACTTGTGACACTTTTTTAGAATTACGCGAATATTTGATATTTTAAGTATCTATCTATTCGTATTTTTCGGATGTACAATATTACTGATTATATGAATTATAATCAAATATATTTTTATAAAATATATTTTTACCTCCAAAAATGTACTAAAAATATAATAATAATGGATTGTCCTATTTAAATAAAGCTATAATATTCATGTTTCAATACTTAAATAAAAAAGCCGTCTCCTTTCTATGTTAGCTTTAAAATCCATGTCCACTCCTCTAATAGCGGTCTACTGAATAATAATCAAACTCACATAAAATTTCAATAATGGCTGCGATAACTGCCGTTACATGCAAATCAGTTAAGTTGCAAACTAAGTTACTTTGTTTAGAAGTTTTAATTGTCTTACCCCTGGCTTTTAACAGTTCATTTACTTTTAGTATTTCATCTATACAGATAAATAAAATTGAAGTGTCCATTTGTAATGTCAAAATAACAGCTTTTTACTAAATATATATGAAAGTGTCTATTGTACTTATAAGAAAAACACACAATTTTTAATTTTTTTTCTGTCTATCTGTCTGTTTGTTCCGGCTAATCTTCGAAACGGCTGGAGCGATTTTGACGAGACTTTCACTGACAGATAGATGATGTTATAAAGAGTAACAAAACTTACTTTTCAGAAAAAGAATCAGGGTTCCGCGGAAAAACGCACCTAAGCAAAGCGAGGGTAAGTCGCTAATAGTAGTCGCTATAAGTTAATTAGTGTTTAGTAACTTTATATGTTATTTTGTCTGCTTGATTTTCGCAGCTGAATCAAATGTGATCAACTTTAGAGGGATACATTGTGGAAAAAGATTATATACTAGCTATTTCTTTTAATAATCTAATTGAAATGACAACGGACATGAAATTATCACTATTCAGTATCTTCAAGTTTAGGCCTTTAGATAAAGTTATGGTTTTGCTCTTAAAGAGTTTAAATTGCCTGTAAAATATTTATTTTAGTATGAAGAATATTTTTTTAATCGATAAATAGTATTCTAATATATTCGTATATTCGTATATTCTAATACAGTGAGGAAAAAATTAAAAAAAATAATTAAAACCGATTTTTAGGAACTGAAAAGTAAAAAGTGACTAAACGGGGGTTTTCATTTAGAATAGATACCTAATCAGATATTTTCGTGTCCTTTGATTTGTATTGGCTGGCTATATATATACGGTTGAATTGAGAACCTCCTCCTTTTTGTAAGTCGGTTGAAAACGAAAATATATTGATTTAAATTTTTAAAACCACAAAATGATAGCGATTTTCAAATAAGCACTATATCAAAAAATCTGGTGCAAATTCTTTCGGCATAATTAATCCTCTCTGAACCTCTATAAAAGTAGATTAACAGACGGCCACTCGGACAAATTGTGTATTAATATTTTATGTGTTCACACCGCCAGGCCTCGGCCCCGCCTCATAAAACTGTCAACGGGAAGATAAAGTGTTACTTCTTATAGTGATTTAGCTCTGGATTATAGTATTGTGATACACATGCAACGAATATTGTATTATAAATGTTCCATATTAATACTGGCTGAAATAGTGAAATTCAGGGTAGGTACTAGCTTGAGTCCGTGGCTGTGCTTGCGTTAATTTTTGAAGTAAAACTTCTTTACGCACGCTTGACTTGGGGGGTAAGCTGGTGAATGCGTTACGAAAAAATGTACGTACGTTTGTTGCCATGGTAACCGTTGTTATTGTCTGACAAATGATATCTAATATTATATTCTTTCCTTAAATTATATTCTATAAATATGTATATGATTGTAATATGCGTTATTTTTAGCACCTCGAGGACCGCGAGCACACCGGTGTGCTAGATAACAATTGAATTCTCGGAAATTCGCACGGATTTCTTAGAATTTGTCCGGGAGGGATTAATATCTCACCTATCCTAATTATTTAAAACATAAATGGAATTTCATAAAGAGTATCGATAACTTACAGAAGTTTTGCTTCTTGCGCGTGTACACATTCATACACGCAGTCTTTAATTTTTTTATATACATACATATGTATAAGTACACTTCCTAACGTCATGTTTTATTCATATATAAGCCATATAAGTATATAATATCGTCATTTATCTAACACAAATCGATGATTGCAAATCCGTTCTATCTTCCAGCCTCGGGAAATGCGCCTAATTAAATGTCGCTGTCGATTTGTAGGCATTCCCACTAATTCCTAATGAGCGTTGAGCTGTAACATATGTGGGATATTGTGTATAGACATTAATTATATGTATGCATGTTATATTAACTCTAGTTATAAGTAATGGGTAATAAGATATAGGTACATATGTGTATGTAGAGTTATTTAGAATAATGTAAAATTTAGGAAAATGAAATACGCGCAACTATTTCAGCGTTTGTTTCGTATCACCTAGTACCTACAGTACTTGTCCATTTTTTAAATAAATGAAAAAACTGTTGTTAAACAAAAGTGATATTTTTTCAACGAATAAAAAAACTAATCTATCCCACGGGAACCGAACATTTTCCTGGGATAAAAAGTAGTGCATATACTATTCCAGACTATTATCTATCTCTGTGCCCAATTTCATCCAGATTTGTTCAGCCGTTCTCACGTTATTGAGTATTAAACATCCATCCAAACATCCAAACATCTAAACTTTCACATTTATAATGTTAGTAAGATGATTAGAATTAGGGATGGACTTATATGCATGCACTTATGCAAATGTATAATGTATATTATATACATTTTGTTCCAGGGGTAGCGTAATTCTCTGTGATATAATAGTTTTTTGCTACGGTATCAAGTGGCATGTCAAATGTAAATTATGAATTCGTTATTTTAAATACCTATTTGATTTGTTTTCCTATTCTAAGTACTCTTTCGAGAAACTCAGTTGTTCTAAACATTTGGCCATCACTTGTTTCAAGGATAAAACATTAATAACCATCCCCAAATGAGATTTTTCTTTCTAAAAGCTGCCAAAATTCGAAAAATTTAAATTAAAAAAAAATTCAAACTCTAACCCAATTTTATTAAAATGTTCTAACAAAACTTCTTCTTTATACTAGGTAGGTATAACAATAATACGCCTATACACCTCATATCAAATGTCACTGTCTCATATACGGAAACCACACTGTGTTCCTATACCCCATAATATACCGGCTCATTCCCCTTGTATCTGGTTTAAACCGGATTTAACCAGTTTATGCTGGTATCTAGAATCCTAACTTTACGAAGCGCGTAAAACGTTATTGAAGGTAATAAATTGAATGTTGGGGTTCAACCTTTACTGGTTAAGTGGATGTTGCCTGCAGCGAAGTGGACAATGGCTAGGTAGAATTCTGAAAGGTCGTCTTTGTAGTTCTCAGACAGTCGAACGTAGCTTTATAATATGTAGATATGCCAAAGGGATTATGACATAGGTATTTGTACTTGGTATGCCATTGTTTTGTATGAAATTTGATTAAAACATACAAACAAACAGGTTTAATTATTGAGGGTTTCCTATGTATTATTGTACTAATAATAATTAAATGAAATTATCAAAATTATTCCTAAATTTTTGTATGATTTTTTTAATTAAAATTATTTTATACTAACTTCTGTCTAAGAGTTCGTTGGTATATCTGTTGACTTAATATATAAAATATTGAGTTTTTATCGCATCCGAATAATACATATAAAAAAATTAAGTACTATGAAAATAAATTATTTTGAATATGATTAGCACTTGCTAATGCAATGAGGCAAATGCTAAGGCAGAGGTAGCCCAGTGGTGACGTGCTTTCTTGGGAAACCGAGTAAAGTGGGTTCAAATCCCGGGTCTCGCACCTCTGGTATTTTCATTTTTTTTTTTTATGGGACAAAGGGGGCAAACGGGCAAGAGGCTCACCTGATGGGAAGTGATCACCTCCGCCCATGGACATCTGCAACACTGCAAGGCTTGCAGATGCGTTGCCGGCCTTTCAGGAAAGGGAGGGAGGGAGAGGAAGGGAGGAGGGAGGGGAGAGGGAGGAAGGAGGGTAAGAGGGCCTCCCGGACTCTCACTTACCGGACGAAACGCGACAGCATAGCTGCCACTTAACGCCGGTCTCCTGTGAGAGAGTGGTACTATACGGGGCGTGCCGGCCCATTCGGCTGCCACCCGAAGGTAACAAGCATGGCACTACCAGATTTCTTGTGCAAATTATTTCTGACATGATTACCACTTGCCTTACGGTGAAAGAAAACACCGTGGCTAAACCTGTATGTCTGAGAGAACTGCCAACCCGCACTTGGCCAGCGTGGTGGACTATAGCCTAATCCCCTTCGTATTGAAGGGAGGCCCGTGCCCTGCAGTGGGACATTAAAAAGGGCTGAACACATATATGTAGATTATATTACTACTCATAGTACTCTAATATATCCTAATATTACCTATTCTATACCTATTTAACTAATTAAATATATAGCAGTTACCGATCACGAAGCAATTTAATCGGAATGCGCGTCACACGCACGTAATTAGCGCTGACATCTGGCGAACACGCACCACTGGAGCGAGATGTGCAAAGTGAAAATAGTACGTCTTTGAAAAAGAAAATTAACTATTTAAACGCTTGGTTGAATAAATAAGTTGTTGTTTTGATGGGAAATATAATTAGTTCTATTTTTTCTGAATTGGCTGCTTTTTAACGTTATTTTAAAATAAAAAAATAAATTAAAAAAATAAAAACACTTAACAGTAAAAAATAATTGATTGGTATTTTTCATCTACTATATACCTAATTAAATTTTTTCGAAGTCGGTGTGCTTTAATTTGTATTGGGTGGCATCGACTTCGAAAATATTCGATTAGGTATCTATAGTAAATTAAAACTAATAATCACATATTTTTTTTACTTTTTAGTGTTTTTTTTTAGTCGGTTTTAATTTTATTTTTTAAAGTTTCTATATATTTTTTATAAATAATGGGACCATTTCGAAATAAACATCTTTTAAACAAAAAAAAAATACAAATCCGTCTATTTATGACGGAGTTATACAAGGAAATATTACTTAATCTGTGGTTATACCCAAACATAAATAAAAAAATATATAAACACCCGAATTGAGAACCTCTTCCTTTTTTGAAGTCGGTTAATAAAAGACATAAAATGGGCTATTTTTTTAAAAGATTTTAAAGTCGATGCACATTTTTTTATTAAAGTGTTATATTATCTATTTTTTTTTTTGTCCTATACATAATATCATACTAGAACAATTATAATCCTTCCTGAAATGACACAATTCTAAATTCATTAAACAGTTTTTGATGTCTTCTTAAAAATTCTCCTGTATTTAGGCAAAAATATTTGCCTCCTGCGAAATCGAACTCATACAATATACAATCGTACGTCAACACCAATAGTTGTTCGAATTCACCAACTGAGGTAATAAATACATTGCCACTTAGAGTGATTAAAATCTATGACGTATCGCTCGTTGGAAGTTTATTTTAACACCAGCCATCGCAATAAACTCAAATTACTGATGACTGGACTACGTTTATTGTTCATTTTGCACAAAATTTTGACTGTAAATTGTCTATAGCTTCACTGCCAATCTAAGTGTAGACTAATATTCGTATTATCAAAATAAATACCTTGCACAGAAATCGAACTTACATATACCAAACGTCAGTAGGTCCTAACGTGACTGTATTAGGTAGAAAGAAAATATCGAATATTTTTTATATATAAACTTAAAAATTTATATCTTTATAAAAATAATAATTATTTATATGTTAATTTTTCCAGATTTTTTTTTTTACTTTTTCATTATTTTTAATATTCAAAGTTTGAAAAAGCAGCAGCAGCAGGTCACTAGAAACAGTATTCTACTTAAGTCATAAACACGATAATGTAAATAAACACCGATCTAAAGCATTTGTACTAAAACCTGTAACAGGGGAGAGGCAATGAAAAGTTTATTCTAATGGTGTATACGTTCAAAGTTACGAATTTCCTTTGACTGCTCGCTTAAGTAATTTCGCTTAGCAAAACTTAGATACTTGCTATAAACAAGTTATCATTATTGAGGGTGGATATAACCCTTTCTTCTTTAATATTGCTAAAATTATATGAATATAATATTTTTATCTTGTTAATATAATATTTATACTTGATAGTTTTAATTAATTTAGATTAAAACATATCACTACATAGTATAAAACAAAGTTGCTTCCCGCTGTGTCCTTATATATGCTTAGATCTTTAAAACTACGCAACGGATTTTGATACGGTTTTTTTTAATAGATAGAGTGATTCAAGAGAAAGGTTTATATATTTATAATAGGTTTATAATATAGTACCTAGAGAAACGAGAAGGATTAAAATAATGCCTACTACATTATTGTACACCTTAAAGAGGTCTACAAAAAAGTCCGCGATGGCATATGTCTATCTCTTAAGGATATAACATACTATATCCATTTTACTATATCCAAACACAAAGTTTTTTTTTTAAATAGTTATTTTCTCTTCTCTTAAGTCATAATTGTCTCTAGACTATTTATTAATAAGCATAGTTTTTAAGGGTTGACGAATCACAAATCCACATCCCCAAAAAATATTGAAGACACGTTTGGCTCAATTTGTAGTGACCCTACTTACTGTGCCAGCGGTTGTGGGTTCGAGTATCGCTGGGGGCATTTATTTGTGTGATAAGCACGAATGTCTATTCTCCACTTATGGGTGTTTATATTTTTAATATGTATATATTTAAGGTTATATATTATGTGTAGTGTATCAACTATCTGATATCCATAACACAAGCCTCGTAGCTTACCATGGAACTAGATGGTGCTGTGTGTTTATGTACCAATATATTTATTAATTAAATAATTTTCATTGTATATAATCAAGTTTCAAGTTTTACAGTCAGTTCATTAAACACAATATTACACTTAAGTTTGAACCGAAGCAATCAACAGAACAAAATAAATCACTCCTTAGTTACCGTCCAATTTCTCCTGACCTTTTACCACTTGTAATAAATTCATAGATTCTTTGCATTTTCAATATAGAGATTCTGAATGAAGTGTCTGAATAAATTGGTCGGGTTTTTACATAAAATAAGGAAAACGCTTGGAGCATATTTGGAAGGATAACTTGAATATCACTTAGGTTGAGGAGTTATAACAGTAAATTCGCTATAACATTTACATACGGGCGTTTGAATCGCGAAGGGTGATTCTGTAACGGGTCGCTTAGCACGTTAGTGTAGGTTCTTATAAGGTTTTTCCTGTTTTCCTTTAAATATTTAATTATATAGAGTATAATAAACACTTATCTATGCATACATTGCGAATAAGAAATTTAATGACAATAGTCTAATAATTTTAACATTTTCTGTTAATTCAGTTGTGAATTATCGTGGTAAGCCATGGTGACGATATAAATATGTAAATACAACAAAAACAATAGAAAACTGAAATTTTGTAGAAATGTGTAACACTTCACTGTTGCAATAAGTTAAACATCTAATTGTAAGAAACATTTGTGTATTTTTTTTGTCATATAGATAGTTTTATTTAAATAATAATGTTAATATTTTTTTATACCGATGATTAGAGTATTTGAAATAACCATCCAGCATCCATTTTATGAAATGTATATAATATTATTATATAAATATTTGATGTGTGACCATTGCTTGTCGGCTTTTTATTTTCTAGCACAAAACAAAATCGAACTTCTGACTTCTGTAATTGTGGCAAATATCTAAAATTTGATTCACACCCCAGAGTCACCCTTCACTTATCATTCGTATAAAGAAACTCGAATGAATATAAATGATATGGAACATCCGAACCGCAGAGGAAATGACCGGGGATTTGTCTTTGTCAAATTTGAATACAACCGGATGTGAGAAAAACGAACGTCATTTAAACAGACTGGTCTAGAGATTATTTTGTACTACTGTGAACTGTCTTGCTTACCATCCTCTATGGGGTCTAGATATTTTCTTGTTCTTTTCATGGGGTTATACCCCAGTTGTCTGTATAAATGATAATTTTCCTTTCGTCAGTCATGTTAGTTTTTTTCGGCAAAGGCTGTTTATGGAGAAGGTTTTTAGACTTTTTTTGCTGAAATTCATCATCATTCAATCGATTGCTGGAACAATGGGTATTTTTGATATTACAAGATTCGCAACAAGTATACCAGCAAGTATATTTAATTTCATTCTACTATTTTCTTACTCATTCCATTATGCATTTTTCTATCTATTTGCATTTTTTAGTCAGTTTTTAGGCAGTCGTTGTCTTTATTTTTGTTCTTTTTTCTTTGTTTATTTTTTCTCTCGTTCTTATCCTAGATAAAGAGACGATCATCATCAATAAGATGCATATTCTTTTGTTTTTTTTTTGCCACTGTATTAAAAATCTTGTACATAATTCAGATTAAAATGGAGTAGTAATATGGGTATTATAATGAACTTTCAGTTATCTCTCGTCCTATTTAAGCGTATAATTTATCAACTATACAACGAATAAACAGAATAATCCGCGCCACGTACGTGCATTAATCATGCGTTGGATTTTATGTAAATTCGGCTAAGTGCCTGATAAATTGATGGTCAAGCTTGGAAAAGTGACACTACTTAGATTGTGAACTTGGTGAGATATGAAAAATTTCTATTTTTAATAGATTAACTAATTATTACTATTTATAACTTTCATTTTTAGGGTTCCGTACAGGTAGGGTGTCAAAGGAACCCTAACTGCTAAGCCGCCGCTGTCCGTCCGTCCGTCTGTCAGAGGCCTGTATCTCATGAATCGAAATAGGTAGAGAGATGAAATATTCACAGAATATGTATTTCTATTGCCGCTATAACAACAAATAATAAAAAAAAATTATAACACAAGAAATATTTTTTGACGTTCGTAATCCATCGTCGAAGTTTATATATTACATACATAGAATAAAAGTCATATTAATTAAAAAGTACATGTACGATGGAACCCTTCGTGTGCGAATTTGACTCGCACTTGACCGATTTTTTAACTATATCTTTTTAACTCGACACGTTTTTTAATTTCGACGTGAAATCCTGAAAAACAAAAAAATACTTAATCAATTATCAATTTATATACACCTAAAATCTATCTAAAATTGTCTATTCATTGTTGCAGTGGTCAACTCTTGTATAGAAATACGCAGTGTCCACTTGATTTCATTTTTCATTCTTACAGCGTTTTGTTTCGCTGACAGGGGTTCACTGTATTGAAAAGAGCTTGTTTTTGTAGGACCCTTCTCAATCAGTTTTATGGGACTTGATGTTAGTTGTGTTACATCATTAACTGATACTCTGAATGTAGTTTGTTTTTCTTTGACTAAGTGTGTATAAATAGAATTTTATTTTAATTTTTTGAAGTAAAACTTCTTTAGGCACGCTTGACTTGGGGGGTAAGCTGGTGAATGCGTTACGAAAAAATGTACGTACGTTTGTCGCCATGGTAACCGTTCTTATTGTCTGACAAATGATATATAATATTATATTCTTTCCTTAACTGATATTCTATAAATATATGATTGTAATATGCCTGATATGCGTCATTTTTAGTATCTCACCTATCCTAATTATTTTAAAACAAATTGAATTTCACAAAGAGTACCGATAACCTACAGAAGTTTTACTTCTTGCGCGTGTACACATTCATACACGAATAAAATTTTGGTATACCCTTGTAAGCATGTAACTTTTAAATATTTTTAAATTTAAAATATTTAACTTCTTCTATTTATAAAGTAATTTGCGCTTTGTGACTTAATTTTTTTTTTTTGAGTATACGCACACCACAGACTTGTTCGTATTTTGTTCACTTTATGAGTTTTGGTTTTATTTCTAGTCAATTTTTTTTTGCGACTTGATTCAAACACATAGATTTTATATGCAATAAAGTATAGATAACTATACTGTGTACATAAGTATATAATGATATATATCATGAAGTTATCTTTTGGAAAACGATCAGCACCAACATTTCTTAAATTATATTGCAAACAGTAATGTATAATAATAATTTTACTGAGTTTTAATATTGTATCTGCATCAAAATTGCTATTTATAGATGATGAAAGTGTATATATATTTCCAGCAGTTATTTGTATGACATTGTTTGAAGTAGAATGTGCAGAGTGATGACTGTGAGTTACTAGCGTTTATGTTTGACTCGTACTGTTGAGAGTGCATATTTGTCATTGAATTTACCGTATTCGTAGATAAGAGACAACTTTGGTTATCTTTTCCAGATTCATTATGCGAAATTTGTCTTCCAATAATTATCATACGTGTTGCATTTAAAATAATGCGACATTCAAAATAGTGCGACACGTCCTTTTTAAAATAAAAAATATATTGTATTCTGAATATTGCAATATGATTATTGTACTATAGATAAATAATAAAAATATATATCGTACTATGAATAGTGTAAACTATAAAGAGAATAATTTGCATGTAACATCCCCTTTATTCATTAAGTAAAGTAACATAATTCTGAGCTAAATTAAAGCGCAGCCATTTCAAGGATCTAATTTTCTATTTCGTTTATGACATATTTTAATTACACGTCGCCATTTTAATTTTAAAAGTAATCCGCTTACGACACTTCGGTGTAGTAACGCTTTTGCATTATCAAATAGGGATGTACTTTGTTATTTCGATATAAGTACTATATCGATAAAATAATTTATCGACATACGATATTTATATTTACTTATATTATAAGAAAGTAAGGGCATACGACGCAGTTACTGTGAGATTGCTTTGTGTGTAATATTGCCAGTTCGATTTCCAGATGGAGTAATTATCACGGTTATACCATTCTATTAACGTTAACGAAACATTGGTTAATAATATAAAAAAAATAATAATTTAGAACAACTATTAAATGTTTCGTACAGAAATTAAAGATAGATTTATGAAAAATAATAATTAGAATTAATGTTACTTTTACAAATTAAATATGAACAAATTTAAATTTTCATATCATAAGGAACGTCACTACTCTGGGTAGGTACCGCAATTAACATTGCCTAATCCCACCGCGACAGGTTTCTTATTAACACCATTTGTCAGTCCGCGGGATTGTAAGTTATCAGCACATCTCTATTTGTTAGGGGAGTTTATAATCTGTGCAAGGAATTCTAAATTATAGGTAATTAACGAAGCCTAAGAAACGCGACAGATGTAACTTCGAGGAAAAATATCCGCGCATAATTAAAAAAATAGCTTAATAAATATATATTTTTTGTAAAAATAAGGTTTCAAAACAGCTGTAGTAGTATAAAATATTGATATATGAGCAATAACTACTAAAATTAATATGTGTTTTTACATAATATTATGTATGAAAGTATTCAAAAATGTTTTAATATATTCATCGGTGTTTTTCAAATTAAATACCTGTTTTCGAGTGCATTACAATAGAAATCCATAGTATACAGTTTGTTATACTCAAGTACCATTTTTTGACGACACGTTTGGCTCAGTTTGTAGTGACCCTACTTGCTATGCCAGTGGTCACGGGTTCGAATCCCGCTGGGGACATTCATTTGTGTGATGAGCACGAACGTTTGTACTCCAGTCATGGGTGTTTACATTTATAATATGTATGTATTTAAAGTTATATAATATGTGTAAGTTTATCAACTATCTGGTATCCATAATACAAGCCTCGTAGCTTACCATGGAATTAGATGGTGTTGTGTGTTATCGTCCTAACATATTTATTATTTATTATCATTTTAATTTTCAATTTTATTTTGTTACACTAAAGTAAAAGAGGGGTTACCAATGAAATATTTTCATTCGCATTAATTAGCTATATGCATTATATGAAGTCATATGTAGAAGCTAACCATAGAAAAAACGTCACAATTGTACGACCCTCTTTCTGACCCGCGATTTCTTATCCGAAATAACAATACAAAACAAGTAGAAGACATTTTTGAATATAAGTAAAATATGCCAACAATTAATCATACAAAATTATCAAAAGAAACTTGTTATTTTGACTATTAACTCGTGGACAGTATCTCAATCTGCATTATATCATTTCGCATTGAATGATTTGCTTTAGGAAATTCGACTCTATTGCTTTGTAATAAGGAGAATGAAACTAGGGTACTTGTCGACAGTAGTAATAAGACCACACAATGTATTATAAATAGATGCTATTAATATCTGTAAATATGGTGACTCCATTCCCATTGTATGCGATAGATGTTATTTTAAAACATAAATTAATGTTATAGTAGGTATAATAAATATGTATATACCGACTGAGTAGATATGTACATTATATTGTATTCAGCCCTTTTTAACGTCCCACAGCTGGGCACGGGGATGCATTTAATATAAGGGGGATCAGGCTATAGTCCACCACGCTGGACAAGTGCGCGGTTCACATGTTTTTCGAAAACTTGCTAGGTTCTCTCAGACATGCAGATTTCCTCATGATGTTTTCTTTCCCGACTTATTTAAGTAAATTTCATTCAAGCTAATAGTCATAGTAAATAGGTGATAATTAGATGTATATTATATAATCTTTTTAACTAACTTCATTTATTTTGATATTCGACTTTTTTGGTTAATAATTCTTACTGGATAAACTATGCTAGTGGTAATAATTTTTGACAATAATTAATTATTTCATTTTAGTATATACTAGAATAATGTGATTTTTATTAAAATAAAATTAGATTATATAAGTGTATTAAAAAATAAGAAAGGAGATAATAATATGGCATAAATTTTTAAAGTATTATTTTTCTAGCGCCTGATAAAATATCATAGCAATGTATGTTTGTTATGCGTTTTCACTATAAAGTATTTATTATTCCACATAATATTTTGACGCGTCTAAGGATATGTAGGATATACATATTATTAATATAAATATTCTGATTACTTTATTCGTCATTTATTTAATAAGAAAACGTTATTTTGTATTACTTAATTTCTTTGAATTTATAAACCAACAATTTTATGAGATGAAAATATTAGATTGATCTCTTTGACATGTTTTACGATATTCTAAAGTAAGTAGTTATGATCCTTTTTATAATAAACATGTAAATATAGTTAATAAAGTAATTTTTAAACAAGTTTTTTACTCTTTTCTCCTCTCTTATAGGTTGAGATAAACAAAAAGTCATTATCTTTTCTCGGAATTCCAGATGTTCCAATTTTTCCCGAGATTAGATAAAAAATTTAAGTACTCTAACTGACAAACAGAATAACCTCATATATTAAATTAGTATTGAGTTACTTGAATTACAAAACCTCTAGCTATTATTGTTTGGGCTATAAATTCAGTACATCGGGCAAACGTTTCATTAACTCAATCGCACCCGTATCTCCCTTGTTAATGCTTCAGATATTAAGATAGAGCTAATCTTCTCATAACTTAGGATCAACGCCGTTACAGTGACCGTTGACCATTGTCCCGTTTAAATTAAACCAAGAGAACTCCGACAATTGATTGTCTAACTCTACATAGTGAAGCTGTGAAAATGCATTTTGAAAGAGTTTCATTGCTGTTTTTATGCAATGTAGAGTCTAGAGGTGGATAGATATTTAGCAATGGATGTATTGCTACGAATATATATCAATATGGTTGATTTAAACGCAAGCGTAGTCCAGTTGAAAGCTATGCTGTAATGATTTTAGTAAACCCTGATAAAGTTTATTTTGCAACAGATATTTTATTGTGTATACCTTATAACAATGTGTTAAGATCTAGAATCGTGAAGCAAATTGATTTTGTAATACATTTTAGAGTTGTTTACGTACGTCGTAAGATTTTATGTGTGACGGTCTTTAGGCAAAGTGGTCCTTTGGGTGGTGTTTTTGGTTTTTAATGCCATTGAAACTTGACCCGTCGAATTTGAAATTTCCCTAATATTCCATAAAGGCGTATTACGTTATTGTTCTCATCCGTTTTAATGATTTGAAGTTGAGATTGCTGTTATGATAGAGCCAACATTTTATAGCGTCCTAAATGAATATGTATAATGTATGATATTATTGGATTTTCTAAGTAGGTATATAGATTTTTCAGAATATGAAAATCAGGCAATTTAAAGGAAGCTCGAAAGGTTATAAATTTTGAGTAGATATAAACAGAGTACATTTTTTATTTCAGGTGAATTATTACTTTATTTATTTTGATGAAAGTTTGCTCATTAGCGTCCGGCAGTTCAGCCGGGCGCGAAGCTGAGAAAGGCACAGAGAGGTGGCCCACCTCGGTGGGCGGTGTGCTTTGCGGGTTGCTCTTGGTACTTCTCTGATAACAGAGTGGATTGTGGGGCAACCCCATGGTTGTTGTGGTCTGCTTCGGTAGATCTGCCGTCGGAGCGTCGTAGTTGAGTGCGTAAGCGAACCTGCGACGTCCCATTAAGACGGGGGAGGTCTTGTTAGGTTTTAGTGGGTAGTACTGACTTTTCTAGCCGGTGAGTCGCTGTATGTCTACAGATTGTATGCGAAAATGCATTTCCCAACATAAAAAAAGGTTAGAATAGTGACGACAACGCCATAATTTTATAAGTTTTGACCGATAAGTCAATCAAAACTGCTATTGACCAAGCCTTCAATTCCTTCTTGGTACTCCTACTACTTCTCCTTCACTCCTCCTACTTACTCCTTCAAGGCCTTCAATCAAAACTACTTTTGACTGTTTTTGTCAGTCTAAAGTAGTTATGACCACGAAAAAGTTCTGACTATGACTAACATAGAATTGGTACATAAGGAATTCACATTACGAAGATAAGATTGGTTAATTAGCAACTATTAAGTGAGCGATATTGAAGCTAATTAGTAGTCTAATATAACATAATGATTAACAATTGTGACGCATTTGGTTATTAGGAATTGGATGTAGTTGACAGTTAATTACAGGTATAGATTGAGATATGTATTTGTATGATAGATTTGTGTCGATAGTAAATAAGGATTGTGATGTAGATGGTTCCACGTAATTCCATTTTTACAGGCCTTTAGTTATCTACACTATTATTATAAAGAAGAAAGATTTGTGTTTTTGTATGTTTGTAATAAATAAACTCAAAAACTACCGGACCGATTTAGATGAAATTTGTTAAAAAAGATAATTTTAGACCCTGGGAAAGACATAAGATATTTTTTTATTTCGAAAATCATCCCTTAAGGGGGTGAAAATGGGGATAAAGTTTGCATGGGGAATCAACCTAGAGACGAACCGAGCTTAGTGAGGGTGAGTCGCTAGTATTTTACTACTATTATAAATGCGAAAGTTGGTCAGTGTGTATTTTTGTTACTACTTTATGCTGTAATAGTTCAAAGGATTTGAATGACATTTGAAATTATATAATTTTGTTTGAAAACCTTGCAATTTGGCTTATAGCTCGATCGATTGTTCTAACCATATGTGTTAAAAAGAAACTAAGAAGCACAGTATAAAAAAAATAAGCAAGCGAAATGACGGAGAAATACTAGTATTATTATAATCATAACTTATAAAGAGGATTAATATTTAAAAAAAAATCAGATAATTTTATTATATGAGACTCACTTATTAGGTTATCATATTATACAGTAACCTAAACAATGTAATTTATGTCATCATGTGGCGTGTAAACTATCAGTAAATTCTAATTATTTTCAAAGCGGCTTGTCATAATAATTAACTGCAAGATTGATGTTGTTTTAGAGTAATTTGTGAACATTGACCTAATGGATGGGATAGTTTGTCACATTAATATAATATGTAATATCTGCTTATTATTTTAATTTATAATTACTGGGTTTCACCTGACTGCGGCGGTAAAGGAGGGTTATGTGTTTGACCTGTGTAATTACTAAATGACTGAACCGATTTTGATGATTATGAATCATATTACAACTAAGTATTAAATATTTTGCCGTAAGTCATTGTTAATCGTATTGAGAATACATGACATATGGTAAAGGAAAACAAAGGAAACCTATATGTCTGAGAGAACCTAACTAAGTCCGCCAACCCATACTTGGTCAACTTGATGGCCAGTTGATCCCCCACAATGAGGCCCATGCAGGCAGTGGGATGCTAAAAAAGGGCTGAATTATATTATAAATATTTTAAATGGAAATATCTAGTCGGATTTTGTTTTGTCTATTATATATCTCGATTCCCGACGTTTCGAATGCTTTGCAGCAAACATGGTCACGGAAGAGACCTCCGTTTTATTTGAAATGTCATATTCACATAAATCTAAGAAAGTTAATCTATACATATAATAAAATTCTGAGTCGAATCTGTACATTAAATATTCTTTTGAAAATCTTATTGAAATTATCGATTGTCATTATTATCGATGCAGAAGCCGAATCTATAGTTTATAGAATTTTTGTCTGTCTGTTTAGGAACGCATCACCAGAAAACCACTGAATTGATTTTGATGAAATTTGGTATGATGATAGTTGGTTTTTCAGGTCAACGTATAGGATACTTTTTCTGCAGGAAAATATCTTATCTCTGAAAAATCTATACTAAACGTTAAAACGTAACTAGGGACGAATCCCAGCAAGATAAGGGTGAATCCGTAGTACTATGAATTAAATAATTATATATGCATAATCTATCAATCTGCTGCCTTTGTTATGATACTTGTAAAAAATAAGAGATTCCTTTTAAGCTAATTATCATACTCTACATTTTCTTTATATACTGAAAATAACAAAAATTCTACTCTTTTTGTAAAGAAACAAACTTTAAGAATTAGATAAATATCTATATATATATAAAACAAAGTCGTGTTAGTTACACCATTTATAACTCAATAACGGCTGGACCAATTTTTATAATATTTGATTTTTTTGGATTTCTCTTAGTCCGGAATAGGATAACAAGTATTAAAACATCAGAAAAATTCAAAAAAACAATTAAAATTTACATGGCTAACGCTGGCAAATAACTATTTTAAATATCTATGTAAAACGTACCTAGCGACGAACCCAAGCAAAGCGAGGCTGAGCCGCTAGTCTATAATAAATATGATGGGAAAAATATAGTTTCATAGTAAATGTCACTTTATTTATATTAGACGATTAGACAGTTAATTATTTAACCGATTAATAAAATTAAACAAGAAATCCCAACAGTTGTAATTGTTTCTCAAATAACTAATAGCAAATAATCACGCGCTAATAGTATTACGTTATTCGATTGTGAACGATATTAGGTCTGACAATTTTCAAATTGGAAACCATAATATATTCACCCCTGACAGAGTCTGGAATATTGTGGATGGATGATAAAACTTCTGTTATATCACAAATTTGGTACAATTTATACTAAATTAAGTAAATTTCAATGGTGTATTTAAGTCATTGATAATTTTTGTAAATAAAGGTTTTACCTGCAAATGTAATACAGCTAATGGCTTCGATTAAAAGTTTTTTTTTTATTTCTTTTTGTTTTATATGTAACTATAATAAATACTGTTTGTCTTCCAAATAAATAAATTAATAAACAAATAAAGAAAATGTTTTCTATCCATAACATATCATAATATATTAATAATATAATAATAATTATAATAATAATATAATAATAATAATAATATTCTATCCATAACATAATAAGAAAATAACACGTTAATTTCTCATTATCATACCATTTTTCAACATCATTACAAATTGCTTATATGGCGAAGAAAAATATCTCGAGAAAATTCCTTGAAGTCATTCAAGAAGAAGTGAAAAACACCAACCGGCGTTTGGTCAGCATGGTGTCCATAAATCCTTCTTGCGTTAAAGGGAGGTTTATGCCCAGCAGTGGGACGGTAAAAAGGGCTGGATTATTATTATACATATTACTCTAAAATATATTAACTCTTAAAGAATTAATATATCGCCTCTACTGGTGACAGGAGAGCTGGCTCATTTTTCGCCCAAAGAATCGGCATTGCCTTTCAGCGGGGGAATGCGGCTAACATTTTTGCCACTATTCCACGCGGAAATGAATTGTATAGTAATAAGTGTACATTTGTTTTGTATATATAATTAAATATATTTGTAATTTTGTTTATTGTAATTATTCTTTATGTATATGTAACCACTACATAGTATAAAATAAAGTCGCTTCCCGCTGTCTGTTTGTCCCTATGTATGCTTAGATCTTTAAAACTACGCAACGGATTTTGAGGCGGTTTTTTTTAATACATAGAGTGATTCAACAAAAAGGTTTATTTGTATAATACATGCATATTATAGTACAGAAAAGCTGAGAAATTTAAAGACTTGTATTTCATACTAACCGTTAAAACGTACCTAAGGGCGAACCCAAGCGAAGCGAGGGTGAGTCGCTAGTATGATATATTTTATTTAAAAAAAAAATGAGGTTACTAGTAAAATAATTATGTTTAGCTAAGAATTAATTACTATATTTATCTTAATTGTTATTCTTATAAAAAATAAAAAAAAACAAATTTTACTTCACTCGTCTTTCACTTAGGGGTTAAAAAATAAATGAATTACACCGCTATTACGGTGGAGATTGGACGCATCATGTTTCTAATTGGATTATAATATTTTAAAAGATATCGAATCTCGTTAGGGGATGTACTTAACAATATTGCTCTTCATTTTAACGAAATAAAAGCTAATAAAAACAAATATCAGTATAAATAAGTTTTATTCGTGTGTTTGTTCCAACACAATGCTCTTTTAACGGATGTTTACAATTTTAACTTATATTGTAAAAACAAAATTGTAATAGACTTAGCCGCATTAAAAATAATTTGAAAAATGCTTGGAAAATTGAATTTATTCAAATTGGAATATATTTTCTGACTAGCGACTTAACCTCACTTTGCTCGCGTGCGTCCCTGGGTACGTTTTAATTTTTTTGAGCGGAATGCTAATTCTTTTTCTAAAATAAAAGTAGCCTAAGTTACTCCTTATTACATCAGCTATCTGCCAGTAAAAGTCCCGTCGAAATCGGTCCAGCCATCGCAGAGATTAGCCGGAACAAACAGACAGACAGACAAAAATTGTAAAAAATGTTGTTTTGGTATATGTACCGTGTATACATCCATATGCATTTAGCAAATAGCGCTTATTTTAATATTACAAACAGAACACTCCAATTTTATTTATCTGTATAGATAAACCTATTTTTTCAGACTTATTGGCGGTTTTACTTTGGTTTTTTGGCTGTTGAAGTTGCCGATGATGTACAGAAAACATATGTATTATATACATATTATATTCTTTATTGCGTTTTAAATGTGATACAGAAAAAAAACAACAATAAACATAGTTCACAAAGGTGGACTTATCTCTAAAAGAGATCTCTTCCAATCAACCTCTGGATGCTGAGGAAGATGTCATACTACAGATACATACTATGAGACTAAATTTTTTGGGAGCTCAAAAATTATTATAATATAGTTATACTAGCAACTCTCCCACGCTCCGCTCGGGTTCGTCCCTAGTTACGTTTTAACGTTTAGCTCAGAGATGAGATATTTTCCCGCAGTAAAAAGTATCCTATATGTTGACCCGAGTAACCAGCTATCCTAATACCAAATTTCATCAAAATCTGTCCAGTGGTTTTCCCGTGATGCGGTAACAGACAGACAGACAGACAGACAGACAAAAATTCTAAAAACTATAGATTTAGCTTTTGTATCGATAATAAAGTTTATTTCAGTAAGATTTTCCAAAAAATATTTAATGTACAAATTCGGCTTAGTTACAATTTTATTATATGTATAGATTATACAGACGAAGACGACATCTACCCACAGAATTATATGTACCTTACCATATTAAAAATAATTCTAATAAGTTTTGCTATAGTTTCTCTATAAACTGTCATTAAAATCAATAGTTATACTTATTTATTTATTTATTCTGTGTATTACGTATTTATTTATACTCAACAATAACAACATATTTAATATAAAATCCAAGTCAACGCGTCTGTCTGATTATTTCTGAGATAATTTCTCGTATTAATTATCCGGATTGCTCACGCGTTCCTGGCTTCGACGCGACAGTGCTATGTATTCACCCCTTTTCGGCTTGTTGACTGAATATTAATAATCAGAGGGTAATCTTCGACGATTAATGTGTTGTGTCATACATGCATGGAACTTATTCGTGTATTATGGTTTAAATTTGCTATTGTTTTCGTAGTAAAATTCTAACAGAGTTGAATTTGTGCATTAAATATTTTTTGGAAAATCTTATCGAAATTGTCATTACTATCGATACAGCGGACGAATCTTTAGTTTTTAGAATTTTTGTTTGTCTGTCTTCGACCGCATCACGGAAAAACCACTGGAGCGATTTTGATGAAAGAAACCTATACTAAACTTCAAAACGTAACTAGGGACAAACCCGAGCGGAGCGAGGGTTAGTTGCTAGTTTTTTCATATTTTTGCGTCTTACCCTCGCTTCGCTCGGATACGTCTCTATGCGTCTTTTGTATTCATAATTCAGTTATTATTGGCAATTTTACTATTAACAGTACAAAATTTTATCAAAATCCATGCAGCCGTTTCTGTGATTATTATTTAGTATGGTACTTATCGTTAGCACGTTCTTCTTTATTAGCTATACTGTATTATAAAATAAATTCATAATGAAGGTACCACTCCTGAATTATATAAAAGGTAATTTAAGGAGCTTTTTTCCATAAATAAAGTAAACATTTTTAAGCCAAGAATAAAGAGTCCTCAGTTACTCTTTGAAATAAGCTAAATTACCTTACTTATCTAATACAAGCACTAGGCATCCGGATTTTGTTCACAATTTCATAGGTTTTAATTGTTTTGCGGAAACCTGATTGTTTACTTTTATAAGCATTTAGTAAAAAGCTGTTATTTTGACATTACAAACAGACACTTCAATTTTATTTATCTGTATAGATCATATATGTATCTATACCATATTTCAAACCATATTACATATAGCAGTAACAAATACTTTACTAAAAATAACGATATCACGTTAAATTTCCAAATAATGGCAGAACTTTACGGCTTATATTACTGCGATATTGACTACTAAAAGCATAATCAAATAACATATCGGAGATACATTTTCAATATTCATGAAGACATCCACGAGTTATTTGGACTTGTATGAGAGCAATATTTTTCTTAATCACCATTAGTACGTATCTGCCTGCCTACCGACCTTTACACAGCTATCGCGGTGCCATTCTGTCACCCCAAAATCTTTCATCTATTTCTTCAAAAATCAATATATTTTAAACTTTATTATTAAAGCAATAAGATTGAAGTTCAATAGACCATCTAGTATCAGCTAAGTCAATCATTCGTGTTGTAATTTCGCAGTAGAATGAAGAATATGTCGTCACTTCACTTTTATTGTATCGAATAATAGGGGTGTTCTTACAGCCGTTATCATGTGTTTGATCTAAAATGATACTTCGTCCTCCGAGGGGTGTTTTTTCTATAGGACAGAGTGCCGAATTTCAACCGATATCAAAAATTGAATCGCTCAAATAAACGCGGTTGTTAATCCAAAGTTGCGGATCGCGCTATTGTCCCCTGTTCTGTAATGCTAGCTGTCATTTGGTTTTTTAATAAGATTTTTTTGTTGTTCAATGTTTATATTTATATTTATGTGTTGCTTAACTTCAAAGTTAAATCCAATATGCATATATCCAAATGAAATAAAATATTGGACGAAAAAATGGTGTCTGTTGTGTAAGAATTTTTATGTAATACGAAAGCTGAATTCGAACTTAAACACACAACTATATAAAGTATGTTTGCGGATTCAGCTATCGAGTTACGTAAAATTTCTTACAGAAATGATCTATGGATTTGATATATTAACAAATCTTACTTTTTATAACACTTTATGCACACGAAAATGGTACATTAGCCAGAAAAAAATAATTAAAAAGATGTCCAAAGGCGACCTTATCACTAAAAGTGAACTCTTACAGGCAACTGATAATTTTAAAGATTAAATCATAACCTTACCAATATTATAAGTGTGAAAGTTCAGATGTTTGGATGTTTGTTATTCAATCACACCTGAACATCTGAACGGATCTGGATGAAATTTGGCACAGAGATAGATTATAGTCTGGAATAGCACATAGGTTACATTTTATTCCGGTAAAATGTACGGTTCTCGTGGGATAGATTTGTTTTATCAATTAATCATTTTTAAAATCCTTTGCCCTTATTATTATTGGTATATACCAAAAATGGCGTTTGAAGTTGAGATTTACTATTAATTGTGTAATATGTCGAATTATATACCTGTTTTATAAGCATTTGTCTTAGTAATACAAAAATATTAACGTATTTAGCAAATGATTTTAAAGGAATCACATCTCATCAAAATACCACTTATGGTGGATTTACCTTCGTTTGAAGATATGCAAGTAATTTTATAGTTGTACTTGTTTGTACTTTATAGTGATTTGATACTCTCTTGTTTACTCTTATTTTAAATACTTAAACAAATAACAATTAAGTATATTCTAAAACATAATTTTTGTATAAAAAGGGTTGATAAATGAAATAAAAATTACGGTAATCATTGATCAAATTTGCTAATAATTCAGTTAAATATTCTTTAAAATATCTGTGAGCGAACATAAGGACAGTAAAACTATATATTTATGTATATACTATTTTAAAATATTACGACGAATGTGAGGGGCATTCGTAAAATCCAAAACAAAGCACAAGAATAATAAATAGTGTATTATCTACTGGCGTAAAGTCTTGACTTCGGAATATATCCATCTAAAATACTCTCAACGTCCTCATAACCCTCAGATTTTACGCTTCAAAGAGAATTCGAAGACAATAACTCGAACTTACGTAGCAATAATACGGAACTTTTTGAACATTTCAAGCGTTGCTTCAGTCACTTTTATATAATACCGCAACTTGACAGTCAATAGCGGAAATTACGTATTTTAACATAATAGAAAACCTCAGGCTAAAGAATTAAATATAAAGACGATGGAGCCCAGCAAAAAAAAATCGAAGTCAAAAATAGTAGCGTATTTTTCCGTTTATGCTACCAATCTTGATTTTGCCATACAGAATTTTGTACAGTTATCAGTCGTTGAATAACTTTTTTTGAGAAAAAAATATAAACAATAAAAATACATACTAAGTATATCCTTTTTTATTTTTAAGCGTTTATTCTCTTTCCCTTGAAAAGAGACTACCTTATATAAATTAATTATTATTATTTTTTATTATTATAAAATCTGTTAGCTATTCTTTACGCTAAAACGACTGGAGGGATTAGAATGAAATCTAGTACAAGGATAGATTATAACATGAATTAAAACTATACTAATATTATAAAAAGGTAAAGTTTGTGAGTTTGTGACGTTGTAGGGGGTAATCTCTGGATCTACTGAACCGATTTAGATGAAATTTAATAAGCAAATAGTTTGAGATCCTGGAAAGGACATAGAATACTTTTCATCCCGAAAATCATCCCTTAAGGGAGTGAAAATGGGGGTGAAAGTTTGTATTGAGAAGCAAGCTAGGGACGAACCCGAGTGAAGCGAGAATGAGTCGTTAGTATATTATGAAAACACATGTGTGTTCTTCTGTTTATAACGCTGACGTCGACATTCGATTATAATGATGAGCTTATGAAGCTTTCTGATATAATACCATTAAGGTAAAAAGCTCGCGACGTAAATAGCAATAAAAAATATATATTAGGCTAACACATCACTTTATACAACTAATAAATAATTCAAGTATATGCTTCTTATCACAGGTAAAACCAGTAACTAACGCTAGTATAATATAAGAGAACACTAAAATAGGCATATATTACACATTTGAATACAGCTAAGGAACTACCATTCAAAGTTATCAATAATATATAAATATTTAATGAGGCCTGCGACAGCCGCACCGAATCACCATCATTTGCGATAGATTTGCATAATTGATATCTAATATACATTGATTGATCATCACACCATATATTAAAGTTTCTAAATATATTTAAAACCAACAAAGGGACACATTAGTAATTTAAAGTAGGTACCTAACCGACCAAACTTCTCACGCCGTTTTTTCGGAAAAGATATAAAAATTAGTTTTTTTTTTTCTAGAAAATATACCTATATAGATATAAACTTAAAAAGCAAAACCTTATCTAAATACAAGTTAGTTGTTTCTTTACGTCGCTGTAACGAATTTGAGCGAAATTCGAAATACAGATAGATAGCTACGATACCGGCTTATACTTATTATTATTGACGATTTTGACGACACGTTTGGCGCAGTTTGCAGTGATCCTACTTGCTGTGCCAACGGTCGCGGGTTCGAGTCCCGCTGGGGGCATTCATTTGTGTGGTGAATACGAATGTTTGTACTCCAGTCATGGGTGTTTATAATTATAATATGTATGTATTTAAAGTTATATATGTGTAGTGTATCAACTATCTGGTATCCATAACACAAGCCTCGAAGCTTACACCATGGAACTAGATGGTGCTGTGTGTTAATGTCCCAATATATTTATTTATTTATTTTTATTATTAGTTGTAACGCAAGTGTTTACTCTAACTTAACTAGAAACAATTGAAAGAGGATTGCTGAATAGTTTACAACTTTACACAGTTTACAACTGTGTGTAGTGCATAGCATAATGTATATTGTGGAATAAATAAATTCTGATTTCCAATGTTATATAATCATGATGAAAATAAATTATTATATCTGGCTAAAATCGAACCTCCGACCTACAGTCACAATCAAAAGAAAGTCATTTTAAAATATAAATGAGCAAACATAATATCCTATATAACATCTTTATCTCCTATTTAAATTGCCTGCTTTAAAATTTTCTTCAAGTACTCACTTAAAGCGAATTTTGAACCATGCGGGCGCATTATAAGGACTAATCAATCAATTGCAGTTAATTTCAACTCATCTGCATATTAACTCTTTTCTTGCATCCTAAATGAGATTATTAATATTATATAGGGTGATAAGTTTGATGTTTTTAAGTAATTAATTAATTTAAGAAATAGTTGATTTACAAAAAAGTTTTCAAAAATCAATTTGCATGTTATTGTATATAAATAAAGTTAAAATAATGGATTTTTTCGCGGATTTATTTTGATTTTTGGTTCCCAAGGTTTCGAATGCTTTACAAGTTTTCACCAATCATGGTCACGGGAGAGAATAAGGTTTTAGACGTCTCAAAGGTCGTATAGGTATATCTACCTAATTGTTACAGGCAGTGCCTATCCACAAAATGAATTTAAAAATACAAAAATGGCACCAAAGTACTTTACAATATTTATTAATATTAATTAAAAAAAAAATAATAGGATTTATAATTGAATGTGGAAATATTATTTATTTAATTTTAACTGTTATTATTATAATTGTTACAATTTATTATTTAGTATACTACTAGTAACTTTATTAATTAGTACCTACTCTTATTTAGTGTTGCTATTATTATATTTATAACCATAGAAAAAATAAATTATTAATTATTCAAGCTATATTATTGTTGTATAAATCCTAAATATATCCGATAGTTTTATTTAAAAAACGTTAAATATTCGCGTAAATCGTAAAAAGTATTATATTAAAATAATGGGTTATCCGATACGTTAAAATAACATCACAAAAGTTTAGTGACTAGATATCATATTTTATTCACAAACAAAATAAACTTAATAATATTTATTAAATAAAATAAAAGTAGGTACTTTGTTATATAAAAATGTAATTATAGGGAAAATTATAATCTTTAAAAAGACAGTATGGTTTCAAATTACACTTATAATCCCTTCTTTTAACGAAGTGATGCGCGAATACCGTCAATTAATGCCGACTTAACCCTTCAACTGTGAGCCTAAATAAATCACAGGGTACTACAAATTCCCAAAGTTTGTAGTATAGTCCCAAATATAGTAACCCTTTCCCTATGATTAAATTTATTTTACTGTGTCCTTTTGGCGAATAGGAAATATTTTTTCTTTCCTCAAATAAAAATATGTCTAAAGCTGTTACTAAATACAATAAAATAATACCTGTTAAATGACGTCAACACAGTAAAACTCATATATTTTTTTTAAATTATATAACCATTATATTATTATAAATATGATAAATTCACAAATAAACTTTGAGAACCAATTCTCAACCCTAACACACACCACTGATTCATCTTAACCCGTCAGCGCTGATGAATCAAGATATTAATACCGAGCGTGGCGAATCTGACCAACGCAACCCTTCTATGCATATTAATTGTATCCCTCATGCTTGTGACTGATGACTGCGATTCGATATAAGTGTAATTAAAGGCATATATTTTTACACTAGCGATTCACCCTCGCTTCACTCGAGTTCGTCCCTATGTGATTCTTTAAATTGAGATAACTTTTTTATGAACCGATTAAAATAAAAGAAATAGTAAACATTGAAGCCTTTTACAATATATTAGTGAAAACCGCGCCCAAATCATTTAAGCCGTTTCTGTGATTAGCACTCACAAACACACGGACAAACAGACAATTTAAAAAAAATCATTGTTTTTGGCTCTATTGCGTTAATAAAGACCCCAATAATACTTTTTCTCAAATATCTTCCATGTACAGACAGCTATCAGTTACAATTTTATTACACATATGTATAGAATGGATAAGTATTTAATATTACTTAAACATAGTAAATACAAATAATTATCATATTGAAATATTTAATTAATCTATTGTATAAATATGACTATTGATATAATATTTTAAAAAATATAGGTAATCATTTATTTTGGGGAATATATTGAAACCAAATTATCTACTAAATTAAAAGTTAGTAGTTGAATATAATATTATACCTTTTTTAGAATTATAGATAAGATGTCCTTAAAATCAAAGTCATATTTTACGCCTTCACCTTATCTATTTTAATAAACTTAATAATGTAGATCGCTCAAATCTACGTAATAGAAACAAATTTAATTTAAATCTACAACAGAAATCCAAACTTACTTAAAACAACTTCAATAACCAAACTTACTAAATAACTGCACCAAATTCAAGTGTCATCTATTTCCCATCAAATTCAAGACACAAAGCGTCACATCACAATAGCAAGCATGAAATTGTACCCACCCACATAGATTAATGACATTCACAACTAACAATGGAGTTAGCCATTTTTTGTGATCCCTTTTCGATTTAGCAGCAATTAAAAAGTTCTAAGCATTAAAGGGTTAACTTCATTTGCGTATAATTGGTCTTGTTCACTGATGGGAAAATACGTTTTATATCTAAGAGATTCTTATGGGAGGACTAATTCAGGTTGTCAGCGTGAAAATGGCATAACTCACGTTTTTTTGAGTTACTTTTAAAGAATTTTTAATTAAAATTGTTTATAATATAAATAAGTATATTGATTTTTTCTTATAAAGTTAATATAAAAAATATTTTACAACGATTTTCTTTTTATTATAGCAACATATTAATATAATAATACAATTTATATGAAATTAAGGTTAGGCCACTTTTGAACAGACAGCTTCAATTATGTTTTGTAAATGAGATATATTATATTGTTATATGTTCTTTAGAAAGCTAAGAGTTTGATGACTCAATGAGCTTGCTTTAAGAGAATGATGACAGTATAAGGACATTTTAATCTACCTCAACAAAGATATAAGAGCTAAATAGGCATTTAAAGATGGGTTTTAGAAAATTAAAATTATACCTAGGTATATATATGTATGCCAATGATTAAGCCTAAGTGTCATACATCTAAATTATTTACTTCTATCTGTTTATTTCAAACTAATGCATTTCAAATTATTTGAAACTACCCACCACCTACCTTATGTTGACAGTAGAATAGATATGTAGAAAATAGTTATTATAGTAAAATTAAACGGTAAAATTTACAAAAAAAAAAATAGTTTATCAAGTAGTCATATTCTTAAAAACGTATTTTAATATTTATATTAGTTCGAGAAAATAAATAGCAAAAACACACAATCTCATATTCACTATAATCTAATAAATTCTAAATTTAAGAACGCTCTCAATATTTTCACTTGTAATTCTGTAAAGATTTTGACTTTTCAATTAATTTAAAAGTCGAAACATAATGGGGTCTTCAGTAATTGATTCAACACGGTTCCGAGATTCAGAAATGTTACAGCATTGGAGGGTTAGCCTTTGTCGTATACAATTTGGTACAATTTGTTTGCGGATTTTTTCGAAGAATTCTAAAGGTAATTGAATAGATGTCCTCTCGAGACAGTAATTTCTGTAAATGAGAATAAAAGCTTGACTACTTGTTTCGTGTGGATTTACGTGTTATGTAAAATTTAATTGAAGAATTAAATATTAGATATTATATATTATTCAACACTAGCTGCTCACCCTCGCTTCGTTCGGGTTCATCCTCAGCTCGCTTCCACATACAAACTCTTATCCCCATTCTCACCCCCTTAAAGGATGATTTCCAGAATAAAAACTATTTCACTCGCTCACTTTTCATATCATGAGTAAAAAAAAATTCTTTTAATTTTCTTCTATAAAAAACTTGTTCTGACAATAACAAACACAAAAAAAAAACAAGTTTGGTGCAGTCGATCGGAAGTTATGCACGTACATACATTTCGGTGATTCATTTTAATTTATATAGATTATAAAATTGAAAAAAAAAGTAACTAAAATGTATAGATTTTTTTTTAATTTAACTTATTTCGTAATATAATAAATATGTATATAATATAATATAAATAAATGCATAATATGAAAATTTACAAGGAATATTAATTGTATTTTATAGTACTCGTAATATTTAAAACCTATAATATAACATACACTTAAAACTCAATACAACTTAATATGCATACATATATAATATAAAAAAAAAACATTGATTTAAAAACAAGCAAACTTTTAATTAAAATGGTATTGTTTCATTAGTAAATTTACAAAAAGAATCCTTCGAGCCGGATTTGAACCAGCGACCTATGGATATCAATTAACACCGTCTACAGTCCACCGCTCTACCAACTGAGCTATCGAAGGCACATGAAGACGTTCGAAATTGTGTTTTGAATGTCTTAAGAGTATCGCTTCACTGATAATATGAAGAAAATATTTTTGGCTAAACTTTTCTATAGCCCATACCTCCGTTTAATCTGAGATACACATATGTACCTATTTTGACGTGCTGATTACGAATATGTTATTCAAAATACGCGCTTATTTCATTATCAAGGTCGAATCTAGAAAAATGTTCGTAGTTTTTCACGTTTATTGTGAAAAATATTGATTTTAGAGAAAAATATTTAATACAAAGTTAGGCTATGATAAGATTGACATTATTACAATTCTTTAGGCTAAGATACTTATCTAGTATCTACTAGATAAGTACTACTAACATACTAGCGCCACATGTAATTATAACCTCTCGCAATAATAAAAGTAGTCCGATTACTTTTTTTTTATTTATAAGTTATAACACTTTATTGTACACATAAACAAAACTACATAAAAATTTACATAGATAAAAATTTGAAAATAATATAAAAACGACTTTAAATCTTAATAAATCTTTATATTATAAAATTATATAAATTTTATTGTTTATTATTCTTCAATGATTTTAGAATGACATCTAATTTAGGCCAGTGTAGATGGAAGTCTAGATGATCATCAGATTTTTCATTCTTAAGTAAATTTTTCATATTTTGTATATTATTATGGCGCATATTATATAAATAAATAAATATGTTGTGACATTAACACACAGCACCATCTAGTTCCATGGTAAGCTACGATGCCTGTGTTATGGATACCAGATAGTTGATACACTACACATATATAACTTTAAATACATACATATTATAAATATAAACACCCATGACTGTAATACAAACATTTGTGCTTACCACACAAATGAATGCTCCCAGCCGGACTCGAACCCGCGACCACTGACACAGCAAGTAGGGTCACTACAAACTGAGCCAAACGTGTCATATTCTTAACTATATACACATAAATGAAAATGGATGTTAACAAATCACTCTTCATTACATCAGGTTACCAAATCTAAACCGATTAGGAAGACAGGTAGAACAGAATGGCAAGCATCAAGATAACAACGTCAGGCCACAATCAGAGAATGTCCTCGTATATTTCATCGCGAGAGAAACACTAAATTATCTAAATGGAGATCGCTCCCCAATCAGGAAAATCACTAAGGATATAATGTAACTAGATGTGGTGAAAAATCAAATACTTAGTTTTGTTTTAATATAGTATACATGTATTACGCACTAGTAATTACTATTAATTTTTCTTCGCTTCGCTCGGGAGCGTATCTAGCCTTTTGTATTTTTAGCCACGTTATGGCAAATTTTATTACTAGGAGTACCTATTCAATATATTATGTGAAGGATTTACAAAATACACGCACAGTGAACACCTTATCACAGTCTTTAGTTGCTTAATTTAGGAGAAGTAAGCGTACAAACAGACTGACTGACTGATCTATAAGATAAAAACGTTTGGCAATAGAATCGACTAACTTTCTAACACATGATGAATATAAATAATGCAACTTTTAAATTTTAACAGAGCAACCTTAGACTTAATCTTCGTTTCTTCCTTAAAATAATTATTTCGAGGTACTATAGAACAATTAAATAAATCGACATTCAAAATGTATATTTTGTTTAAAAAAGAGCATAAGATTTTTACTTGATTAATTATTTTAAATAAAACTGTCAACTGTCAAATGTCAAATATTCGCGTAAATCTAAGAAAGTATTATTGATTAATTATGTACTATATAATAACACGTTTGTTCGTATGTGAAGTTATAAAAGCTTAGACTCATTCTTGCAATTGAGGCTGGAACTACATTACATATGTATATTATGTTACATTTATTTGAAGTCATACAATAATCCCATAAATATTACAAATGCGAAAGTTTGAATGGATGGATGTTTGTTACTCAATCACGCCAGAACGGTTGAACGGATGTAGATGAAATTTGACATAGAAATAGATTATAGTCTGGAATAGCACATAGATTACTTTTTATCCCGAAAAATGTACGATTACCGTGGGACATCAACACTTACCGTTAGTACGTACCTAGGGACAAAACTGAGCGAGCGCGGGTGAGTTGCTAGTTATAATATAATTACCACATATCATGTGATAGTGATTAAAAGATTAAAAAGCTCTTCCAGTAATTACTAATGAACGAATATTTCCAGTAGACGGTTAGCGGAAGCTCGTCGCGCCTCTGTCATGCCGGAAGTCCTCTCGCTATTTGATAAATAGTTGTTCTTGAACAGTTTTTCTCATGCAAATGAGGGGTCGGATGACGGATGGCGTTTGTCACAATTTTCTGGGATGGATTTAATTTAGGATGGCAGGGGCGACTAATCTAGGGATCGCTGATTGCGCGTTGTTTTGCATTTTTGCGGTAGAAACGGGGAAGATCGAATTGTATGTGGCTTTTCATTTAGCGAAAATTTCTGAATTTAGCAACTTTTTGGTATAAAGGGGCAGGTAGAACGTTTTGCCATATTACGTTTTTTATATAATTTTCATAGAAATATTTTTTTATGAAATCTGTAAAAGTTATTATTAGAATGTAAAAGTATATAATCTACTTTTGAATGTAAATTATAAAAGTAGTAAGTGGTAAATACGATATAAGAGTATATATATTTTATGATTTTAATTGCATATAGGTGCATCTTATTTTAAAAAAAATAAAGAGTGCGTGTATGAATGTGTACACGCGCAAGAAGTAAAACTTCTGTAGGTTATCGGTACTCTTTATGAAATTCAATTTATGTTTTAAATAATTAAGATAGGTGAGATACTTACTAAAAATAACGGATATTAGGCATGTTACAATCATATATTTATAGAATATCATTTAAGGAAAGAATATAATATTATATATCATTTGTCAGACAATAACAACGGTTACCATGGCAACAAACGTACGTACATTTTTTCGTAACACATTCACCAGCTTACCCCCCAAGTCAAGAGTGCGTAAAGAAGTTTTATTTCAATAATAATAATAATAAACTCATTGTGTATGCAAACATAATTGTACTCTTTATTCCTTTTACTAAAATTCTATTGGATGATAATTCGACACTTGCGGCAAGATATCACGTATAGGACCAATTGCTTTTTGTGTTTTCTTAGGCGCCGAGCCTAGCGCCGCCGTCAGCTTCCTACTTCTGGGCTGTTTCTGGGAATTTGTTCACATAAATACCTAATATGACTAACTGTATATTCTATTCTATACTATTCTCGATTTTATCTTTAAAGAATAAGGGAAATTTTATACAAATAAATACAAATTTTATAGTCGTTAATTTAAATTTTTTGGGAAGAAAATATAAAAAATAATAATTAATAAAAATATTTTTTTTTTTGTATTATTTAAGCATTAGTCGTCTCCCCCTAGAAAGAAAGCTATTATAATATTAGCTATTTTTTTTTTCTTTATTATAATAAAAAGCGTTATCCATTTTTATTTATTATCATTTATTTATTTATCACAGTTATGAGTATTCTATTACGTTTGTATACTGTTTTAATCGACTTCAAAAAGGAGGAGGTTCTCAATTCGATTGGTATTTTTTATATATGTACAGTGTACACGGATTACGCTGATATTTATGATTCGATTTACGTAATTCTTCTTTAGTTTGATGCGGAATAGTTGCCATTTGGTCCCATAAAAATTTAACATAGTTTGGCCCAGTAGTTTTCATTTTGTTTGATTTGACAAGACCAATACGTTAGAATCGGATTTTAGAGCCAGAATTTTTAGTGTTACTAATAAAAGCGAATTTAAGTTTGTCAGTCTTCATACTTTGCTGCTACTATTATTAACACTAAAAAGGGAAAAATAAAAACTTTTTAAACTTTTGATTATTTGGCTTCACGTTCAATTCTATAACACTCCGTCTATATTGTTCCTTAGTTGCTTAGCTGGGCTATTATCAAAAGATTTTGCTTAACTAAAAGCTTATGCATCTTAGAAAATATTAACACTAAAGTTGATACATAATTTTGAACTTAAATATTTATTTTTAACGTCATTAATATTGTCATATTAATTACTTACACAGTGGCTTTATAACTGTAATACCCTTGTAATTTCCCGCATAGATCGCCAGTCATGCTATTAGTTATGCGCATCTGCTTGCAAAACTGCAACAACAGTATATTAAAAGTAAATACCTATATCCCTTCCGGTAGAAAGCTAAATGACTCATAATATTTTTCATCATAAGTAGATTTTTGAATTATACATTTGTGCTAAATACATTATATAATTATTAAGGAAATCATGTAATCGAAATAGAGATATAAGAAAGAATATAAGTTTTGGAAGTTTCAGCTACATTTTTGGTCAAGTGCGGATTGGCGTACTCCACATGTCTTTCGAGAACTTGCTATTTTCTCCCAAAAGTTTCCTCACAATGTTTTTCTTTACTGTTAGACAAGCGGTTATCATGTTAAAAAGGTTGGCACATGATAATATCACAGTCAAATCCGCAAAAAAATCCGAAAAAATGGTTTTATTTAAAACTAGCGACTCACCCTCGCTCCGCTCGGGTTTGTCCCTAGTTACACTTTAAAGGTTAGGATAGATTTCTCAGTGATGAGATATTTACCCGCAGTAAAAAGTATCCTATATGTAGACCCGGATAACTAGCTATCATAATACCAAATTTCATCAAAATCTGTCCAGTAGTTTTCTCGTGATGCAATCACAGACAGACAGGCAGACAAAAATTTTAAAAATTCTAAAAACTATAGATTCAGCTTCTGTATCGATAATATTATATTACAAACTATTTCAATTAGATTTTCCAAAAATATATTAAATGTACAGATTCGATTCAGAATTTTATTATATGTATAGATGTCAAATATTCGCGTAAATCTAAGAAAGTAATATATGATATGTAACATTTTACATATTCACATGTATTTCATAGAAAGTGTTTTATCATACTGTCACTATGAGTCATGTACATAAAAAAATTATACTGTTTATTTATTACTAAGTTTACATTCTCGACAAGTTTTTGCGCCCACATAACGCTTGCAATTATAAAGGTGGTTGGTTACAAAGCGGTTAAAGGTCAGGCAGATGTTTAAGAAACGGTAGTGTTAGGTGTAACGCACAAGAGGTATTTTTTTCAATTTAGAAATCAGCTTTTCATTAAATGCATAAATAAATATGGTACCGACTTATAAGCAAAACGCAAAGTTCAAATTTTTTGTCTGTCTGTCTGTCATTTTGTTCCAGCCAATATTTGAAAGGGCTGGATTTATTTTGACGGGTCTTTTACTTACAGATAGCTGATGTTATAAGCTGTAAGTTAAGCTGCTTTTATTTTCGAAAAAAAAATCCGCTTAAAAAAAAACGTACCTCTAGCCTAAACTACGAGTATATTGTATGTAGCTTTTAAGAAATAAACTTTAGCTTTGGATTTTGATTTTGAAAAAAAGAAACTAAGAAATTAAACTTATACTAAATACTATTTTTCGAAAAAGATAAGAAATCGTAAGCAATATGATAATTATTTCACTTAATGTTATGTGGTAGAAATTATTGATAAATATTTTAGGTGTAATAGATAATTGGTTGTGAAAGTGCTAACACTTATAAAAGCAAAAAACAAGTATCTTTAACTATTCACAGGTTTGATTCTTGCTTACAGCAAATAACCAAAATATAATCTACCTAATTTCTTTCTCGCTCTAACAAAAACGTTCGAATTTTAAGTTTTTTTAGTAATTAAACACTAAATATGGCAGAATATTAAATCTACATGGTTTTTGCACCCACATAACGCACGCCACAATTGTTTACAAAGGTCAAGCAGATGGTCACCGGTAACGTTAGAGGTAACGCACGAGTGCTCTAGTTTTTCTTAACCGCTTTCTTTTCATCGAAAGGTGTTCATTTGTTTTAGTAAAATCCATAAAAGTGTTTGTTTGTGTACTACTACTAGAACCTAATTATATTATGAGGATTTTGACCGACTTCAAAGAGAAGGTATGCAATTCGGTTGAATATTTTTTGTGCGTATGTTCTTTTTTTCATATTTTGTTCTCGAATCAGTAGGACTTACCTCAAAAACGGTATCATATATTTAAAAAAAATAACATTACTTTTTTAAGTAAAACGAACGTCAATTTCAAAATCTCTTAAAAGAATTAAGATTTTTTCCATCCACCGTTGTTATTCTAATATAATAAAAACACCTGACTATATCTTTATTTTATATGTGAAGCCAAATTCACAAAAAATAGTAAATTTCCATTTAAAGGTAACATTTAAATTAAAAAAAATCACATCGACAAAAATTTTACTAAATTATAAATAATATTATAAGCTCCAAGTAAGACGAAACAGATTATTTTTAATAACAAACAGACACTACAATCTTTATATATAGATAATCATTGTTTAATTAATAACGGTGTTAATTGTAGCTAACGTATAGCAAAAAGGGTGACCAGGTGCATTGGTAAGATATGAGGGTGCATACTTCTGTAGTGAGTCATTTATGAGCTTTATATTCTATAAGGTCAAAGTGACGCGTGGTCAATTTTTTTCTTCACGCAATGTAGCGTGAAAGATTTTTTTTTACTTTAAAATAGCTACACTGCTTCCTGCTGTAACGGTTTTGAAGCATTTTTTTTTAGGTTAGGTACATATTAGGTTCGCAAAACACATTTTAAAACAATAAAAACACTAATGATTTTTTTTCTAAAATATTATGGGACCAACCTTGATTTAAATATAAATATAAAATAAATATATTGGAACATTAACACACAGCACCATTTAATTCCATGTTAAGCTACGAGGCCTGTGTTATGGATACCAAATAGTTCATACACTACACATATAACTTTAAATACACATATATTATAAATACTGGACACTCATGACTGGAGTATAAACATTCGTGCTCATCACACAAATGAATTTGCCCAGCGGGATTCGAACCCGCGACCGCAGGTACAGCAGGTCACTACAAAATGAGCCAAACGTACGATACGTTTAAATTTTCTTTATTAAAAAAAATGTATTAAACTTCAAGTCGACCCATACTATATCTTGTTGTCTCAATTAGAGCTCATAAGTTCTATAAGAATTGAATCTTTGTATAATTCTTACAATATTCTATATAGTATTATTATATAATTTTATTACATATTACATAGCTTAAGCAAGTACATTTTGACGGTTAGTAGGTACACCTAGGTTTCTCAGAGATGAGATATTTTCCTGCAGTAAAAAGTCCTAAATGTTGACCCGGATACCCAGCTATCACCATACCCATCAAAATCCGTCCAGTGGTTTTCTTGTGATGCGTTCCCAGACAGACAGACAGACAGAGAAAAATACTAAAAACTATAGATTTTACATCTGTATCGATAATAATGATTATTTCAATCAGGTTTTCCAAAAAATATTTAATGTACAGATTCGACTGAGTTAGAATTTTATACTTTTTAACATTTATTTTCTAAAAAAAAATGTAAGATTTTTAGTATGTTAGCACAGCTATTTTTTTGTTCTTACTTAAACTTAGTTACATCGATCTAAATGGTCAAGAAATGATAAATAACATACATTTGTAAAATAAACATCAAGCTGTTAATTCACACTCTAAATTCCTTTTAAGCTGCTACATATTTTATAGTGACCTTAATTATTAGAGTAAAAATAAATGATATAAAACGTTAAGCTAAAATAGCCTCTAAATCAAATTACATAAGAGTTACTAATATTGAATAGTAAGCCAGTTAAACAGATTATTATTGAAAGTCCAGCAATGAGGCATGCAAGTCAATACGTTAATCTCCATAATAAAAGGAATATTTAAAATATGCGTGTGCGCACTTAATTGCTCTTCGTTGGTGGCTATCAATTGCGAAACGAAAAAACTGTCCACTCCATTTTATATGAATGGGTTTTAGGAATTTCTTACAGAAAACTATGGAGTAGTTAATATTATGTTATTTATTTAAATGTTAAATATTTTTCACAGCATCGGATTTTTATGCTTAAAATTGTTTGTTTAGGAGAGGTTTTTATACTTGAATAATCAAGTTATTCAAGTATAAGATTCTCTCTAAATTTTATAGATTGTATATATATAGATAAAATTTAGACGTACATTTTTGATATAAAAATTAGTGTCAAATGGAAGATTAAAAAAAAACTTTTTTTTGGCTTAATTCTCCAATAATACCGTTTTTGTTTGGAAAAGAAAAAATATTACTCTCTGACAATATAATAGAATAATTTTAACAGTATCTATAAGTTTTTGTTTACTAATTATTATTTAAAAATATCTGGCGAAATTACAGTAATATTTTTGCTCTTTTTATATTTTAAAATTTTCACAATAAGCGACTCGACGTATTTTAAACTGATCTAAATAAAGGGGTACGTCCATCCTATCCAAATGACCCCAAATAATAATCATCTATTCACAAGCACTTTCCCATAGCGAAGATACGGGCACTTTGATTTGCGATTTGAATACGATCATTATGAATTATAGTTAATTAAGCAAGGAATTGAGAACGCCGGACTCTACGCTTGCCCTCTCATTAGAGGACATTTCAAATATGTAGGTAATTATGTTTTGGGGATTCAATACGTTATGTCGTATGTAGAGTTATTAAAATAATAGCTTTATTTATTTGAAAACATTACACTGAATAACCAAATACATAGGTACATCTTAATCTATACATATAATAAAATTGTAACTGAGTCGAATCTGTACATTAAATATTTTTTGGAAAATCTTATTGAAATAGTCATTATTATCGATGCAGAGGCCGAATCTATAGGTTTTAGAATTTTTGTCAGTCAGTCAGTCTGTCTGTCTGTCTGTCTGTTACCACTTTATGCAAAAACCACTGGAGTGATTTTGATGAAATTTGGTATGATGATAACTGGTTATCCGCGTCAACATATAGGATACTTTTTAATGGGAGAAAATATCTCATCTCTAAGAAATCTATAGTAAACGTTAAAACGTAAGTAGAGACGAACCCGAGCGGAGCGAGGGGGAGTCGCTAGTGAGCATAATATAATAAATGCCTTTTTAACTAGAAAACTTTTTAACTGCATTGTTTATTAATTTTGACTGAATATTAAAATTGATATTTTTAAATATGTAGTAGGTATAAAACATATTTTGTTTCTATGAGAGTATTTTTACTTTAAATTGTGCTATGTCTATCGAGTATTTATTCGAATACATATAATGGGACCATTTTAGATTATAGAAATAGTAAAAAAGTGTAGGTACGTTTTGTAATCAAAAAATTACTAAAAGCCTCTATCATTTAGTTATTATTGCAGCTCTAAAGCTCTCAAGAGTTTACTTCATACATTTCAATTTTTAAACTTCTTTTAGCATTATTTGAACTTTGGTGGGTTAGAAAATTAAATCTGTTTTATTTATGTCATGAAGTCAAAATTACTATGCCATTAACATATTACATTTTTCAATTTTTAAATAGCAATAACGATTATAGGAAGCTACCCTGTGTTATTTCTTTGGAAGAGAAATATATTATAAAGACGATAATTACCCATTTTTAGGGTTCCATACCCAAAGGGTAAAACGGGACCCTATTACTTACTAAGACTAGAATACCTATTAAGACTTCGATGTCTGCCCGTCTGTCTGTCTCTGTCACTAGGCTGTATCTCACGAACCGTGACCGTGACCGTGAACCGTTAGACAGTTGAAATTTTCACAGATGATGTATTTCTGTTGCCGCTCTAACAACAACAGCAACAACAAGTTATATATTCACTTTAAAAATAAATAATTAAATTAAAATAAACCAAATATTTAAGGGGGGCTCCCATACAAAAGATATAATTTTTTTGCCGTTTTTATAGATAATGGTACGGAACCCTTCGTGCGCGAGTCCTACTCGCACTTGGCCGATTTTTCTATATATAAGAAAAATAAAAACTAATTACCCCTAAACAATTATTCGTTGACGACATAAATAATACACATGGGTATACTATAATAGGATAGATTAATAAACCTAGGTACGGAAACGATCGTAAAGCATTTTACGATTCGAGCACTGTGCATTCGTAAAAATATTTCGGAAACTCTAGCGAGCGTGACGTCATTATTCCACTGACGTTTATTGGACATCGTCGTGCGTCCGTTTTATATTTTATCGATAGTCGTAATTTACGCTACAATGGCATATGATGCGTACATCTTTTGATAGTTTATATAATGTTATTTTTTGAAGGGTTGTTGTAAAGTATGGAATTTTAATGATTTTAAGAATTATGAAAAAAGTATTGTTTAAATATAGTAATTGTACTTAATTTTTGTTTTTATTAAAAAAAAAAATGGTCACAAAATTTTGAAACGCTCAAATTGATCTAAAATTCGCCATATTGTTTTTTTTTTTATAATTTCAATATATTCTGTAACACTCGCGTTATTAAAACTAATAATATATTTACAAAAAATAATGTATGTATGTATGTATTCAGCCCTTTTTAACGTCCCACTGCTGGGCACGGGCCTCCCTTCAGTACGAGGGGAATCAGGCCATAGTCCACCACGCTGGCCAAGTGCGGATTGGCGGACTTCACATGTCTTTCGGAAACTTGCTAAGTTTTCTCAGACAAAAAATAATATGATAATAATAAAATAATTCATCCAAATCTGTCATAAGCTATTCTGAAGACTCGGTAAAAATAAGCATAATTTTGCAATTTATGCTACTATTCTTGATTTTGTTATACAGGTCGTTTATTTTCTTTAAAGAATAAGGATTTTTCTTTTATGTGTTGATTGATAACTTAAGCAATACCTACAAAAATCCCTTATATTATTTTCAGGAATAAAATATGAATATATGTAGTAGCTTATTTTTTTTTCTTTATTATAATAAAACCATTTCACTATTTTTATTTATTAACTTCTATTTATTTAGGCAGTGGTAGCACAGTGGTAACGCGCTCGCTTGGGAGACTGAGCAAAGCGGGTTCAAATCTCAGGTATCGCACCTCTGAGATTTTCATGTGCCAATCATTTCCAACATGATTACCACTTGCCTTACGGTGAAGGAAAACATCGTGAAGAAATTTACATGTCTGAGAGAACCTAACAAGTTTTCGAAAGACATGTAAATTCCGCCGACCTGCACTTGGCCAACGTGGTGGACTATGGCCTGATCCTCCTCGTATAGAAGGGAGGCCCGTGCCCAGCAGTGGGACGTTAAAAAGGGCTGAATACATTTATTTATCATCCAACAAACAAACTGTCATTTGTATACTATTTTTTTTAAATATTATCATGTTTAGTACAATAACTTTATCATGTTTAGTACAATAAGTTTCTTAGTCTGAGAATTAAGCATTTATACTTAACTAATATAAATCCAAATAAAATTTTGAAAGCCGATTCGAACATCGATTACGATCACCCTACCGTTTTGCGTCATAACATTTCTACATTCAGCAATAAACGTCTGATAGAACGTCGGACACGTATTTACGAGTCCGCGTGTCGGTTTATGATTATGCCCAGGCTGATTGAATGGTCATGGTCACCCTATTGTAAGGAATTGCGGGAGTTAATTGTGTTTGCTATATTTAGCATTATGTAGGTAGATATTGATAAAAATAGATATCTATATATTGCTAGCGACTCACCCTCGCTTCGCTTCTATTTCGTCCCTATATCACACAATCAATACAAATCTATCCCACGGGAACCGTACGCTTTATGAAACGAAAAAGTATGGAAAATTATGTGCTATTCCAGACTATAATCTATCTCTGTGCCAAGTTTTATCTAGATCCGTTTAGCCGTTCTGGAGTGATTGAGTAACAAACATCCAACATCCATCCATCCAAACTTACGCATTTATAATATTTATGGGATAAATAAAAAGGTCGCCGATTGCAAAAATCTTTAAAATAACAATTTTTTGAGGTTTAATAAAATATTATACGTCCATATTACTTTGAAATATTTCCTCCAAAAACACATAGAAACTAAATAAAATGTTATGTATAGTATAAGTTAAATAAAATTATTTAGCAGAAAATCTTATCTACAATAAACAATAGTTCGGTAAAGTCTTCCAAGATTTTACTCCAAGTTCTACTGAATAATTCTAAAAATAAAATCATATTTATTTCGTGCAAAATACCTTTATTTAAGTAGATGAAGAGTCCATTTCTTATTCTTTTTATGCTTTCCCAAGGAAATGTACGCGACGAAGAAATACAACTATCGCTTAAACAAATGTGCTAAAACGACAAACGTTTTGTTACTTCTCCCGAGGACATATGATAATAGCATTCTCTGAACCCCTACTATGTTTAAATAAAATACTAATAGTTAAAATATTATTGTTATTTAGGTGTCTGTCTGTATATACTCAAATGAAGGATGACAAAATAGTGTGATATGATAATGATCTTATTACCGATTTCCGGTAATAGCGGTCAATCACAACTACGCAAGAGATATTATAGTCCACTCTCTATTTCTTTAATTCGTCATCATACTCGTGTTCTAGTCATATTTCGATGATCGTTTATAAGGCGCAGAAACGACAGTTTAACGTGCTTTTTAAGAAAATATGAACTCACTATCTTCCCAATTCCAACTTTCTAAATATTTATATTTCAGACAAAATTCCATTTATAAAATTTTCTTCAGCACTATATTTTGGTCTAACGTTTGTCCTGGCTTCAAGTGCCAGGACTAGAACCCAGGACCTCGCGATCTGTATCCTTAATTAATACCTGTATAATAATATACATCCATTCCTACTGAAAAAGGATGAAACAAGAAATATATGTTCACGTTTATAAAAATTAGTAAAAAATTAGAAAATTTGTTCATTAATATCTAGAAATATAAAATAAGTAATTAAATAATCTTAAAAAATTATTGCCAAATTGAGTAAGTACACTACATCCTTCCTCTTTTTTTAAAGTCGGTCTAAAATGAAGTTAGTTACAAATGGTAAGGAAATCTTCACCTTCCATATCGGCGAGCAAGACTTGTCTCGGGAGAATATTTAGAGAATAAACTTCATGTGTCTAGTTTATGCGACACTGAATCCGTTTGCGTCGGAAGTTTTACTTCCTAGATATTAATTGTAGTTTATATAATTCCTTATAAGACCTTATTACTTGATGAATTGTTATTTTTGTTTATTACGTTGTTTGGTATTTATTATGGTATTTGTTGATTTCCCATACAAACTTTCATCCCCATTTTCACCCCTTTATGGGATGATTTCCGGAATATTTATTTTAAAATATCTTGATTTCCGGAATAAAAAATATTGTACATCCTTTCCAGGGTCTCAAACTATCTTCTTATCAAATTTCATCTAAATCGGTCCAGCAGTTTATGAGTTTATTCGCTACAAACATACAAAAATAACAATTTTTCCTCTTTACAATAGTAGTGTAGATGTATAACATAATCAACAGTATTATCTTGTGTTTTATTTTATTGTTTTCGGGCTCTTTTAACACTACAGGGCATGGATTCCTCTCAATGCGAGAGAAAACAGGCCCTAATTCATTACGCTTGCCAAGTGCGGGTTAGCGGACTTCATATTTTGAGAACTTGTTAGGCTCTCTCAGATATACAGGTTTCCTTACGATGTTTTTTCTTCACCGTATGACAAGTAGTAATCATATTGAAAAGGATTCGCACATGAAAATATCAGAGGATTTGAACCCGCTTCATGTGATTTCCCAAACAATTGCGTTACCAATGCCACTGCTTTATACAAAATAAATATTATATTGAATTTATATAAATATTCAGTCAATATAATCATCTGTTTCCAAATTACTTGGGGCAATGCGAGAACATTTTCAAACCAAATTAGTTATCAAAAATTGAATATGTATATAACATCTTGTTAGACAAAAGATTCGAATTCGACCCTTCGTTACCATCTAAATATTATATTTTCATAATTTATTGCAATGGAAACTTTTTGCTGAACTTTATAACTTGTAAGTATAGCAGAGAAAGCAAAATATGCTTAGAAATATTCATGGCGTAAAATGTATTAAAATTTCTCTAAATTAGTTCAACCAATGTAGGTTTAAACTCAATTTGGTAGCATTTGATAGAAAATCCGCTTTAGCTGTAACGGTAATTAATTCTTGATAATTAAGCAAAGTTCGTGTTAAGTCGACTTTGTGATAGAAAGGGGTTGATTTTCATACATGTTCAGAATTTAGCAATGAATTTTAAAATAAATTGTAGAATTCTATACATATAATAAAATTCTAACTGAATCGAATTTGTACATTAAATACTTTTTGGAAAATCTTATTGAAATAGTCATTATTATCGATACAGAGGTCGAATCTATAGTTTTTAGAATTTCTGCCTGTCTGTCTGTCTGTCTAGGAACACATCACGACAAAACCACTAGAGTTGATTTTGATGAAATTTGGTTTGATGATAGCTGGTTATCCGGGTCAACATATAGAATACTTTTTACTGCATGACAATATCTTATCTCTAAAAAATCTACCTAAAAACTAAGTGTAAAAATAGATAAAACATATTTTTTTTATAATTTATTTAATTATTCTTAAAATTAGGTATATTATACACTGTATGAGTATTGAGAATTTAACTTAGGACCCATATTTTTAAAATCATTTTACTTACAATCGACCAATTAACGTACAAAAAGTCACTGAAAATGAATCGCCATTTGCAAGGGTTACAGATAATCCTGTCTTAGTAATTATTTCGATAGGGTCCTACTGGGGGCAGTGTTTTAATTAGTTTCGGATCATGTGAGAGTCTGTTGATTAATTGCTCGCAAAGATATAGGACACCTGATGTAGGGATTTAAAGTTCATTATTAGTTATACTTTAGTAATCTGTCCTAACAGTACCTCTTAGCTATATTGTAGTAGGTATAGGTATTTTTGATGGGTATATAGCACGACATGATGGCTCTGCTTGAGCTCTTTATTTGTTTTGCTGTGATTATATGTAGGTATATTATATATACATATTTATACACAGATACACTTTTTCATTCTATTAAAGATTTTGAAGGAATACAATTCAAAGTTCATTTTAATGTCATGAATGGGTTTTAGAAACCCGTTTGAGTGAGATTGCTTTCTGCCTTGATGATATAAGAAAAAACATAATTTTTAGAAGATATTAGAAAGTATTATTGAGAATTAGAAGAGTCCTCTTGCATCAGTCATGATTTTAAGAGTTGGTTTTGTTCCGTCGTTTGGGAGTTCTTATTTATGTATGTGTGGATTCGTTTGATTATGAAAGTATTCTCTCCGATTGTGTATACCGGTTTTATGAATAAAGGAGGTACTCGAAGGGTAAATTCAGGTGCATGGTTTTTTTTGTATCATAAAATTATCGTATTTTCTTTAAATGAATGTGTTATACCTCAACGTTATTTCTATATAAATTTCAACAAAATTCCATCCCTAAAGGTGGAAAACTTATGCTTACAGTGAATTTGAAGTTAGTGTACCTTTTTTAGTTGAACAGAAATTATTTAACACGAAAATTAGCGACGAAAATTTCTTTCGAACAGATTACAATCTTGCTACAAATTTTCGATGGATGTTTGGATGTTGGGATGTTTGGATGTTTGTTACTCAATAACGCCAGAATGGCTGAACGGATCTGGATCTTTGGCACAGAGATAGATTATAGTCTGGAATAGCACATAGGTTTACTCTTTATCCCGGAAAAATGTACGGTTCCTGTGGGATGAATTTGTTTTTGTTTTTTTACATAAATTACTACACTACTATAGATATTTTTGTAATTAAATAAAAACTGTGCTATTTTGAATCTGATGAATACTAAACTAAACATACAACTAAACTAAAAATGCTTCTGAGATTATCGAAAAGCAGATTATTACATAAAAATATATCTGATATGTATAAAACTATTTAAATAATAATACTTGTACAGATCAAATAAACCGAAAATAAACATTATATACCCTTAATAATAGTACGAATAATTCCTGATTAAATTGAAACAAGCCCGCGTCCACAGCAACCCACTTCACAGTGATGTCATTGAAAAGGCAAACCAAATTGGTTTTGACGCTACATCACCCTTTTACCACTTCAAACGATTTTCTGTATATGAACACATAACACTTTCGTCTCTATAGATGTAGGGTAATAAAGTTAATGTATTTGTGCTTATTGTTGACAAAAAAATGAATAAAAATTACGTAAAAAAGAGTTCTTATATATTACTTAAAATTGAAATGACATAGAATTATTTGTGTGTTTATTTGCATGTCTGTCACTGTCACGTTGAGAGAGGTTTAAGACTCATTCATGCTCAAAACGGCTGAACGGATTTGGATTAAATTCAAAATATACATAGATTATGAACTGGAATAAAATATAGCTTTCTTTTAAAATAAAATTTGAAAACAGGTGGAGTTTCCGTTTCCTGCACATAATATATATCAAAAAGAACAGTCTTTTAGACATATGCTCGAACGAAGAGAGCTCGTGTCGCTAGCAGTACATAAATTTGTGTGAAAACCCATTGATGAATAAAACCCTAGATGCACAGTTGCTAACAAATATTTCTTCAAAAAATGGCATCAAAATATAATGTATCAATTAACATTTTTACTTATCGAAAATACGATATTTGACCTTTTTTAAAAGTTAATTTTTTTCAATTTCGTTTTCGTTAAATTGGCTCAATTTCAAACTGTTCGCACTTTTTTGAGGATATTTTTGAGACGCTGACTGTGTATTTTGGGTTTTTGCAAATCAATGTTAAAACCTTTAAATTTTAGGTATATTAAACCTAAAAACAAGTATTCTCTTACTAAAAGTCACTAAATATTATCTCATGTAGTCTAGTGTGGTAGTGTAGGATCAAAATAAAGAAAAAAAATAAGCAATTGTAATATGTATTTATAATATAAATATATAACAGCTTTTAAATATATAATAATCAATATACCATCATGTTCTCATACTTGATATCCCCTATACTTGCTTGATTCATGGGTATACAACTCTATGCAAATTTGACGTCATCTTCACTCCACTCGAATCAAGGAGTCGACTTAGCATATGGGTTTTCAGCCATGATACGTAAGGAGTGGGAAATGTTAGGAATATTTCTACGTTTATTATGTAATGTTTGTTTTGTTTATATTTAACTAGCGACTCACCCTCGCTTCATTTTGGGTTCGTCCTTAGACAAAAACAGATTTATCCCACGGGAACCATACATTTTTCGGGAATGGTATATAGCCTATAGCCTTCCTCAGTTAACGGGCTATCTAATGCAAAAAGAATTTTTCAAATGGGATTAGTAGTTCCTGAGATTAGCGCGTTCAACCGAACAAACAAACAAACAAACTCTTCAGCTTTATAATATTAGTATAGATTCCTGCTTGCGCTTTCGCTAGAGTAGAAAATTTTATTTTGATTTTCTTTAAGCATTGTAATAGATGAACAGAACAACCTGTTAATCAACTTTAGGGTAGTGTGTTTGTTACCTTTATATGCTTAAACCGCTAAATAGATTTAGATAAAATTTAGCAAGGCTATCCTTGCGTCCTGGAATCGGACGTAAGCTACGAAAAAACTACTTTCTTGTAAGTCTAACGTTATAAGCGTGACCATATACTTACTCGTGTATTCAGCCCTTTTTAACGTCCTACTGCTGGCCACTGAGCTCTCTTCAATACGAGGGGGATCAGGCCATAGTCCACCACGCTGGCCAAATGCGGGTTGGCGGACTTCACATGTCTTTCGAAAACTTGCTAGGTTCTCTCAGACATGCAGATTTCCTCAGGATGTTTTCCTTCACCGTAAGGCAGGTGGTAATCATGTTAGAAATGATTCGCACATGAAATTATCGGAGGTGCGAGACCCGGGATTTGAACCCGCTTCACTCGGTTTCTCAAGAGAGCGCGTTATCACTGGGCTACCACTGCGATACACTTACTCGCATAATACAATTATTTTTTTATTGACCAACTTTATAGAGGATTCGATTTAGGGATTTTTTGTGTGTATTTTACGTCATATTTTCACCAATTAAGAATCGATTTTCATGATAAATGAATTTACTAAACTCAAGATTTCATATGTGAACTTATAGGAAGTTTAAAAAAATCATCTTCGATGTACAGACAGCGATCAATTACAATTTTATTATATGTACAGATATTGATTGTAGAAACTCAACTTGTTTAATTTATTAATAGACAAGATTACTGCCTATAATATTATAGTAACGTCTTTGATAAAAACAATAAATAGTAAATACTTTCGATAAAGTTAAAATCACTTAACATATAACAAAAAGCGTATGCAAATTGAGTAACAAAACCCTCTTAAAAGCATAACTTGCCCGCATACTCGAGACCTCTCAGCATTGATCTCAAGGATAAAACATAATGTAAAAACGTCTAAGCGTCGCAAACTTATTGAGGGCTCTTGTAGGATTTTATTTGAACATCTCATGAATACTTAACCTTATTCTAAATATTCAAAATGATGCGAGTTGGATAAAAATATCTGAAAAGTACATTTTTCTTTTTCATAAAATATCCTCTTAAAATTACTTACCATCTAAGAAAAAGCTTAAATTAATGTTATTTCTAATTTACTCTACCGAGGAAATAATTCTACATTATTATTTTTTCAAGCCTATTGTTTCAAAGTTTTGAATTTTTCTTACATAGGTAAAAGAAGATTTAATATTTTTTTTTTCTCTTTAATGCAAGCATGTATTTAGCTCTTTTTAACGTCCCACAGCCCACTGCTGGGCATGGGCCTCTCTATAATACAAGGCAATCAGGCCATAGTCCACCACGCTATCAAGTACGTTTTGGCGGACTTCACGTATCTTTTGATTTGCTAGGTTCTCTCAAACATGAAAATTTCCTCACGATGTGTTCACAAATGATAATCATGCTGGAAATGATTCGCACGTGAAAATATCAGAAGTGCAAAACCGAGGATTGGAACCCGCTCCACTCGGTATCTCAAGCGAGTGCGTTGCTACTGTGCTACTACGACCTTATAATACTAATATATATTATATTTATTTTCCGATATCATACCTAAAACCAATGCAATATAATATATATTTCAATGTTAGAATATCCACTTATTTTCCTTTCATTTTCCATGTTTGTATCTTATTTGGAAGATGGTACAAAAGTGGTTTCATATTTTGCTAGCAAATTGGTTCTGTACTTGTTCTCCCAAGTTATTATTGTTTATTTTCAGAATTGCGCGAAAGTATTGCGTTAATACAAATTGTAAGATATTGTAAAAGCTCTGAAATACTTGGTATGCTTTAATATTTGCGTATTAGCTTTAATTGTAAATAACTATGTGATGATATTGTAAAAGCTCTGAAATACTTAGTATGCTGTATATACTGAAATAATATAATACTATATACTGAATCTATACAGATAAATAAAATTGGAGTGTCTGTTTGTAATATTAAAATAACCGCTTTTTACTAAATGCATATAGATGTATACACGGTACATATACCAAAACAACATTTTTTACAATTTTTGTCTGGCTGTGTGTGTGTGTCTGTCTCTGTCTGTCTGTCTGTTTGTTCCGGCTAATCTCCGAAACGGCTGGACCGATTTTGACGGGACTTTCACTGGCAGATAGCTGATGTTATAAGGAGTAACTTAGGCTACTTTTATTTTAGAAAAAAATCAGGGTTCCGCGGAAAAAAATTAAAACTCATGAAATTCTGAACAAAATCCGCATACGGCGTACGCACCCGAGGAAAGTGAGGATAAATCGCTATATAATTTAAATGAATATCTTAGGAGTAGCAAACTACTATTTATGTATAAACATAGCTAACCGTAAAACGTACCTAGAGACGAGCGCGAGAGAAGCGAGCGTGAGTCGCTAGTATAATATATAATACTATATAATATAATATACTGAAATATTTGGTTATTAGCTTTAATTGTAAATAACTATGTGTTTTAAGCTTGAAAATTTATTAATTTAAGACTTTATAAGTATATCAAAACTGGATTGCTACAATAATAAAAATAATTTGATATCATCAAACAGATGAGATAAAGGAGCCAAATATGGATATTAAAACTCATCAAATTTTGGCTCATTTATTATGTTTTGATAAGACTCATATTATATTACAGGTATACGTATGTATGTTATGTTTTTTTTTATCTACTTTCTTAAATCTTCAAAATTATAATTATTTTATCAAATTCGATATTTTTGTAAATGAAATCTATAAATGGGCTAAAGATGACAGTAGGACATCCGTAGGAATCCGAGGACTCTAATGTTGGTTAAAAATTCACCTATATCCATACTTCCATACTAATATTATAAATATGAAAGTGTTTGTTTGTTTGTTTGTTTGTCCTTCTTTCACGTTGAAACGGAATAACTGGCGTGACTTTTTGTGTAGAGATAGTTGGAGAGCTGGAGAGTGACATAGGCTACTTTTTACCGCGGGAGATTATCTCATTCCCACGGGAAAACACGTTATAGTACGAGCCAAAAAAATATTTATGATCAGAATTGCTTGAAACTTGGTATTAATGGTCTTCAATAAAATAAAATAAATACGTGTATTAGTATTTTTCGTAATTCACCACCTTATATTTTTCGTAAAATATAAGGGGGTAAAATAAAGGGAAAAAGTTTGTTTGAAACCTACCTATTTATAGTTTTTTTTTGTAGTTTTAGCGCGAGCGAAGCTGCGGGTTCTGCTAGTATATTATAAATGGAAAAGTAACTCTGTTACATTTTCCTGACTATACAGCTAAGCAGATTTCGATAAAACTTCATAAGGACATACAGATTATATCCTGGTATCCGGCATAGTCTACCCTTGATACACGACATGCTTTGCTTGGATAAAAAATAAAAACTTAACAGAATTTCTTTATAAAAGATCTTACATATAATTTATGTATAAATTTTAATAAAGGATTAAATGAACAATAATCTTATCAATATTATGAAGATAATAACAATCGTCAATAAATCTTAAATTCCTAAAGCGACATACATTTAGCAGTGCACAACAGAAGTAGCGAATTTAAAGGGGTAACCATGCATTGTGCTGATTCAATTTGTAACATAAAGCTTGAAATGAAATTTAAAAGGGTCGGTTGGTACGACATGTAGCATTTCTTTCAAACCCTATCGACATATTTCCAATAAAACATATAAAGGAATCAACATTAATTTGACGTACAATTTAAAATATTGCTTTTAAAATCACCAATGTCAAGTCGCGCGGAAGATATGTTCTCTACCGGGTGTCAACATTGGAACACCATATTCGTACACCATAATGAATAAACTAAAAGATATCATAGAAATATTTGCATTTTTTAAGATACTGATTGATAGATGCCGTAAAAATAAAACGGGTGAGGCGTTTTGAATGAATTAACGGTATGCCAATGACTTTTTTTTTTTTGCAAACATGACACGCGTTTTATAGAAAAATATGCTAATTATTATAAACATTAATTTGTGACGGTTGATTTGATAATATATAATACGTATTTGCATAATCACGGGTACTTTTGTATGGGGAAAATGGATTTGGCCGTTAATGATCAAAGGGATGACGTTTACTAGTTTTGTGATGTATCGATAGTAAAAAGTTAATGTGCCACCATTAAAGTATGGTGTCTTAATTTCGGCGCATCTGCGGTACTAAATAGATATTATTTTTAATGGCACCAATTCGTTTGGATTTTAAAATAATAAAATTTAAATTATAATATCTAAATACACCGTTTGATTTTAATTCTTGCAAATTTTCCCACGACTAAAACGTTATATGAAGGGGTTAATTTTAAAAAAGTTTTAAAATCATGTCAAGATTCGATATGGTTGGTGCCAAAGGACCATTGCGTCAAATAAGAGTGACAGTTGAAGAGTATGGAAAATTGGTGCTCGTGCGAAAATTTATTGACATTGATGATGGAAGTGGTGTGACGAATTGTTTTAATTTATTAAAAGCTTGAAATAAGTTCAAAGGGAAAAAGCTTTGCGAGATCATTTTTTTTAACACGTGTGTTCACAGTTTCTAGTGATCACACGTTTGGCTCAGTTTCTAGTGATCTTACTTGCTGTTCCAGTGAGTGCGGGTTCGAGTCTCGCTGGGGGCATTCAATTGTGTGATGAGTACGAATGTTTGTACTACAGTCATGGGTGTTTTTATTTATAATATGTGTGTATTTAAAGTTATATATGTGTAGTGTATCAACTATCTGGTATGCATAACACAAGCCTCGTAGCTTACCATGGAACTAGATGGTACTATGTGTTAATGTCCCAACATATACAGTTATTATTTATTTATTTATTTATTAATAACAGATATTTCATTGAGTAGAATACTAAAAAAATATAGGTACATTATACATATTTATTAAAGATAAATTTCTTAACTTAATTGTAAGAGATCAAACGTCGAATTACGAAGCAAATAAAACATGGGTGATATTTAAATGTGTAAATGTACTAAATTTTAGACTCGCTTTGCTTTTTTCTTAGCTCTCATCATTTGTTTATATATAATTGCTCTACTTCCTAAGGTCGTAGGGTATAAGGTAACCTATAACTTTAATCAATGAATAGGCATATAAAATGAAACACTAAATAATGACTATATGTGTAGTTTTAAAGATAAACACATTCAAACATACAAAAAAACAAACAACACTCACTCGCTTTATAATCTTACTAATATTATAAAATCTGAAAGATTAGATGTTTGGATGGATGTTTGGTACGCAACGGCTGAACCGATCTGCATGAAATTTGGCACAGAGACAGATTATAGTCTGGAATAACACACAGGGTTCATTTTATCCCGACAAAATGTACGGTTACCGTGGAATGGATTTGTCTTTGTTTTTCGAAAACGGCGAACTCGAGCGAAGCGAGAGTGAGCCGCTAGTATTAGTATAAAATATTATTTGACATATTTTGTACACTGTACCTGCAATTTCGAAAATAAAAGAGTAATTTAATTAAACTATAGTACTATTCAATCATGTTTACGATTAAAGTAATTTTCTTCTGAATATCAATCCAACAATCATTTAACAATTAGTGTGTGTAATTTCTTAAACAAAAGCTGTACAATTGTTGTAGGTAACGTCAAAGCAATTACTACAGACTATAAAGCAGTCCCTCGTAAAAAGCTAAGTTCTTTGTTAGTATCCCTTGAGAGATGATAAGAAAGGGTTTATTGCTTAATTTTGGTATGAGGTAATTTAGTATAAAGTTTGTTAATCACTTAATGATATTAGTTAAATACAATTGAGTAATTTTTTGTGTGTATGTTCATATTTACATTATAAAGCCGAAGAGATTGATTTTTTCTTGTTGGGACGCGCTAATCGTTCGACTTGTCAGTCTGATTAAAAAAAATAATTTGCTATTTATAGCCTATTGGAGGTTTTAGGTTTAAAATCACGCTTCGACCGATTTTGACTTCGAAGCGAAGCGATTGTAAATTAATAAACTGCGATCGAAGCCGAGGGTAAAACCTAGTTTAATATTAACTTTGTTAATAACTTAATCGTTATCTGTTATGAAAGCCACCATTGACTTTATTGCTCACGAATACATATATAATTCGATAAAATTTTACGGCATTATGTGTGGAATTATATTATTATTCCATACTAGCGGCTCACCCGAGCTTCGATCGGGTTCTCCTCTAGAGAATCAAAAACAAATCTATCCCACGGGAACCGTACATTTTTCCGGGATAAAAGTAGCCTATGTGCTTTTCCAGACTATAATCCATCTTTGTGCTAAATTTCATCTAGATTCGTTCAGCCGTTCTGGCGTGATTGAGTAACAAACATCCAAACATCTATCTAAACTTTTATATTTATAATATTAGTAAGATTTTAATTTGTAACATTTTAGAAACTTTTGCATTCGTATACGGAATAACCCACCAGAGTTTCATCACAAAAGGATCAATGGTTTCGGAACGAATAGAGGACAAATATACCAACATTCATTTTTATTTATATAGATAGCGACTTACCCTCGCTTCGATCGGGTGCGTCAATAGGTGGGTTTTAATTTTTTTGAGCGGGAACTGAGTCTTTTTTTCAAATAAAAGTACCTATCCTAAGTTACTCCTTATAACATCAACTGTCTGCCAGTGAAAGTCCCGTCAAAATCAGTCAGTGTATAATTTCGTATGTATTTAGTAAAAAGCAGTTATTTTAACATTACAGACACTTCAATTTTATTTATCTGTATAGATATAGGTACATCTATACAGATTGATTGAGGACGGTTACAGGCTATAATCAGCTATATATGACTCACGAAAAGAACTATGCAGAAATAAACTGTGCAAGCAAAGCTGGGGATAATAGCTAGTACATACTAAGTTAAATATCACTGCATTTTCATTAGGTCGCAAAAGATTCCGTAAATGAGAATTAAGACAACCAGATGTTGTCACTGGTCGGGTCGTAACTCCTTTTTATTTTGTTTTAGTCAACAAATGATCGCCTTTTATTTGTTTTGTAAGAAACGATTTATTTTATAAAATATCATTATTGATGAATAAAATTTTGAAATTGATTCGAGTTTAAAAAATGTTATTCATTGAATATTTATCAAATAAATACATAATATTAATAAAAACATATTTTATATAAAAAAAAATATTAAAAAAGATTGAAGTAACATTTAAACACGAACTTACAGTAACATTAAGTTCGCTTTACAAATAAGTAATTTATAATAGTTAATTTAATAATCAAAATGGCAAATATCCACCCTCGAATTAAACTAATATTCATTGACGAAGGTATCATCAAAATCGATATTATAATATATCTCGTAGCATACATAAATAATAAATAAATATGTTGGGACATTAACACACCGCACCATCTAGTTTCATAGTAAGCTACGAGGCTTGTGTTATGAACATTAGTTAGTTGATACACTAGACATATACAACTTTAAATACATACATATTATAAATATAAACACCCATGACTGGAGTATAAACATTCGTGTGTTCACACAAGTGAATGCCCCCAGCGGGACTCGAACCTGCGACCGCTGGCACAGCAAGTAGGGTCACTACAAAATGAGCCAAACGTGTTGTTAAGTCATATAAACAAAAACAATACAACTCAGTATCATTTTTTGAAGTAGGTAAATCAAAAATGCTACACAATTTTCTATGACACGGCGTTAGCACCCGGTAATTGTGTAAATTATTATCTGTCCACCAATCTTAAAAAGGAAATGGTAATGATAGCAATTCATTTGCTTCATTAGGGAAAGCTCTATTGGGGTGAAAGGGATTTTTTATTTATATAATAATATATTTTTTGTTGAATTTTTTGTTTTGTTATTTTGGGTTTAATTTTTGGTTTATTTTAAAGTTTTTAACTAAATTATAATTACCGTGGGATGATGTCTTAAATTTATTTTATTTTAATCCATACTAATATAATAAAGAGGTAAAGTTTGTTTGTTTCAACGCGTTAATCGCAGGAATTGCTAATATGATTTAAAAAAAATCTTTTTAGCATCAGATAGCCCGTTTATTAAGGAAGGCTGTAGGCTATATATCATATAATATATAATACTAGCATTGCCCGCGGCTCCGCCCGCGTTCAGATGATCAAAAACCAAATTCTTAGGTTTTACACATTAGTACACCTTCCACGAAATGGTGTCAAGAAAAATTGAAAAAGTTGAGGTACAACAATTCCTCAAAATACTTTTTTTACAGTTTTTGTGATATGGAATATTTTTAGTTACCCGCTTTGTCAGTTTAATAGCCATAAACTTGTTTTCCATAAAATGTTTTAAAATAATATGAATTGAACTAATTTTTACGGTTGATAAAATGAGTCGATATTGTGTAAACGTAAATATTATTCGTATTTATTTTAGTGTTAACCTTACAAAACACGTGTAAGTAAGAAAGACAACATAGTATTTTGCTATACGTAACCTATAATGCGCGAGTTGGATTTGCATTTGCCCATTTTTTACATTCAAAAGATTAAAAAATATCAACATTATTTACTAAACAATAAAATTTACAAATTTATTTTCATTTGAAAATTGTTTCGGCCAACAAAAAATTACTAATATTTTACTAATTTATAAAGCCAGAAAGCTCTTGTTTTATTGAAAATTTAAATACGGGCGGGGCCGCGGGTAATTTAGTAGTAATTTTAATAAAGTCATAGAAGGGTCATATCTGTACATTTTTTTTTTGGATTAAAAGTACGTATTTTAAAAACACATGGCGACATCTATTGTCAAATATTTAAATAACACATAAATAAATTTTCATTAAAATATCTATTTTAATGAAAAAAATAGCGCTATTGATATTTCTTTTAAGATAAGCTTTTTTTTTAATAGTTTTAACATATATAAGTAAGTTACCTTGCTAAAATGTTATTAGTATTATCGTGCTTTTGTTTTAACCAATTTTTTGTATTCTTTCTCAGAAATGATATATTTTCATGCGGTAAAAAGAATCCTATGTGTTGACCCGGATAACCTGCTATCACCATACCAAATTTCATCAAAATCCCTCCAGTGGTTTTTCCGTGATGCGGTAACAGACAGACAGACAGACAGACAAAAATTCTAAAAACTATAGATTCGGCCTCTGTATCGATAATAATGTCTATTTCAGTAAGATTTTCCAAAAAATATTTAATATACAGATTTGGCTTCGTTACAATTTTATAATATGTATAGATATTAAAACATACCTACGCTAGTTATCATTATAAACAAAATAAATAACTGAAGTCTTGTGAACTGCGACAGTTCACAATACGTTTTAGTGATGAGAATAAAATTCTTATGTAAACTATTCTATATATTTTAGTATACTATTTATATAATATTTTAAATATACATATAGTATTAGACCGTACCTATTTCATAGATATATTATGTATTATATTATAGATATATCTATGTATTTCGATAAAATCAATCAGGAAGGAATCCGCCAATAATATCCATTTTGCGTTTGGTGCCATATACCTTGGTTTTTTATATACATAAGTATATATTATGTACATAATATGTGCATAATTTTATGTTATATTCCTTATTTGGTACTTTGTAAGTGTACCTACAATAAATTATTATAAAAACATATTTGAATTAACATAGCTAAGTATTATTTGGGAAAAGTAAATCTAAAAATTTACTTGGCTAACATTCTTCCAAAGCCTTGTTTAGTAGATCTTAACTAAATAGAAAAACATAATATAACTCTCAAGCAAATTTCTAGTACACAATCTACAAATCAATAAAATCCGTTTGCTATAAGGCCTACGCTATTCATTCAATACTCACATTTGGCTATAATCTCATTACCACGTTACAAATTGTGCGTCATTGCAGATCTAATAGGCTGAGCCTACCATTACGCTGGCAACGACGCGATAATTACATTACGTGTCGATTCCACCGTGAAACTTCTGGGATAGATCTGTATGTAACACTAGCTGCCTCATCTAGCGTTACCGAATGCGAATGGGAGGCTGTGTTTGATAATTATCTCTTGAACTATAAAGAAAGAGATCGGGGTAAGAATCCCCTTAATTAATCAAAAATACACAATATTATGCTTAAATTCTAATAATAAAAATGGGTTTTTACTGTTGATTAGTGTCTCTCATATAAAGCAAGGGTACATATTTTGATATCCTATAAAATAAGAAAACATAACTGTATTAAAAGTAATGTTTTTTTTTGAAGTTATACTTCTTTTGGCGTGTTTGGAAAGAATTATGAGAGTAAAATTTTTACGATCCGCGAGCACACCGACAGCCAAAAAGCGACATGATGAAGTTAGCTGCATCCTTTTTACAAACAGGGAGTTGTGATATACGGGATGAAATCTTAAGCTATTTTTGTTCTGTTACGCCAAAGAACTATAACTTCTTACGTGCGTACCTAAATATACACACATGTTTATTTTTCAACTTAAATAATTAAAATGTAGTGTTAGATAAAGTAGCAGTATTATACATAGCTCATTAAGTAGGTATCTAAACAGACGCTTAAACATCAATTTCCATATTTATAAACTTCTAAAATGCTCTTTCGTACAAAATCTCATATCTTATTTGATTTTTTTAGGGGTAGATAATTTCTAAACCTCTTTCTTAGTGATAATTTTCGTATGTAAAGAGTTATTTTTAAAATTCAAGCGTCTAGACCCAATAGTTCAAGCTGAACGTCAATTAATGAGTGTTAGATTTTCAATCATTATTAGTTAACTAGCGGCTCACCCTCGCTTCGCTCGGGTTTGCCTCAAGTAAAACAAAAACAAATCTATCCCACGGGAACCGTACATCCTTCCGAAATAAAAAGTAGCCTAGCCTAACTATATTATTTTAAAGTTTCGTTAAAATCCAATCAGTAGTTTTTGTGTACTAAGCTGTATAAGTTACTATAGTTTTTTAACTATCCCACGGGAACTATTTAATTTTCTGGGACGGAAAATACCTATCTAAAATGTTGACCGGGGATATAAGGTACCACCATACACAGTTTCATTTAAATCGGTCTAACAGTTTCAGAGATTAGCCCGTACAAACAGACAAACAGACAAACAAAAATTTAAAATTTTCTAGATTTGTTCTATTTCTCTTCTTACATCGCCCTGACTCGGTTTTAGTGTTTTTTTTCTATGTACAGACATTCGACCTCTACAGTTTTATTATATGTATAGATTAAATAATTCCAATTTCATTTAAGTATCTGTTAAGCCCTGTGTCTATTTGATAATTTCATGACAATCGCCGTAATAGCTAATTTTAATACTTATCGTGATCGACTGCACATATGGTGCATTGTACAAATCGTTGTTACGTGTGCGTTTTATCTACAGTTTGTATAGTTAATTAGGTGTAGATATGATAATAGTATAATTTGAATGGGGATATAGAATTTGTGTATAGATAATTTTTTTATTAGTGTTTTTTTTTACTCTCGCTTCACTCCGTCTCGCGTTTTTACGTGCCTTTGCGCTACCTTAGCTCTTTGTACAACAAACACCAAAAAAAAAATTGTATTCAATCATTATATTTTTTTACTTAAAGACATAAATCTGCCACCAGTTTGGAAAGAAAAAACCTTAAGCCAACGTTAAAATAGGCTGGAGGCGATCTTCTAAAGAAACCATAATACTTTTTTAGATATACGCGAATATTAAGTACAGATATTATAATACTAGCGACTCACCTTCGCTTCGCTTCGGGTTCGCTCCTAGACAAAAACAAATCTATCCCACGGGAACCGCACATTTTTCCGGGATGATATATAGCCTATAGCCTTCCTCAGTTAACGGGCTATCCAATACAAAGAGAATTTTTCAAATCGGATTAATAGTTCTTGAGAATAGCGCGTTCAACCAAACAAACAAACAAACTCTTCAGCTTTATAATATTAGTATAGATTAAATAAAGATAGATATCTCGATCCCGATATATTCATATTTTTCCCACAAACCATACTTGTACACAACTGAGGCGTGTAGAATGAGTCGTCATAAACATCGCTGTCAGTGCCAGTGGGACACGTTATCATAAAATTTTACGAGCAAAGATCGCCGCTTCCGTCCCATTCTTACGATATGCGGTTGCAGTCTAATGGACACTGACTGCCTATTGTGCTATTTTTACATTTATAATATTAGTTATGTTATTTACAAAACTCATTTTGTAAGTTAAGTTTTAAGTGTAGGACTTATAATAAATCTTATATCTTATTACAATATTCCTAATATACTGTAGTGTATAAGGAATATTCATATGTAGTTCCTTATATAGTGTAGTGGTAGCATAGTGGTAACGCGCTTGCTTAGGAGTCCAAGTGAAGTGGGTTCACAGCGTGGGTCTTGCACCTCTGGTATTTTCATTTCCAACCTGATTACCACTTGCCATACTTGCATGTATGGGAGAACCTTGCAAGTTTTCAAAAGGTTTATAGTAACATATTCAAAAATGTTATTATAAAATACGCTACCTAATTTATTCAATTTCATACATACATAATATGTCAACGGACATTGCTCGAGAAAATGAAATGTTCTGAAATAAAACAAAGGTGAAATCTATGCAAATAAATAAAATTGAAGTGTCTGTTTGTAATGTCAATATAACAGGTTTATACTAAATGCATATGGAATTATATACGGTGCTTATAAGAAAAACACAATTTTTAAAATTTTTGTCTGTTTTTATGTCTGTTCCGGCTAATCTCCGAAACGGCTGGACCAATTTCAACGGGACTTTCACTAGCAGATAGCTAATATTATAAGGAGTAACGTAGGCTACTTTTATTTTAGAAAAAGAATTAAGGTTTCGCTCAAAAAATTAAAACGTATCTAGGGACGCACCCGAGCGAAGCGAGAGTAAGTCGCTAGTAAACAATAAAATAGCAAAAGAAATCTTTAAGTAACTATTATTTTACTCGCGGCTTAGCTCACATCGGCAGAACGGACCACAATTTTTTCCTCTATAGCAGTGTATGATAAGATTTATCATTTTTCTAGATCTAAACAAAAAGAAACAACAAAAAAACATCTAACAATAAACTTTTATTACTTTCAATTGAGCTTTATCAATATAAGCTCTTAAAAAAAGCTCCTGTACCCCACATTCGTGGTAAAAATGTGTTAACAAACAAAAAGATTTATTTCCGAGTGTCTGATAAGTTCCTTTAGAGCTTCCGCAACAATCCGGTGAAAGGACGTTAGATAAATATAGTGGAAAACCAATAAAAGTGTATTGCCTAATCTCTATCCAATATTTTCTTAGAATTTCGATGAAAATTTTCCTTATAAAATGAAAATGCGTAAGGTTAGTGTGGATGTGCTTTAGACTGTATTTGATATAATGTTAGTATTTTTTTTTAAATTTCTATACCGAATTTCAGAACCTATAAGTCATAATGACATGATTTACTCCCTCTACTGAATAGTCAAAAAGCACTGTGACAGGATTATTATCAATTTTATTAATTATTTCCGTAATTTCCTATATAGAGTAACTTTTTTGAACATTTTCTCACATACTTTCTATCTATTATTTATTTTTGAGAAGTCATTCTTATTTCGTGTTATATTAAAGACCAGCGAATTATCTTCGCTTCGCTCGGGTACGTCCCTAGCTCCGTTTTATTTTTTTTGAGCGGAACTATATTATTTTTTCTAAAATTACAGTAGCCTAAGTTTCTCCGCTATCCGCCTAATATCCGCTATCTGCCAGTGAAAGTCCCGTCAAAATTAGACCAGCCATTTCGGAGATTAGCCGGAACAAAGACAGACAGGTAGACAAAAATTAAAAAAAAACTGATTTCCTTATAAATACCATATATAATTTCATAACATGCATTTAGTATAAGGCTCTTATTTCGACATTACAAACACACACAATTTAATTATTTGTATAAATATCATATTTTAGGTAAGTACGGTTTATTTAACTGACGTTGAAGCATATCCACAATAATCTATACAATATTTTCTTGCAAGAATTACCTTGTGCTTTTATCGTAGAGCGTTGCAGGGAGATCCCCGCTCTTATCTCAGAATTGTTTAGGAGACATTCCTTTTGCAATGAAATAAACACTGCCGGAAAAAATAAAATACGACGAGTAGTTTTGACGATGGGGCAGTAAGATTAAGAGTTATGTTAAGTGACTATTATTATATAAAGAAAATATAGGCTTATATGATATTTATGTACTTTATACAATCTTTGGAGATATATAAATTCTTCAGAGTTATTATTATTACTAGACATAGATATAGGTATTTAGATGTATTTTATATTTTTTATTTCATTACCAATATTACTAGGTAGTACTTCAGGTCACGGTCTCATAGTCTACCTGTTTATTAAATTTCATCCAAATATGTCAAGCCCTTTTAAACGAAGGAGTAACAAACGTACAAACTATCGCATTAATATTAGAATTCCAATTTACACTTTTACGCCACCCAATATATAGATACATTTTTACCCAGTACGAGAATCGAATCCGCGATCCCCAATCGTGCTACTATTGGTGTACATCTATACATATAGTAAAATTCTGAGTCGAATCAGTACATTATTTTTTAGAAAATCTTATTGAAATACATAGTTATTATTATCGATACAGACGCCGAATCTATAGTTTTTAGAATTTTTGTCTGTCTGTCTGTCTGGAACTGCATCACGAGAAAACCACTGGACAGATTTTGATAAAATTTGGTATGATGACAGCTGGATATCCGGGTCACAATATATAGGATACTTTTACTGCGGAAAAATATCTCATCTCTAAGAAATCTATACTAAACGTTAAAACATAACTAGGGATGAACCCGAGTGGAGCAAGGGCGAATCTCTAGTCAAATACATTTTCGTTCTCACAAGTATTACAAGAATAGAATAATCCTGATAATATGATTATCTACACTGACCAGTGGCTAGTTTTGTAGTAAAGGGTTGTCACGTTCACCATTAAGGATACACGTCGACATTTTCCTTTATAAAATCCAAATTATTTTTCACACCGTGTGAACCATTTAATCTTGTATTTGGGACGTATCTTGTGTAAAAGTGGTCAGTAATTCAATTTTGTGGTCAGCGTGATGTTTGTTAATGAAGTTAAGTGACCTCGTGAAGTTAGAATGCGTGGGTTTCTCATACAAATATATTGTATAAGTACGTAATTTCCAATAAGTAATTTTAATACGTATATTTGCAAAAGTGATTTTATTAATTTTAACATTTTTGGTACAGAGTTTAGAAAATAGTTGTTAAAATATACTCGTGATATGTCTTTTAAAATACACATCGTACGCATTGTACTATATTATATATTATATACTTACTTATTACATATACAGCCTATATATGTATTATGTAAGTTACTTAAGAATATAAAATTTCTTAACTGAGAATAATATATGATTGATTAAATATTTCTATCGAATTTCTTTATGCAAGATATACTCATATATTTAGTCCAAGGTTTACTTGATTTTTTTAATCATTATTAACGATACAGTAAATCAATTGTATTCTCTTATTTTAGCCACATTATTAAAAAAAATCATATATTAAATAAACAGAGCCATTGGCATATTTAATAGATGAAAAAACATTTTTGATCATCTATATTGGATTAAAAAAATTTATCTGCATGCTACATTTTGTTATTGGTACCTATTTGAATTTTTATATCACTCTATATAGTTACATATTTATCATTTTTAGTATAGAAAAAACAAAACGCTTATGTTTTTAATAAATCTATCGCTACGTTTAATCCCATGGGTCGTAAATGTTTACGATTGCGACTCGCCGCGGTGCGAACGCGTCCTTATGACGCCTAACTCGTGTCAATGCGAAATGATGATGGTGGTACAGTGGGATGTAGCAATAAATAATGTTACTATATACGTTTTTTTTTTACTTTCGTACTATAATTTTATTTATTTTTTTACATTTTTTTTTATTGCGAATATTTACAATAAAGAAAATTACAAATATACTTAATTATACATAAATAAAATACAAATGTAGTTATTACGTTATATTTATAACTATTATACAACTTACTACTTATATATACTTTTCGAATCATTATTTAGAGAAAAACATATATGAATAGAATTTAGTTTTACCTATCTATATAAAAATATATATCCAAATTGTTTTATTGATAACACTAAAGCTCGTCAATAGCTACAAAACAAAAAAAAAGAAAAACGGTTGACGAACAGAGGAGAAATAGATACTGAGCTGTTTTGTTTTTACCTATTTATGTATATATAGATATTAAAAAGCAAAGAGCTATTTCTATACTTGGTAACAAACAGAAAAGTTATAAACTGAAGTCTTTAAACGTTAAAAAGGACATTTAAAATTATAAAGAACTAGCGGCTCACCCTCGCTTCCTTCGGGTTCGTCGGTAGAGCCTACGTTTTACATAGATATTTAAAATAGTTATTTGCCAGCGTTAGTCATATATATATTTTTTATTTTTCTGATGTTTTAACATTTATTATCCTATTCCGGATCAAGAGAAATCTAAAAAATGAAATATCATAAAAATCGGTCCAGCCGTTCTTGAGTTATAAATAGTGGAACTAATACAACTTTGTTTTATATATATAGATTCATATAAATCAAGCAAAGGCTCACGATAGCTGTTAAATTTTAATATAAGTGAAAAAGTTACGCAAATACACTAAATAATATTACAATTTGTTTTAGAATTTTTCCTTTTGCATACAATATTATTTATTAAGATTTTTAGAATATTGTAATTGTTAGTGTTGATTGAGAGCCCTCACTCAATGTAGATACATCATGAAAGATTAAAAATTTACATAGAATATAATATGTAAGGTTGTGACATAAAAAATATAGTAAAATAAAACGAATATTTTATCAAATTATTAGGAAATCTAAGTGTATCCCAGATTAAATATCGTAGAAGATATTTCCTGCCAATATTGCTACTTATTGTATTTTGTATTAGTGGCCTACATTTACGAGCAGTAACACTCATATTTTTGAGTGAGTCCAAGGTCCTTAAACTTTTATGTCATTTTCCACCTCAATACTGCGGATTTTTATGGACGGTTATAAAGTTTTGTCTTTTTATTTAATTGAATAAATTATTTTTTTATATTCACTTACTTTGCTTTGCTTTAGTGACGTTTATTATGCTTTTCTGTTTATTCAAGTATGAATAAAATAAATCGTCTTTATCAAACTAAACCTTTTTAACACTAATGTTATAAAGAAAAAGTTATTGAGTGAAAAAGATGAGTGGGCAAATAAGTCCTCTTCAAGCTGCAATGAGTCAACAGGATTTGAATAAAAGTTAAAAGTGCAGAAAGGTCATAATATAGGATATGGATTAAACTATAACAGGCCCCATGAGCGGAGTTACGGGTAAACTATAATCTTATAATATTAAATGTATATGTATAGATTTATTTTGTGTATTTCGAAAACGGCTCTAACGATTTGGATAAAATTTTGTATTTAGATTAGGGTTTTCTTTTTAACTTTATCTATATAAATAGGTGTGTTTTCTGAGAAAAACGCAATTTTTATGTAATTTCCGAAAAAACATGATTTTATTAGGTATATAGTATACCAACTAAAATCACTCTTAGGTAATACCTAGTATACTATTATATGATCTGTAGTAATACATACAAAGTATTTTTTTAAGATTTTTCATATTTTTTAGACTTCTGATTACTACATAAAATATGATAGTTCATTTGGCCAAAATAATGCTAACTTTGATAACCCTGAGAATTGATATAACATTGTCATCTCACAATTTATCAAATCAATAAACGTCACAATCGGACGTCATTACAAGATTATATGTTGTGACACACCATTAAGTTTAACTTTTAAACGCTCAGTCAATGTATTGAGTGCTATTGACAGATGCATTTTACAGATGATGTCATTCTTATAGTGGTTAATGGTTTTTAATAGAGTTTAACTTTAATCTGCTTTATAACACTATTTGTCATTATTTTTCGGTTAGAAGATGTCTTTTCTAGGTATAAGTCCACCTTCGTAAAAATTAATTTTATTGTATTTTATTTAATGTTTTTCATTAAAATGTAATCTATACAGATAACGACAAATCAAAGTGTCTGTTTGTAATGTCAAAATAACAGCTTTATACTAAACGCATATGGGATTATATACGGTACTTATAAGAAAGACACAATTTTTAATTTTTGTCTGTCTGTCTGTTTGTTCCGGCTAATCTCCGAAACATCTGGACCAATTTTAACGGAACTTTCACTGATTGATAGCTGATATTATAAGGAGTAACATAAGCTACTTTTATTTTAGAAAAAGAATTAGGGTTTTGCTCAAAAAAAATAAAACCTATCTAGAGATGCACCCGAGCGAAGCGAGGGTAAGTCCCTAGTAAATAATAGTATATTATAAACGTGAATAATGGCAGTAAAGTGCTTTCTATATACTACATATAGTCTTAAAATACTAATCTTGCATCGTAATTTTATTTTTTAACATATTTATTATTAATCAATAATCATAGTCTGTGCCATAATAATCACACTTTTATTTATCAATATGTAGGTTAGTGAGTATATTTCTTATTTGTTCGCGCTATAACAGTTGCGTTATTGGGTAACAGTGGTTTTGTATGAAATTAGCTTATATTCCATATTGACGTATGCTAGTTTACCCACTTAATACCACACGAGTGGAACCGTATGCAGAAACAAGTACAATATTACTACTACATAATAACAAAACATCCTGATGATCGGTGGAGTCGACATGCTATAGAGTGGAGACCATGTTTAGACAAGCGTAATGTAGGACGCTCTACAGCATGTAGCGATGTACAGACAACCCAAAAAAGGTGATAGGCAGCGGATGGTTGCGGACTGCTCAGGACCTGGGATAGTTGGCGCTCATTGGGAATGTTTTTATTAAAATGTGGTCAAAAATAGGGTAATTAATAAATACAAAAATAGAGAATTCAAAGAATATATTTAAATAAGCTTATTTTTTTAAATCTACCACAAACTTAATTATCGAGGTCCTCTATCAGATAAACCTATCAACCCTCATTATATCAAATATGGCATGTGAATACCAATTTGATAAATTAGTTTATGCATTTAAAATAATATTAACAATATCTATTACTAGCGACTCACCCTCGCTTCGCTTCGGGTTCATCCCTGAAAAAACAAATCTATCTTACGTGAAACGTATATTTTTTGAGATAAAAAGTAACCTATGTGCTATTTCAGACTATAATCTATCTCTGTGCCAAATTTCATCCAGATCCGTTCAGTCGTTCTGGCGTGAAACAGTAACAAACATCCATCCACCCATCCTCACAAACTTTCATATTTTTCACACTTTCATTCATAATATTAATATGGATAAATAAAATACCTATTAGAAAAAAATGTTTTGGATTTGAATAAATAATAGGTTTTCATTTTACTCATCGTATAGTGTCTCATACGATAAAACATTTTAATTAGTCCTCGTCTTTTGCATTTCTCGTCTTTTGATTATGCCTTCTAAGATTTGACTATATATTATGTAGTTAGAAATGAAGCTTTTAATTACTTGATTACCACTTGTCCTATGGTGAAGGAAAACATCGCAAGTAAAACTGCATATCTGAGAGAACATAGCAACTTTTCGAAAGACATGTGAAGTCCGCCAACCCGCACTTGGCCAGCGTGGTGGACTATGGCCTGATCCTCTCGTATTGAAGGGACGCCCCGCCCAGCAGTGAGACGTTAAGAAGGGTTAAATATCTATATTTTAAATAATGAAAGCTTTCTAATAATTAATTAATGAGCTTATTTAAGTTAACCCTTTCCATAATTACTTATCGCCCTGACATTATTCATGTAATTAGATGATGCGAGCTTGTAACGAGATGTACCGATAAGATACTCGTAGTTGCACTAATTAATCAATTTATTAACACGCTCGATATTACTTTAGGAATTAATATTTTATGAATGACACTGTCATACATATTTTCATTGTTAATATTGCTATTTTTATTTTTGTGTCTGAATCTATTATTATCTTTGTATAGAGATACTAGCGACTCATCCTCGCTTCGCTTGAGGTTCGTCCCTAGACAAAAACAAATCTATCTCAAAGGATTCATACATTTTTCCGGGATAAAAAGTAGCCTATGTGTTATTCCAGACTATAATCTATCTCTGTGCCAAGTTTCATCTAGATCGGTTTAGCCGTTCGGGCGTGAAAAAGTAACAAACATCTATCCATCCACCCTCACAAACTTTCACATTTATTATATACTAGCGACTCACCCTCGATTCGCTCGGGTTTGTCCCTAGGTTGCTTCCTTATACAAACTTTCAAGTTTCAACCCCATTTTCACCCCCTTAAGGAATGATTTCCGGGTAAAAAAAATCCTACATATATCCTTCCCAGGGTCTCTAACTATCTTCTTACCAAATTTTATCTAAACGGTTCAGTAGTTTGGGAGCTTATTCGATACAAACAAACAAACAAACAAACACACAAAAATATATTTATTATGTTAATAATTTGTTATTATAATGGGACTATTTGAAAAGTTTTTACATGTATGCATGTTTATTACTGCTTCACGCTGAAATGGCTGCACAGATTTGAATGTAATTTAATATACAGATAAACAGCTATAATCGAGAATAACACTTAAACTACCGTTAGGCACCTAGCGGTGTAAACGAGTGAAGTGAGGGTGATCGCTAGTACTAAATATATAAAAAATGGTAAGTAAACGGATGGTGAAGTTTTAATGTGTAGATTTTAGTTTATTTACACTATATTTGTAAAACTGTCACATAATAATACGCAATAACCATATATAATGCTTATTATATTGTTATCAAGCTTTTTCTACAGTTATTTAACTTAGTTAAGTTCTGCCCTTCCTTAACTTCAAATGAGTTAACTCAAATCTGTATATTACCCGTGAAGATAACATTGTCCACTGTTCAGTGGTCAATTATACCGCAAAGTCTTGACCCATGCTATCCATTAGCAAATGGACGGTTAAATTTTAATATCTCATACCACAATGTAGTTTATGACGAGAGCAAATCAGTTATTAGCTTTGTTTACTGAATCCATACTAATAAAGTTACATTGTTGATTTTAACGTCCAAATATATTTTATGTCTTTGATAAGAATAATGGGTTTGGTTTAGAATTTTATATATACTTATTTGTAGTCTGATTTAATAGATAAATTTTAGTTTTATTTTATACTAGCGACTCAACTTCGCTCCGCTCGGATTCGTCCCTACTTACGTTTTAATGTTTAGTACAGATTTCTCAGAAATGAGATATTTTCCAACGGTAAAAGTATCCTATATGTTGACCCGAATAACGAGCTATCATAATACCAAATTTCATCAAAATCTATCCAGTGGTTTTCTCGTGATGCGTCCCCAGGCAGACAGACAGACAGAAATTCTAAAAACTATAGATCGGCCTATGTATCGATAATAATAACTATTTCAATAAGATTATTCAAAAAATATTTAATGTACAGATTAGACTTTGTTAGAATTTTATTATGTGTAGACTATCTGTGCTATATTAGGTTGAAAACAAGTCTATGTCACTTTTTAGCTTTTAAGCTATCTTTAAGCATAAAATTATGTCAAAGCTTAGATATACATGGATTCAGAACAGTAATAACAGCTTTTAAAAATGTTGGAAAATATTTTTCTAGTATATCAAAAATAAAAAGGAAAAAATTGGTTTTATAACGAAATTCGTAAGTTCGGACACTGTGTAAAATTAGGTGCAATGTCAAATGGCCCTACAGTTAACGGATAATGTATTTTGGCACATTTTGTTAGGATCAAGTGTAAATGTAATAAAATTAGTTACAGTGTCTAAAGGGGCTGAATTTTACAATTATTATTGGACACTCCAGCTTGACATCTTTATGACTTTGCTAACAACCGTTCAGACGTGGGTGTACGATTTACTTTATAGGATATTCACTTAAAATATACTTCATAAATGCTAAAGTTGACTGCCTCGGTGGTGAAATGGCTAGCATATGCGGCTGCACATAGAAGGTTCGATTCCCGGAACGGACCAAGTTTCGATCGAGTCTTTTTGTTACGAAAGCCCCGAGTTGAGGAGTTGGTGGTAATTTACGGCTGTTGAGGGAGAACACGTAAAGCCTAAAAATAAAAAAAAAATATCTGCCTTCAGTAAGTGTATAAGAAAGATATCTATGTATTTTTTAAACTAGGCATTGAACATTTTATTAGTGCCCCTACTAATGTTTTTGATAGATATTTATTATTATTTTGTCACAAAATAAAATATATGACTGTTTGAAAACATAATAACGACGGATAATTTACACCATTAATCAAACAAATAGAAAGGGAGTGGTTGTTTAAAATCAAAATAGAACTAAGCGAAACATTGAAAAAAAACCATATTGAAACCGCTAGAAGTGATTAAAAAAACACAAGCAAACTATTAATAATTGAATTAAAATAATGTGACAATCGGTAAAAAAGATAAATGGGGAATCGATGTTATTATTATAATAGGGTCTGGTTATGTAGGGTTAAGTCAGTACGCTTTGACACTAATGCTTACGCTCAAACGAATTTTAGGGGGATGGGGGATGAAAAAACGCAATTTTTTGTACGTAAATCGAATTTTGACGCCAGGATATTAGTAAAATTGGAGTGACCGAAGGGTAGAGAATTACTGAGTGTAGGGCTGTTGAAAGTGTTTATAAGATTACAATCGAATGGGTTTTCCGCGTAAACATTCAACGAACCGTCACTGCAAGTGAATGGTAATTGAAATATATTATTTACTCGATATATAATACTTTATGGGAAGTTATAGGGCATTCTACATTAGATTGCCATAACTAAAACATGACAAAAAAAATCTTGTACGTATAATATATATGTCATGTTTTTTATATTTATAGCAAATTTTAGTCAAATATTATATAAAGAAATGAAAGCTATATATTATCTTTTATAACATTTGTTCATATACAAAACTATAAAGGAATGCCGAATTAAAAATTGTAAAAAGCGACGAGGGCGGCTCCCATTTCAAATAAGAGAGGCAACAATTCACCGAATTTAAACCTCGTAATATTCAATGGAGTGAAATCACAACCGAGAACATGTGTACCCACTTACTAGTACTAATGGATTTAAAATTTATTGTGTTGCCACCCACTTTACGTGTTATATATGACTATGCAAAGTAATATATTATTGAACTAGCGGCTCACCCTCGCTTCACTCGGGTTCGCCTCTAGACAAACAAATACAAATCTATCCCACGGGAACTATACATTTTCCGGGATAAAAAGTAGCCTATTTGTTATTTTAATGTTTGAACTATATTATTGTAAAGTTTCATTAAAACCCAATTAGTAGTTTTTGTGTACTAATTTGTATAATTTACTATAGTTTTTTGACTATCTCACGGGAACTATTTGATTTTCGGAACGGGAACTATTCGGGATAAAAAGTATTTTAAATGTTGACCGGGGATATAAGGTACTACCATGCAAAATTTTATTTAAATCGGTCTAACAGTTTCGGAGATAAGTCCGTACAAACAGACAAAGAAAAAAATTGAAAAAAATCTAGATTTGTTCTATTGCTCTTCTTACATCCCCCTGACTCAGTTTTTTCTATGTATAGACATTCGACCTCTACAGTTTTATTATAGTATAGACAATATTACATGAAAGGAAAAAATGATATAAGATCCAATATATATGTTACTAGCTTTTATTAGATATATCCTAAATCAATACATAGGCTTCTCTTTATTGATGTACAACACACTTGAGTGGAATCGTGGGCCAAACTTATACTACATGCCCGCCGTCTTAAGCCATGCCCTTCGGCACATAATAATTTGAGACCTTTTAAGAAAGTTAAAAAACGCGAATGATAAAAGAAATTAAGTGAATTACAAAAATAAAATAAAAACTCCTCGGTGAAAAGAACTGATTTACTGACTGAAGAATTAATTTAACAAAAGAACATAATATTATGCACTATGTAGTATTATAATATACTGTGCACTGTATTATGGACTAATAATTGAGCTTTTCTTTTTTCCCTTTCGACGACCTTTTCGACCTTTTTAACGTTGCGAGTGCTTTACAGCAATCATCGTTACGGGAGAGCTATAAAGCATACGAAACGTCCAGAACCAAAAGTCAAAATAAATCCGTGAAAAAATCCGAAAAGATAGTTTTATTTAAGTACCTATATATTATGTCAAATATTCGCGTAAATCTAAGAAAGTATTATTATATTCACAGTTAAAATATTTTATACTGAAATGCAACTACCAGTATTTCTCAAACAAATTCAAATTCGTACCCAAAACATCAAAACCCTTTCTCGTTTCGGAAGGCGATTGGCGATATCGTAAAACTTTATGACGAACTTCCGACGAATTAACGTCAACTCTCTTCACGACATATTGCCTTGAAGTATGATTTTCATTCTCTATGAATGCGTTTTGAAGCGTTTGTTAGTTCTGATAGTGAATTAAGAATTTGTGCTTCGCTGAAATTTTCTTAAGATTTCTATCTCTTTATAGAAAGCCATAAAACACTCGTGAGCATTTATTTTATTTTTAAAATTAATATTATCTATAATTTTGGAAAATGGCAGTGGTAGCCCAGTGGTTACGCTCTCTTGAAAAACCGAGTGAAGCGGGTTCAAATACCGGGTCTGATATGAAATGATGAAACTTGCATGTCTGAGAGAACTTAGCAAGTTTTAGAAAGACATGTGAAGTCCGCCAACCCGCACTTGGCGAGCGTGGTGGACTATGGTCTGATCCCTCTCGCATTGAATGGAGGCCCGTGCCCAGCAGTGGGACGTTAAAAAAGGACTAAACATTGAATATAACAACAATAATTTTGGTTTATTTTCAGATATTTATTGTAATATAACCAAAAATATTATTTTTAATTAAAAACATATGTATAATACAGTCCCTACTTAACATATAAGAATGTATATTGTAAAATGCACTGACTCTTGATTCTATCATCGTTAAAATCAACATCATATCAGATTTATCGGCCCCATTAAAAGCAAGCGTTGAAATTATGTACCTACAGTGTTCTATTATTCTAAAACCTTAGAAAATATATTTTTAAATACTTTTTTTTTAAATATATTGATGTATACTATTGTATCTACTATTATTTACTTATATTTGATGTATGTAGGTACATTCTTCTTAATCAAATGAAATATCTATTATATATTTTTTTATTCATAAAACAGCATCCTCATAGAGTAGGTACATGTTTCTTTAAAGATGTGTACAGATTTTTTCTCATTTCATTCACTTAGGAAGCAAACTTTGAGAACCACTGTCGAATTTGTCACAATTTATCCCAGCCACATCACCATCACAATAGTCCAGACGTACGGAAGCAAGTTGTAAATTTTTACAACTCGCAATTACGACTTGGAAGGGTTGAGAGTTATCGAGCAACATCGAGGAAAATCTATTTAATATCGCCCTAGCTTTAGAAATCATGTACTGCATTTCACGTAAGGTACTGGAATGTGATATTCTATAATGGAGAGGTTCGAAAATAATATTTGAAATCTAAAAACCTATAGATCCTTCTGATACAAAAGATACGTTTGACAAAGTCGATCGTACGATCGTATAAATTTTTTATCTACCTATCACGGGAATGAAGCTGCGGACAATAACTACTTTATAGTTATAACTAGTGACTAACCGTCGCTCCGCTCGGTTGCGTTGCTACTTACGTTTTAACATTTAGTATAGATTTCTCAGAGATGATATATTTTCCCGCAGTAAAAAGTATCCTGTATGTTGACCCGGATAACCAGCTATCATCATAGCAAATTTCATCAAAATATGTATGTCCAGTGGTTTTCTCGTGATGCGGCCACAGACAGACAGACAGACAAAAATTCTAATAACTATGAATTCGGCCTCTGCAACATTTATATTATATTTAATTATAAATGAAAATGGATTGTACTTTTTTCCTTATATGATTTTTTTTAATCATATTATAGTCATAAAAAAAGAAATTACTTTAAAAAAAATATACCTAAATACCGACTTCAAATCACTTCTCCGAGGGTTATATTCTTTGAATATTTAAATGGCAACCTTTTAATTAAATACATACATATAACTTATCCACTAAAAATAATTCTAAAAACGAATTACAATTGACGGAGATTTAACATAAATATACAAAAAAATATTTTACTGAATCAGAGCCTCCTCTTTTTAACGTCAGTTAAAAGCTAGGTAAAGCTTTTTTAATATTTTTTTTTTATAAACAAAATAACTTCAGAAAACCAAAAATAAAAAAAAAAGGTAATGATTATTAGTGCTCCTACAAACGTACTAAATAGTTAGTAGCACTCCAATGTTATTTTACTGTATGTCTATACATGAAGTATAATCTACAGTAGATGTTTTGATGTAAATTAAATGCATGCCTTATTAAAACGGAACTGGCCGAAGCCCCGCGGTGACGTCCGTCTCCCAGATACTAATACCGGCCTGACGTGGTTATGCAAATATTCAGGAAGACATACATTACTAGATATGATTTGATAATATTATTTATATTAATATTAGTAATACTAATATTAATATTACCTTATAATATTAAATGAGATTGCTCTTGATATATACACGTTTATTTTGTGTATCTCGGAAACGGCTCTAACAAATTGGATCAAATTTTGTATTATGATAAGGTTTTGCTTTTTAAGTTTATCTACATATATCTTTTCTGAAAAAGCAATTTTTATTTTATTTACTTTTTTCCGAAAAACGTATGAAGCTCGGTTGCTCAGGTACCTGCTAAATGTAAAATGATGTTCTTGCTTTTCTTTATCTAGGAGACACATCTGAGTAAAACGAGGGTAAGTCACTAGCAAATGTATATAGTATATATTATACGTACAAGCGACTGTCCTGTGTGATTGTGTCACTGGGTGTACTCTATCTGTGTACTAAAGTTTCGTCTGCATCCGTCCAGTAGTTTAAGCATTAAGGCGTAACAAATATATATACACATATACACTTTACTTAATAAACAAGTGTAATACAAGTATGATATCAAAAATGTTTATAAAGAAATTTTTGTCAGTATATTAGTAGGGTGTAATCTCTAGAACGATTTTTTTTATTTATTGAAATTTCAGTACTTATATAGCAAAAATAGATATAAACGATAATAAACAATAATTTTAGAATAAACTGTGTCGATTAATGCCCTCCACAAGCAAAATTTCAGTAAAAATATGTACATACATTCAAAAACTATTAGAAAATAACATTTATAAAAACAAAAATATAAAAATAACTGTTTTAGTAAAATTAAATAAAATACAAAAAATTACATTATTTTAAGTGCGAAAAAAAAGGAATAATCAGCTTTTTCGCTTTTACTTTTTTTTGATTAAACATCAACAGCAGATTTTATGATTCCATATAAAAAAAGTTACATTTTAGTGTTTTTCCCATACAAATTTCATGTAAAAGTTCCATCATAAAGTGCATAATATTTACATTTAATTTTTGAATAAAATGTGCCTTTTTAATAACTTGATTTTCTCTTCCAGCTCCATCACCGGTGTAACTAAATCATTGTGAATTGCCAAACATAAGCCTAGGTCAATTTCTGTGCGAAGTAATCTCTAATATCATCGGCTTATCCGTTTCATGGTTTCCGTCTCTATTGAAGTAGGATAGTTTCTCGTATGGATTAAAGTGTGTATAGATGTTGTTTTGTATTCTGAGCCTTTGCTTAATTGCAAACATGTGTTATATATGTAGGTGATTGAGGCCTGATATGAATTTTTAATTTATACACTCTAGTGACTTCGTCCCTAGGGACGTTTTAACGGTTAGTGTTAGTGTAGATTTCTCAAAGATGAGATATTTTCCCACAATAAAAAGTATATCATATGTTGACCCGGATAACCGGCTATCATAAGATGAAATTTCATCGAAATTTGTCGAGTCATTTTATCGTGATGCGTTCCCAGACATACATACGAAAATCCTAAAAACTATAGAGTATAGACACTAAAAATAAAAATAAATAAATAAAATATTACAATCCAGCAAATTACACTCGCTTCGCTCATCGTTCGCGGGCAACCCCGCTTCGCTCATCGTTTTTTTAGAGCTCCGTACCCAAAGGGTAAAACGGGACCCTATTACTAAGACTGTCCGTTCGTCCGTCTGTCTTTCTGTTACCAAGCTGTATTTCATGAACCGTGATAGTTAGACAGTTGAAATTTTCACAGATGATGTATTTCTGTTGCCGCTATAACAACAAATACCTACTAAAAAACAGAATAAAATAAATATTTAAGGGGGCTTCCATACAACAAACGTGATTTCTTTGCTCGTTTTTGCTCGATATTGATAGCGGCAACAGGTAAACGCTTGAAATATTCACAGAATATTTAGTTATATATATTCACTTTAAAAATAAATAATTAAATTAAAATAAAACAAGTATTTAAGTGGGGCTCCTATACAACAGACATGATTTTTTGCCGTTTTTATAGATAATGGTATGGAATCCTTCGTGCGCGAGTCCGACTCGCACTTGGCCGGTTTTTTTGTAAAATCGTGTTTTTTTTCGCAAAATATATAAAAAATGCGTTTTTTTAAGTAAAGGTCACTTTCAAGCGTCACTTTTTGAAAAAAAATTATCACTAACATTATGTGTTACTCCAGTTCATAATATGTATATCTGTGTACTAATTTTATTCAAATTTGTTTCACCGTAACAAACAAACAAACATACATACATACTATCTTCGATTTACGCTAATATTTGTATAATAAACAAAATTATGTTTCCGGATTTTTAATTTCTTTAAAACATACACAGACAAACGTAAACACTTAATTATTCGAATAACTAATACTTATAACCTAAAGTTATACATCTTGACATCACTCATCATCACCACTGTACCATCTAAATTATCGTATTTCATATATTCCCACGTTATTAGACACGTGTTTACTCTATGTATAGTAAGAGGGAAAGGCGTGTCCTCAACAAATATTGTCTCTGAGGACACACTCGAACTTGACTGTTTAAGGGTTAAGTGTTGTCACAATGAGTGTTCAATTGTGTTGGATAGGGAAATTGTGTTACAAAAGGACTTAGTTCTGGTAGATTGAGATAGGATTGTTAAAATAATAATTTAATATATGTTATAATGTTATAACTAGTTGTTGAAGCGCCTGATATTTTTAGTAGCAATGAATTAACTAAATAAATAAATATAAATATGTTGAGACATTAACACACAGCACCATTTATGTAGTTCCATGGTAAGCTACGAGGCCTGTGTTACGGATACCAGATAGTTGATACACTACATATAATATATAACTTTAAATACATACATATTATAAACATAAACACCTGACTGGAGTACAAACATTCGTGTGCATCGCAGAAATCAATGCAACCAGCGGGACTTGAACCCGCGACCGCTGACACAGCATATAGGGGTCACTACAAATTGAGCCAAACGTGTCGTTAAATACTCACAGTTAAAATTAACTTTTTAATTATTTTTTACTTTACCGTGTATAAGCAATTGAATACACTTCTCATCAAGTTGTCCTTGTACGTGGTTTTATTTTACCCCAAGTCCTGTAACTCCCGTTTACTAGTTATAACCGGTCGCTATGTATGGGTGTCTTTTTTATTTTTATTGATATTTATTTATTCGCTATTTTTTAATATAGGACAACGCAGTATTTACTACTTTGTAATTGTGTAAAAAATAATTACAAACGTCGATTATATACTTTTTTTAATACATATTTACAATTTGTAGGGGAAAATATTTTTTATCAACAATTTTTCCATGGAAAATACAATTCGACCACAATGTATCAAATAATCTCCCTTTTTAACTAAAGAATTTTCGAAATCGAATGACCAATATTACTTTTAAGGACTGAAAATAAAGTAATATATAAATCTTTACTAGTGTGTTTTATTTTTGTGGGCTTTACTTAGATTATTAATCAAGTACCTAATATTTGAAGCAAATACAAATTAATATGTCGATAATTACTATCCCATTCAAAACCAAACGCTTTAAGGTCTCGTTAAATTTAGCAAAAACACGAGACCAATATCATATAAATTATAATTGACATATTTCGTACTTCAGCAGTCATTTGTCGATAGTGAATGGGCGCGTGGCATTATTTGTTTTGATGTCCAGGGGCCTTAACGGCCGGCCGCGTTGATTAGAGGGATGCTTTTGAATCGTACACGCAGATTAATAGTAAATTCGTGCCGAATGTAAGAATACCTATTATATTAATATTATTTTAATATTATAAACTTGCTGGTCACCTTCGTTCCGCTCGGGTTCGTCTCTAGGAAAACGAAAACAAATCTATCCCACGGGAATGGTTCATATTTCCGGGATAAAAAGTAGCCTATGTATTATTCTGATATATAAGTTATGTTATAGTAAAGTTTCATTAAAATCCATTCAGTAGTTTTTGCGTGAAAGAGTAACAAACATCCATACATACAAACTTTCTCGTATATAACCGGACCAACTGACCCAACAGAGGTCGTCTTATCCCAATAAATTTTGTGACTTTCTTATATTTACGCAAATATTTGACAATTTTAACCGACTTCCAAAAAGGAGGAGGTTCTCAATTCGTCGGAATCTGTTTTCTTCCTTTTTTTATGTATGTTCACGGATTACTCTAAGACGGCTGAACCGATTTGGAAAATTTTTTTTTGTTTCAAAGGGTATTCTTCCCCGGTGGTCTCATATAAATTTTATCGAAATCGGTTAAGCGGTTTTTAAATAAATGGCTAAATCAAATATGTTTTTATTAATAAAAATCTTTCTTCTTATAAATTACAAATTACCTGCTTATTACGTCTACACTAAAAATGGAAAACTAAAAACTTAAAAAAAATAAATAAAAACCGACTTCCAGGCACTGAAAAGTAAAAAATAACTAAACAGGGGTTTTCATTTAGAATATATACTTAATCAGATATTTTCGAAGTCGGTGCCAGCCAATACAAATCAAAGCACACCGACTTCGAAAATATCTGATTAAGTATATATTCTAAATGAAAACCCCTGTTTAGTTATTTTTTACTTTTCAGTGCCTGGAAGTCGGTTTTTATTTTTTTTTTTAAGTTTTTTTACTTTGACGACACGTTTGGATCAGTTTGTAGTGACTGTACTTGCTGTGCCAGCGGTCGCGGGTTTGAGTCCCGCTGGGGGCATTCATTTGTGTGATGAGCATGAATGTTTATACTCCAGTCATGGGTGTTTATATTTATAATATATATCTATTTAAAGTTATATATGTGTAATGTATCAATTATCTGGTATCCATAACACAGGCCTCGTAGCTTACCATGGAACTAGATGGTGCTGTGTGTTAATGTCCTAACATATTTCATTATTTTATTTATTTATTTTAAATAATCAATCCTTTCGGATTTTTTCGCGGATTTATTTTGATTTTTGGTTTCCGACGTTTTATTTAAAACTTTCTGTCAAATAGAAAAAAAAAAACACTTTCATTTTTTCCCGAATTACAAATTTCTCTAAGCATCTTTTAAAATTATTTTTAACTAAAACCCTTATGCATGATTTAGGGGAAAAATTGCTAAATCGGTCAAGACTTTCTATTTCTTAAGTGATGTGCTTACCAACTAATAACATTTATTTTTTATTAATACCTATGGGTTTAAATATTTCACTTATTTTTGATGATTTGACCATTTTTAATGCTCGACAGCCTTAGAATTTTTTCAACTTACCTAATTCACAAATATCATCACACCTTATCATTATTAAGCCGTATGAAAATATGTACAGTAGTTTCAGAGATAAGTCCGAATAAGCACAAACTCAAATTTAATTTATAATATGTAGTGATACAGAATCTTAAGTTTTGAAATGTAGATAGTTCAAGTGATTTTTTGATACAATAAATGCCTGTAGAGATTGATTACGTAATAAAAATAGCCCATATTAATCTCATTTAGGATTGTCATAATAACTTAGAAGCTTAGTCATGAAAACGAAGACGTCTTAGTACCACTAGATTTTTTTAAAACGTTTTTATATTGTATTAGCGACTCACCCTCGTTTCGCTTTGGGTTCATCCTTAGACAAATACGAATTTATCCCAAGGGAACCATATATTTTTCCGATATGATATATAGCCTATAGCCATCCTCAATAAACGGGCTATTTAATGCAAACACAATTTTTCAAATCAAAAAAAAAAATTCAAAATTTTTTCAAATTAGTATGTAGTTCCTGAGATTAGCGCGTTGAAACAAACAAACAAACAAAACCTGTCTCTTTATAATATTAGTATAAATTAATACCTACACAATAACGAAAAATCTATGGTTTGTAATTAAATAAGTCAAGAGGATGGATCTTTTTACTTAGGTCTAGTAAAACGTAAAAAACTAAAACATAAATTAAGATATATACTAAAATCGATATATCAATTGTATCAAAAATCTAATATCTAGACTACAATGGCAAACTCATTCCTATTAAAATGTATAGAAATAATTTCCCATGAACAACTACTGAGCCCTCAATTAAGTTAATTCACAAATATTAGCGAGTAATTTGTTAAACACTGGTCACGTGGTCGCCGCGGGCGTTTTAAACAAAAAAACTATGAACAATAAATAACATTTTGTAAAGCAATGAATAAAACATTTTGACTTTGGGGTTGAGTGGGGGATATACTAAATGAAACATTAACCTATTATTAATTTTATTATTGCTTTATTGACCGATTTTGAAGAAAAAAGGATGTTCTAAATTCAGATGTATGTTTTTTTGTGGGTTTGTTACGCGAAAACTCTGCCAGTTTTGGACCGATCCTCAATAATTCTTTTACCCAAGGGTCACACATAAGTCACAAAAAAACTATACCTTTAACCAAAACAGTAAGTAAGGTAACTTTTAAATGATTTTGAAATCGTTGTTGGTACTTTTTACCATCTTCTCTCTATTTCTCAAATTACCACTACCATAAGAGATAATTTTTATTAAAAAAAAAATATTACTTAATATTGTACGATTTTTTATATAAAAACAGCTAATTTTTTTTTGTATCTTAATAATTCAACTTTTTATTATTATTTATTATTTTAATTTTAAATTTTAATTTATTAATACGAAGTTTATATTATTTCTAATAAGTATACTTATTGCGTTTTATTTTTGAAAAAAAAAATCATTGCCAACAAACGTGCTTGTTTAATTTAAACTTACATAAAATCAAGACCATTTCACTTTATATTTCCGCACACCATAAAAGGTTTTATACACGTTTTTATCATACGGAACCCTTTAAATAGAATAGACTAAGTCGTTACTTGTAGTTTTATTGTTATTCTATTATTCATGGGAGAAATGGTTTATGGGATTTCGCTTGAGGCGAAATGCGATAACGTTTGCGGAAATAAACGCTTATTTTATCTTCATAATTGATTATGTCAATATTAAAAGCGAATAACTTGCTAGTATATTTGGCTTACGGTGAAGGAAAGCTTCATGAAGAAATCGGCATGTCTGAAAGAACCTACATTTTATAAGATATGTGAAGAGAGGCCTATGCCCAGTAGTGGGAATGAATACGGGTTTTAGCTTTGCTTGCTGTTTTTTTTTTTCGAGCCATCTCCAACCACCAACAAATATGACTAAGCGCGTAGACAAGATGCTCCGTGATGTGCAATAAGGTCGATGAGCGTCGTAGCTCTTCTACGACGGAAAAAAACTTCTCAAAATTATTATGCGACAGTTATGTATGACACAGTTATGTATGACACCAGAAAAATGATAAACTGAAAGTAAAATATTTATGTATTAAAGAATAATACCTACGTAATATTAAAAAATTTAATACTTTTAACTCTATAGGTAGTAACTATAGGTATAAAATATAATAACAACAATACAATATAATAAATATAATACAATGCTGTATTCAAACAAACATACATACATACATATATACAAAAAAACACCACCCTAACTTAACCTCACAGACACCCTGTACTAAATGAAAGAACAATGCATCTCAGAGGACACACGTACGGTGTGGCTCACGTGACCGACACGTGACCTGAGATGGGACGAGAGGACCGCTTGAAAGATGTAGAGACGATTTTTTTTAATCATATTTTACATTTGTATTCTATTTCTCCACATGTTATGACTTTCAAAATAACATTATGCATATTATAAATAACTATCTTTTTAGATTTATTCGCAGATTTATTTATATTTTTAGTTCACGACGTTTCGAATGCTTTACAGCAACTATGGTCACGGCAGAGACTTAGACAGTCAGTCAGAAAATATAGTTATATCTAAAATGTAAAATACTCGCGTAAATCTAAAAAAGTATTATTATGAATAATTTTATAAAATTTTAAATTTATGTTTATAATATAATTAATCAAGTCGAATTATTTTAGAAATACTTATTTTTCTCAAATTAAAATAAAATTTGAACTGTTTTAAAAAAATCAAAACAGGTTTTTTTTATTTCGCGAATATTTAAAATAGTCCCTTATTAATTTAATTCTAGCTACTCTACAGTTTTTTCTGTTCACACTTCTATGCATTCCGTTTCCCAATTTTTGATTTGACGCTGATTTCGTCAAAAGCATAGGCGACGGACGGTGCGTGCGATTGTTTTTATACAATTTGTACATACTCTTTATATTTTTAATTCTTTTCCTAAGCTTTATTTGATGTGATTTGCGAGTGACAGTGTTTTGTTATTCTCGGTTTATCTATTTTTTTGTTAGACGCGTGTTGTAGTTTTGATAGACTGTCAAATTTACATTATAACGATTTTGATATGTTTGTATCGTGTGAATGCTATTAGATATGGATTGACACATTATGGCTGTTTATTTTGACGTTTCATGGGATTTAATTAGAAGAAATTGTATAAATAGAAATAATAATAATAATTAAATAACAATGAAATATGTTATTATAAGAAATACATACATATTTTGTTTGTACCTTACAAGTATAACCACAATAGCTTGTATATACAACGAGCTTGACCTATTTACTTCATAGACAGAAGCTAAAAAATCTAGACACATATTAATTTCAACTATTACATGAACAATTAAAAAAACGTGTGTGTACTTATGAAGAAGAAGAAGTATAAGAAGTTATACTTCTTTGGCGTAACAGAACAAAAATAGCTAAAGATTTCACCCCGTATGTCACAACTCTCTGTTTGTAAAAGGAATTACCAATTAATAAAAAATATCGCAATTAAATTAAAACAAATCAATAATTAAATAAGGCATAATATTAGGCATTTTACAATCATATATTTATAAAATATATTTTAAGAAAAGAATATAATATTATGTATCATTTGTCAGACAATAACAATGGTAACCATGGCAACAAACCGTTATCAGCTAACTTCATCGTGTCGCTTTCAGCTAACTTCATCATGTCGCTTTTTGGCTGTCGGCGTGAAATTATTTTACTATTCTAGAACTAATCTAAAATTTTACTCTCATAATTTTTTCCAAACGTCCCAAAAGAAGTATGTATTAAATTCTAAAAGCTCATCGAAGTTCTTCAGTAATGCGTAATAAAATATTATAAAATCGATCGTTCTATTTCCCTTAACATTATGTAACATCTTAAATATTTAGAACTTTAAAAAATAAAAAACAAAGCAATAGTAATAAAATTTCACTACTGATTTTTCCATCTCTCCCTCTCAGACGAAATTCATTAAACTTGCCACGCATCGCTTATTTTGAGCTGTACGATCTAATAATTACATACGTTTTAACCGATAGCCACCCTTTCATATTTGAATATGGTTTTATTTCAATTGATTTAACGGGAACAAATTAATCTCTATGTTAAAATCAAAATACCCGAATCTAGAGCTTATTTTTTAAGTAATAAAGATTGGTTTTGCGTAAATAAAATATGCTTTAAAGAAGATATTAATAGATTTTAGTATTAAAAAATTGTAAATGAATTCGCTTAAAAGAGTAACTTTATTTGTAGTGTGTCACCGCCACTTAGAAGGCCACATGTCATCTAAAGGGCTTTTATATTTGAATGATTAATAGTTAAGCAAGTACTTTTTATTTTAGGTAATTTGACTTCGCAATACTTGATGTATTATAAATAGTATTTTTTGATATAAATCTAATATAAACGATTAAGTAAATTAAACTTATAATTTAAGTAAATGAAATGTATGTCTGTATGGAGGTCGATTATATCTAAAAAGGTATTCTATAAAGAAAAATATTAAGATAATAAAATTTCACAAAATCATAACTAAAAGCTATGGTAATTCCAACTCAAAACCATGCCCTGAATCAGAGCAAAATATGACTTTCAATATTTCCTTATATGACTTTCAATATTTCATGAAGAAGGAACGTGAGAAGGAGGATAAGAGGGGTAAAAAGGGGATGATGTGATATCCAAACGCTCTAATTAATTATTGTAGATTGTTTAGATATCACCCGATTTCCTAAGCTATCAATAACATCTAGCCAGTAACCTTGTCATAAATAAAAGAATATAATCAAACCTACGTTCCTTTCATTACCTGAGTAGTATGCAAAAATAAATTTAGTTATCTAAATCAAATAAATGGCAATTGTAATTTAAAACTCGGATGGGTGAGTGCCCGGCATTTGTTTTAATGGACATCGGGAAACCGCGAAATGTGCCGACACGGAACAAAACTTAAAGTAATTGCTCAGTAGCACGCTCCCACCGTCACCCTGGGTATGGGGAATGAGAGGATTGATACTTGCTTAGTTCAAAATATTTTTGGTTATACGAGTAGTATATAGTGATCTAGGTGATATTCTAGGCCGAAAAGTTAATATTGAAATAAACTATAGTTTTTTTTACTTTTGGACATATAAGAATGATTAAAATCGGTTGAGTAGTTTCAACAAACAAACAAAATTCTCCTTGCTTAAGGATTTTAAAAATATTGGTATACTTAGTATATATAAAAACGGGTTAGTATTAGTAGTTGTACTAAAATCACTATTAATAATCTTATAAATGTGAAAACATGTTTGTTAATTTGTTCATTTATTTTACTTTTGATGCTGTAATGAACTAATTTTGTGCATAGTTTATGGATCGAAAAGAGACATGGAGATGGATGGAGAGTTCTACTTTTTTATCGAGGGATCTTGAATTTGTTACCTAAAAGTCAAAAATCATCTTAGGATATTACATAATACATAAACTTATAACTAATTAATACATTTGCTACGTTTTTAAATAAATATGATTTTGTGTCAAAATTTATTTGAAATAAAAAAATATATTAAAAGTTTTTAATAAAACTATCTTTTCGGATTATTTCGCGGATTTATTTTGATTTTTGGTTTCCGACGTTTCGAATGCTTTACAGCAATCATGGTCACGGGAGAGACTAAGGTGTTAAACATCTCAAAGCCGTTATATACTTGTTACAGACAGTGCCTACCCACAATTTTACAAAAATGATTTCAAAAAATTCAAAAATGGCACCAAAGTACCTCACAATATTTGTTGATTTTAATTTTAAGCAATGTTAATTTTTTTTTAATAAATATTATTATTAAATGTAGCAATGTTATTTACTTAATTTTAGCTATTACTATTATAAATATTACAATTTAAAAAAAACTCTATTAATTATTATTAAGCTATATGTATTTAGTGTTACTAATATTATTTATTTAAAATGTCAAATATTCGCGTAAATCTAATAAAGTATTACGAGTATATTTAAAGTATCAAAAATATCCTTCCAAGTACAGGCATAGTTGAAAGAGTTACAGACCTCCGGTAGTCGAGGATAAGTCATTACCTAATACAAATAAATTAGATTTACAGCAAAAAACGGTTGCACCCGCGCCCTGGAAATATACCCAGAAGTTACTTTACCGTGATAAAGGGTGATTTGATAGCGAAAATAAATATAGGGTTAGTGACCAATTACAATATTATTGAATGGAGGACTTTTTGTATAGGAATCTTATGTTTACATAATATTATAATAATACTAGCAGAACTCGCGGCTTCACCCGCGTTCAATCTACAAAAAAAAAACACTTTTGCTTTATATTATATAGCGACTCACTTCGACCTCGCTTCGCTCGGGTTTGTTTCTAGTTACGTTTTAACGTTTATTATAAACTTCTCAGATATGAGATTTTACCGCAGTAAAAAGTATTCTATATGTTGACCCGGGTAACCAGCTTTCATCATATCAAATTTCATCAAAATCTGTCCAGTATTTTTCTCGTGATGCGAGATTTCTGTCTGTGACCACAGACAGAAATCTACAACATACACTTTTACTGCGATAAAATATCTCATCTCTGAGAAATCTATACTAAACGTTAAAACGTAACTAGGAACAACCCCAAGCAGAACGAGGGTGAGTAGCTAGTTTTAAATAAATTATTAAAATTAGAAAAAAGCTCTCAAAACTTTAAATTCAACCTCAATAATATCAGGTTATTCATTTTAAAACGCTTCAAGTCCTAAAACATTTTCCTAATTAGATAAAGCTTCTAACAACATTTGCTATAAAAACAAAAGACTTTCAGTAATTTCAGTTCCACACTGTCATGCACTTAGTTAAAAACAATATTAGTCATTTCATATTCTGTTAAAACAGTTTGTTTTAGTTCGTAACAATATGAGATAAAATAGGTAGAAGAGGAAATTTTACGTCTAACTAATTAAATGCCAGTCTGATTGTAAGTATTCGTATACTCATGTGTTGAATAATTGGATATTGTTACTGAACTGTTTATTTCGAATGAAAATACAGTACTTATGCTTTATTGTATTATATATTTTTAAGTTTTTGACTGAGTTTAAAAGGGTGAGGTGTTTATTTTGATTGTTTTTTTTTTTTGTATGTTTGTTACGCCATGTTTTTTTAATAGGTTAAACGTTAAGAGAAGGATAATTTGTAATTATCCATATATTTCTTTACTATAATTGGAATCTGTTTATTTTCTTAGACATATATATTATTAGATGTAGGCATGTAGATTTTATTTATTAAATGTGTAAATTAGACTTTAGAGATAGATACTTAATTTTTGAATGGTCGAAAGAAGGTGTCAAGATAACCTATAGACCTATATCAAAATTAATTTGTATTTTGAGCTAGTATTGTATAAACGAGTACGATTACATTGTAGCTTACCCGTAGCTTTAATTATAATAATTTAAGGGAAGCGCGTTTATAATATTTTAATACATCAAAATTACGATATCTGGTTCAGACTAAATAAACTACTTGAAATTTTAACCTGCAACTTAAATATTTAGATATTATTAATATTATGGTACCTACTCGTATTACGCATAATATGATATAATACTTCTTCTTATTATGCGCATATATTTCTTCCTCATTTTCTGTAGCCATCATTTTCTTCTCATTTAAGTATTTTTTTCATATATCTATAACAGTATAAAATATCTATACCATAAAAATTATAATATATCTTATAACGAATTGCAAGCTACAGAGAAATCTTGAGAAAGTTAAATAAAAAAAACTAATTTTCAAGCCAAGTCTAATTACAAATCGTTTCACTTTCTGATCACCCCGTATATAATGACCGGCGATACAGTCCAAGTTCGTTTTCCACAATCTAATTATACTAAGTGCTTTTCTCTCTTCTCTTATACTATAAACATTATCACTCTTGTTCAAGTTATCAGTGAAAAGCGTTAAAGGTACGTAGGAAATTATTTATATTCCAATCGACTTCAAAAAGCAGGTGTACACATCTTTTGTGTATAAATAATATATTATGCGATTTTTAATTCTAATCGCCTCTAGGAAAACAAAAACAAACCCCACGGGAACCGTACATTTTTCCGGGATAAAATTAGCCTATACGTTATTCCAGACTATAATCTATCTTTGTGCCAAATTTCATCCATATCCGTTAAGCCGTTCGGGCGTGAAAGAGTAACAAACATCCATACTCACAAACTTTCGCATTTATAATAATAGTACAAATTTTCATCAAGTTTTTGCTGTGGGGTCCATACAAATTTCTTAGAATGTCATTTAGTTTAGATTGGATTTAATAATGATGATAGTTTAATTTTATCTTCTAAAAAAGAGTTAATAATTATATTAAAAGGTTATTAATTTAATTTTACCATTAAATTTAGTTGAAAATATTTTTTAAAGTATTAGGTATAATGTTATGAAAGATTTTATATCCTTTTTAATAAAACGCTATTTCATCATACTTGCGGCATAGCAAATCAGTTTAAGCGAGCAACGATGCATCGAGGTCATATAATTTGCACCCGTATGAGTGGACAGGGGTCATTTAATGACGGTGTATTTTTCATTTGCCATTATTCTAGTAATTAATAACGAAATGATTTGGCAAAATTTAATGAAACTATAGTTTGTTTATGTATTTGTATACCATTAAGTATAAACTGCAACTGCCTCGGTGGCATGTGCGGTCGCAGATCCGGAGGTCCTGGGTTCGAGTCGAGGTCGTGCCAAGTCATTGAGTATTTCTATCAAGAAATTCTCAGTAACAGCCCGGAGTTTGGAAATTGACGGTGATTCACTCATGTGCCTGAGTATAATAGTGACGAGAATAGAGAGTGCACTTGTGTCTGTGCTCACACTTGTGCACTATAAAAATCTTCTGCAGAGTTGGCTAGCCTCAATGAGATTGGCCGCCGTGGCCAAAGTCAATAAAGAAGATAATATTAGATCAGGCTAAAACGGCATGATCAAATTATATTTGTATGAAAAAATCATATTTCTTTTTTTCATTTCATATAGAAAACAAAATGTATTACTAATTGAAATCCCATTAGACATCAGTAAAATGGAGGCGAATTAAAACAAGTCCCTATCATTAAAGCAATTACTCATAAATCGTATTGCAATAACTTTGTGTCATTTGTACCGTATTTTGTACGCGGTCACGCTATGCGGTCTTCATTTAATTAAGAGTATCATTTTGCACAGAAGCGATGTTATATTAAATATGAGTTAACAAAAATTAATATGTGGTTCGGAAAAAAGCTTTAGTTTTTAAGATTCAGTTCGATGTAAAATACGTACATCTGTAATGAACTCCTTTTTTTAAATGTTGGTAAATGCATTTAGGCATATCACAAACGTGAATACACGCAAGTTATTGTGTGGAACTTAAAAGACCAGTTCTACCCACTAAAACCCAATAGAACCTACCGCGTCTTAATTAATTCTGATGTCTAAACTAACCTCATTTGGGTTTATCTATCTATAATATCTATTTAAGTCTTCTATCAAATCTTATTTTTCTCCAAATCTAAATCAAAACGTTGAACTAAGATGATCTATACAAATAAATAAAATTGAGGTGTCTGTTTGTAATGTCAAAATAACAGCTTTATACTAAATGCATATGGCATTATGTACGGTACTTATAAGAAAAACACAATTTTTAAAATTTCTCTCTGTCTGTCTTGTTTATTCCGGCTTATCTCCGAAGCGGCTGGACCAATTTTAACGGGACTTTCACTGGCAGATAGCTGATATTATAAGGAGTAACTAAGGCTACTTTTATTTTAGAAAAAGAATGAGGGTTTCGCTCAAAAAAATCAAAGCTTACCTAGGGACGAACCCATGCGAAGCGAGGGTGAGTCGCTAGTATAATAATAAGGTTTTTTAAATCAAATATACTACTCGTAATACTGGATTTATATTAACTTCCTGTTAATAGTAGCAAAATTACTACGGTCCCTTATATTTGCTTTATCCGATCAAAATATTTCTTCCAAGTACATTTTAATACAATTAATATAGCATTACATATATCTCAGTTGTTTTTAATATTATAATATTTTTTTAAAAGTAAAACTTTAAATGATAATAAAGGAAAAAATACATATTTTAACTTAGAACACCATATTGTATAATACTCATCTATCTAATTTTATTTCATCATTTCTAATTAATTCTAACCCCTACACATCAACATCTGACATTTGTCACGTGATCGCTTTTAAGGGGTGTTATTACAGTGGAAATTATTGAATAAAAAAGATATTTATACAAATATGTACTAATAGAGTTTAAGCGTTTTGTCATTTAAGTGGATACTAGTTTCTACTCGCAGCTTTTTCCGGATGCGGAAGTGTTATATTTTTTATAAAAATCTTCAGATTATTGTATTTTTCTTTAGTTAGCCCAGCTAACTATATAGAAAGACATGTGAAGTCCGCCAACCCGCACTTGGCCAGCGTGGTGGGCTATGGTCTAATTCCCCTCGTATTGAAGGGAGGCCCGTGCCCAGCAGTGGGACGTTAAAAAGGGCTGAATACAGTTAGCCCAGACTAGAGGTATTGTTAGTAAAAATAGCGTGGATCAAATTTTTGGTGATAACCCCCCTGGGTCGTGTTTATTAATATGTTTTATAGTTTAAAAAAAATCGTCTGGATAAAGAGTGAGGGATTCACCACATAGACTGGGATCTCCTACTACAATGAAATATATTTTGTAACTGTAGTACGTACACTTTAAGCGATTATGTGGAAGGCGCCAGAAAACTGTAGGGTATAAGTACTAGCAGGTAAACGGGTTAAGAACGTTTGTTAAATATATAAATATGTATGTTGTATGATAACAACCTAAGAAAAATTTCGTTTAAGCTTAAACTAATAATAATCGTTCTAACCAATTACCATTATTTGAGACCACGAAAACCAAACACTTGCCAGTAAAAACATTTCTACAGTCACCTCGGTAAGGATCACGAGGTTTGTTCAGCAAACAGACCTAATAACGTCGTTGAACACCTAATTGTGTTGGTTTTGGGTACGTGTCTTTGCAATGAGATGAATTGAGCTTGGAATATATTTTTTCTTAAAACAAAAATATATGTGTCTGTATGTTTTTTAGCGTGAAGGATTACGTTGATACATGGATGGCTGGATGGATTAGAATGAAATTTAGTATACAGATAGACTATGGTCTGAAGTAACACAAAAACAAACGGTTAGTAATAAAATTTGCCGAAAGGTACTATCTGTATATCCATACTTAATATTATAAAAGTAAAATTTATTCGTTTGTCCTTCTTTGACGTCAAAACAGAGTGACGGATTGGCGTGATTTTTTTTGTGTCGAGATAGTTGTATTGCTGGAGAGTGACATAGGCTATTTTTTACCGCGGGAAATTATCTCATTCCCATGGGAAAACACGATATAGTATAATCCACAATAACTCATCATACAGGTCTATGTACATATATTATATACTAATATATAGCCTATCTATTCCATACTAACCATTAAAACGTACCTAGGGATGAACCCGAGCGAAGCGAGGATGAGCCGCTAGTAATCTATACTATAATATTATAAAGCTGAAGTGTTTGTTTGTTTTTTGTTTCGTTGAACGCGCTAATCACAGGAACTACTAATCCAATTTGAAAAATTGTTTTTGCATTAGATAGTCCGTTAACTGAGGAAGGCTATATATCATCCCGGAAAAATGTACGGATCCCGTGGGATAGATTTGTTTTTGTCTAGGGACGAAGCCGAAGCGAAACGAGGGTGAGCCACTAGTAATATTATATACACTAAAAACACCTAGGTATGCACGCGAGCGAAGCGAGAGTAAATCACTAGTATTTTATTATAATTATTAACAACACTAAATGATACAATTCATTCCAACGATCCACATTTCATAGTAATTGGACAGATGGTCGTGTTTCGAGAAAATTAATCCGAAATACATTTTGATCCCACTTGAGCGATTGCTATTCACTTGTCACCAGAAACCTCTCATGCGCATTAAATTGTTAAAATGATACGCTTTTGGATGCAGCGCTTTAATAACTACAATGTATAATACTATATAAATATGTAACTTTGAAATAGTTAAGGTATGTTTTAGAATTGTCAACGTTTTTTAAGTCTGTCTGTCTAAAATAATGGAATCGTGAGTTCGATTCTCTGCAAGGTATAAGGCTTGTAAAAATTGATGTTTGTAGATACCACATACATAAGATGAAGATATAATAGATGACAATATTTTGTAGAAAATATAAATAATGTTATGTGTAATATAATCAAAATTCATTTAAATATAAAAGATATACCCATTCAGGAAAACCTCCTTTTTAGTCGTTATAAGTCGGTCAATAACATAGTAATATGCAATAGTTCTTAGTGGAGACGAAATCCATATTATTCAAGACAATATTTTTTACTTCACTCCAAGATTTTTTGAAATAACACATTGAGGGACAAATTTATATAAGAGTCCACATATACATACACACACACACACACACACACACACACACACACATATATATATATATATATATATATATATATATATATATATATATATATATATATATATAACACATAAGATTTCAAATAGTTTCTATATTCTATATATTTAAAAAAAAACTATGTCATAATAAATACAGTAAAAAGTTATTTATGTAAGCTTAAATACAGTAAAAGCTTTATTTAAAGCGCTTTAAGTTTGATTTGATTGCAACTAGCATTGTAATAAGAGTTAGCCGCTTCAAAGCACTTCAACAGAAGCGTTATTTGATTGACACTCGCAACAATTGCGGCAAGTGTAAAAATTGTCAGCCAATTTCAAGTGAGGGGATCATTTTGCTTAAATAGGTTTCTCTCTAAATATATTTTATTTATTTTTTACTACCACTTATTCTCATTTCGCTCGGGTGCGTCCCTAGGCGCCTAGTAATAGCCTATGTGTTACTCCAGGTGACAGTCATTTGTGAACTAAATTTCATCCAAATCCGTTCAGCTATTTTAACCTGAATGAGTAATTGATACACATACATACACACTAGCGGCTCACCTTCGCTTCGCTCGACTTCGTTCCTAGGTACGTTTTAACGGTTAGTATGGAATAAGTAGTAAGTATGATTATATATAAAACTATAATGTTCCTCAATAGACGCGCTATCTAATGCAAAAATAATTTTTCAAATCGGATTAGTAGTTCCAGAGATAAACGCGTTCAAACAAACAAACAACGGACGGACGTACGGACGGACGGACGGACAGACAGACAGACGGACGGACAGAAAAATAGACTAACAAACACCGCCTCTTTATAATATTATTATGGATTTTCATTTATTTATAATAAAAAACTGATTTATTATTCCTAAGCCATTTCTAAAATACTGCCGACTGAAACTAACGTTACAGTGGTCATATTTATTGCATTCATTCACATTGATAACGTCCAAATTCTAATCGTAAGTTAAACAATAAATCATAGTTATGTCCAATGTATCATGAGGATTATCTCAATAAAAAATATTGCGAGCGCCCGCTGAATACAAAAATAAACAGCCTTATCGGAATGGCCCTTCGATTTCTATGTTCATATATTTTCTCTATTCCATAGCTATAATATACTATCTAATACGAGTATATAAATATCTTGTGTCACGGTGTTTTGGGTCGCACTCCTCCGAAACGGCTCGACCGATTATTTTGTCGATTACATAAATTTAATATATATATATATATATATATATATATATATATATATATATATATATATATATATATATATAATAAGTAATTATATTGATTACATATACATATAAATACGAAAATATTATCCTTTTTTTCAGCAAATGATTGAACGTGACTTTGTGCATACAGATGGGAGTTAAAAGGAAGTTTTCATCCCGGGACAATGAATATTTCCCATGGGATATTATTAAAAATCACTAGAATTTATACATTTTAATACAAGTCATATAATTCTTTCACTTTGCACAATATCAAAAGAAGTATGTGGTATTTCTCATGGTATTTCAATTACGGTCATTCGTCTTGGTCGTTGTTGGGACATCGACGTACGGGTTTAATTAAAGGAACCTATCAACATTAACATTTGCAGCTATTATATGGCAGATTCCTGGTTAGAACTGTTCATCGTTAGAATTCTTTGTCCTTATTAGTAAATAAATCTTGAAAATTGTGACTTTTATTATATAATGTTCTGTATAGTATAGAATACTACAGTGATCGAAGATCCAACTTTTTTTAAATATGTTGGGACATTAACACACAGCAACATCTAGTTCCATGGTAAGCTACGACGAGGCTCGTAGTTTACCATGGAACTAGATGGTGCTGTGTTTTAATGCCCCAACACATTTATTTATTTATAATATAATATAAATATAAATAGTTATATTACAATTATTGTGCAGAACGGGATAAAAACTCGCGATATCCGACGTAGAGACAGATATCCTGAGATCTATCACAGGCCATATAGGCCATTTAGATCTCACGTACAAAATCTTAGTTAATTGCGATGCTTAAAAGATATGTATATATTTAAAGATTAGCTAAATAATTAATTATAGTCATGTAAAAGTAGTTATATCTACGTATACTAAAAGGTTGATTTTACTTAAAATTTATTTAAGGCTACTCTTGGATTATAATCTGTTTATTAAAAAAAAATTATGAGAAAATATATAAAAATAAACCTTAAACGATCATTTTCTGAGTTTTCAAAGTCGACGTATGACTGAAGCTAGATTTAAATGTATGCTTGTAGACTAACTAGTACTATATTCTCTTCTGTTTTTTAAATCTTACCACGAATGCCACACAACATATTTTAAACCTTAGAACTTTATAAGCTTAAGGAATGAAAGCGTAACACACTTCCTCTGTATGAGTGCATAAATACTGTGACTCATCGCTGCATGCATCTAATAGTGATGTGAAACGCGATAACTTTTAAATATGTACATATAAATATTTTTTGAATATTATTAGTTTATTTATCGATTATTAAGATTACTATTCGTTAAAAAAAAAAACATTTTTTTGTAGTACAAAAAAGTTTAAATACATAAAATAGAGCTTAAACTAGTACAATACATTTATTTACTTTTACTTAATTTCATATGAAATTCTATATACATTATATATACTTATTATGTAGATAATAATAATATAAAATAGAATAATAAAAAAAATATATAATCAAATACATTAGACTAGAAGAAAAGCATTTTCTTCTCCATTAATTATTTGTTTTATAAATGTTGACATAAAACATGGACAGAATGACTTTAATAGGCTGTTGCAATTCTAAGTCTTTCTAACAGTGAATATATGGCTCACGCAAGGGCATAATTACTAGCAAATTACATATAAGTATCTTGTTACGTATTTTTTCCAATTGACAAATTGGCACCTTCAGTATGTGGTTGGTCATATTTGATGAGACAGTAAATGAATATTAGAATTTTAAAACGAGAGCTATTTTTATTTTTATGAAGCACTTGTACCTATTTCATTTTTAGAACTTGGGCGGCCGAACTTCGCTCGGTGTAGGTGCGTTTTAGTTTTTTTTTTGTGAAAAATTACGTTTTATCCCATAGATAAATAAAAAAAAATCTTATCTAAATTCAAAATTTGATCCAAATCGCTAAAATCTTTTCCGAGATACACGAAATAACAACAAGTGCCTACTATTCATTTAAGATTATAAGATAATACATTTGTTAAATCAATTTAAAATTTCAGTAAATGTAAACTTTTAACCTAAAATCTTAAGACACATATTAAAAAGTTAAAGAAAAGAAGTTAATTTGACTATCTCTAAACACCGATATCTCATTATAGCAATCGTAAAGAAATGTCAAACGAAACAAAAAGTGATGGATGCAATAAATAATTCATGTTATCGACAATACGCACGGTGACGCTCGGCAAAGGGTGACCGACGTTGTGTCGCCGCGGTAAAGGGGCGTTACGTGGCTAGGGTTGGCGAGTAATAATAAATATATTTAATTATCAAGCCAATATATGTAATTGTATTTATTTTGTTTTTGTTTCAATAATTATAGACATGCTTAAAAATATATATATCAAAAAAAAACTTAACTCAAGAAGTAAAAGTTTGTCCAAGTTCCCAAAAAAAATTATAATTCATATGAGTTTCTAGTTTCTCTTAATACATTCTTATTTCTTAGATGTAATTATTTGGCTGCTTGTTATATATAGCATACTATATTACATATTTTAAATAAAACTAAATTTCGGATTGGTCTTTCCTGTGACCATGATTGTTGTAAAGCATTCGAAACGTCGGGAACCAAAAATCAAAATAAATCCGCGAAAAAATTACGAAAAGATAGTTTTATTTAAAATGTCAAATATTCGCGTAAATCTAAAAAAATACAATATTATATAATTAAAAAACATTTGTAAGTATTTCACAGATACAGTACAACCCACGACATCTATTATGTATACATATGTACATACATACATGTATAAGTCGTGTTGTTCTGGCCGCGCGCAGAAGTATTTAAATATAAATAAATATATTATAAAATATAAAGACATCTATCTATACTAATATGGAACAATGAAGAGCAATTTTTTCCTTGGTTTGTGGTTTTTTTTTATTTGTTTGAACATGCTATGTTAGCTATCTCTGGAACTACCAATAATTCGCAAAATTCTTTTTGATTTTCATATATTAATAATTGAGTAAAGTTATAACTGATAAGTATCTAAAATTATAATATCCATATGAGTGGAGCAATTATATTATTATTGTTGATATATAAACAACACGGGCAGAGCCACAGGCAAACACTAGTGTATTCTATTTTCTATTTTATTAAGTGCCAGCCCTACTCATTAAAAGGGGTCGAGGAAAATATTTGAATTCAATAGAATACTACCAACACTATCTGCTTGTAAGCAATTCTTGACCACAGTACTTCGGTTGAAGGACTAAAATCGTGGGATCGTTCTAATAGATAATATGACTTGTGGGTGACGATCGCTACGGTCTAGGAGGGTTATATTTAAACTACCATGTGTGAGGTAACTTTACTACAATAACTAGCGTATTAACGTGATGCTAAGTAGATATTGACGTTGACTAATAAATATTCCTTTATATATTCTTTTATTCTTATTACTTTTATTTAGATAGACAATATTTTATTTAGTATTAAATAAAAGTGAATAAGCGACATATTGAAGGCAGTGGTAGCCTAGTGATAATGCTCGTTTGGGAAACCAAGTGAAGGGTTAAAATCCCGGGTCTCGCACCTTTGATATTTTCATCTGCGAATCATTTCTAACGTTATTACCACTTCTCATACGGTGAAGGAAAATATCGTGAGGAAACCTGCATGTCAGAGAGAACAGAACATTTTCGAAAGACATGTGAAGTCTCCTAGTCCGCACTTGGCCAGCGTGCTGGGTTATGGCCTGATCCCCCTCGCGTTGGGAGGCTTCTGCAGAGCAGTAGGACATTAAAATGGGTTGAATACATTTCAAAATAACAGCTTTTTACTAAGTGCATATGGAATTATATACGGTATTTGTAAGAAAACCACAATTTTAAAATTTTTTGTCTGTCTGTCTGTTTGTTCCGGCTAATCTCCGAAACGGCTGGACCAATTTTAACGGAACTGCCAGTGATGGCAGATAGCTGATATTATAAGGAGTAACTTAGGCTACTTTTATTTTAGAAAATGAATTAGGTTTTCGCTCAAAAAAATTAAAACGTACCTAGGGACGAACCTGAGCGAAGTGAGGGTAAGTCGCTAGTAAGTTTATAAATTTGAAAACGTATAAATAAATGTCTAATTTTATTCCAGCTAATGTTTTATTTATTTATGGAGGATGTATTTTTCTTTGTAACAAAAACTTTTCATGTAATAATATAAACAATTAAAGTTATATTTATTAGTCACTTTTTTAGACTATGACTAGAATTATTTTAGGGTTCCACTTAGTGCAATTTCAAATAAGAATAAAACTTATTATCAAGAACCTTTTTTGGTATCAACTCAAATTGATATAAAATGATGCAAATATTAAAAGTTTAAGAAAATAAGTGAATATTAATCTATTAATTATATTTGAAAACATATGTATACTGTAAAGATGCTGTAAACCGAGTTTCTTTTTTTTGTTTAGTACCTATTGAATAAAAATTCAAATAAAAAAAAATCATGGTTGAATTTCAACCATTGGACGTACATTAGTTAAAATAAAAAGCTATTGTGACGGCAAACCAAGCTGTAATCATTTTCGCAGTTCACGTTTTGCACATTATATTTAATTTGTGTATTGTATACTGAAATAATCTTTTTAATTACCTGAAAAATATTACATCGCTAAAACAAATAAGGAGAAATCATTTAAGGGTTTTCATTTAAGTTGTCAATTTGTCTGCTATTACATTCCAATCATTCCCTCAAAAAAATATTTGTCTATTTATTAATGTATCATTTTAAACCTGTTAGAGCCATGAACTAAGTAAATTTATTTACTTAATACATAATTATTAGCTTTAGATACAACTTTTTCTTGCAAGGAATATCGCTTTGAGATATAAAATATAATAAAGTTGTATGAAAAATCAGTTTTTTTGAAAATTTCGAGTTATATTCTATGATTCCTATCTTTTGACAATGATTTTTTGAATTCTCAAAACATATAACTTGTTCTTATCTTAATATATAAAATTTCCGTGTCACGATGTTACGAGTAGTCCGGGATGATCTCCAAAACTACTTATCCGATATTAACGTATTTCTTTTTCAAAATGTGTGATTTGTTCCAATTTAAAGGATAGGTTAGTTTTTATTCCGGTTATTACCTTTTTTAATTTCAAAATTAACGATTTTCATACTCATATGTGTGCAATCCACAGCAACGGATGGCCGGGTCTGCTAGTTATAATATAAAATATATTATAACGGTTAAGGGAAATTCTGTTAAAAAATAAACATCTAACGCACCTGTGTTTAAGTTTCACACATAAAATAGAATAAAATAGAAAGCTAATAGATTGTATCTACGAGATGTCAAAGTTCAAAATGGGGTGCATGTAAAAAAAAAATTTAAAAAAAATATCTTTATTTTGATATTTTTTTATTGTGTGATTATAATCGTTATAATATTTTAATTATAAAGATTATTGTATGAGGTATGTTCGAGTTTCGAGTAGATTTTCGGAGCTTATAAATAAATATTAGTTAATGTTTTAATCTAAAACTTTAAAAAAATAAATAAAAACCGACTTCCAGGCACTGAAAAGTAAAAAATAAGAAGAATACCCTTTGAAACAAAAAAAGAATTTTCCAAATCGGTTCAGCCGTCTTCGAGTAATCCGTGAACATACATAAAAAAAAGGAAGAAAAAAGATTCCGACGAATTGAGAACCTCCTCCTTTTTGGAAGTCGGTTAAAAAGACAAAGTCGTTGCTGGACCGATTTTTATGATGTTTGATTTGTTAGATTTTTCTCCGCTCCGAATAACAGAATAACTAATAAAACATCGGAAAAATTCACAAAAAAAAATTACATGGCTAACGCTGGCTAATAACCATTTACTTTATATCTATTTAAAACGTACGGGACGAACCCGAGCAAACCAAGGGTGAGTCGCTCGTATAAACATTAAAAAAGAAATTCGAATAATGAAACAATAAACATAGTGTAAAAACATAACAAATAACCTTTTACATATAATAATTTATGTGAATCACGGAACGAAAAATTTGAACAAAACATTTGTCTGTATGTATATATTACTATAGTAATATCTAACTAAAACATGTAATGTAATATTTTATTGCTAAATTATTCCAAACTGTACAATTAGCAACATATTTACATGTCTAATATTTCATATACCTATAACAAAAAATACATCACAATTTAATATTGTAAGACAATTTGCAACTGCACTATAGTATAGAATAGATATAATGGCTATTCTTTGACCCCTTGTATTCTATAGTTAAAATAAACATGTGTAATGTACATTATTTATGGTCAATTATGTCCCGCGAGTCCAGGAATAGGGTTATTAGAACCATAACTGATTTTTATGAATACTGTTCAGATTTAGCTGTCTTGTCACTTGCTTTACTTTGTGCTGATGGAGTCGTCTTTAGTACTATTTTTTTAATATAATGATTATTATTATATTATTAGTTTTTACTTTGATATTTAACATTTTCTTTTAAATTCAATGGAATGTAAGTATATTTAAAAAAAAAAAAAGCTGTTTTAAGCATATTTTTGGCAGAATTTCTATTTAATTGTATTACTTCTGAAAGAAAAATAACAATTGTTAAAATTTTCATTTATTAAATTAAAAAATATAATAGATTTAGACGTATAATATTCCTTTTTGTAATAATATAAAAAAAAAATATCAACTCAACTTAAGTCCTCTACCAACCCCAAATCTTACAAAAACAAAATTAGTATCTATAACTCAGCAACTTTAAAATGAAAAGGTTACACGCATAATGTCCGAAAGAAACCGTGTCGCATTTTATAGGACAAGTATATAAATTGTTTAGTTTATGAGATAGAATTAATTCACTCATTACAGACTATTCTTAGATTCGCTGGGGTGCTTGTATATGGGTCAAGTAAGAATTACAGTGTGAAAAAGGGTTACTAGTAAGGGTGATGTTGCTTTCTTTATTTGTATATATAAAATATTTATTGTCTTTGTTGGTTGTTATTTTATCTAGCATTAATAATATATGCTTATTAGGTTGCTGAGGTTTATAACAACTGGTGTTACCTCTGATATAACACTTGGTATGATCTATACAGATAAATAAAATTGAAGTGTCTGTTTGTAATGTCAAAATAACAGCTTAATACTAAATGCATATAGAATTATATACGGTACTTAAAGAAAAACACAATTTTTAAACATTTTTGTCTGTTTGTCTGTCTGTCTGTCTGTTTGTTTGTTTCGGTTAATCTCGAAACGGTTCGAGCAGATAGCTGATATTATAAGGAGTAACTTAAGCTTCTTCTATTTTAGAAAAAGAATTAGGATTTCGCTCAAAAAAATTAAAAGGTACCTAGGGACGCACCCGAGTGAAGCGAGGGTAAGTCGCTTGTAAACAATAAAATAATTATTAACTTTCTTACATTTACGCAAATATTTGTAGATGTTCCAAATGGTAAGGCCACCACACAATAAATCAAGAAAAAGTTACTCATGTCGTACTCATAAGATTATAATATGTATTATACCAGTATTCTAGCTTATACAATATTAGTAAGAGTTGGAAAATATGAAGGAGCAATCTAGAACAACATAAAGTTTCAAATACTACAATTACAACAAAAATATCATAAACATTGTATAATATTCAATAACACTAGAAATGACAACCGTTACAGTAAGAAAATTAAACTCCACCTTTGTATACAAGTATCGTAAAAGTTAACAGCAATTTTCGTAAACAATTGGCGAAAGATAAAATCAAAGTACTCGAACTGGTTACAAAATATCTATAGAAAGGGCTTATTACCCTGCTTAATAAACTTTGCAACATTGTTGATTATTGCTCGGACCGGTTTGTGAGCTATTAAATTATCACCTCACAGGGTCTGTATTAAAAGAACCAACTGTGACAAATGCGTTAAACTTAGTGCGTACAATGAAAACGCAAGTACATTTTAATGATCTTGTCCAAATAATAGACGCTTTTATAATTTTAATAGATTTGATTCAATGTATTACTTTTAATGTTTATAGTTTCGATGAGAATGTTAGTTATGTTGTTGTCAGGTTCGTTCCAACGTTTAGATTTTGTGAGTTCTAAAATAGTATCATGTTTATTGCGTCTTTGATCAATAGTTGTTGTACTTGCTTTATTGCTAATAAAAATAAGTAATAGCTTGTATTTGAAAATTTCAAGTTTTGGAACTTCTTAACTGTTTCTAAACTTGTGCGTTTTATTTCTTGAGTGGCTATAGATTAATTTAAAATGTACTTTTAGTTTTACTTAATTATTACTGAAAAGAAATTTGTCATAAGACTTTTGAGAATTTTATAATATTAGGATTCATTTACAAGTACTCAAAATACACTTTAGGCAATAACACTTTTACCGACACTTTTGCAAAATGTAATATAAAAAAACACTTCATATATAAAAAGATTTAATAGTACATGAAGTAGCGCTACCATTTAAAAGAAATAAAGGTTAAAATAATAGATAATCATTTCAAAATAAAACAGTTTAAAATATCCCGACCCAGATTTTAAATATCAACTGGACAATAGAGCATCCGTTACGACCATTAAGTATCTTATTTCACACCTCTCCAAACACTTAACGATCAGCACAGAACAATGATAACACATCATTAGGTCTAAAATGATCAAATAATGACCATGAATAAATAATAAAGTGAGATAAGGGACTGGAATGGGGTCACATATAAATTGGAACAATACGACCCCAAAGGTGTACTTCAAGGAGATATCTTTGGACCGCTTTAATATTAATTACATGTGACGGAATTTATATCACAATATGTCAGTTGTATAATGAAATGACAAATGAAAAACTTCTATGGACTCTAAATATAACAGTTTAATACAATGTTGAATGTGAAAAGACATTATTAAAAATATTAACTAGTACTATTGACTGTTACTTTAATAGTATATGAAGGAATGATTCTATTTCAAATATATATAATTTAAATGCTGTAATTATTTCATATTAAAATCGAAATTAGTCTTATTAATTATACATATAAGTGACAATGTTAGCCGATTGACAAACTCGCTTTGTAAGCAGAATGAAGTAGGTTCAAATCTCGGACCACACATTTCTAAGATTAATATTATGTAGTTCTCATTTTCAACATTCTTACCTTCATTATAAGCATTAGCATCCCTAGAAGCACGACAATAAATAAGGCTAAATTATTATTATTATTGTACCCCAATGCTTATATTGATATCTAAAAGCACACCATTGTTAAAGAAAGCATATAAACCCTTCACTCAAAGGTATTCAAGCTACAAATATTTGACAAACCACAAACGAGATGAATCATCGATACAAAACTTAATCCCAGAGGTGTATGAACTCACAAAGAGAAAGGAGCACGTACGTAGATTTTTTATCTACAAAAGGAGAGCCACTAGTTCACAGGTCATAATGAATTCAAAATATGCATTATCTGTGTCTTTTATTATATATTAGACAATGACATTCTGATCTCGAAATCAAAAGGAGTTTAAATTTGATTAGAAAAAATGGACAAAAGTATTGTTGGTTGTTGGCACAAAAAGTTTTAAAGGTGATCTTTGAACGCATCATTAATTCGACGATAAGATCAGAGTTGATGAAGTGAGTGAAGTGTTAAGTACGTGAGAATACACTGTACATTATGTTTATTGGTTAACGAACTTTTTTTAATGAAAGTAATTTTATATGTTATATTATATGGAACCTTAACACACAGCACCATCTAGTTCCATGGTAAGCTAAGAAGCTTGTGTTATGAATACCAGATAGTTGATACACTACACATATATAATTTTAAATACGAGTACTTACATATTATAAATATAACCCATGACTGGAGTACAAACATTCGTGCTCATCATACAAATGAATGCCTCCAGCGGGACTCAAACCTGCGACTACCACCACCACTACAAACTGAGCCAAACGTGTCGCCAAAATAATTAATGTATGTAATTTATCCTTATCCGAGCTATGTCTATCTGTGTGCTAAATATATTCTGAATACGTCCAGCCAAATGGAGCAACAAAAATACACACATGTTTAAACTTTTGCAATTATAATAGAAGTCCGAATAATTTATTTTAACTATTTTATGGGATGTGATTATGATGTATTGCATTATATTTTTGTTAGAAAATTCACTGATATTAAAAATAGTTTCCTTATAATATTTTTCGGGGAAAAAATAATATTAAAAAATATTTTGATCTAAATTACATCTATAAAGAAAGTATTTAGAAATTATATAAGGTTCTTCCAAAATCATATTTCCATATCAAAACAAAATTTGTTTTTAACTTTAAAACAATTTTTCAATCACAACATACGCATAATTTATGTACACTTTAATTTATTTCAAATATTTTTTATTACAATGTATTAAAGTTCAAATTAGCACTAAATTTCAGTTTTTAATCATGTCATTTCTATACTTTAAGAATACACACATATATTTGGTAGAAAAATTGCAATAAGCCACTGAAAAGAATATTATTTACGGGCGAGACAAGAAAAGGTAATATTTAGGAAAATAAAAATTTCCGACTACGAAGATGTCGACATAAATTTCTTTGTAGAATACGAGCTAATGGCAACTGTGGCTTGACAAAGAGTGCTTTTAGAGATTTTTGTAGCAATCTTCTTTCTGCATTGTCGATATATTGTAGTGATTTGTTGTTTTGTACACACGATGATATGTTACGTATGAGCTTTGCTGGAATTAAAAATGTATGATGTTTTTAATTTGAACCAAAATGCATTAATGATCCTCCTCCATCTATCCTTAGGTATCTTTTGCAATTATAATAATACTAGCAAAACCGGCGGATTCGCTTGCGACCAAACTATGAAAAATACGAAATTTCATGCAAATATGTCCAAGGAATAAAAAGTTTCATACAACCCTTTATCCGTGTTCCACCTCCTTTAGGGTTGAATTTTCAAAAATCCTTCCTTAGTGGATGCCTTCATCATCTTAGGAATACGTGTGAAAAATTACAATTTTCGAGCCTTAAGGGTTTGGCCTGTGCGTTGATACATCAGTCAATCACTTTTGCCTTTTATATATATATATATATATATATATATATATATATATATATATATATATATATATATATATATAGATATGCAAGCAGTACCACCTTTTTATAATTTTTATTACTAAGAGTGCTAAGACGGCAGCGTGGTAGGCCCAGACGGACATGACGAGTTGATATATATAGGTCTTTATACTTTTATTGAGTATACTGATTATACCTGTAATCATGGCGCTTGTAACAGTGCCGAAATATGGGGAACTATCAAAAGTAAGTGCTAAACTTGGTAATACATCATAATAATATGGCAGGATGAGTTTGACTCCATAAAGAGAGTGGTCTATTATTGCGGTTGATTGGGAAAAGTGAAATGATTAGGGAGGCCTTTGCTCTAGTTGAACACCATAGGCTTATAATATTTCTAATAGTTGCCCTTATGTTACTTTAGGTCATAGTCTACTTCCTCCCAACCTGCGTTCACTTTGTCGTAATGGGAGAGGGCTCAGTAGTGCCCGTCAATCCAGCCGGGCGCGAAGCCAAAAAACGCACATAGAGGTGGCTCACTTCGATGGATGGTGTGCGATGCGGGTTGCTCCAGGTATTTCTCTGATAGCAGAGTAGACTGTTGGAGCAACTCCATAGCTGTTGTGGTCTACTTCGGCAGACCTGCCGTCGGGGCATCGTTGTTGAATGCGTAAGCGATTCTGCGACGCCCCATTAAGATGGGGGAGGTTCCGTTGGATTTTAGTGGGTAGTACTGGCTTTGCCGGTGAGTACCACACTTCGTGCCTAAATGCATTTCCCAAAGTTAAAAAAAGGTCATAGTCTACTGATCTGTGTAATTTTAATCCAAAACCGTCACGCTGTTTTAACGTAAAGAAACACAAACATACAATAACAGTAGTCTGATATATAAATACCTTTGTCTCTGTTATGTATCGCTCAGAAATAATTATTTATATTGACTTTGGGTAAAATAAGCAAAAAAACATAACAACCTAGCATTTTCTTAAGATATAAATAGCACGAATATAATTATATAATAATAAAATCTGTAGTAATATTATAAATGCGAAAGTAACTCTGTCTGTCTGTCTATCTGTCTATCTGTTACCTTTTCACACTTAATCCGCTGAACTGATTTAGATGATGTTTGGTATGGAGATAGTTTGATACCCTGGGCAGGACATAGGATAGTTTATCCCGGAAATCATCCCTTAAGGGTAGTAAGAGCCATGAAAGTTTGTATGGGAAATCATTTCTCAAGTAAGGGATATATGTATATATATATATATATATATATATATATATATATATATATATATATATTTGTTTTCAAAGTAGGTACTTACTTTTCTATACCTATGTATGTAAATATATATAGTTTATTCTATACTAACCGTGGAAATGTGCCTAGAGACGGACGAATCGAAGCGAGCGTGAGTCGCTAATATAATATAATGTTGCAATACTACCCCGTGAAAAGTCAGAGCTTATTATTAGTGCTGCCTTAAATAAAAAAATAATGTGTATGTCATTTTTAAAATTGCAATATACATTGCTTATACGATATACGGGCAGTTTTGATTAAATTTTGTCGTCGACGTAATAAAATCTGTCGCCGTCATAGTTAATAGGCAAAACCACACATTTCAGTGCAACAATGTCACTGAGATTGCATTGAAAAATTAAATTAACAGTGACACGTTACGTGCTGTATAAAACTAGATAACTATTTACTGCTTTAATATTATAATTCGTTGTTTAAATGTTTTTATTTCCAAGTAGCGGCTCACCCTCGCTTCGCTTAGCTTCGCCTCTAGACAAATATAGCAAATCTATTCCACGGGAACCCTACATTTTTCCGGGATAAAAAGTAGCTTATGTGTTATTCTGATGTATGAACTATATCATTATAAAGTTTCATTAAAATCCAATCAGTAGTTTTTGTGTACTTAGCTGTATAAGTTACTATAGTTTTTTAAGTAACCCACGGGAACTCTTTAATTTTCCGGAATGAAAGTATCTAAAATATTGACCGGGGATATAAGGTACCACCATGAAAAATTTCATTTAAATCAGTCCAACAGTTTCTGAGATTAGCCCGTACAAACAGACCAATTGACGGAGAAATAAAAAAATTGAAAAAATCTGGATTTGCTTTATTTCTCTTTTTACATCCCCCTGACTCGGAAATAGTTATTTTATAATAATAACTTTAAATTTTAATTGTTAATTGTAAATGAGAATATATTTCTATACGAATGTTTTAAGACACTTCCATATTTGATTTCTCTTTGTACTTTGAGTTGCGCAATAAACTGCATATAGACTATAAAGTGTTAATAGGTTCGTAGCACCGCTCTCTCGTTGATATCCTGACAAATGTAATATTTTATTATAATTATAAGGAATTTTAGGTTATGTACCGTACTAGGGGCAGCGGTAACCCAGTGGTAACACGCTTACTTGGGAAACCGAGAGAAGCGGGTTCAAATCCTAGGTCTCGCACCTTTGATATTTTCATGTGTGAATCATTTCCAACATGATTACCACTTGTCGTACGGTGAAGGAAAACATCGTTAGGAAATCTGCATGTCTGAGAGAACTTAGTAAGTTTTCGAAAGACACGTGAAGTCCGCCAATCCGCACTTGACCAGCGTGGTGGACTATGGCCTGATCCCCCTCGTATTGAAGGGAGGCCCGTGCCCAGCAGTGGGACGTTTAAAAGGGCTGAACAACACAACAACACACCGTACCAGTTAGAACAGTACAATATAGTTGTTATAAGAGTTTGGAGCGCACAACTTAAAATACTTATACGTTTGAAGTACTTTAATTACTGAAATTACAGTATAATTTTGACGACTCTAACTGGCCACGTCTGTTCGACTCAGTGTCTTTGAATGCAGTCGTAAAAAATGTAGCGACATTGACTCGAAAAGCTATTGCGCAAAGTAAGCAAAACTAAAAATGTAGATAAACCGTAAGGTTAAATACGTTTATTATTATTAACAAACCTCCTCCTCGTATATTAAATTTAACTCAATTTTTTCGTTCACAAGCTCTCAATAGTGTCGTTTGTGCAAAATTTTATACGCTAATGTCTCGAAATAATTAAAATTATAATAAAGAGTTTGATTTTAACCTATTATAATGTAGGGACATGTAAAACCAATTAAAAAAGCCCAAATTCAAAACTTTTAACAGTGGCTTTGAAGAGTTCTCTATAAAAGAAAATTTTGAAATTCACTCAAAATTATTTAGTAACATATAGAAGTAATGAGCATATTAACAAGTGCGAAAACTACATAATAATACAGACCAAGAATCAACCTACCTAAAACTATCCTAAAATTAGTTCTTTACTATTGTCTTTGAAAAGTCAAAGGGAAATGACCTATCTAATGCAATAGCAAAGCTCTTAAATCTTACCTTATTACTGTAATAAAATATTAGTGGACTTCTGTCGTTAAATCTTTAGTTTAGTTTAAAAAGACGAACATTGTGACTACAATATTGTTGTTGTTGAAAAATTTCTAACTACTGTTTGTTTTATGGGTGATGTATTCACTTTGCTTTTATGTCTTCACTAGTTGTAGATTGCTACTTTTCTTAATCTGTAATAACTTTTTATTAACTCGTCTCATAATATTACATATATTATTTTAATATTTAATTATATTTTTTGAAACAAAAACAAATCTATTCCACAGGAACGGTACATTTTTCTGGAATAAAAAGTAGCCTATGTGTTATTCTGATGTATGAGCTATATTATTGTAAAGTTTCATTAAAATCCATTTAGTAGTTTTTGTATGAAAGAGTAACAAACGTCCATACATCTATATATCCAGACATCCATACATCCTCACAAACTTTCGCATTTATAACATTAATAGGATAAAATTAATTAACTTTAAACATTTTTACAAGTACATACATACCTATATAAAAACTAGCGGCTCTCTCTCGCTTCGCTTCACCTCTAGGAAAATAAAAACGAATCTATCCCACGAGAACCGTACATTTTTCAGATATAAAGTATCAGCATGACAAATGTTACTAAATTAGGTGCACAAGTTGTTGTGTACTAAGCTGTATAAGTTACTATAATTTTAAATAAATTAACTATAATTTTTTAACTATAATTTTTTAACTATCCCACGAGAACTATTTAATTTTTCGGGATAAAAATTATCTAAAATATTGGCCGGGGATATAAGGTACCACCATGCAAAATTTCATTTAAATCGGTCCAGCAGTTTCTATATTAAGTACAAACAGACAAACAGACAGAGAAACAAAAAAATTAAAAAAAAATCTGGATTTGTTCTATTTCTCTTCTTACATCCCCCTGACTCGGTTTTTAGCATAATTTTTCTATGTACAGACATTCGACCCTTACAGTTTTATTATATGTAATATGTATAGATATGTTAACAAGTACATACATACATAATACATAGAAATATGTATAAAATCGCATATATAGTAAGAAAGATTTTTATCAGTTATTATTAGACACTTGGGGATGCACCCGAGTGAAGCGAAGGTAAGTCACTTGTAAAATATAAAACAGGAAGAATTCTTTTTTACAGTCAGTCAAAAGTAGTTTTTACAGCACGGGTATTTTTATTTTTGTAGTAAAAAAGCAATTTAACCATTTTATAATGTACATTGTCTTTGTAACAAAATCATATTGGCTTAATGACTTCTTAAATCCCCGCTTAATACGAGTATAGCGTGGCGGTTTTTATTGGTTCTACGGTGTACATCGTTAGGTACCGCCCAGCTATCATCCGTGAAAATGGTTATTTGAACCAATGTTTGTAAAGAGATTGGTGATAACTATAAAACTAATAACTGGGCATAACAATAACGTAAAGCCAAAAAAATGTTTAAAAAAATCTAGACTAAAGCAATAATACTTAATTAACAAAAAGTACATATCAAATTAGAATTTATTTATTAAAAAATCCGGACAAGTGCGAGTCGGATTCGTCCACCGAGGGCTCCGTACAAATTTTTTGGGAAATCTGTGTAACTTTAATTTTCAACTTTTATTTTGTGAAAGTTTTCCTGTATTTATGCTGTAAGACCTTGCTTTATACCAAATTTCGTGATTCTAGGTCAACGGGAACTAACATATAGGTTTTCAACTCAAAACCTATAGGGTACTTCCAGTTGACCTAGAATTGTCAATTTTGGTTAAAAGCAAAGGTACTAAACCGTATTTAAATTCCATAGCTATCTATATTCTTATATTTCACTTTGGCCATGTTGGTCCAAACCAACCAACCATTGGACGAAAGTTCGCACATTAAATTAACCGGGAAGGAAATGCGTGTATCAAGCGTTTTTATCGCTGATGATTCGATATTAGATAAATTGCTTCTACAAAGTTCATTGTTTATATACAACCCTAAAGTGAGCTTTAAAAGGTTAGAGCTTTTTGCAAAAAGCTTTGATTTAAAATGTATGTATGTTTTTTTTATATTTTTGGTTTCGATTGTGTATATATCGTATGTTATATTTTCCTATTTTTTTCTTATCAAAGAACAAATTAAGTACCTACTATTAATAACCTAATTTAAACAATGTAATTATTAAAGAAAAATATAAATATGTGTCATATTATTTGACGGCACGTTTGGCTCAGTTTGTAGTGACCCTACTTGCTGTGCCAGCGGTCGCGGGTTCGAATACCGCTAGGGGTATTCATTTGTGTGACGAGCACGAATGTTTGTACTAGAATCATGGGCGTTTACATTTATAATATGTATGTATTTAAAGTTATATGTATATGTGTAGTGTATGAACTATCTGGTATCCATAACACAGGTTTCGTTGCTTACCATGGAACTAGGTGGTGCTGTGTGTTAATGTCCCGACATATTTATTATTATTATATTGATCTTATTAAATGCTTTTGTACTATCCTGGACTAGCATAGTCTTAGCTCTACTTTTTATAGACATATAATAATAAGATTCGCAGAGAATACTTAGTGTAAAATAAATAAAAAATAAATAAAAACATAATTCATCTGCAATATTTTCAACTATCACATCTTAACAAGTTTTTTCAGGTAGCACTTGCTTACTTAGAAACAAAACCAAAGGGTCTATGATTAAGCAATAAAACCTATATTCATGATTATACAAAGTAAGAACGTTTTACGGAAATTAATTACTTAATAGTGTAAAAAGTAATAAAACGTAAGAATAGAGCCAAGTTTCATAAAAGTTATGTTGAAACATTTATCAACGACAAGGAAAAACAACGCGAGAATTTTCTCTCTTCCGACGGAAAATTTGCATGTCTGGTACGAACTTGATTATTAATATTTAGTTTAAATTCAATAAAGTCCCAGCAAACTTTACTAGCTAAGTAAAGTACATAAAGTACGATTGCAAATATGAATAATCATATCATGTAACAAAGGGCCATAAAGTGTTTTAATATTTGTAAGCTAGTGGACTATTTTATGTCACGAAGTAAGTTTTAACGATTTATTTAAGCTTTTTATAACTACATGGAGAAGATTTACTTATAAACTTTCCATATTTGGCACGTCATACTTTTTATTATTTTAGTGCAAGAATAAAAATTAGAATGACTGTATCTTATATATTTCATACGAGCGGCTCACCCTCGCTTCGCTCGGGCTCGCCTCTGTGAAGACAAAAGCAAACCTATTCCACGGGAACCGTACATTTTTCCGGGATAAAAAGCCTATGTGTTATTCTAGACTATAATCTATCTCTGTGCCAAATTTCATCCAGATCCGTTCAGCCGTTCTGGCGTGAAAGAGTAACAAACATTCATGCACACTCACAAACTTTCACATTTATAGTATTTATAATATGGATACATTTAGACAAAAAAACTACATACAAAAATAAAAGAACCAAACAAACTTCTTTAGGAACTAACTGCCTCTGATATGAAAACGTAAAGCTTTTTAATTACTCTACATTTTACCATTCCAATTTAAAAGTGCATACAAAATAACTGTAGAGACGACTCTATCCTGCAGGCTGTTGCTCGAAAGCCTGAGTCATGGTGTGATTCATACTGATGATTGGGTACGATGACCTCGCTCTATGGGTTATATTTTCACAATATTACATCATGGAAATATGAAATTTTAAAATTTAATGTTATATTTATTTCATATTGTACCTACGTAAGAAGATCAATCAATTGTACTAAATTGAATTGTGTAGTAAAAATTTTAAAATTGTGTATGTTCCTATATATTTTTGAGAAAAAAAAACTATATTTTTGGATTTTTTCGCGGATTTATTTAGATTTTTAGCTCCCAAAGTTTCATCATAGGCGCGACTAAGATTTTAAACGCCAAAAGTACATATATATAATATACAGTATGTACAAGTAATAAATAGAATGGGTAATCAAAAGTCTAAATAAGTCTGCGAATTAATCCGAAAAAAAGTTTTATTTGGAATGTCAAATATATCTAAGAAAGTATTATTGTATGCGTGTGTGTATTCGTTACTCTTTCACACTATAACGGTTGGATGGGTTTAGATGAAATTTAGGATATGAATAGACTATGACCTGAATTAACATATAAGCTACTATAAGACACGTAGGGATGCACCCGAGTGAAGCAAGGGTAGATCAACAGTATTATAAGTGCAAAAGTTATCAATTGATCGATTGAGTGTATGCTATTTTCTAATACTGTAACGGTTCGATAAATTTGAACAATATTTGGAACAGAATATTATTGAAATTCTTAACAAAACTACCATTTCGATTGTTTTCGCAGATTTATTTTGATTTTTGGTCCCCAACGTTTCGATTGCTTTACAGCAATTATGGTTAGGGGAGAGACTCTCGCTCACTCCTGATCCGAAAAGATAGTTTTATTTAAAATTTCAAATATTGGCGTAAATCTAAGAAGGTTTTATTTTTTATCAAGATACGTCTTGAATTTTATGAACATTTATTTTAGAACAGACTGTTTTATTTTAACGTACCCTTGAGCGGTGTCGTGAGTACAAGCAAGACAAATACGTATACTAATAAAATTATGATTACTCTCAATCAGAGTGATCTAATCTAAGAACACTAATTTTAAATTGAAATAAAGTCTTTTTTTTTTTGGAAAAGTCAAATATTTTGTATATAATAAAAAAACTATTTTGATAAACTATGAAACAATAATTTTTAATAGTATTATAAAAACCGTTGACATCTCAAAAAAATATCACAATCAGTGACACAAAGGGCTATCGCGTAAAAAAATTAATTACTGTAAATGCAAAAGACCGTTTAGCCTCCGGATGTATTCTCTTTCATCGAAACAGAGCTTTTGAAATGGCCGCATGTTATAGAGTATAGACAATAATAAAAAAAAAAACAATCTCAGGTCATTTTAAAGTCTCATATGACTCACAAAAGCTTAGCCCGAACCAATAAAACAACTAAGTGACCAAATTCAAGAAACTTTCAAATTTAAACCTTAATATTTAGTATTAAGATATAAAAACATGTATAAGTTTCAATAAAAGATCTACGGGTGGTGAGGCAAATAAGGTGGAACGTTTGCAAACACCCGACGATTTCGAAATAATAAAGGACCAAAGTAGTTAAAAGCACAAAAAATTGTAAAGCTAAACGCAAGTAGACAATGTATGAAACGCTGAAGGAAATGTCCTGCTGTGGTGAAAGAAAGATCGTAACGTCTTCACTGTCCAGACAAATAAAAGGATTTGAGGTCTACTGTATTCTTTATAGGTCTAATTAGATACACTTAGTATATTTCATTGGTTATTGTTGCAATAGAAATTAGCAACGGATATGATATGTATTACTTAAAAGCTTTGTTTGAAATAAGAGTAGCTTATATACTAAAAAAACGACCACCGAAGTTGATTTTAAATATACATACTTGTAAAATTATTAATTCATATTTTTATTTTTTATTTATTTACTAATTAATAAATAAATTATGTACTTTATTTTTTAGTGATATTAGTGTATTTATTTATATATACCTATTCGTATATTATAATTAAAATGTAACTGTTGTAAAATAAAATGTAAATGTTTTAACGGTTACTATGCAATAGATGGACTATATATTATGTATTTTCACCTTAAAGCATTTAAACGTATTATAAACATCAGTTTTACAATAATGTATGGAAGTCTGCCCGGTTTGTTGACATTAATGATTACTGCTCCACTCCCTTGGGTAGTAGCGTGACAACATATAGCCTATAATCTTCCTTAATAAACGGGCTATCTAATGCAAAAAGAATTTTTCAAATCAAATTAGTAGTTCCTGAGATTAGCGCGTCCAATAAAACAAACAAATAAATAAACAAACAAATAAACTCTGCCTCTTGGAACATTATTTTTATAAATATTATAACTATTTGAATATCTCTTTTGGCTGATAGAAAATGCTGTGAAGTGCCATTGCGTATCTTTAGGTATCTACATACTTTTTTTTTATTTAATTATTTCTATTCCTGTATAGAACAAAGTATGCATACGGAACACTTTAGTCTTGTAACTGCAGACCCTGGGTTTACACAAAAAATCATTATCGATAATAATAAAGTAGAAAGAGAGTCGACTTTTATATAGCATTAGCGACTCACCCTCACTTCGCTTCGGGTTCGTCCCTAGACAAACCCGAAACCCGAAATCTATCCCACGGGAACTGTACATTTTTCCGGGATGATATATAGCCTATAGCCTTCCTCAGTTAACGGGCTATCAAATGCAAAAAGAATGTTTAAAATCGGATTAGTAGTTTCTGAGATTAGCGCGTTCAACCAAAGAAACAAACAAACAAACAAACTCTTCAGCTTTATAATATTAGTATAGATATCTGCCAATTTTTAAATTTTCAATACTTCTAATAGCTTTAGAGTAATAATATATTTAAAGTGATAACATCTTTAAAGAGACTACAATAGCTCCTTATGTTGTGCATAAAACACACGACCATAATTCATTACAGCTCATTTGCACAACAGTGTACTTTTACGTAAATAATTTACAATCTCTTACAATGTGGGCTACCATTTTTCAATAGTTCTGACCATTTTAGTACTATTTTTATGTTGCTACCACAATAAGATCCTTTCTATTGTCACTTAGAACTGTCTCGACACTTATAATGTTAAGAAAGCGTAAATGAAAAGTAGCTGAGAACGTAACAATCAAAAATCCTTTGACGGTGTCCGACAAAAGAAGATTTTTTGCTAAATATTTAGTACTAATATAGTTGTGTTATCTATTGAATAAAGTGGAATGCGAAAAAGGATGGCAAAATGGAAATATATTTGGATTTCATTTGTTTGGAAGAGTATATTTGTTTTTCAAATAGTTATCAAACTGGATAGAAGGAATAAATGGTTATTAAAAATAGAACATTCTCGACACTACTATAATTATAAAGGTAGTGTCCTAAGCTCTTCGTTCGTCAAGTAGCTAGTATAGACATCCAAGCCTTAGTATTTGGGTTCGAATATCGGGTGAAGTTAAGTTTTTTACTTATTTGATATATGTATATTGAATTTTTCTGTCAAAAAAGTCCCAGTAACAGTCCGAAATTGGGAAGATAGCGGTATTCCAATGCCGTCTTTCGTACATAAAGCCGTCGGTCTTGCAACTGGAACCACACCGGAACTTGAACTGCACCGGAAGTCACATTTTATTATAATTAATATTTCTCTTTGAATAATTAATTAATATATAATTTAATGAAGTAAAGTTTGGAAAACCTTTAAATAATTAAAATGTCCTCCCTTTTGTATAGAATTGAATCGCCAAATGAAAAATTCCTCGAGCAAAAAGGGACAAACCGCACGTGAATTGAAAACTAATGGTTGTTTAATGAAGTCCATACAAAGGGTTTATATAAAATATTTTATTTTAATCAAGAATTATAAAAGCATGTACTATTATACTAGCGGCTCACCCTCGCTCCGCTCGGGTTCGTCGCTAGGTACGTTTTACATAGATATTTAAAATAGTTATTTGCCAGCGTTAGCCATATAAATTTTAATTTTTTTCTTTTTGAATTTTTTTGATATTTTAATACTTATTATCTTATTCCGGACTAAGAGAAATCCAAAAAATCAAATATCATAAAAATTGGTCTTTTCTTGAGTTATAAATAGTGTAACTAACACGACTTTGTTTTATATATATATATATATATATATATATATATATATATATATATATATATATATAGATTTTGATGCGTATATGATTCGTCTTCATAGATTAATGAGTTCCATTAATGTTTTATTATTATTAGACTATCTTATCTTGACAGGTTCAAAAAACTTTTGATAGTTGATTTTATTATGTTAATTGCAGGAACCAACGATGATGGTAGCACCCAGCCATTCCTATTGAAATTTGGATGTTTTTTATTTCAATAGCTTCTGTAGATGTTCTTTAGCGAGGGTTTGTGTTTAATCGACTCTTATGTAATTTGAATCATATGGAATTATCATCATCGAAATGATGTAAATCAATGCTTAAATTGACAAATATTATAAGGGTCTTTGGTCCTATTTTTATATTTTTAAAATCATTGTAAAATTTTGTGAATAGGTACTATCTGTAACGACTACATAATGACTTTTAAGACATATAAAACCTTAGTCTCTCCCGTGACCATATACATTCGAAACGGAAATCAAAATCAAAATAAATCCGGGAAAAAAATCCATAAAAATAGATTTATTTAAAACGTCGAAAAAAAGTACTATTAAGGATATTTAAAAATCTAGGTTTAAAGTTTAACCCTATAAGTCACCTAGTTCATGTTGTCTTACACAATATAATACCATCTACTATATAATAACGTACGAAATCGGAACTAGCATCTAAATACCGAAAGCAAATCACGGTGAATGCTTTGATAAGACATGCAGATGGAATTATGAGCAGGGGTTGATTAGGCCTACAGTTTGTAATCCTTTGTCTATTACTGGTTCAGTCTAGATCGATTTGTGCTAAATTGCCGTACGTCTGCTTAGTTAGTGGCATTAGGGAAGCTGGTTAGATACAAATTAGTTAGTAATGGGAACGTGACTTCTGTAGATGTTAATCCATGTTCTAGTTAAGATTAAGTATTAATATGCTTATTGAATATATCTACATATAATATAATATATTTTCTACTAGCGGCTTACCCTTGCTTCGGTAGGGTTCACCTCTAGATAAACGAAAACAATCTATCCCACGGAAACCGTACATTTTTCCAAGATGAAAAGTAGCCTATGTGCTATTCCAGACTATAACCTATCTCTGTGCCAAATTTGATCCAAGTCCGTTCAGCTGTTCTGGCGTGATTGAGGAATAAGAGTAACAAGCATCCATACAAACATCCAAACATTCACAAATCTAAATTTTTACATTTATAATACATATTAGTAAGATTTTGCTTAAGAAAACACCATAGAGACATTGCGATTAAAATTACATAGGCACAGGTGGAATTTTCTATATATTATAATATATATTGATAATTCAATTGAATTCAGTTCAGTTTAGTTGAGTTCAGTTCCGTTCAATTCAATTCAATTTTCTTATGCCTTCAAAGTTGTATATAACTTTTATAGCTCGCTATGTTATGTAAATAATTTAGTTATTACATAACTTTCTTAGCTATTTCTCAGATATAATAAAGGTTATCTCGAAGAGAACTGTTTTAGAAATAGAGTCGAGAGTAGAAAGAAAGTTCACCTTTTTTCACATTAATTAACTGACTTCCAAAAAGGAGGAGGTTCTATGTTCGTCTGTCTTTTTGTCACCTTTTTTTTACTAGAGATGCCCAATCAGATATATATTTTTGAAGTAAGTCGCAGCCAATGCAAATAAAGTAATTCTATTTAGAAATGTATAAATACATCACAAATGGATGTATAATATTTTAACTATAATTACAGTTCATACCTTGTCATATTTACCTATAAGATAGTCATATCTTAAAAGAGTATCGGCTGGCACCGACTTCGAAAATATCTGATTAGGTATCTATAGTAAATGAAAATCCCCGTTTAGTTATTTTTATTTTTTTAGTGTTTAGCAATTGGTTTTTTTTTTTTCAAGTTTTTAATCTTTAGTGTCTGGAAGTCGTATATTTAAATTGTCATTAAGAATTAATTAAGAATATCTACATTAGTTAAGCGATTACAATAACTTTTAGGTTTATTTAGGACACATTAAAGCATTTAATATAAAAATAACAGTTCCATATAGTTTAAATAAAAACTTATAATAGTTAATTTAAAACGCCTAACAAAACGAGATAAGCAAGATGAGATCTTCACCAAACTCTCAGACCTATGCTATAGGCGTCTACGTTTTAAAACAATAAGCGAATAATATGTATGAATTAATGTTTATTTATAAGAAATCTTATAAACATACCCAATATATGATATTTATGTAGTTAGTAGACAATGGTGGGATAGTTGTATAATTATTGAGAGTGTACCTTACGAGATGGATATATGCTTTTGTGGATTTTTCTATAGGCCTTTTTAAGACCTACAATTTTTAGTACTTCTTAAGGTCTAGTTAACGTTACCCCTTTAAATGTTAAAAACAGTTTTTGAACCAAGCATCGAAGAGTTCGGCTATTTTGTAGAAAATATTCACATATTATAAACACAAACTTTCCTCGTTTAACGCTTTTCTTATTGTTAAAACTGTATCAAAATCCGTTGCGTGCTTTAGAAAAAGTACAAACAGACGCATACTAGATCCAGACAATGAATGTTTATGTATGCGTAAGATTACCTCAAAATGTAACACTGAAAGCTGTTACTTAATATGTCCAAGATAATTCATAAGAGAGCTAGAAAGTTTATGTTTTTCACGTAAAGCTATTATCCTTCTATATCCTTCGTTGAAGAAGTAAATATGTTCATTAAAAAAGATAAATTATATTAATTTAAATATGCCCTACAGCATAATCCTTTAAAGACCTTAAGTCAACAAATTACTTAAAATGACTGATGTATTTAAGTATTCAGTTGAGATGTAAATAGCCAGGAGCAAAATTAGCAATTAGTGAATTCGACTTTGAAGATCAAATTTGCATAACGCTTTATGACAATATTTTTGGGGCAGAGATGTTTATTCCTTTTTTAGATACATACAAATATACTTTATAAAGGACATACAAACTCTATGATATACTAGCAACTTACCCTCGCTCCGCTCGGGTTCGTCCCTAGTTACTTTTTAACGTTTAGCTCAGAAATGAGATATTTCTCGCAGTAAAAAGTATCCTATATGTTGACCCGGATAACCGGCTATCATCATAACCAATTGCATCAAAATCTGTCCAGTGGTTTTCACGTGATGCGGTAACAGACAGACAGACAGACAAAAATTCTAAAAACTATACATTTGGCTTCTGTATCGATAATAATGTCTATTTCAATAAGATTTTCCAAAAAATATTTAATGTTCAGATTCGGCTTAGTTACAATTTTATTATATGTGTAGATTATCTGTGGATTAAAAAAAAAGAAATCTTAAAATTTTGTGAATTTTAAATAATTACTTAATTACGTATCTACATTTAAAATAGGCAAAAACCTATTTCTTCTCTGTTTGTCAACCGATTTTCTTAGAAGCTATTGATAAGCTTTAGTGTTATCAATAAAAAAATGATTATGAAAGAATTTTGACCACTGGTTGAACACTAGTTTTCTTAAATTAACTATGATACATCTAATTGTTAAGTCTCAACGGTGTGTCAAAAAATATAATATCAATTGTAGATAGGCATTTAAAACTTATGCGAAATTAAGGACATATTATGGCGAGTATTTTATCATTTTAAGTCTAATAATATTTTTCTACATATTTATAGAACTAAAGTAAATAGATAATAAATAAGTAAATATGTTGGGACATTAACACACAGCACCATCTAGTTCCATGGTAAGCTACGAGGCTTGTGTTATGGATACCAGAAAGTTGATACACTACACATATATAACTTTAAATACATACATATTACAAATATAAACACCCATGACTGGAATACAAACATTCGTGCTCATCACACAATTGACTGCCCTCAGCGAGACTCGAACCCGCGACCGCTGGTACAACAAATAGGGTCACTACAAACTGAGCCAAACGTGTGACGTTATAGAACTAAAGTAATTAAACCCTACTCATTAAAGCAAAATATAGATAGTGATACGACAGCCATTACTTCGGAGGAAGTCGTTTATTCCATAACAATAATTAGTTTTGTCACCGCTCCCAACTCATTTAAATTACAGAGTAATTTTGTACAGAAACGACTTTGAATTTTATTCATATTTAGGCTAATTCTTTTTATATGGTAAAAAAAAAAACTAAAATACTTTCTTCTCTACTTCGTGTTCCATTTACCATGTGTTCATATTCGGATGAGTTAGAATTGATGCCGCAAATTTTCTTATCCAATGAATGTACCTACCTAAATGTAAGGCTAAATGACCTCACACAATTTTTTCTAACATGTAAGAAGTTAATTTAATCCCTTTTTTATTTTTTAGAAGAGTATATTACTATTTTAAAATTCGTTGAAATATTAGAAAAAATATCCTGTAAAATGATTATGTATATAAAAGTATAAAAATTTGATAGCATTCACAATCTCTTCCACTTTTAGTTCCATTCAAAACAAGAAAAATATATATTACACATAAACACAGTAAAAGTTTAACAAACCACAGAAATATTAATATTCTAAGCGGCTATTTTTACATTACTCTATACAAATATCGAGTATACCAACATTGTCACGTGCTTACAATCACACGGTACATTTAATTCACGGTCTTGAAAACGAAATCCCAACAAAGACTTCTAAATAAAGGCCTCTCCAGTTGCATCAGAATTTTTGTTTCATTAATCACTGAAAAGCGAAGCATGTGTGAACATTTTTGAATAATGTAAATACTAAGAAATAAGTTATTTAAATAACTTTCTAGAACTAAAATACGTTTTAAAGTAATAATACCTATTTATTTTTTACCTAAAAACGTACACTGATATCACTAAAAAGTAAATAAGTATCACACGCAAAAAAATATTTATTAATAGTATTTGCTCCGATTTTAAAGTCGGTTATAAATATTCTTTATATAATTTAACCTATATAAAAAAAATACATATTTCATTGCTCCAGTGTGCTCCAGAATAGATACTTTTAACCTATTTTTAGATCCTTTTTAATATTTTTTTTTATTAAAATTGCATTCAAAATATACTTTTAAACTTTGATTAAATTTATTATAATCATTATAAACTTGCTGTTTTTTTAGGGGCAATTTTTTGTAAGAAAATATTTTTCATGCTTCATAATAAATCTATATATATAAAAGGCAAAAGTAATTGACTGATGTATCAACGCACAGGCCAAACACTTAAGGCTAGAAAATTGAAATTTCGCACACGATTCCTCATATGACGAAGGCATCCACTAAGGAAAGATTTTTCAAAATTGAACCCTTAAGGAGGTGAAATAGGGGATAAAAGTTTGTTTGAAACTTTTTATTCCTTGGACAATATGTGCATGAAATTTCGTATTTTTCGTAGTTTGATCGCGAGCGAAGCCGCGAGTTTTGCTAGTAATATATAAATAATATAAATATGGGACCAAAAGTATTAAAAGTAAAAAATATCTTATTTTACAACAAAACAATGAAGCTGAAGCACACTAGATGTTGTTTATATTTCCCACATAACCTAAATCAGGTCACTTTTCAAGTATTTATACTCGTAAGACACTCGACCCTAATTAACGTTATATGTAAAAGTATGTCACAGTTCATTCCGCACAATGAATTCCTATAGAGAAGACTACTTGTGATTGTTTTGCATCTAAATAAGTTTTTTTGATATGGTAATGTATGGGGTAACCGGTAACGTACCCTTACTTTGTACGGTGCATATTATATTTCAATGGGGTAATTTTGAAAGGTGATTAGTTTTACTTAATTAGAGTATAATATATATTCTTATAATTTAAAAGTTAAGTGTTTCTTTCTGTCAATAAAATATTAGGTTTTAAACTATTTCTATAATTATATAAATTAAATGTTTCATCGTAGTGGTCTGGTTGGGGAATAAAAATCCGGATGAAAATCAATTCTGCTTCAAAAATCCAGTAAAATTGCAATATTTTCAGTTTTTTTTTACATCCACGTCATTTTATTATTTACAATATGTTCTAATAATATATAATATAAACTTCTTATAACCCAATATTTTATATTTTTTCTGAATATTTTATGGCGTCTAATACATTTTGCGTACAATGCAACCATGCTAATTTTGAATTACCCGATTTTTATGATCGAACAGTTTCACACAAAATCCAAGCAGATTGTAAGATTTATCGCGCTGTCTCATCTGCTCATCGGATTACGAATGTCCTCATCTTGTTTACGACATCACGAGGATTTAGGCTCGTTTTATAGTTGTCTTAATTTTATGACGCCTGATTAGTTTCTGGCTTGATGTATTTTGGAGGTTTACTTATGTTCTTTTATTGCGCATGCGCATCACAAGTAAAAAGTAAAAAATATATTATTATGCTTGACTAACCATAAAAAAAAAAACCATAAATTGAATAAATGAATTGAATGTTCAAATGAACATTATATATATATATATATATATATATATATATATATATATATATATATATATATATATACAGCTAATTATTAACATGGAATTATTAAAAAAAGTCTTCATAAGAATAAGTAATCAAAATCCCTGACTACAAAAATAAAAATCCCATTGATATTTACAAATGAGCCCTTAAAAGAGGAATATTTCTTCTTTTCCATTGTAAAATAGAACAGTAAAATTAAACCCCGGTCTAGATCAGACGACTCATCAGCGAGACAATAACGCATTTCAGATTTTACAGCGGAAATTTGCATGAAATTCATCTGGGAAGGATTTACGAGTGGGTGTAATTTGAAGTCCTCTCGCTGGCATATGCATATATCAGCCATCAGTTAAGTAGGAAACGAAGCTTTGTAAGACTTAGTTTTCGAGCTTTTGTAAGTTCTTATGCTATATAAAAAATATGGTTTTATTTTTAACCACACTTTATATAATATGGTAAATGTAAAAGTTTGTGACTGACTACTTTTGGCACTTTTTAATACTGTTTCAGTCGACAACTCAATAAATTGAAGTCGATTTCTTTATGGAGATAACTGATATAGAGATACTATGAGAGCGGAGCCGTGGGCAAAAATTAATGAAGTTAGTACATTCATAAGGAAACAAAATTAACTTTTTCATTATTATGCCTGTACAATACTTATAGAAATAGTTTATACTGGAGGTACAAATATAATATGTATATACATATACACCAAGGCAAACAGACTCTTACTAGATAATACAAATATAGAAGATATCAGTCTGAATTTAGCTGTTCAGAAGTTACTAATTCGATATCCGTTGGAGACAAATAAATAAGTAATAAATTAGCTGATTTAAAGCATCTTTTCCCATAAATTAACCTTTCGCTACCGTTGCGGAAGAATGTCATGAAATTACATTACTGGGCTCAAAATATATAAACAGCTACATTTAATGATACCAAATACAAAGCAAACAATTCGTAAAACTAATTCTTTGAGAGATTTACGATAAATTGTTAACTTTCTTAATAGTTCGTTAATTAAAGATTCACTTAAATTTTAACCTTAAGTATAAGTGTCTAAGGTAGAAAATTCTTTACCAGAATTCCAAAGAGGGTTGCACAGTATGTGAAGATTCAGGGATTAGGAAGCAAACTGCATTTGATACTTTTTACGAGTATGCAAATATAAAAGCGAATTGAACGATAAAATGTAAGCCTTGACTTATTACTGACGTGATGTAAAATTAAGCTCGAATGTCAACAATTCGCCTGGAAAATATGCATATTTTGTGACTACGTGCACTGTGTTTTAAATTTGTATTATTTGTGATGTAGTATTGAGAATTTTACGATCGACGTTCTAAAATTTTATAGATAATTGGGTATTAAATCCTAATATACGTTTTAGAGGGTATTCTGTTTGCACTAAAAATGAAATTTATTTTTTTAATTAAAATTTGTTATTGATATCTATATGAGTACTTCTAGCCTTTTATATATTATATATCCCTTTATATAATATGATTATTAAGCATAATATTTATTTTAAATGTTAAACAATATTTAAGTGCATAATACGTAAGTACTTATAGTGTTATATAATATAACTTTGTCATTTCTTACAGGTAATGTAAAAAAATATATGTAGATTATAAAAAGAAGATATGTACAGAATAAAGGTTAAAGCTAAATTTAAATTTTGTGAATAAATTATGGTAATACAAAGTAAACTTGTTACATTTATCAACACGATGTACGATCCTCATAATAAAGCCTTTTTGACATATATTAATATTAAAACAATACTATATCAACGATTATTGCTTGTCTTACGATCGAACTGTTTTCGAAAGACAACTGAAGTCCGCCAACCTGCACATGACCCACGTGGTTGACTATGGCCTGATCGTATTGAAGATAGGCCCGTGCCCAGGAGTGGGACGTTAAAAAAAGGGTTGAATATGAATTATTCAAACTAACCGAATATTTGGCCGAATATAGGTACACAAAAAAAAAAAACAAATATTCCGAATACGAATCTCTAATAAAAAATTAAAGAGTGCGTGTATGAATGTGTACACGCACAAAAAGTAAAACTTCTGTAGGTTATCGGTACTCTTTATAAAATTCAATTTATGTATTAAATAATTAGGATAGGTGAGATACTAAAAATAACGCATATTAGTCATATTACAATCATATATTTATAGAATATCATTTAAGGAAAGAATATAAAATTATATATCATTTGTCAAACAATAACACCGGTTACCATGGCGACAAACGTACGTACAATTTTTCGTAACGCATTCACCAGCTTACCCCCAAGTCAAGAGTGCTTAAAGAAGTTTTACTTCAAAAGTATTTGCTCACTTACCATACCAATGAGTCAAATAATTATTTAAAACCAAAATTAACTACAATACATTATTATTTGTACAATACAAAACATCCCAATACACTTTAAAATTACATACAAACATCAATGTCAACGCTTAATTAAAACGAATTGATATCAAAACCATCAGACAAAATAGTACATTGATTGTTCACCTTTATTATTATAAGCATAAGTCATAAATCTGTACAAATATTGAATAGTAATAAAAGATTTTAAATTTGATCTTTCGTACATTATCACGATATATAATTTAAATCGTATTATAATTGTAGTAGATATTAAAATTGCCTAAAACTATCATATGTTAGAGGTCTAACTAAGTTGGTTGGGTGTTGAAAGTATAACCGCTCAGGTGCGTAACGAACTAATTAATTTGAATGCCCGCATTTGATTACACAAATCAAATGCTTTATTGTAGGGGTGAAATGAGAAATCGCTAAGAAATTTCGTTTGTCACGTTTCGACCGTGTTTCCGGTATTTTTTGTCAGTGGACGATTATTCAATCGAGAGCTATGAAGGGTTAGACATGCAAGTATAGTTGGTATGCAAAAAAAGCTGTTATTTTCAAATATTAAGTTATATTACATTATGTAATATGATATAACGTATATATATAATTTAACGAACTGTATACGTAATTATAACGAACAGAACACTTGTGTCTCATGTATGATATTGTAAACTTAGAAATCTGAAAAAATGTACTAAATATAGGTCCCACTCGTACCTTTCAGTGAAAATTTAACGAAAGGACTTAGTCTTTAAATCTTATTATATACGGAACCATATTAAAGACTTAATGTGAGTCTTGATTGACTCTTACTTTAGCATTTTTTCATATTAAACCTCGAATTTAGTTATAAAAATTAAGTTGTAAAAAATATATTTTTAATTTGTTTTTTTTTATTATATACAGAAATCAACTTTCATAATTGGACAAAAAATGTAAAAAGTCACAATATACTTTATTTTTAAAAAAATATTGAGTGAACAAACTGGAATATCGTTACAATTTTATTGCTTGTAATAAAAAAATACATAATCTTTATAGCTCTATGGTCAATTTTCGGATCCCTACACAGGTGTCGTCATTTCACACGCGGTTCGACGCTTTACTGTATCTCATTCATTATTTTGTTCACTAATTATTAGATGGGCACCCATTGCGTTATGATTATAACAGGTTATTGAGTAAAGTATACGTTACGTAAACAATAGAATGGTTTTGTTGATTTTTACATAATTTTATTGGGTAAGTCAAAACGTACAGGTGTTTCATTATTATAGTGGTTGTATAGGTAATAATCATATTATTATGAAGTTTTAACGAAGCAAGCTTTTTATTATACACAGCACTCTTTTTTACAAATGTTCATCCCCATTTTCACCACCTTAAAGGATGATTTTCGGGATAAAAACTATCTTATGTCCTTCCCAAGGCCTCAAACTATCTTCTTACCAAATTTCATATAAATTAGTTCAGTAGTTTCGGAGCTTATTCGGTACCAACAAACAAAACAAAAAAATCTCTACTCTTTATAATATTAGTATACATTTCAACCACACTGGATCACCATCAAAGCTAGCGTCTTATTAAAAAGTATACCTACTTGTTAATATATGCGTCATAAATATTTATACTAAAGATTTTTTGATTACAAATTGTTTTATCTAGAAATATCTGAATTCATAATGTAATAAAATGTATGAAGTAAATTTCATTTTTTTTATTGTTTAGTTAAAAAAGAAATTAATTCCATGTCAAAAACATTTCAACCCGTAAAAATAATTTCATGAACATATCAAAATAAGTATCGAAAATAGTACTAAAATTTCGAAATACCTTATCTAATAACGTTACATGAATATTGACAAGTGTATGATATTAAAGGATAAATAGAGCCACTTATGAACGTTGAACGTTTGACGTTTAATATAGATTTCTCAAAAATTAGAAATTTTCCCGCAGTAAAAAGTATCCTACGAATAGGTATATGTTGACCCGGATAACCAGCTATCATCATACCAAATTTCATCAAAATCTGTCCAATGGTTTTCTCGTGATGCGTTTCCAAACAGACAGACAAACAAAAATTCTAAAACCTAACTATAGATTCGATCTCTGTATCGATAATAATGGCTACTTCAATAAGATTTTCCAAAAAATATTATTTAATGTACAGATTCGACTTAGAATTTTATTATATGTATAGATGTTACTAAGTGTTATAGTCGCTTATTTGTTCTACCTTATAACTCATTTTATATTTAATTCGGAAGAAATATGTCAATCGATTTTCAATAATAATTGATTCGCTTTTAAGTACAACAAAAACTAACTGGCTGGAAACAAACCCACTAACATCCATAAATATTCGCATTCATTAATTATTATAAATTAAGTGAGATTCAAATATGATTTTAAGTTTTAATAATGCATAATATTTGCTAAATATTTCCTGCTGAGCTATCGGAAATAGTCAATTATATTGCAAACTATATTGTAACCGATGAAATAGCGATAATTGGGTGAAAAATGATTTGTGGTTTTTTAATTTGTTTGTTTCAACCACAGGGTAACATAAAATATTATTTATGTTACCCTATGTGGTAAGATGGCAGTGGTAGCCCAGTGGTAACACGCTCGCTTAGGAAACCGAGTGAAGCGGATTCAAACTCCGGGTCTCGCACCTCTGATATTTTCATGTGCGAATCATTTCCAACATAATTACTACTTATTTTACGGTGAAGAAAAACATCTTGAAGAAACCCGTATGTGTGAGAGAACCTAACAAGTTTCCGAAAGACGTCAGCGTGGTGGACTATGGCCTGATCCCCTCGTATTGAAAGGAGGCCTGTGCCCAGCAGTGGGACGTCAACATGAGTACATGTGGTAAAGATTTTGGTAGCATTTATACGTGACCATAATTGTTTATGTCTTGTAAATGATTAAAACAAACTTATAATTGGCAAAGGTTTTCTTCGCATTTAGGTACTAGATGACTTGTTCTTTAAGATTATTTTTAAGTTCTCTAGTATATCTGTTACTTTAATATCCTTTTGAATAATTAAAAAAAAGCTTATTCATTAGTAAACAGGACAAATTTCTATAGAATATTATATCAATCTTATCGTCAGATGCATTTCTAGGTGTATCTTGAAATTCTTATTACTAAACAGACAGTATCTTATACGTTATCTACTCCAGATCTACCATAATCTATATATGTATTACTTAATTTCACCCAAATTCGTTGAGCCGTTACAAGTAGATATAGCTAACATATGAACTAAAATAAAATACTGTAAATTTATTTCTTGAATAAAAAAAAAAAAAAAACCGATAGCGTAAACACGTAGCAAAACCCGTAGCAAGTATAAAACATGTATGTACAATGTACATATTTTGTACGAGTATGTCTCTAACTGCGTAACACTACGCCCTAAATGAGTAACAGATATACAAACATAACCGTTTGCATTTATAATAATAAAGCAAAAATATGTAACGAATTCACCTCTGCGGTTTTAGTTTTTATTATGAACGATCATTCCAGTCTATACAATTTGGTCTTGATTACACTTTCATTGCGTGTATTCGATAATTGTGTGAAAACGATGGTTTAGGGGCAACTGGTCAACTTCATTTTTATTGCTGTATGAATATTTAAAGCGAGGTACCCATTTTTATATATAACCTTTATATCGTTATGGGAAGAGCGTGGATTTTTTTTTTTTTGTGTTATAATATTATATATACTATTTATACCAGTTAATTGATTAAACACTGAATTGTACTTTAAATATGAAAAAAAAAATTTAGAAAAATAATTTTTCGAATTTTTTGGCGGATTTATCTTAATTTTCGGTTTCCAACGTCGAATACTTTACAGCAATCATGGTCACGTGAGAGACTAGCTAAATCCACGAAAAAAATTCAAAAGGTTGATTTATTTAAAATGTCAGATATTCGCGTAAATATATGAAAGTATTAAAAATATTTACTTTCAAGTGACAGGCGATCCCACAGTTTAGAAACCATAGCATTCAAACTGTTATTCAGTATGAATATTTTACATAATAATTAATAATTTTACATTATGCTGGTTAAATAAAATTATTATAATTATTTATAAAATAATAATATTGTTTATAAATTAACCTATAACATTAGAAAAATGAGCATTAATTAACAAAATTAGTCTCTTTTTATATGCAAAGTTTAGTCAAAATTAGACGTCTAACATCAACCTGCTATCCGGTGATTGCATCAAAACAGCGCCCCGACGATACGGTTTAATTAAATTAATTGTTAGCAGTTGCGATATAAATGACCAGCTATGAAATGCACGAAAAAACGTAGATACTATTAAAGATAAAAGTAATAATAAAACATTTCGCCCCTAAATAGTGACGGGCTTGCTACGTGTTTGTTCCATTTAAGTAATAGCTATATAGATTAATAAAAATAAATTTGCTCTGGGTAGAATAATTTAATATTATATGTAGAGTGGAAACTAAATTTAGGATTTTGCTTTGGCTCTTTGGGTGTATTCTTATTTATTTTGTATAATTACAAATATCTGTAATTAGAATATTATTAATATATAAATATTACAAGTCAGCAAATTGCTCCAACGTCGATGTCTGTGCTGGTTGATATAGATACATCAAAATATTTAACTTTTTTTTCAGAATGAAAGCCATGCTACATTTGAACCAAATTTCACCTACATTAATTAAAAAGCATGGCAATAGAAAATAACAAATCTTTGCCTTAGTGCTTATTTGATTAAACTACCAATACCTGTTATAATTTACAGTAGAGAATATATTCTCTATTTTAAAAAAAACATGATAAAATACCAATCAATTAAAAAAAATAAATGGAATTGATATTTAAAAGTCAATAATTCTGTATAAAAACTCCTTCACTCTTTCAAAAAATAAGCACTGAGACGACGAATTTTTTTCAATTGAAACAATATTAAAATTGTAGTAATAAGGCCGCACCCAACCCGCATAGATGCGCACCGGACAATGCACGTGTGCGTTGGATGCCAATCATGGCTACGATCACCCCCTTATGGGAAGCGTTAGAAAATATTTGCGTTTTCATTTTTTTGTTATGAATTTGATATAAATCACTATAAACTACTATTTAAAATTAGTTGAATTTTAAATATATTTAGTATATTTTATTTTGCCATTTTAATTTTTTACTTCGTGGCTGGTAAGAGCTGTATTTTTTATTTTTCGTTTTAGAGCAAGATATATATATATATATATATATATATATATATATATATATATATATATATATATATAAATAGTGCTTAATTTTACGAAATTTTGAAAATGCTAATTACTAGTCTGAATACTATTCCTTCCTTCGCTTGGATAAGTTCCAATTTCTTCCACAATTTAGGTATGTTTTACAATTATAATTCACCGCTATTATAATAATAATACTTCTTTAGATTTACGTGAATATTTGACATTTTAAAGAAAACTATCTGTCAGTGGTTTTCTCGTGATGCATCCTCAGACACATAGACAGAAATTCAAATAGCTATAGATTCGGCCTCTGTATCGAAAATAATGACTATTTCAATAAGATTTTCCAAAAATATTTAATGTACAGATTCGACTCAGATTTTATGATATGTAGGTACAGATATTGTATCTAAGGTATAAAATAAATATCTATAGAATAAAAACAAAACATTGTATAAGAATATTTATTTCCAAAACATAATACAAAAATAGAGTTAAGCCGTAGACATGACATTAGCAAAGAAAAATATCGGTTCTCAAAAGGTCCTCCCTCTGAATAAATAAAATCTGTCAATTGTAGTACGTCAGCGTTTTATATTTAACAAAATTAATTTTACGTTCACAACCAAACACTATATTACGTATTACAATGCAATAAAGTTCATAATTAAATGTATTTTAGTATAACAACAGAAAAAGATATTTTAGTTTTCTATATAACATGTGAGAAGGTGTCATTTGCATCAATCTATGTCTTATTAACGAATTTTCAACGAATGTTGCTTAATATTGAAAATGCTTTAAAAATTCCTTGCTTTATGACAAAGTGACAAAGATAATATATTAGACTCATTTCTCATAAAATAATTTTGTTTAAACTGTTGAATATAATGTCATAATCACTAAAAAATAGAAAAAAATATATTTCCTGGTACCTACATTAGTTTGTTTTTGTTAATATTTATTTATAACTATTATAATTATGTTAAACTAGCGACTCACCCTCGCTCCGCTTGGGTTCGTTCTTAAGTACGTTTTAACGTTTAGTTTAGATTTCTCAGAGATGAGATATTTTCTCGCAGTAAAAAGTATCCTATATGTTGACCCGAATAACCAGCTATCATCATACCAAATTTCATCAAAATCTGTCTAGTGGTTTTCTCGTGAAGTGTTCCCAGATAGACAGAGAAACAAAAATTCTAAAAACTATAGATTCAGCCTTTGTATCGATAATAATGACTATTTCAATAAGATTTTCCAAAAAATATTTAATGTACAGATTCAGTTTTTTTAGTTATCAAAAAAGTCTATTAAAACTAATAAATATATATTTATGTCCGCCGCATATTTTATTACTGCAATTCAGAGTAAGTAAAAGATGTAACTACTTAGTATTTCAAGAAACAGTATTCATTATCTTTGAAACATTAAATTTGAAAATTATCACTCAATTAAATATTTCCTTAATCAACAAATTCAATTTAAGTTAAAAAATAAACATGTAATACAATGAAAACCTTACCATAATGCACACTCTTTTTAATTTACATTGTAGGCACACATAATGTACATACATATATATATATATATACATCCTTTTTTTATACTTGTACATTTTTTATTAAGACCTTTTTACTAATTTCTTTTTTATAAACATATTTGTGAGATATGAATAAATTATAAAACATTAAAAAGACGTATAGTAATTCAAGGAAATTATTTTATTTATATTTCAAGTAAAATAACGAAATATAATAATATATCGCCGCCACGACCATAACATCATCAAGATCTAGTAATAATAATTCAGCCCTTTTTATCATTCAATGAGAGAGGGATCAGGTGATTCATCACTTTGACCAAATGCAGGTTGGTGGACTTCATCTTTTAAAAACTAACTTCTTACAGACACGCAGATTTTCCCAAGATGTTTTTTTTTTGCTTAGATAGCAAAGGTTATCATGTTGAAAATCAGACGCATACATGAAATTATCAAAGGTATGAAACCTATATGTTTTAATACGCTTTACGTTGTTATTCAAGCGTGTGTATTCAGCCGTTTTTAACGTCCCACTCCTGGGCACGGGCCTCCCTTTAATACGAGGGGAATCAGGTCATAGTCCACCACGCTGGCCAAATGTGGATTGACGGACTTCACACGTCTTTCGAAAACTTGCTAGGTTTTCTCAGATATGCAGGTTTCCTTACGATGTTTTCCTTCACCGTAAGGCAAGTGGGAATCATGTTAGATTAAGGCTGTGGTAACCCAGTGGTAACGCGCTCGCTTGGGAAACCAAGTGAAGCGGGTTCAAATCCCGGGTCTCGCACCTCTGATATTTTCATGTCCGAATCAATTCTAACATTCTAGCGAATGAGTTATACCAATGCTGTAATAAATATTGAGGATAATTTTCTGTATAAAAGTAATATGAAATTTATTCCCTTTTATTTACATTTATTGTTAAATTGTACTTTTTAAACAAAGGAACAGCGGTTTATAAATAAATAAACAATATATTTATTCACCTACCTAGATACCATGAAATTCAAATAAATATTTCAAAAATTAGTCAACAAAGTGGCATAATTACATACAGACTGCACTAACGCTTTATGAGTCACGTTTGGAATATATAAAATGAACTCTATTCCTTAGTAATAAGAGTTAATTAATTATTTACAGATGTAATTTCTATTTCTCAGTATCATCGGTCGAGTGACTATAGAGGTTACTGCACAAAGGACAGTTAAATGCATCATAACATTGCTTTCATTTTTTTTCCTGTAATATCTTATTTAATACGTTCTTATTTCGCGAAAAGTTACGGAATGTTAGTCATAAATAATAACCTTTTTCATTTAAACTTAAACTAGCGACTCAACCTCGCTCCGCTCGGGTTCGTCCCTACTTATGTTTTAAGGTTTAGTATAGATTTCTCAGAGATGAGATATTTTCCCGCGGTAAAAAGTATCCTATATATTGACCCGGATAGCTAGCTATCATCATACCAAATTTCATCAAAATTCCTCAACATGCATACACACAAACATTCATATACATATAAATTTTCACATTTAAACTAACACCAGTTTCAAGATCAAAATCTTTTTATAAAAGCTTAAATATCCATAAGTACTGCCCCAATTAGTAAAATTGTAATAAACGAGCCAAAATCGCGTTGTATAATTACTATGTTAATATATCGACTTTTTCACGCCTTCTTGGTATAGAAAAATGACTTACATTTATTTTGACTTCAAACAAAAATAGAATGTACTTCCCCAAATAATTTAAACACATTGTTCTTCATATATGTAAGTGTTAAGATTTTAAATGATTATGATAAATAATAAGACGTTAGCAAGCTGGCGCCCTACATATGGTTATTTATTATAAACTTAGTTATTTACTATAGAAAAATGAGGCTGATTAAGAAAATTCTACAACGAGGTTGTTTTATCCAAACTAAATTTTTTGTTTTGCTTGTGATATTCGAACACACTTTAGTTTTTCCGATTTTCCCAATTTTTCATGCAACTTTACCAATTTTTCCTCTAAAAAGTATTTAGATTGAGATAAACATTTAAAATATAGTCAACACAAATTCAAAATATAGATTTAATTGAAAGTATTTAAAACTATCACAAATAAATAAATCGTATACAAGCCAAACTTAATTATGAACTTTTTTAGAAATATTGAGCTACCTTCAAAAACAATGCCTCTAATTAATAACATAATTTATTCAAATTTTATGCACCTCAAGTGAATATCTGTATCAAAGATCACTGTAACATTACGTACACTTGTTCAAACACCAAATGCCAGGGTTTATAACAAATTATGAGAAAAAAAATGTTTTACGGTCAATTTGTAAGTTTATGAGCGTCATTAATTTTGGTGCTAAACTTTACACCAGCCTAGTTAGAACCATTAGCCTTTTTTTATGTTTCCTTATTACACTATTTTAGAAAATAATAGTGAATATCGTAAAAAGCTCATCATATTTATGGATTCAGATGGCTCAATAAAAATGATCGTTTTACCCCGCCCGCGCATTGGGTGAATCACGACGACAGTCGCTGGCTATCCGCTATTTTCACTATATAATTACATGATAGGCTTAGTGGTGGTAGATGTAGAGGTCCTGGGCTCGCTGTCCGGGTCGGTCCAATTACTTTAATTGGGTTTTTCTGTAAAAAAATCGTACTAGGACCATGGTTTTGTTATTGATGGTCACGGTTGCCTAATATACATGGTCGACTATGGCTATTTTTCGAATTCATTGCCTACTTAAACTTAATAGTAATTTTACGGTTTAAAGGATATGTCAACATAAACTTATCTCTGGTAGGACATAAATGTATGGGATTATAAATGCCCATTCGCTTATGTGCTTTTAGCGCATATATCCTTTGTGAAGAACACAGTGTATTATTAAAGAGTATTGCGACTATTAGAATATTTACATCAACCAAACCAAAAGTCTGTCAAATAAAATCCGCAATCCGAAACTTTGCCACACTACATATATTTCTTTATGTTTATTTAAAACTAAATTCCTGAAATAACTTCATTTGACACGTGTACATTATTATTATATATTGTTTTCACGAGTCAAAGACTTCAAGTCACATACAATTAGACGAAAACATCTATTTTCTCCAGTACGTGCTTTTTAAATGAACTTCTACTTATCAAGCAACAAAGTCGCACCGACCAAATAAATATTGAAATTTATAGCACCCATTGTTATTCCATAATATTTTACAACTTTATCGGTCACTCTGTTGAACAGATTTTTGCATTTACTTTCCAAAGACCGTCTCACGTGTGGTCGAAGTCATCGTGACTAATTTTGATGTCAAATTGCGTTGAAATTTATTATAATAGTTCTTTTGTAAGACTGTGTATAATTGGGGATGTTTTGTATAATGGTATGGTGAAAATGGCGGATGTTTATTAAGGTACATTGAGAGGTTATTTGTAGATATCTTTATTATAAGACTAACTTTTGTCCGTAACTGCGCTGATATTTTTGTTATTTGTTTTTGCTCCGCTTCAAACAGTCGTAGCATGATGTTAGTTAAGTGTTTAGATTTTTTTCAAGTCTTTTAGAGATTTGAGCGTTCAAACAAACAAAAAAAGCGACTTTTTCAAGTCAGACTAATACTAAAATAAAAAAATTAAGACATATTATACTCAATTAAATTAAAATTAATATAGTATGGAACTAAGGTATATCATTATGGATATTTCTTTAATAATTATTTATTATATACTTAAGTATATAATATAACCCTTAATTTACAAATAAATAGTAACATCTCAAAGTCTTTGACAATAAAAATCGAATAAACAATAAGAACCCTAACAAAAAAACAGTACGATTTATTTTATTCCGCCATATTTATTTAACAACCCTAAAACGCCCACATAAATAGCGTTAATCTTACACTGATCCGTGTAAAAAATAACAAGAATCTAAGATCACATGTGCTCTATTTCAACCACTTAACTCCCCCAAAGTATACTTTAAAAGGAAATTATAAATCCACAATACCATCGACCCCATATATTTTACCCTACAGTAAGCTGTGTTCGGTTCAATATTCAATGTGGAGAAGAGTTAATTTGCATGACTTAGATTTGATTTTTAGATTTGAACCATAGAAAATGATTCTTTTTAATTTTATTTATTTAGTTCAGAAATTAGTACAGAAATAATATACATATTACATCTATACAGATAAATAAAATTGGAGTGTCTCTTTGTAATATTGATATGTAAAAAAAATCCACACATTTTTTTTCATTTTAGCTGAAAAAATTGCGATTTGCATCGATATTTTTTCAGTACAACAGAACAAAATCCTTCACCAAACAGTCATAATAACTAGGTACCTACCTACTTTAAAATCATATTATAAATGTTACAAATTACCTTTTTTATTGATAAAACATAATTTATCACTTTACCCCATTTTTAGAAAAAGTCAAATCAGAACAGGTGAGCTTATTAGGAATTACTTACGCGTATTTGAATACAGCGCCATCTGTTGCAATCGACTGATTACGATCTATTCAATCGTGACTCATACAGTTTTGCATAATTATGAAATTATCTTATCATTCGCGTGAGTTACTTTTTAAACAATTAAAGTTAAAAGTTTTAAACCTTTATGAGTTTGCCAAAATAAAAAAAAGCGCTTAATTTTGATTATTGCCTGCGAACTGCGGAAAATTTCGCGGTATTTATTCGAACGAAATAACTTTACCAAATATATAAGAAAAGCTAAAAAGTAAATGGTTTTTACTGTAATAAAAAATAACCTACGTTCTTCATTTCTTAAGCAATATTGTTATACAAATGTATTGTTGCGGGAAAGGAGAAGAAAACACAGAGCATGCATATAAAATATAACTAAACCTAAACAAAGTTAGTATTTGAAATTGGTACTCTAATTTGTAAAACCAAAATAAATATATCTAACGAAACAAAAAATATCACAAATCACGCCCTAGTAATCTTCCATAGCATCCTATTTATCAAACCATGATTTTCTGATAACTTATTTTTCCTTCTTATTCGATTATAGCACTAAAGCATTAAGAAATCGCAAAGTCAGCATACTAACCATTTTTCTTCCGCTCTTATGGACCCCAAAATTCACTTTCGCAGAATTAGTCTTCATAAGCCGTGGTTAATTCGTAGTTATTCATAGGGCGAAATGAGTCAGAAAAGCTTTACATTGTTGAAATATTCATTAAAAGTGATATAACAAAAAGTAATGTTACAGATATTTTTAAACAATTGTTATATTGTTATATTCTTTTAATTAATAGGGATGTCGCGAGATATAGAAGATTTTACCAAGCACTCTGGAGTACAAGAAGGTCCATTGCTGTGTCCAAACTAGTGATTTGATTGACTTAGATTTATAGCAATATAATACTTTCTTAGATTTACGCGAATATTTGACATTTTAAATAAAACTATTTTATCGGATTATTTCGCGAATTTATTTTGATTTTTGGTTCCCGACGTTTCGAATGCTTTACAGCAATCATGGTCACGGGAAAAACTAAGGTTTTAGATGTCTCAAAGGTGTTATATAGGTACTTGTTACAGACAAGTAAAAAGAAAAAGCTTTTAAAAAAAGTTTTATTTAAAATATCTTATTCCCATTGTACTATAAGATTCAATTATAATTCATTAAAGAAAAAATAATAATTCGAAAAAAAAAATATTTATACACAAAAAGGAAGTGACCATAATTGTCAATGTAGTCCGAAAACCCTACAATTTCAACGTTGCCTTTCATTACGCATTTCCGTAGAAAATCACATTAAAACAGAAAACAGAACAAATACAAAATTACAAACCATTTGACATCTGACACCGCGAATATTCAAATTAATGCATTATCGATACGCGCCAAGGTGCACTTGAGTGGAACAAGGGATATTTTATGACACCTCAGTGTTGTACATATTACGCTACTCTTAAACTATAAATGCCACAGAATATCAAATCTCTGACAAAAATATAAATAAAAAATCCAGTATAAAATATTTTGTAGGTGATATTTTTAGGCTGTGACATAATAATGGGGAGGTGCGGGTAGTATGAACGCGCGGGTTATGACACGTAATTTACGCGTAAATCAAATTTGACCGGTGGGTGTGTTCCCTTGTCTCGCACATATGTCGATGTTTCTATACAGATTGTTCCATTTCTGAGTGCTTTCGTGTGTCCTGTGACGCTTGACTGTTCGTGATGAATAGATATAAAGCTTATGTTTTAGAGGCACTTAGAGACACGCATCGTTTTATATTAGAGTATTTTCTTATTGACGGTAATTGTATGCTAAATTGTATTTAAATGCCTTATTAGTCCAGTAATTTTTTACATTGGTAGTTATAGATTCGATATATAAATATTTATATTGGTATATTTACTACAGTTTCAGTATAGTTTAAATATTCTATAAGTCATATATTTTCTAATCTATATATGTTGTTGGATATGTTATTAATTAAAAAGAATATATAGATATAAAATAAAAAAAACCGACTTAAAAAAATACAAATATAAAGTAAAAATAACTGATTGGTAGTTTTCAGTTACTATAGATACCTAATCAAATATTTTCGAAGTCGGTGTACTTTGATTTGTATCGGCTGGCACAGACTTCGAAGTTCTTTTTAAAATCGGTTGAAAATAAGTTACACATTCAATAGAAATATAAATAAATAAAAAATATCTACGTACTTATACTTCAGCATAAGTAAATAATTTTGTTATTGTTGGAATAAAATAAGGGCTCTTATATGTTTTAGGGATTATGCATATTATCCATATATAATAATAACTAAATAGTCACTATTAGTGTCGGTTCGCGTTTAACGCTATCACAAAAACGTGCGCAACCCCAAGCTAAGTCAAAACGAACACCTGTGAAGTTCACATCCAACTTGTGTAATACGATGGGCTGCCACTTGTATTGTTGTACATTCGTTACAATAGGATGCACTTAATACAATAATAAGTTGCTTTACTAAAATAAATAAAATAACTGTTTTTGGATAAATAATGTATTAATTGTTGACTATTATGATGAGATCGTGAGTTGATTATACGACTTTTCACTAAAACTAACTTTTCACCTTTACTAGGTCCTCATATGTATAACCTCTAATGTTTCAAAAATGTGTAATAAATAGCCATGTATTATCTTAAAATGCAAACCGCATAAAAAGGCTATTTTACTAAGAGTAGGTATATGCCAACCATAGTAGGTATTGGCAAAACTTCCATCAATTAAATTAAAATAAAAAATCATTTATGTACTTTCTTGGAAACATTTTTAAATCATAATGTTTTTAAAATAAATTTTGTTCAATATTAACACTTTTTTTTAATTTAAATTAATACTTAATAAGAATTAATAGATTAATACTTTATATTTAAGAAGATTATGTATTAAAACGTTACACCACATTCGTCCACACGTTTTTTATTCACCCCTGTCGTAATTGTAACGAAGAATTATTGTTTCTAACATCCCTATTGTATTTGTATAACCCATGAGTCCTTTTATGCTGAACTAATCACGTTTGCACTTTTGACTTGTTTTTGTAGGTGTTATAGAGCAATTTTTTGTCGAAATTTTAAACAATAGCGAGTTAAAGTTTCATTAAAATGGCACGTTTTAGATTTTGTCTTTCTTTGTATATTTTTTACTTAAACTTCGAAAATCTTAAATCAATGCGATTGCAAATTTACCAAATGCTGACGTCAAATGTGTCAAACGTGATTAATAAAGCTAGATAGTAAGTTTTTTTTTCTCCTTTTTATTTTTGTTGTCAAATTACTTTAAAGAAAAATAATTATAATATACGAGTTCGAGAAGAAAGCTGTATTAAAAACGGTATTAACTGGTAGTATAAACAACATAGGTTGTCACAAGTTTGATTTCCATACAAGGTAATTTATATAAATAAATATAAATATGTTTGGACATTGACACACAGCACCGTCTAGTTTCATGGTAAGCTACGAGGCTTGTGTAATGGATACCAGATAGTTGATACACTACATATATATATATATATATATATATATATATATATATATATATATATATATATATATATATATATAACTTTAAATACATACATATTATCAATATAAACACCCATGACTGGAGTACAAATACTCGCGCTAATTCACAGACAATAATTTAGGTTGAATTGTCTGTGTGCTTATTACACAAATGAATGCCCCCAGCGGGACTCGAACCCGCGACCACTGGTACAGCAAGTGGGTCACTACAAACTGAGCCAAACGTGTCATCAGTCATTACATGTACAATAAATTTAAAGTAAGAAATACATGTACAATAAATTAAAAGTAAGAAATATAAAACAAAGTATTATTATATAATTATTTACAGATATATTGAAAAAGTGACAGAACCATCTAATGAGGCATAAATCCAAAAACGAACCGAAATTATTTAGCCTACGCATTACAGGGTAAAAGTATGGCGACCAGCATTATCTACCATGACTAGTGATACTGCCCCTCGTAAAGAAGGCTGACAAATAAATCATTGCTAATGCCATTTCACTTTAACATATTTTTCCCCAACTTCCCCTAAGGATGACTATATGAAGAACTTATTCTAGTATCTAAATCAATTACGGTAGCCGATTTCTTCACATTATTGTAGGTACTATTATTATTTATATATCTTTTGAAGGTAAAATATTTTTTTCTATATAAAACTAATCAAAAAACCTTAAATTACATAATATTAATGTTTTTGACACCATAATTTTTTGAAAATAGACCATACTTTGTCTTCTAATGTTATTAATTCTTCTTAAAGTAAAATTTCTTTTAAATATGTATAAAAATTTTGTTACAATAAATATAAAAAGTGAATATAAAATAGAAAAATGTTGTTTAAATTTTGCCAGTAAGGCAAAATGTTCCAAAAAGCTCATCATAAATTAAAAAAGCTCACATAATGAGGATATCCTAATGAATTTATAAATACATAAGCTTAGACTGCAGCCAGTGTTTGTAAGCCCGTGGCGATATGACGTGCATTAACTGAATCAACAGTCTTGCTTAATCTATTCTCCCTCTGATCAAAATAAACAAACCCTGTATCGAGATTGGACATGCTATTCCAAAGTTATAGGAATTTGTTATTTAAATAAAGATTATGTTACCTAGATACAATATATGTAATTGATAAAAATATATCCCACGGGAACCGTAAATCTTTTCGGGATAAAAGCATATGTGCTATTCCAGACTATAATCTATCTCTGTGCTTTTCATCCAGATCCGTTCAGCCGTTCTGGCGTGATTGAGTAACAAACATCCATCCATCCAAGTTTATGTATGCATTTATAATATCAAGTAAGATTATAAGTAACAAAATAATTTCATATGGTATTTTAAATAAAACTATCTTTTCGGATTATTTCGCGGATTTATTTTGATTTTTGGTTCCTACGTTTCGAATGCTTTACAGCAATCATGGTCACGGGAGAGACTAAGGTGTTAGACATCTCAAAAGCGTTATATACTTGTTACAGACAGTGCCTACCCACAAGTTTACAAAAATGATTTTGAAAAGTCAAAAATGGCACCAGAGTACCTTACAATATTTGTTGATTTTAATTCTAAACATATTTAAAAAGTTTAATAAGTATTATAATTAAATATTATTTGTTTAATTTTAGCTGTTATTATTATAAATATTACAATATTTTAAAAAAAATTTAAGAATTAATAATGTAATATTATTCATATGGTAGTTGTTTCCAACACGCAAAATTGTGTTTTATTACATTATATTTTAAGGTAGTAATTCTATTTTTCTTAAATTTAATATGAAATGACCAATATGTCCAAATTTCAATTATTCGTAACTTGTAGTTATTTATACGTTATCAATATTAAAGTTTTTAAATTGCAGTAAGTTAGTTGCAAGACACAAAGGCTTAAATAACTGCCAAATGAATATTGTGAGAACAACTAAACCGTTTTTAATTGAACATTCACTGGTAGATAGATAATTCAGGCGAATAGGACTTAAACTATTGCAATTGCTTTATCCAATGCAATTTTCTAAGAAATAGCAAAGCAGAACATCCTATATATTATTTTTTATATTATTAATTGTATTAGAAAGTGACATCAGCTATTTTTGTATATGTAAAGTAAACAATTAATATAAATATTTACTCTAAGGCAGTGGTAGCCCAGTGGTGACGCGCTCGCTTGGGAAACCGAGTGAATCGGGTTCAAATCCCGGGTCTCGCACTTCTGATATTTTCATGTGCGAATCATTTCTAACATGATTACCACTTGCCTTACAGTGAAGGAAAACATCGTGAGGAAACCTGCTTGTCTGAGAGAACCTAGCAAGTTTTCGAAAGACATGTGAAGTCCGCCAATCTGCACCTGACCAGCGTGGTGGACTATGGCTTAACACCCTCATATTGAAGGGAGGCCCGTGCTCAGCAGTGAGACGTTAAAAAAAAGGGCTGAATACATATTTTACTCTATGCTCATTCTATCTCTAAACATAATTTACATAGAAGTTATAAAGTGAAATAAATTTTCTAAAGGAAACTATCAATGGACGGACAAAATGATGGACAGAAATGACAAACAAGATTGATTCTTCCTTTGTTAATCATTTCTAATGCCTACAACACGATTTCTTGAACTTTATCTAACTTTAACTTACTTCGTGTGTTTGATTTTGTTCGCTTTTCTTAAAGAAATACATAAAACCTATGTACATATTGTTTAAAATATATTGTAAGTCACTTTTTTTCACTTTGAAGTCATTGAATCCATACATTCTAATTGCATTGCTATACAAATAGTAAATATGCAAATATTACCTTTACTTATATTTTTAGTATGTGCATATTATTATATAATTAATATGAATTTATAGCAACTAGTCTTGAGAACTTCGTCCCAAGATCGAAATTCGACAATAATCATTTTCATTATTGACATTTCATGACGGTAAAGCTCTTTAATAGCTGCTAAAAAAAAATGGTTGACAAACAGAGGAGAAAATGTTACTGAACTGTTTTTCTTTGCCAATTTATATAAAGATTTTGAATATTTCCGGTAGTTAATTGTAAGTCTATATGGGTATTACATCTTAGGCATGTTTAGGGCTTAATCATAGGTATTAATGTGCTAGATAGACATACATCGAAGTCTAGGTCCCAAGTAAAGCTCTACTGAAATACGGTAACTGCAAACATATGGATAGAAGCTTCAATCATCCGTACTGCACGTTGATAAGTGCCTGTGTACAGTCGATCGGAAAAGTGTTACAATAAATATGTAGAATGTAGGATTGTGATTATATTTGTTGGTTACGATTAAGTTTGAAATAGAGATAACTTTGATTCTGGTTCTCATTTCGTTCTTTATTATATTTTACCTTACTTACTTTGTAAAAGACGGAGTCCTGGACAAAAAAAAACATGTAGTACACACATATTAAATAAATTTATATTTCAGGCTAATTTTGTAGAAACAGTAAAAGGAAGGAGGAATTATATAGAAGATAAAATACAAATAATGTATATTATATTATAAATAAATAAAATAATTTTTATTTAAAACTTTTACACACAATAGTACCTTAAGCCTGCTTAATATCGGTTTGCTTACTTTGATATTTGTACGGAAGCTTAGCGTACGGACGTATTTGCGTCGGTGTTACTGCTCAGTCAAAGGGTTGATTTAAGGCGATCTGCTGGTCAATTATGGTGGTTGTTGACTTTACCACATCGCATAATTGGTTAACCTTCCTTTATATGAGTAGGTTGTATACAAAAAAAATCTTATAGCCATGATGTCAAGTATTCCAGAACTTTCTATATTTCTGCTGGTCAAATATGATGGTTGTTGACTTTACCATATTGCATAATTGGTTAACCTTCCTTAATATCAGAAGGCTGTTTATAAAAAAATCTTATAGCCATAGTTTCGAGTGTGTCAGAACTTTTTATCACTTTTTAGGCATAAAAGTTTCAAGTAAAACAGTATTTAAATGTACCTTAATAAATATGAACAATACTACCTTTACTTCTCTAGGTACCTAATAGTAATCTTCGTGTTACTCTAGGTCATAGTATATCTATATTCTAAATTTGCAGGAGTAACAAACATACATACACACGAATACACATATACAGACTTTGGCATAATAATATTATGCCAAAGTTTTTATCGGACTATTATTATATAATTATATATTATATAATAATAGTCCGATATAGAAAGTGAATTGTACATTTGTATTTAATTATTTAAATGTTGCGTGCAGTGCTACGAATTCAAACGCCTTTTGTATCCACAGTCTTAATAAATATTTTATAACGTCAAGAAAGGTATTTGTTATGGGAAAACAATATACATAATACCCCATGGCTATCAGGAATATGCGATATTTCACTATAGCGACTATTTATGTGTGGATGAAAATCTAACAAGCATAATTACATATCTATATATAAATAGGCAAAGACTAAACAGTTCAGTACCTTTTTAGTAGAAACAATTTGAAATAGTTTTTTTGTTTATATAGATAAGTACTAGCGACTCACCCTCGCTCCCCTTGGGTTCGTCCCTAGTAACATTTAAACGTATACTAATGTATAGATCTCTCAGAGATGAGTTATTTTACCGTAGTCAGAAATTCAAAATACTATAGATTCGGCTTCTGTATCGATAATAATGACTATTTCAATAAGATTTTCTAAAAAAATATTTAATGTACAGATCTATAGTATTTAGAACTTTTGTTTGTCTGTCAGTCTGGGAACGCATTACGAGAAAACCACAGGACAGATTTTGATGAAATTTGATATGATGGTAGCTGGTTATCCGGGTCAACATATAGGATACTTTTTACCGCAGGAAAATACCTCATCTCTGAGAAACCTATACTAAACCTTAAAACGTAAGTAACTATGAACGAACCCGAGTGGAGGCAGGGTGAGTTGCTAGTACTACATAAAACATTAAGTAATATCAGCAGAAGTAAATGAATAAACACTACAAGAACCTTCACTTAAAACCTAATCATCTACTAAGCTTATCAATTTGATTGATTAATCTATGGGCGTACATCAAAAGTGCATCACAGGTCGATGACCTTAGGTAATTGTTTCAGTTAATGCGCAATAATCGATGCAAGCTATTATAAGAGATGCAGTAATCTGTGGACCGGTCGCGAAGTCACGCCTATTTGTCTATAGGCTGTCTTGTTTTATTTGAATTAAATAAATAAATATATTGGGACATTAACACACATCACCATCTAGTTCCATGGTAAGCTACGAGGCTTGTGTTATGGATACCAGACAGTTGATACACTATACATAATATATAACTTTTAATACATACAAATAAATATAAACACCTGTGACTGGAGTACAAACATTCGTGCTCATCACACATATGTATGCACCCTGCGAGACTCGAGCCCGCGACCGCTAGCACAGCAAGTAGGGTCACTACAAACTGAGCCAAACGCGTCGTCAAAATTTAATTTATTTGGACGAATTCTGAAAAGAGTTATATTTTATTAGATTTACGCGAATATTTGATGTATGTTGTTGTATTATTTTTTTAACGTCCCACCGCTGGGCACAGGTCTTCTTTTAATGCAAGGACGCCAGACCATAGTTCATCACGCTGGATAAGTGCGTGTTGATGGACTTCACATGTCTTTCGGAAACTTAAATACTATTTGATGTTCTAAATGAAACTAATAATAATTTTGTCGCGGTTTTATTTTATGTTAGACGTCTAAAACTTTGAACTTTTCCGCAACTATGTTTGCTGTAAAGTATTCGAAACGTCGGTAAAAAAAAATAAAAAAAGTAATAAAAAGGCGACAAAATCACGAAAAAAATTAGATTTAATTTAATTTTTTATTTTACACTAGTGTCTTGATCTCACTTCACTCACGTGTGTGCGTAGGTGTCTTACAGTATGTACGTGCTTTACAGTGTGTTGTACTATGTATGTATGTATGTATGTATGTGCATAATGCGTGTGTAAAGTAACAGCTTCTCGCCGAAACAGCTGAACCGATTTGTATGAAATTTAGACAATACATAGGTTTCTGTTAATGAAATGAAATAAACTTTTTTCAATTAGACTTATTACAAGTACTTTTGAATAAAAACCAAAACCGTACGCCATCGTCTGTATATAATGTTACAAATACATTAATCACCTAGAGCCGCACCCAAGCAAAGCAAGTATAAGTCACTAGTATCGTATATTATTTCTATCCAAACAATATCAACCTGTATAAAGTTAAATCAGAGCGTAGGTCCGTCATTTATCATCGCAGAGATTAACTGGCCATGTGTGCACTTGTTCTATTTGAGCTCTTCACTCTCGAGTACTTTCACGTTTCCTTTGTTACTTAACTTAAAGATTTATTGTTTTATATATTTTTTTTATATAAGCTCTTATGTTTTGCAGTACAATTTACATATACTTATAATTTATAGATAATCCTTGTATTAGTTTGTTTGTATGACGGTTTGTAATATCATCTTTTACAAATTACATAAGTTACATTCTTTTTTAGTGCCTTTTATAACTATTATTTATAATTTTCTTTTTCTATGGTAAACATCATATCCATTGATTTAAATATACAATGGATTAGAAACAAAAAAATCCTAGCATATACATAGATTAATAACACCTACTATACTTCTAAAAAGGGATTTTTGGGAAATCAAGTTTTTAAAAGGCGTAAAAAAATTCTACAGTTACATTACGCAAATCAATTATTTTGAAAAGTTTAAATATGTAGAAAAATTATAATAGCAATTTAAAATAAATAACACTAAATATTCAATTAAATAACTTAACAAAATTAACAAAAATTTTAAAAATTGAATTTAAATTAACAAGTATCCCTTACTAAAGGATTTCGGTGCCATTTTCCTATTTTTTACAAAATATTGTATAACTTAGTGAGTAGATATTGTCTCTAACAACCATTACTTCTATACGTCCGTGACCATGATTGCTATAAAGCTTCCGAAACGTAGGATACTAAAAACCTAGAATCCGGTGAATATTAATATATGATTTGAATTTCGGGCTTTATGCGCTCTTTAAAGCTTCACATACACTTTAAAACATAATTCCATATAGGCAAAAAAAGCTCATTTCTATCGACGCCAAAACTCAAATAATAAAACTAAAAAATTATTAACACAACCTTAATTGTATACATACGAGTACATTTCCTGTAAACTTAAAATAGTAATTATTATAAGTGATTTTCAAAACAACTTGTTTTCATTTACTGTTTAAAGCTCCCAAAAAGCTTCCTGTTAAAAATAACAATCATTATGTCATAATAAATAAGATACGGTCTAACGCGTTCAAAATAAGTATAGGGTCAAAGTGTAACCGACTTTTCTAATACGTTTGAAGGGGTCGAGAGGTCCGTATTAAGATATAATAGATTTTGTATGTCCATTTGTACAAGTCTTCTGAACAAACAGATTGGGTTTGATCTCAGATAACGATTTGATCTTTATATAGGTATATAAAATTTGGATGTAAGTGCGTTTGTATACTTCTCTTGCTATTTTTTTTTATAATTTATATATATATATATATATATATATATATATATATATATATATATATATATATATATATATATATATATATATATATATGTGTGTGTGTGTGTGTGTGTGTGTGTGTGTGTATAGTAGTATGTATATATGGTGTACATTTATAACTCAAGAACGGCTGGACCGATTTTTATGATCTTTGATTTATTGGATTTTTCTCCGTACCGAATAGCAAAATAACTATTAAAACATCTAAAAAATTCAGGAAAAAAAGACTAAAATTTACATAGCTATCGCTGGCTAATAACTATTTATATGTATTTAAAACGTACGTAGCGAGCTCGAGCGAAGCGAGGGTGAATCGCTATTTAGAATATAAAATCTATAATAATATTATTTCACTATACCAACAACCATATACAATTAAAAACGATTTCATCTCAATTTCGCGGTTATTTTTTATTATTTTACCCCAAAATATTGCGGGTCCAATTCGTAAAGGGCTTTTTATGATCTAAGGGTAGGTTCGTCATTACATGTCAAAGTATTTTATGTTTTTATTGATTGGACTTAGAAATGGCGTGAGAAATATACTTTTTTATCAATTTCCATTCCGTAATGATGACATTGACTTTTTATTGTGGGATTTTACGTTTTTACGCAATCCTTTACTCTGGGGAATACGACCAGGTGTATTTGCAATGGTTTAAACTAAATATTTAACTTTACAGAGCTAGTTAATAGTTGGCAGTTTGAAAATGTGTTTTTTTTATTATTGATTTTGAAAATATGATTACTTATTATTATTTTTGATATCGGTATTTCTAATGGGTATAGCAGTTAGAAATAAGAAGCTGTAAATCGAAAAATCAAGGATCGTGTAGCATCTTTGGAGGGAGGTTTATCAACGGACTATCATAATAATCATACAAAAATTAATATTATAAATGCAAAAGTTTGGATGGATGGATGTTTGTTACTCAATCACGCCAGAATAGTTGAATGGATGTTGATGAAATTTGGCACAGGGATAGATTATAGTCTCGAATAGCATATAGACTACTTTTTATCCCGAAAAAATGTACGATTCTCGTGGGATATAAAATAAAATAAAATATGTAAAAATTAAGTACGTACAGTACTTTTTAGTTACAGATTAAAAAAAAAACTAAAACACAAGTACAATTGTTTTTAGATTATAAAAATAATAACAAACGCTGTATTTCTCAATATACAGTCAACATAATCTTAGTTATTAAGTGAAACTCTTAATTTTCAGTATTTTCACATAAATTTCTTTAAGCTATGCACTAATCATCCCCATACCTGTTTCTAGCGAGATAATGACAGCAATTATACAAGTTACTTAGTCTAGGACAATATGCCTAATGGTAGTTGCAAGTCATTCAGAGGACAATTACCGCTTTAATAGAATAAATGGAGCAATCAGGCCACTTTAGTACGGGAGAGACTGGGTTAGGATACGTCGTACGGATGGTTATAGTGCATATTCTTAGGTATTGGATGAATCTTGGAAGGATTTCTTTATTAATATATGGAGAAATGAATGAATGGGTATGAAAAAAGAATGAGAATAGGAAATAAATGACAATAAAAGACTGAATGAATATAGGTGTATGTACATGTTATACCTATGCTTAAGTTAGATCTTATCCTGGATGAGGGTAATCTTTATATCTTAAAACACTTTAAATACTCGCTGAACTTTCATTAACATAGCTTTTATATCTTTAACATATACATACTATATTACATAGCTATTATGTTGATATATCTATTGTGCGAACCGTATAAAAAAGTTAGTACATATATATGAACATGTATAAATTTATATATAAAAAAGTCATCAACAATAACTTTAGAAATACCCTAATTCCGTTAAAAAAAGAAACCCAAAAAATTGTTTTAAAACATCAAAAATTATCGTAAATCTAAGTTAGTATTAGACATTATTATTTTTTTAACCCATAAATTTTATTTAAAATAAGAAAAAATACAAATATACTTAATTATACATATATACAAAACAAATGTACTTAATTATTACTGTACAATTCATGTCCGCGTGGAATAGTGGCAAGAATGCTAGCCGCATTCCCCCTTGAATGGTATTACTACAATACTGGTTATACTACAAAAATATTATATTTTGCACATCAATTTAGTAATTATATATTACAATATGAAAATATTAAGCCAATTCTGAATACACACCTTTCTACGTTATTTGAATGCTAATTCTAATAAGTGGCCTCAATCAGTGGCTTGTATTTAAATATTGTATTTCAGTTAACTGTTTAAATTAAGTTTTATGTGTATCTTAAATAAATGTTGATTGAGCTTCGTAAGCTCAGCCCAGATGGTAGCCCAGTGGTAACGCGCTCGCTTGGGAAACCGAGTGAAGCGGGTTCGCTTCCGGGTCTCGCACCTCTGATATTTTCATGTGCGAATCATTTCCAATATGATTGCCACTTATCTTACGGTGAAGGAAAACATCGTGAAGGAACCTGCATGTCTGAAAGAACCCACCAAATTTTTGAATGACATGTGCAGTCCGCCAACCCGTACTTGGCCAGCGTGGTGGACTATGGCCTAATCCCCCTCGTATTGAAGGGGACCCGTGCCCAGCAGCGGGACGTTAAAAAGAGCTGAATGCATGCATGAGTTTCGTAACAAATATAAAGTCTTACACAATTTTATTAGTATGAGATTTATTGAGATTTTTTCACGTTTTCCAATCATATTTAATTAAAATATTCTATTTTAATCTAACTGAAACTTTTAAAGGGAACTAAACAGATAAATATAAAAATCGAATAAAGACAATCGTTAAATACAATAACCACTTGAAATTATTTACGCTCTACATTGTAACCTCAGTGATAATATCCCATAGATACCCAAAAAAATTCAACATGACAGATCAGTCAAGGGTTAAAAGTTAAAGGGGACAGTACATTTTATTTTGACGTTCAAATTTTATAAATCAAAACGATCCCATAGTTTTTCTTTTATAAAGAAATCATCCTATGGTGTTTGATTTCAAAGCGACAAACTATTACTTAGCACCCCATACCTCACCCATAGATAATAAAAGGTTAACAAAACGCCGTTTACAAATTTTTATGTGACGCATTAAAGTTTATTATTTAATATACTCCTTTAAACGGGCCTTTCGATTCATTAGTGGCTATAAAAAAGTAATGCTGTATTGTAATCGATTGATGAATCTTTAAGATGATTTTGCGATTTTACGATCGATTCTTACGTTTTACGATATTTTTTAGCGGTTTTTGTCGTGAGAAGAGAAATACGTTAATGCCAGCTGGTATTAACTTTATTTTGTATGTTCCGAAATTTTGTTTTGTCCCCGTGATTTAAATTAGGATATTTAAATCTTATGGCTTTGCCTTGTATTCTTTTGTGGAATAATAAAAATAACTTTTATTTATTAGGCATTTATGAACTGCGGACTTTTATGAAATATTATAAAATATCTGCTATATCATGCTTAAATACTGAAATGGGAGAATTCTGATATTTTTCATCACGTTTTTTTTTATTGAAGTGAAACTTCTTCAGAATTGTTGTGATTTGAAACTCGATGAAACGGAAATGCGACACTAGAAAGAGACAAAAACATAAATATGTAGGATTAAGCCGTCAAGAGAACGAGATAGAATACATTACACAGGAAGTAAAAAATAATACTGAATAATCTGATCCCACAGACAAACTGTGCAAACAGTTTTGTGGGTCTTTTTGTAAATTTTTTTTTGTATTAATATATATTATAATAATCTAATAAATAAATAAATAAATAAAATAAATATGTTATGTAATATATGTTAAATAAAATGTAAAACAATTTTTTAACTTGGTAAATTACTTATAAAAATGAATATTTATGACTGTGGAAGGAATATATGTACATAAATTATATAAAAGCTATTATTACTAATTGTTGCCATGGTAACCGTTGTTATTGTCTGACAAATATATAACATTATATTCTTTCCGTATATGATATTCTATAAATATATGAATGTAATATGCCTAATATGCCTTATTTAATTATTGATTTGTTTTTATTCAATTGCGATATTAGCCAAAGAAGTTTTACTTCAAACGCGCGTACACATTACACGCATCAATTTTTTATAAATATGTAAGTATGCTTGTAAATTTTTTTGTGTGTTGGTTTCTCTTTTATACTAAAACGGTTGAACAAAACGAAACGAACGATACTTAGTGCATGGATACTGACTGGATAGGCTATAATCTAGAATGATACTTAAGGTACGGTTAGAAAAAAAAGGTACCCACTACCAAAGGACGCGTCCGAGTGAAGCGAGGGTAAGTCACTTGTTATTTCCATAAATTATAGAATTTTTTAATTTCCGGAAAGACGTAATAAATTAATAAGGCATTTCCGAATATTTTGACGTTAATGTCATAGTTGAGAAGGTCTTTTATAAAATATTGAATACAATTTTGAATACAGTTTTGAAAAGGAATAACAAAAGAAAATGGAAATAAAAAAATATTGCATAATTGTAGACTGACTAAAATGAGAGACTGTGTTATAATTTTGGAGGAACAGTCGTGCTACTATTTTAAACGCGAAAGTATTGAATTGTAATGTGTATGAATGTTTGTTACGTCTTCTCACTGCTACGGCTGGACTTTCAGGCTTTCCGCCATAATATTTTTTTATTGATAACACTAAAGCTCGTCAACTAAATAAAAAAGAATATCAGCTAGCAAGCAAAGGAGAAAAAGGCACTGAACTGTTTTGTTTTTCCCTATTTATATAATATACTAGCGACTCATCCACACTCCGCTCGGGTTGTCCCTAGTTACGTTTTGATATTTAGTATAGATTTCTCAGAGATGAGATATTTTACCGCAGTAAAAAGCATCCTATATGCTAACCAAGATAATCAGCTATTATTATACAAAATTTCATCAAAATCAGTCCAGTGGTTTTCTTGTGATACCTTCCCAGACAAACAAACAGACAAAAATTCTAAAAACTATAGATTCCACCTCTGTATCGATAATAATGATTTCAAAAAAAAATTTCAAAAAAAAAATTTAATGTATAGATAGATATTTTATTTATTTAACCATCAAATTTCAAATTTCCGTATAACAACCGCTCATCCTAAATAGAAGTAACATTAAATTATTGTCCCACATATTAAATACAGTACACAAACAGTCACACATAACAAATTATTTATCATATTAAATACATATAATATCAGATTAAAAAGCTACTATAGTACTTAGCATACAATAAAAATGTAGTAGATAGGTACGCCCGCACAAAAACAATTTAGACTAATCAGGAACATCGAACGTTTACTCTTCAGTAATAATCAGCTAAGCTTTATTCAACGCAGCGATTTATTTTTTAACTAATTTATAGAGTTCGAGCACGATATCTAACGCCTTTGTTATTATGATCTATGATAACTGGATGTGGTATAAAAGATACGTTTAATTGTATATTAATCTCCCGCGGTAAAAAGTAGCCTATGTAATGACATAGCCCTCCAACTATCGCCACATAAAAAATCACGCCAATCCGTCACTTAATTTTAACATGAAAGAAGGACAAACAACCAAACAAACAAACAAACACAAAAAACAATAGATTCGGTCTTTGTATCGATAATAATGACTATTTTAATAACATTTTCCAAAAAAATATATAATGTACAGATTCGACTCAGAATTTTTTTTATATGTATAGATAATAATATTAATTTTATACAATAATACAATAATGATAGTTTTTTTACTTATACATAATCTAAAAATAATTTGTATTTACAAATGTAACAATTTTTAATTATTTAATATAGTCTCCTCTGTGACCACCGTTTACTGTAAAGTATTCGGAAAGTCGGGAATCAAAGACCAAAATAAAGCGAAAAATCCAAAATAGTTATATATATATATATATATATATATACATTTATTAATCTATATAAGTAAAAATGAATCACCGAAATATATGTACGTGCACAACTTCCGATCGACTGCACCAAATTGTTTGTTATTGTCAGGACGAGTTTTGTATAGAAGAAAATTAAAAGATTTTTTTTTACTAAAATAAGATATTTTTTTTTAAATCTCATGATATGAAAAGTGAGTGAGTGAAATAGTTTTTATCCCGGAAATCATCCCTTAAGGGGTAGAGAATGAGGATGAAAGTTTGTATGGAGAAGCAAGCTAGGGACGAACCCGTGCGAAGCGAGGGTGAGTCGCTAGTAGTTAAAAAAATAATAAATTATTTGAAAATATAAGTTAAAATTATGTCGTATCTAGAATGCTATTTGAAAGAAAAGGGTCACTACGAAACGGGCTCGAGAAATGAGATTTTAACCGCAGCCATTACTTAAATTAATTATTAACATCCTCTTCATAAGTTGATTGAACCAAGTATTATTTACTAGATAAGTATAGTTGAGCGAAAAACTTGAGTTAATAAATTACGTTTCAACATTTTGATTTACTTGTTAATACTGATAACTACTCGGTGGTGCAGTGGCTAGCATGTACGGCTGCACATCCGGAGGTTCTGGATTCGAGTCCTGGGTCGGGCCAAGTTTAGTTATTGAGTCTTTCTGTTTAGTAAGCCTCAGTAACAGCCCAGAGTTGGGAAGTTGGCGGTGTTTCACCCCCGTGCCTCGGAGAGCACGTAAAGCCGTCGGTACTGCACCTTAATTCTCATTGGTCGTGTCGAGTAGTCGTCCCATTGGACTTTGAGAGTGACAGGAATAGAGAGTGCACTTGTGTTTGCGCGTACACTCGTGCACTATCATGTCTCCTGCGCAGTTGGCTAGTCTTAATGAGATTAGCCACTGTGGCCGAAATCGGTTGGGAGGACATTATTTGTATTGATAGGTATAGTGATATTCTCCTAACCCATTTAGGCCACGGCGGCTAATTCAACTTCATTAACACCTTTATGTGTTCTTAATCCATAGTCATACTCCTTTTTTACACATTGTAATTTAATTTAGTTTAATAATCTTATTTTACAGACCAATCTCTTTCGTATCTTCTCCATTTTACGTGATATTGGCGAAGTAATCTGTACTCAACTGGCACGCTTTGAAGCCATTGACAAGAGAATTGAATTGAAGGCATAGTCGCGTAACACTACCAACTTTCTTTCTCCAAACATCTATTTAAAACTACTAATACAATATAACCCCATTGTATATTTTTGGACTCTCACTTTTTTTGAACTTTAGACATTCATTTTGATAAGAGACGGAGAGTCTCTCCCGTGACCATGATTGCTGTAAAGCATTCGAAACTTTGGGAACCAAAAATTAAAATAAGTACGTGAAAAAATCCGAAAAGATAGTTTTATTTAAAATGTTAAATATTCACGTAAATCTAAGAAAGTATTATTTGGACAATCACTCAGAACTCGAACCTCATTTGCCATCATATAAACTCTTCATTAGATCAACTGTCGTAGATGCAGTGCTTATCAGAGACATCCATCTTCATCTCAATGCTAAACGTAAAGTTAGTATAATAAGTCAATGCGAAGAGGTTCAATATAAAATTGTGACTCATTACCTGTCCATATCAAGTTGCAATAAGAAATATATAATATGTAAATGTATAACAATTTAAAGTATTTGTATTAGTAATAGTAGGAAATTTTACCTAATACACTTAAAATACGTAGAAAGAAGCTTAACAAGCTACGGCTTTTTAAATACTACCTTGTATGACTCAAGTTTGATTGATTTTTTCAGTGTACAACAGGATCATAGGAAACGTTAAAACAATTTTTGTCCCAAATTATGAAAGTTTGTATGAAACCTACCTTTTTAAAGTTTTTTTATAGTTTTAGCGCAAGCGAAGCCGCGGGTTCTGCTAGTATCTTATATTATGAAATTATTATTGCTAAGTTGACGACATAAAGAAATAAGCTATTACTTTGATATTTCAAACATGTAAAATGTAAAGTCGCTCCCTCTTCAATATATAAGAATACCGACTGTAATATAGCCTCATTGCAGAATCTTTTGTATTTGAAGCATAATGATAGAAAATTGCTTCTAGCATACTCTTTGAGGGATAAACTATTTCAATCGTTGGCGCTATCACAGAATACACTTTGCTATAGATTAAATATTTCCAGTTTCATTTTTTTAGCTTACTGTCAAATTGGGAATGATGGGCCGAATCTATAGTTTTTAGAATTTTTGTCTGTTTGTCTGTCTGAAAACGCATCACGGGAAAACCACTGGACAGATTTTCATGAAATTTAGTATGATGATAGCTGGTTATCTGGGTCAACATTTAGGATACTTTTTACTGCGAGAATATATCTCACTTCTGAGAAATCTATACTAAACGTTAAAACGGAAACAAAGTTTATTATATACTTACATAATTTTTATTGACAGTTCTGTGATAAGTCAAAGAGCGATGCTTGAGTAAAAAGAAGGTAAAAATATCTATTTTTATTTTATTCTTTGGAATACTAGATAAATGATACTAATTGAGCTCAAGAGTGATGTTTTTATAAGAACAGTTAGATGATAAGTTACACTGTATTGAATACGAAGAGAAAAATAACAGTAAACAACTTTAATTGGATATTTAAACGTTCCTTTACTTCTTCTTGGTTAAAATTAAAGATTACTCTGCCGGTTAAATTAAACTCTGAAAGGTCATTATACAGGGTCATTTTTAATTTACTGAAGACCTTTTGGGAATATACTATTTAGATCATAACAACAACATCTGTAACAAAAAAAAATATTTCTTAAATTTTTATTTTCATACAAAAATAAAAATATTTTTATTACACCTTCTAAGTGGTAATAGTCCTAGCATCTGGTCAAGTTTAAATGAGTAAGCGCCGCCTCCTACATCCCCCCACCCCTCCCACTCCACCGGCCACGCACTTTCTTTTGCTAATGCTGGATTATTACCGTTTAGGTCTAATAAAAATATTTTTATTTTTGTAAAATTTAAGAAATATTTTTTTTTTCTTACAGATGTTGTTGTTATGATGTAAATAGTATATTCCCAAAAGGTCTACAATAAATTAAAAATAACCCTGTATATACCTTAAATATATAATAAAAATAAAACCTTAGTCGCCTTGCGGTGGTCATGTTCGCCGTAAAGCATTCTAAACGTCGGAAATCAAAAATTATGTTTAATATTATAACAATGTTATGTAGCGCTAATGTAGTGACCTGAATATCATTATACCTAAAATACTTAAACAATTTGTTTCCAACGGATTTTAGCTGTATAAGTACTATTAAGTACAAGGCGTATTGGACATTATGATTTGTTTATAATTTGATTATTTTTAAAAAAATCTTTGAATGTAGTTTTTAGATTGTAATTTGGTGTGGAAAAAGGCATTAACCTAAATAAACACATATTTGCTTCCCTTGATTACAAAGATCAATCTATACTCTAATATTATAAAGAGAAAAGATTTTTTTGTTTGTTTGTTTATAAGAATAAGCTCCGAAACTATTGGATCGATTTGGATGAAATTTGGTAAAAAGATAGTTTGAGACCCTGGGAAGGACATAGAATATTTAATTAAAAAATTTCATCCCGGAAATCATCCCTTAAGGGGGTGAAAAAGGGGATGAAAGTATGTATGGGGAATCAAATTAGGGATAAACCCGAGCAAAGTGAGGGTGAGTCGCTAGTCCCATATAAAATGGAGATCAAGATGGGATTACAAGCTAAATTATATCTATATAATTTTTGCCAGTATCTTCACTCACATGATAAACGGAGCTGGGATAAAAGACCTATGTCTGCTGCATGGACACAATCTATGACTTTTCGAAATTTCACCAAAATCTATTTAGCTCTTTAAGCGTGAAAAGGCAACAAACAAACAGCTAGACAGAGTTACATTTACGTACAATATTAGTAATGTGTATGCAATGTTAAATCAGAAAACAAGCTATTTAATAGGAAAATGACGTCGTAAACCTTTAAATATACTTGCTTTAATCAAAACTTAACACGTTTGAATACAAATTATATCGAAAGCATTTCCCATAGCAATAATCATGTATGCCAACATTCGAATGAAATGTTCGCTCTCAGGAAATTACACTATGTAATAAAGGAGCTTTGTTATTGTATTTCACATATTAAACTTTATATGGTTTTATTTATTTCTGTTTTATAAGAATCTTGGGGAGTTGTTAGAGAAGTTAAATATAAACAATTGTAAACTTGTTTGTCATAAAAAATTCTAAGAGTAGTGTTCTTGAAAAAGTATTAATATCAGATTTATATTTTAAGGTTTTATTGCACCGGTATGAAAAATAGCCTCATTCGTTTTTAGGGTTCCTTATCTGGTGCCAACGGAACCCTATTACTGTGCTTCCGCTGTCCGTCCGTCCGTCTGTCAGAGGGCTCTATCTCATGAACCGTAACAGGTAAAGGGTTGACATTTTCACTGATTATGTATTTCTATTGCTGCTATAACAACAAATAATAAAAAATAAATAAAAAAGAAAACACAAAAACATAGATTAAAAATCATATTAATAAAAAATACATGTACGATGGTACGGAACCCTTCGTATGCCAATTCGACTCGGCTTGAATTCAACTTGACCAATTTTTTATTTAATACATAAATTATCTATATAAAAATATATAAAGATAATTCGGTTTAAAATATTGATCAATAATATAATAAATATTATAAGAAATATCGAACCCTATTTAAAAAAAAACAAAGCACTTAATTTTTTTTTTAATCGCGTATGTTTGTCAGAGTACATTGTTTTTATATATTCTTTCATTTACTCACACCGCAGTTTATTGTACTTAGAAAAATGAAAAATTGTTAGTGATAAGAACTATAATAATATCATTACCTACCGTCTCTTTGACTTTAACCGGATCCCGTAAAAAAATCATAAAATTAAACATAATAAAATGTAATGAAACATGGCTTTTTAATTTATAACTTCCGAAAACTATAATTGGCCTTTTAATAATGACAGCCAAAAAAACGAAAAGGGGCAATCGGCATCGTAATGTACAGTGTACCTTCAGCAGGTATATACTAATTACTTGCACCGACTTTACTCGCTTTAACAAGCTTTTATTTCACTTGCAATGTTTATATGTATGATTGTTCGGGTTAAACCTTCTAACTGAATTTTAAATTAGTTATCCTTAACCGAATTAGAATTATGTGAAAAACAATGTATTACAGAGTTATTCCTCTTAAAAAGATCTCTTTAACTGTAGCATTGTTATATGTACGTACTTAGGGATACACCCGAGCAAAGCGAGAGTAAATCGCTAGTATAATATAAAAAAATATATAAGCATCACCTACATATTTGGTAATTGTTCAGTAAAAACCTATTTAGTGCACAATATTCACCTGTTATTACAATCGTTTAGAAACTTAAAATCTCATCACAGAATTGCATACCATGACATTATACTTCTCATCAATAAAATAACCCAGACGCTATTGTCAGGATACGTTGACCGTTGAGTCAGACCCATATCAAATTGTATGGCCAATTTGTTTATAATTTACTCTTACACATTAAATTTTATAAACTTTTATGTTTTCGCCTAAATAAACTCATTGATTGAATTTCCCTAATAAAACCAGAAACTGTAACGTTAATTCGTTGGTTGACTGACTTAAAAAATAGGTATCTTCTTTAATTAATTTGTGTGTATGTGTACGAAATCTCCGAAACCTGTGAGCCGAATTTCATAATCATTTTTTATAATAAATAAGTTATATTTTAACTGTTCATATAAACTTCAAATAAAAAGTTCACCTGTAAGGGTGTTTGTGAAATTAATTATGAAATCGATATACTTTCTATTATTTATATTATAATATTTAATTTAATTATAATTAAAATAAATTTTTATTGTAAAATTAAAACAAAGTCAATACTTAACAACTAAAAACACTTAACACGGACACTTATAACATTAAATAAATAAAAATGTATAAATAAAATACTACAGGACGACACGTTTGGTTCAGTTTGTAGTTACCTTACTTACTGTACCAGCGGTCGCGGGTTCGAGTAACGCTGAAGGCATTCATTTGTGTGATGAGCACGAATGTCTTTCCTCCAGTCATGGGTGTTTATATTTATAATATGTATGTATTTAAAGTTATATATGTCTAATGTATCAACTATCTGGTATCCATAACACAAGCCTCGTAGCTTACCATGGAAGTAGATGGAGCTGTGTGTTAATGTCTCAACATATTTATTTATTTGTAATAATACAAAGGACGCTTAAAAAGTACATAATATATATTGATTTTCATGAGACTGTTTTCAAGATATAGTAATAGACGTAGTTTCAGCCCAAAATGTAAACCAGTTCAGAAATAGCTTAGATAATAATTTTCTAAACTGCAAAAAGAGTGAAATTTTCTAAACTAGTGGGCACAAACAGGATACAGACATTATCATTTGTCTCAAATGCCTGCCGATAATCTAGTATATAAATATCTCATGTCACGGTGTTTGTCGCACTCCTCCGAAACGGTTCGATTTTAATATTTTTTTCTGTACCTATATTTGGTAGCTATAAGAATAGATAGTAAAGTATTTTTCACTCTCCTACCACTCCCCATTTTTAATCGCGATTTTAGTATTGTTGTATGAACAATATTATATAAATACATAGCGATGAACCCGAGCGAAGCAGGGATGAGTCGCTGTATAACATAAAGTCTAAAGTAAGAGTTTTTTAGCTTTCGCTAGTATATAATAATAATAATAATAATAATACCGTGAAATCTAAAGCATTACAAAAATAATAATAATAATAACTTTCAGTATACTAACATAATTTTAAAGTTCTAATTAATATGTTTTATTTAAAGCTCAAGCAACAAGCTTCTGTTATACTAAATTGTAACAAGACGCGAACCTTTTATCTCTACTTTGCAGCAACCATAGCAGATAAGAATCATGTAATTAAATAATTTCAGTTTTGAAATTAAACTTTACTTTACCCTTCTAAGAATTGAATAAAAGATTGTGTAAAATGTAGATATCGTTTTTTGTTCTCAAAATTATTTTATGCATTACGCGTCGCTCGGTTTCGCCTCTAAACAAACAAAAACAAATCTATCCCACGGGAATTGTACATTTTTCCGGGATAAAAAGTAGCCCAATTGTTGTTCTGACGTATGAACTATATTATTGTAAAGTTTCATCAAAATCCAATCAGTAGTTTTTGTGTACTAACTTGTATAAGTTACTATAGCTTTTTAACTTTCCCACGGGAACTCTTTAATTTTCCGGATTAGAAAATATCTAAAATGTTGACCGGGGATATAAGGTATTACCATGCAAAATTTTATTTAAATCGGTCCAACAGTCTTGGAGATTAGTCCGTACAACAACAACAGACAATCAGACAGACAAACAAAAAATTTGAAAAAAAAACGGGATTTGTTCTATTTCTCTTCTTACATCCCCCTGACTAAATTTTTAGTTTTTTTTTCTATGTACAGACATTCAACCTCTACAGTTTTATTATATGTACCTACCTATAGATTGAGAAATTATTATATGTTTAGAAGTTTAACTCGTATGCTTATTTTATTTTTATTAGCTTTAACTTTTTTACATTATGTGTAATTACTACTTTTCGTGTCTCTATTGGATACATTATATAAACAAACATGATTCCTACTATACCTAAACAAAATTATTTAAACCGTTATGTTAATCCTCAATATTAAATAAATAAAACTTTCTTTTCGGATTATTTAAAGGATTTATTTTGATTTTTGGTTTCCGACGTTTCGAATGCTTTACAGCAATCATGGTCACGGGAGAGACTAAGGTTTTAGACCGTAAAATAATCCGAAAAGATAGTTTTATTTAAAATATTCGCATAAAACCTCAATATGAATTAAATTAAATGTTTATGAATTAAAGTAATAGTAAGTTAATAACATGTTTTAATATTCAATTCAATTCTCTTGTTAATAGCTTCAAAGCGTGCCAGTTGAGCACAGATTACTTCGTCAATGTCATGTAGAAGAGACGTAGAAAAAAATTATATAACTTATATATAGGTCTACAACTATGACAGTAAATTAACTTATACATAGTTACTACAACCATAACAGTAAATTGCTATAAGCATTACAGTTAAGTAATGAATAGATAAAAATAATTTAACAATAAAACCTAATCAAATAGAACGCGAATAAATTCCAAAAAAAAAAAAATAGTTTTATTCAAAATGTCAAACATTCGCTTAAATCTAAGAAATTATTGAGCACGAGACAAATAGAAGAGATGGATAATGGAATGATTCAATGGCTACTAGTAAAATCATTGAGTTTGAGCTCTATTGGTTTGTTTTGAGGAGTTATTTATAATAATGTCGGTCAAAAGTTCCTATGTTTTATTTTTATTTTATTATTGCAAATGATTGAAAATACTAGTATTGTAAAACAAGTAAGTTAATTAGTGAAGTAAAACTAGATTAAAATATGATATATTTTTCTGTTTCTAAAAACTTCCATTCTATGAAGGTATTCCATATTATTTAGTGCACTAAAATAAATAAGTACATTGTGCACAAAAGTGAAATCATAAGTCTGTAGCACGGTAATGATATAATATTACCGTGTCTGTAGTGTATTGTAATCTTTACATACTATAATAAAATTCTGAGTCGAATCTGTACATTGAATATTTTTTTGGAAAATCGTATTGAAATACCTAGTCATTGTTGTCGATACAAAGGCCAAATCTATAGTTTTTAGATTTTTTGTCTGTCTGTCGGTTTGCCTGTCTGGGAACGCATCACGAGAAAACCATTGGACAGATTTTGATGAAATTTGGTATGATGATGAGTTGATGATGATTGATGAGTTGGTTATCCGGGTCAAGATATAGGATACTTTATACTGAGGGAAAATATTTCATCTCTGAGAAATCTATACTAACCGTTAAAACGTACTTACTAGGTACCAACCAACCTAGGGATGAACCCAAGTGGAGTGAGGGTGAGTCGCTAGCTGTATAATTTATTTTATTATTTCATTAATATTAACTTCTTTAATTCAATTTTGTATATAAGTTTTATGTATTGTATAACGATTTTAACATTCACAAAAATATACAAATATAATAAATTAAGTTTAAAATTATAAAGCTCAATAAATATAAGGTGACATATTTATTGGTGTTAGGAAGTGCTACACACAATTAGTGTAAGACAGCGACTTCGAGACGCCTCACAATTGTTTATGTTTATTGCATGCAATGTATGCAAGTCTGCTTGTGTAAGGCTTGAAGTCTAGTCTCATAATACTTGGTGTGACTATGACTTTATTTACATAATAGATAGTAATTTTGGACTGAAATAATCCATAATTGGGGTATATGTGGTAACTAAGGCAGTGGTAGCCTAGTGGTAGCGTGCTTGCTTGGGAAACTAAGTGCAGGGAGTTTAAATCATGAGTCTCGCACCTCTGATGTTTTTGTTCGAATAATTTTCAACATGATTATCATTTGTCTAACGGTGATGAAGAACATTGTTAAGAAAGCTTCGTGTCTAAAAACTAAGTAAGTTTTCGAAAGACATGTGAAGCCCACCAACCTGCACTTGGCCAGCGTGGTGGATTATGACCTGAATCGTTGTATTGAAGGGAAACCTTAAAAAGGGCTGGATGTTTATGTCTGAATGCTTATATGCTTTATGTCTCGCTTCGATTCCGGCATAAATGCCTATCCATTATTTTAGTGACATGGAATGTAATAAAAAAAAATTACAGACAATAATAAATAATAAGTTAAATATGAAAGTTAGTGAGTGAATATTTAATGGAGATGAGAAACGTATATTCGTAGTTACTGAAGTTGTACTTATACTCAAATTAAAAATATCTATACACCATATTAAATTATTACAATTTTTTACTGAACGTCATGAGTCTACCACTAGGTCAGAAAGAAGAAACCTCAGACCTAAAAAAACTGACGGAAAAAAATCAGCATATACAGTATTAATGTAATAACTTTTGATGTGTAAAGGAATACAATAATAATCTAAAAAATATTTCCTCAAATAATATACGCTCTATTGATCCATCATTCCAGCAATAAGGCATCATAGTAATTATGTGTTTCTTAAAACCGCAAGCGGTTCCCCGTACATCGTTTGCGGAGCGATATCGGAAAGCGATTGTTTGTATGACGAATAACTTAAGTACAGTGTAGTGATGCGATAGAGCAAATATTTTGGTCACGTAGTCATGCTTTATATTTAATTTTTATATAACTTTACTAGTGACTTACCCTTGCTTTTCTCGGATACGCCCTTAGGTGTTTAGCCAAGTAAGATTTAATAATGATTATCTATTATTATTAAATCTTAATAAAAGTGTAAAAAAATAACTGTTTTCAAAATTTTTTATTCATAAAAGCTAAAGCTCGTCAATTACTATTAAATAAAAAAAAACGGCCAAGTGCGAGTCGGACTCGCGCACGAAGAAATTTCAACTGTCTAACTGACACGGTTCATGAGATACAGCCTGGTGACAGACGGACAGACAGCGAAGTCTTAGTAATAGGGTCCCGTTTTACCCTTTGGGTACGGAACCCTAAAAAAGAAAACCAGCTGACAAACAGAGGTGAAAAAGGTACTGAAGTGTTTAGTCTTTGCTTTTTTTATATGATTACACGGACTATATACGGCGATAAAAAAATCAAAACATTATGTATAGCTTTAATACAATATTAGGTACTCTATACAGTCTCTAGACACTATTATTTTGAAATTAAGGTTACTGTCTGTATGTAAAACTCGCTTACGAGAAGCGATTAATACAATACATTATTTTTTATATTAACACTCTTGAAGTATTTAATAAAAAACATTATGGCAAGACTCTAGTCTTTTAAAAAAGTATATTTAAAGAAAAGAAAAATTGCCCTATGCGTATATAGAACCCGCGACCACCAGTGTAGAAAGAAGCAAGGTTTTAAAATTTTTGCATCATTAAAACGCTGTGAAAGGTACTTACATATTATTAGTATAGCATAAATAGTGTGTAAGAAAGATGATTAATGACAGTGACTCTTACATTTGGACGCGAACTTATCGACTCGCCTTTTAGGGTTCCTCTTTTTAACCTGCTTTTGCAAACAATATACATATATATATAAATTACTAGCGATTCATCCTCGCTTCGCTCGGGTTCGTCCCTAGGTTGATTCCTCCTACAAACTTTCATACCCATTTTCACCCCCTTAAGGGATGATTTCCTGAATAAAAAATATCCATTGTCCTTCTCAGGGTCTCAAACTATCTTCTTACTAAATTTCCTCTAAATGGGTCTAGTAGTTTTTGAGTTAATTCGTTACAAACATATAAAAATACAAATCTTTCCTCTTTACAATGGTATAGTGTAGATAATAATATTATGTATTAGATTTTCAGAAATAAAGAATATTATTGTAAAAAAAAGAAAACAAGGGAAACCAATGTGTACTAATAGTATAAATGAGGAAGTCCCTTTGTCAGTCTGTTTGTTACTTTTTGTCGTAACCAATAAACAATTTTCGAAGAAACGGAAGAATTTATGTATTATGTACATTGCATCATGATGATGATAATTAGTAGCTTTTTGTTAGTATTTAAAATTGAGAAAGAATATAAAATCTAATCTAGATCCAGACTGATATGTTCTTAGATATTTGTATAATATCTAAAAATATTGAAATCCCACGTGTCTTAAAACCCTATACATATTTGTATTAAAATTTAATATATTTTTTATCATTTTATTATTAATCAAAAAATTTCCATACTTTTCCAGGCAAAGACCAAAATATAACAATGACCAACTCAACATTAAAATTTAGAAAACAAAATTACAAACGAAAACCCCGCAATACCAAAAAGCAAAAAAAAAACCAACGGAACCCTTTGAAAACGCTGTATCATTAAATCCGTACATCCATTATTTTTTCCATAAATCGCTATACAGACGGGTATCAAACCTAAGCCCTTTTGTTTACGGGACACCTGCACCATTGAGCTTTGGGTGCCCTTTAACAAAGAATAGACTTTAAAAGATCATATACACCATACAAATGCTAAGCAAAAATAAACTTTACTGCTTAAATGGTACGTTTTAAAATTATGTGCAATATGTTCTATTGTCAGGTTATAAAAGCAGTTAGTAGAAACAAGAAAATAATATGTATCTGTGGAGTTGATTGTAATTATGTGAAATCTATATAATTCACATTTCAACAACCTTAATCAGCTTAAAAATTCTGCTGAAATTAGGTATTAGGCATTTGACCGACTATTGTAACACATAAAGTACGTATATGTGTGCTTACAAAACTTTGCATGTATTTGTTAGCCCTTTAAGCAGAAACGGCTGGAAAGATTTAGATAGCATTTAGTGCACAGATGACCTAGACTTCTAAAGTAACCTGTAACACATAGCGCCTTAGTGCTTATTATTATTAGTTCAAACTACCAATATGATCGTCTGGACAAACACAATATAAGCTAAGACGACAATAGGCTATATAATTTTCTGCACGTGGGACGCACTTGAATATTAGGAAGCTAGAGTACCTATATGTATATTATACTAGCGACTCACTCTCGCTCCGCTCGGGTTCGTCCCAACTTACGTTTTAAAGTTTAGTATAAATTTCTCAGATATATCTATATGTTGACCCGGATAACCAGCTATCATCATACCAAATTTCATCAAAATCCCTCCAATGGTTTTTCCGTGATGCAGTAACAGGCAGACAGACAGACAAAAGTTCTAAAAACTATAGATTCGGTCTCTGTATCGATAATAATGTTTATTTCATTAACATTTTCCGAAAAATATTTAATGTACAGATTCCGCTTAGTTACAATTTTATTATATGTATAGATATCCTTAAATGACATGGACTACTTTTTATTTCGAACTTTTTATCCCGAAATGCTAAATAATCATAGAATATAATATATTGCACAATGTTACAGGAATAAAAAAAAACTCATTCTGAAACAAAAAGAAGTTAAAATTAACCAAGAGCCGCGGGCAAACTATAGTTTAAGCGTAAACAAAGATGACTCATGGTGATTCGATAAATAAATTGAAGAATAACTGACCTGGTATAACTTTACTTCACAATAAAAAGAAGGTAACTGGTTTAGGAATAACATTTATTATTGATACATAAAATAAATGTACAGTTAGCTTACGCTTTAACGTTTAGCTTAGAGATGAGATATTTTCCCGCAGTAAAAAGTATCCTATATGTTGATCCGGATAACCAGCTATCATCATACCAGATTTCATCAAAATCTACCCAGTGGGTTTTTCGTGATACGGTCACAGACATATAAACAAATATTCAAAAAACTATATATTCGGCCTCTGTATCGATAATAATATCTATATCAATAAGATTTTCCAAAAAATATTTAATGTACAGATTCGGCTTAGTTAGAATTTTATTATATGTGTAGATTAATTGAAATACATGATTTTTATCTTTTCAAATGTCTAAATAGGTGCAATATGTGCTCTTTCTCGCTTATGGAGATTTCTCACTAACCCTAGTTTCTGGTTTATAGTGGTACAGGAGTGACCTTTTTCGTATATTGAGGTTTGAAAAGAAAATACAGCAAATGTCTAATAAGCATAAAATAAATAAATAAATATGTTGGGACATTAATATACAGCACCATCGTCTTCCATGGTAAGCTACGAGGCTTGTGTTATGGATACCAGATAGTTGATACACTACACAAATATAACTTTAAATATATACATATTATAAATAAAAACACCCATGACTGGAGTACAAACATTCGTGCTCATCTCACAAATGAATGCTCCCAGCGGGATTCGAACCCGCGACCGCTGGCACAGCAAGTAGGGACACTACAAACTGAGCCAAACGTGTCATCAAAAAGCATGTATGTACTGTATCGTTATTATTCATCAGAATTTGACTAGGAAATAACATTAGTTCCTCGAAATTTAAAGAAACAAAAATAATGTTAGTTCTACGAAATTACAGCCATAATTAGCAGGTGTTAAATTCGCTCGACTGTCGCTTAGAGGTAGAGGCAAGTAGCAATTTCAGTTTTAGAGGTCCACGAATGAAAGACGACTCGATCCTATAGAAGTTTCTATTTCTCTGTTATAGAGGTTTTAAAGGTATAAAATGACGGGACCTGGCAATTACTCTCGCTTACAGAGTTTTCTCGCTTTCCCAGTTCTCATACACTCAGGTTTGACTGTAATCTAATCTATACAGATAAATAAAATTGTAGTGTCTATTTGTAATATTAAAATAACCGCTTTTTACTAAATGCATATGGATATATGTACCAAAACAAAATTATTTGCATTTTTTGTCTGTCTGTCTGTCTGTTTGTTTGTTCAGGCTAATCTCTGAAATGGCTGAACCGATTTTGACTGGATTTTCGCTGGCAGATAGCTGATATAATAAGGAGTAACTTAGGCTACTTTTATTTTAGAAAAAAAAATAGGGTCCCACGAAAAAAAATTAAAACCAAATTAATTAATTAATGTTAATACTTTCTTAGATTTACGCAAATATTTGACATTTAAATAAAACTATCTTTTCGGATTTTTTCGCGGATTTATTTTGATTTTTGGTTCCTGACGTTTCCCGAATTAATTTTGTTTTGGGAAGCAACCTAGGGACGAACCTAAGCGAAGCGAGGGTGAGTCGCTAGTTACTACATACGTTACCTACTTATGTAAGGAATAATTGAAGAAGACATGTTAAATTTTAAAGAAATTAAATAGAATTAATATATGTATTATCGCTGTATGCCTGTACATATGTGGGTCATGTAAGATTAAAATTAACGCTACAATCTGATTTATTACTTTCACCACAAGTTGCTTATTTTTATATTAGAAGTAATTAGAAATTAGAAGTAATATAATAAAATTGTAACCAAGCCGAATCTGCACATTAAATAGTTTTTGGAAATTCTTATTAAAATTGACATTATTATCGATATAGAGGCCGAATCTATAGTTTTTAGAATTTTTGTCTGTCTGTCAGTCTGTCTGTTACCGCATCACAGAAAATCCACTGAAAGGATTATGATGACATTTGGTATGATGATAGCTGGTTATCCGGATTAATATATAGGATATTTTTTATTGCGGGAAAATATCTCATCTCTGAGAAATCTATACTAAGCGTTAAAACGTAAGTAGGGACGAACTCGAGCGGAGCGAGGGTGAGTCGGTAGTGTATAAATAAAAATTGAAATATTATGTTATTTTCATAAAAATAGTCGCATAAAATAAATTTTAAGATTGAATATATCAAAACAGCGCTAAAGGAATGCTCGCTACTTCCGTTTTGGCACCGTCTGACTTTTGTTTTAAATAACTGGTTTCACTTGTGATATAAATTTCTCAATTGGCAATAAAAATCAGTTCTTATAATTTTGTCTTATTTTTATTTAGAAACTAGCGACTTGCCCTCGCTTTGCTCGAATGCGATCTTCTGTGAGTGGGTTTCTTCACAATTTCATGGGTTTTAATTTTTTACGAAACCCTGATTCTTTTTCTAAAATAAAAGTAGCCTAATTTACTCCTTATAACATCAGTTATATGTCCCAACTTCAGTATGGTACAATTTAAAAAAAAACCGTTCATCTATTTTTACTATTTCTACTAAGCTTCTTAGTATTTTATGTATCTATATAGATAGATAAAATATTAAAAAAAAATCGACCCTACGACCGTTTTTCAGTAAACAACTTTTTACAATACGTATCTGCTATCAAAACCAGTTCTTAATCTACACACTAATATTTTTTTACCCCACAAATTTCGCATGCAGAATAAGTTTTTTTATCATTCTCACACTTTAAATTCGCGACATTTGAATCAAAAATCAATATAGAAATAATTTCATTCACCTTCTTTCCCTATTGTGGTTACCTGTCAAATTGACCATGAGAATTATTCAAATGAGTATTTATACACAATATGATTATCATTTTGAGATTTTTTTTTTCATTTTAAATCATTTTATTTTATCTGATTAACGAAATTTAGCGAAATGGTTATAATACTTTTTTAGATATAATAATAATAATAATAATAATAATAATCTTTATTTCAGACGTAAGTACATCCATATATTGTTAATTGGTTAGTAACAATTATACTTAAATACTATGTTAGTATTGTTAGTATTTTTAGTTTTACCTTAGCCCAATGGCCAACTCCATCCAGTGTTTCTGAAAGGGGCAGTCCATTCTGGCCGAAATACACTTTAAAATACTGTTGTTGCTGTCGTGTAGACGCTGCATCAAAGAAATAGCTTTCTTGCGCATAATGGCATGAAACCCATCCGTGTGTGCCTCTGCGAACATCTTTGAAGCACTGCAACGCCACGGCAGCCCCAACAGCATTCTAAAGGCATTATTATATTGCACACGCAAGGCGTTGTAAGCCCGGCGCGAATATGCCACCCACAAGCTACAGGTGTAAAAGGACTGACAGAACGCTTTAAATAAAGTTATTTTGACGTCCTTTGTACACCGAGCAAATCTGCGGACGAGCATATTGCTCCTAACCGCCAACGCCCTGCGTTCCCTCTCAATGTCATCATCATCCCGTAGATCGCTAGTGATGACGTGACCAAGATATTTGAATTTCTCGACAACATTCAGCAATACACCGTTAAGACTCACGAGCGGGACATGGCGTGGTTTTAATTTTTGAGACTTAAACACAAGTACTTCACTCTTTTTTGAGTTATATGCTAAGCCATGCACCTTCGCGTATGCCTCGCAGGTAGTTATCAGCTTTCTTAAGCCAGCTATGGAAGGACTGAGCAAGACCATGTCGTCTGCGTAGCTGAGATTATTGACACAGGTATCGTCAATGTGACAACCTACATGCGTGTTACTCAATTCCTCCACGAGTCGGTCGATGTACAGGTTGAAAAGCAAGGGTGAACTCAAACCTCCCTGTCTCACTCCGCACTCCAATCTGTATTCGTCCGACAGTGCACCGACCCATCTTACTTGATTTTTCTGGTTAGCATACCAGTATTTCAGAAGGGACGTATACTCCGCCGGTATACCCGCATCCCCTAACTTGCTCCAAAGCACATCATATGAAACAAGGTCAAATGCTTTAGATAAATCCAGAAAACACGCATACACCGGCGTACGCCTTGCAGTATAGTATTTGACAGTATGCTTCAGACTAAGAATAGCACTTTCTGTCGACAGTCCCGATCTAAAGCCGAATTGGGCATCTTGCAAAGAAACGTACTTACGTAGCCCGCTGTTTATCACACTGTCAAGTATTTTAGCTGCGGTGGTAGCAAGCGAGATGGGGCGATAATTGCTCATATCGGACGTGTCACCCGTCTTGTTCTTAACAACTGGCACTACAATAGTCCGCATAAGCGGCTCCGGTAAATATGAATGATTTAGACACAGATTGAAAAACAGCGCGAGAACTCGAGGCAGATGAACTCCCGCATACTTAAAGTGTTCAATGCTGAGATCATCGTGACCAGGTGATTTTCCACGCACCATTCCTTTAATTATTTGTGCTACCATTGTTTCCGTAATCTTTTCATTCACGCTCATCGTGATAGTCTCAGCATTGTTCACCTTATTCAACATGGGGCCTAGAGGTGATCGCATAGTGAAGCGTGACCTAAATGCATCAGCAATTTCTTTATGGTCGGAAAAACCATCTAGACTCACGGGTAAACTCGGCCTAGTTTTCACTTTATTAGTGTTCTTCCAGAAACTCTTAAAATCTTTGGATAAGTGATCTGACGCGAGAATGTCCATTTGAAGTTGTTCTTGTCGGTTTTGACACCATTTTAATTTTGACTTAAAATGTCTCCTAGACTCTAACATTTCATTGAAAACGCGACCACTAGTCGGCTGGCCCGCTAACATCCACGTTTGAAATTTAAGCCGCGCCTCACCATGCGGTCCCGCGACGTGCCTATTCCATCCCGTAATATAGCCTCCCCTTTTTTTACATTTACCACTGTACGTACGCCTAGCGGCCACTGATAGCGTATTGATAATATTGCTATACATTTTGTCTAAGTTAACGTGATGTTCTGTTTTATTACACAAATTATCGCAACATTCACTAAGTTCTTGTGGATTTATCATTGACAAATTAGAGTGACATAGATCATGATATTGGCTTATCTGTTTAAAATTCCTCTCACCCCATATAACACAATTTAAAGAGCTCATTTTAGGCTGTGCAACTTTCGGTTTTAAACTATTTATATTACATTCTAATACAATTGGATAATGGTCAGACCAATACATGTCATATTGTACTGATACGCTGATAACCGTTTGTAAAGCTGATTTAGTGACGATGCAGTGATCTAACCATCGTTTACATCCATGAACTTCACTACAAAAAGTAAATGTATTTCTACTACACATGTTTAAATCCACACATATCCAATCTTGATCAACACAAAAATCTAACATTTCATTGCAAAATAGTTCATTGGGATGAGCATTAAAGTCCCCTAATATATAGAAAGCTTCAGTTCCATTACTTTCTTGTATTTCTATGACCGACCTGATTGTACTTAGACAATCACTAAATTCTGGTAGATTGTCATAAGAGTTAGTAGGCATATACACACTAAAAACAATTACCGATCTATTACTTACAGTTATTTTGATGGCACAAACACGCACGTTGTCACATTCTACCACTGACACTGTTTCAAACACACTTTTGCGCCACAATAACGCTACACCACCATACGGCCTTCCACTGATTAGGCCCACCGAAGTATCCACAGCAGAGGTACCAGTCCATCCAAAGCCGTCACTTATCGTGCTCAGTACTGGTAGGTCATGAGGCATCAACCATGTTTCCTGCAGGGCTACGATATCAGCAGATGTACAAAGCTCTTTTACACCTTCTAATGACCTCTTGAGTGATTTACAGTTAAAACTAATAATTTTATTTATATTATTCATTTAAATTATTTTTTATATATTACAATATTTTATTATTAACTCTTATTTTCTACTCTTTTTACAATTTCCATATTTTTCCGTTTCTCGTGAAAATTCACGAAACGCCGAAAGGTTATGCCAATGGGCCACAGTTTATCGTCTAAGAAAGTATCCATTTTATGCTTTGTTACATAAACTTTATAGGCATTATAATCCTTTTGCCTTTTCATATTAATTTTTTCTAATGAAACCTTTTCCTTTGTTTTTCCATATACATAGTTAATAATATCTTGCTCAGAGACCTCTCTGTCTACATTGGATATAAATAGCGGCACCTTTATATCTGCCGCTTTAAATTTTTGGTTATTTTCTTCTGTCTCATTAGCAGATCCTTTTTGGCTGATGAGACGGTTTCTAAGTCTCCGTTTTTGATATAATACCCACTCTTCGCTCTTTTTAGGCTCTATCCATGTACCACCCTTACGAGCTACCTCAGAATAAGTCGCCTTACTATCTTCATTACAATCTTTAGTTACAGTATTTTTATCATACGGCTGTTTACGCGGGCGGGCGATATACGCGAGTCCTTTTGAATAAAACTATTTTTTCGCATTTTATATTGAACATGATAGGATAATCTCTCCCGTGACCATTTACTTCAAAATTAAGTAATTTTTTAATATATAATGTTGGAAACATCAGCATTTATCCCCTCTCAATTTCTTTCAACTAGGTTGCCTTGTATGTCATGTACTACCTAACATACACAAAAAATATGGATATTTATATATATATATATATATATACATACATAAATCGACCTAAACCACAATATCCATGGCTTTAGGATTTCCAAAGCGAAAAATGTACTGCTATATTTATACATATTTATCTCACAATTCCCTTTTAAAATGTATTTAAAATCAAACTTAAATATAAACAAAAAAGACAATGAAAGCTTTTTCAGAGCTTATTTAAATGTGTGATATTACAATGATTATGTAAACTGTATTTAATTAGTAATAATATGTTTTATTTTCTCAAGGGGTAAGACGTATCTGCATCAACTACGATCATTTTCATCAATTCGTATGCTTAACCTATGCAAATTTTAACCACTGCTGTCATTCTCACTTAATATTTCTAGCAAATTTGAATAAATAATCAATAAGGGAAACAATGTACACAAATAAAACACTTTGCACTTTGTACTGTTGCATCGTTACCTGCCAAATTGACCGGGTGAAATATTTAAATGTGATCAACCGTTTGAAAAATTATTTTAATTTTTAATCTTAAGGGTGCTTTATAGGAATATTAGCGTCTCACCCTCGCTTAGCTCGAGTTTATCACTAGTTACGTTTTAACGGTTAGTATGGAATATATAGACTATAATATATTATATGATATATAATTATATAGCCTTCCTCAATAAATGGGCTATCTAATGCAAAAAGAATCCTTCAAATCGAATTAGTAGTTTCTGAGATTAGCGCGTTCAAACAAACAAACAAACAAACTCTGCCTCTTTATAATATTAGTATAGATTTAATTTTTTCCATCTTTTTTTTATCTTTAACGATTTGTTTTTACAAGCTTTTTATTAACTTGCAATATTTGCATGTTGTTTGTTTCAAAATTTGTAAATCAGTTTTTAACTAAAAAAAATTTGGTTTGCTTATGTAATTTCTGTGACAATGAAATAGTACTGTACCATCGAGTTGATCTGATGATAGAACCGTAGAAGAATGTATGGACTGGAACTCTCTGATGGCATATGATAAGGCAGACGAATTTGGACTCGTATGTTTTATTATTATGAGTACTTTTCATTATACATGATGATGAGGATTTCAATAAGCTTAGGTAATAAAACCTTGTACTTACAAACTTTTTTCCTGCAATTTATTTGCTGTTATATAATTTTTGTTATTACATTCTTATTTATATAACTTTTAAAGTAAGTATCTTACATTAATTTAACAACGTATTGTTTATTTAGCAACGATATCAAAATTACATGTTTCATCAACAATAAGGTTAAAGTTTCTTTTAATTTTAGTATGATTTTTTTTAGTTTATTATATAAAAATAGATGTATTCGTTATTTGGCATAATATAACCAGTGGGACAATGGTAATGAGCTCACTTGAAATACTAAGTGAAATGAGTTTAACCTTGGGAGTCACACCTTTGATATTCTATTGTGCGAGTCATCAACATGACAACCACTTGTTTTTTGGCAAAGGAAAACACCGAGAGGAAATCTTTATCTCTGAGAGAGCCTAGCAAGTTTTCGAAAGACATGTGAAGTCCGCCAACACGCCATGGCCAGCGTGTTGAACTGGATGGTCTGATACCCTTCACAGTAAAGACAGACCCATGCCCAGCCATGGGACATTAAAAATGGCTGAATTCTCATACATTAAATTATAATTTAATTAAATCTGATTTCGACAGTTGCTTTTAATTATAAAACTATGGTGTGTACAATTTAAAAATAATCTATATTTTATAATAATGTATAATATTCAAAAGAAAAGCCAGAGGAAATAGATATGTCACATTATATGAAATTTTAACGCCAGTCAGTATGACATTATTACGTGTTATTCTATACAATATCTAACTATCAGTCAACTTGCATTTGCCTGCAATATTCATTAGCACAAGCTATTAATACGCGCCAACCCTGCGAGTTGATGCAGCTATTGTGCTAAGGTTTGTTTAATGTTTTTGATAGGGTTGTTGATATTTAAAAAATATATATTTATATCTATCTATTATGATTATTACAGTAAAATCGATTATACATATTTTAAAAGCATTATATAAAAAAATGAGAAAACCATTAGGGTACTTTTTTAATTTTTGTCTGTCTGTTTGCACGTATAAAAATTACGGAATAATTTCTAAAATTGTAGTAATAACTATATCTAATATATGAAATTCTCGTGTCACAGTGTTTGAAACAAAACTCCTCCGGAAGGCTCGACCGATTGTTATGGAATTTTGTGTGTATATTCAGTAGGTCTGAGAATTGGGCGTAAACTGTTTTTCATACCCCTAAGTGATAAGGGTGGTCCACCTTAGGGACGAAGTATGGAATACGAAGTATGAGTCGCTAGTATGTATATACATAGCAGATAAATATATAATTATTATACATGCTAACATATGAGCTCTCTTAAGCTACATACATTTCCATACGTTTAATGAAAGCAATGTATTATAACTAAGGAATTTAATTTAAAATTCCTATGCAAATACGTCATACATATTACATAGATGTGTGATGGTCATTTTACGATCTTCCATGTAAATATATTGGCACAGATATTAATTCTTAACTTATGATTCATTTGATCTTGACACCGTTGGAGTTTCGTTACGATAATGGCGAACGTTAGTCACTATCGGAGAAAGCTATATCGATCTTTAAGACCGTGTTTGTATTGATTTTATGTATTATTATAAAATATAGATACATAGATATTTACATACATACATATTATTACATAGATATTATTTAATTAACTTGCATTTTAAATGGAATCCTAAAGAAATTTTTCACATTGTTTTAAAAGGAATATGTTAATTTATCAACTCTGAAACTATTGAACGGATTTTTATATCGTTTTCACTAAGAGGGCTTGTTCGAAAAGACTACCTATGTTTTACGAAGATTTTGTGAAAATGAGCTACTGGTAAGATGATATGGATGAATTAAATCAGAAACAATCGTGTATTTTATTTTAGTGTAATAGTGTATTTTGTTTTAGTTATGCACTTATCTATAAGTTTTTATAGAAAATAATGACACCATGTATAAAAACGAGCATAGTATTACTTATGCTTATATCATTATTGTATCGGAAAACTATTTATTTATTTACCCTTGTGATACAGATAAAAAATATGAAGAGATTTCATTTAAAGTAGCAAAAATATGGCGCACTTTCCTATCTATGTAGATATACTATATATTATTCTTAGTAATAGTCTTATAATATAAAATAAATACTTTGTATCATCAAACCTTACTGTTCTTAGTATATATATATATATATAAAACTATTGTTATAAACATGTGCTTTTATGGAGTTCATGTTCAGAGATTTCTTAACGAATTTCTCTTCGACTTCAGTTGAAGCTCAAAGGCATTATACACCATGTATTCGTACCATACGCTATTATAATTATCCATCACTATAATATACATTCATACGTGCATTCTAATAAGTAAAAAATATTATATAAAATACTTGTTTTTGCCCGCAGCTACTCATATGGTAAAATGTCCCCATTAAGTAATCTATACAAAATTACATCGGTATCTATTGAACGGTTTAATTCATAGGGTGAATGGGTAGCAGACATACATACAGACAGAGCTATTTTTATATTTATAATATTAATCTAAACGTATCAACCCTGTTGCACTATACTTGCCGCTTTTGTTCAGGTCTGTCCGTGTAGCCAATGATTAATAGCATCTATGAAGTCAGTAATTTTCAACGGATTTCACCGCGAAAACTGAAAAGTGCTGAATTTAATTAAATGGATACGTCACATCCACGTACCGCCTTTTGTGTGTTGTTGAATATTTTTGTTGCACTAATTAAGTTACTGCTTACGTTTTAATTTACACGGAACGTATTATACCGTTAATTGAATGACATTTCCAATTAACAAATTCAAATTCAAAATATTTTATTCAGCATTAAATTATTCCAATTTTTTACTGAACGTCATGAGTCTACTACCAGTTCGGAAAGAAGAAGCCTCAGACCTGAGAAGAACTGGCGAAAGAAACTCAGCGATACATAAAGGTACAACATAAAGGTTGTTCATGTTAATTGTATTATAAGAGAAATTCTTGCTATGGGGGCTAAGACAAGCTATTATATGTCACTCTAGGCTATAGTCTATTTGTGTACTAAATTTTATCAAAATCCGTCCAGCCAATAAAGTAACAACTATCAGTAGTCCGATTTAAAAAAAAAAACATGTGAATCCAACGTGAGGAAGCTATTTTGAAAGTTTTGAAATCATAGACCATATCTTTTATTTAAAGAGCTATGTTTAGAAGTAACTATTTAGAAGTGCCTAATCCACCATGCCAATAGTATCTATAGATCATACAATAAATATGGATAAAGTAACTATTATAAGATAAAATATTTATTATATATAGATCAGATAAAGTGCATAAAATATTAAGTAAAATAATAACAGATATTAAAGAAAAATAATAAAACTCCATTATATTTATATAAAATAACTAGTGACTCACCCTCGCTTCGCTTCGGATTCATTCCTAGAATAAAACAAATCTATCCCACGGGAACCGTACATTTTCCGGGATGATTTATAGCCTATAGCCTTTCTCAGTTAAAGGGCTATCTAAAGCAAAAGAATTTTTCATATCAGATTAGTAATTCCTGAGATTAGCGCGTTCAACCAAACAAACAAACAAACTCTTCAGCTTTATAATATTAGTATAGATTACAAGCAAAAAATAAAGAATCCCTTCAAATCGCATAATCTTTGGGAAAAGTTTAGAAATGGCATTCACACACTTGTCCTCTAACCATTTATGATAATCCTACCAATTTACATACGTCAATAAGTAAAATTTACATATAAAATACATACGCTTACAGCAAATCAATACGACAAATATCTATCATAGATAATTAGATAGCAGGTAATGCACAATTGTCATGACAAAATTAATGTAAATTATTCAAATTTTCAAGATTTGGATGCGCAGTGGCATGCAAATATATTCGCCAATCTCGCTTGATCAGTGTCTAAATGAGTATTTTATACAAAACTAGCACTGTCCCACTTCAAAATTTCCGTGGGAATACTTTTAGATGTTTCTTAGCTAACAGTATGGAAAATAAAAACACTTGTATTATTTTGATATTATAAATAAATAAAAGTCGTAAATTATGTGGACTCTACATCGTGTTAGTTATTTTAAGAGGTTAAACACTATTTACGTGTTTTTTTTCTTTTAACTAGGAACTGCTGGTCAAATGTGAACTTGATTCCATTATAATGATTCCATACTGTCATATTTTTATCAATAAAGAAAAACTTTAAAATATAAGCTTCACTATGCAAAAATATATTAAAAGAATTAAACTAAAATAAGTCCATCATTTTCCGAGTTATAAAACTCTCGATAAACACGCAGATTTTTCAACTATAACGAAACTTTCGTCGGCTTTCATAAACTTAAAGCTACTATATAGTACATAATTTAAATACCAAAAGCTACGATATTAAGTGACAGAAACAATAATCATTAAAGTGCTAAGCGTTTGGTGCAGCCGCTATTGTCTTACTATTGTTCTGAATTTGCATTTCATTTGAGAAATGAGATGCCGTTTGTGAAGCTTTTAGTCATTTGAAGTTACATTATTAATATTTATTTGTATTGAAATTGTTAGTTTATTTTCTACTAGCGAATAGCCTTGCCTATATACTAATACCTATGGGTACTACCTTTACGCACATACACAAACACATAGAATTTGTAATTCAATAATATAATTATTATCATATATCATCCAGTGGTAGACCTGTGGTGAGGCGCTCGATTGGGAAACCGAGTGAAGCGGGTTCAAATCCCGGGTCTCGCACCTCTGATATTTTCATGTGCGAATCATTTCCAACATGATTATCACTTGTCTTACGTAAGGAAACCTGCATGTCTGAGAAAACCTAGCAAGTTTTCGAAAGACATGTGGAATCCGCCAACCCGCACTTGGGTAGAGTTGTGGACTATGGCCTGATCCCCCTTGTATTGAAGGAAAGCCGGTGCCCAGCAGTGGGACGTTAGAAAGGGCTGAATATAATGAAATTATATCAATATTATTTGGCAAAGCAGAATATTAAATATAAGTAATTTTCAGAATATACAGTCAGTTAGTGAGTATGTAGATTTTAAATAAAACTTACTTTTCGTTTTTTTTCGCGGCTTTATTTTGATTTTTGGTTCCCGACATTTCGAATGCTTTACAGCAATCATGGTCACGGGAGAAACTGAGTTTTAAGACGCCTCAAATGTTTATTGTATCGTTGCTACAGTCAGTATCTACCATAAAATTATAACATGATATCAAAAATACAAAATATGGCATCAAAATAAATTCGAGAAAAATCCGCAAACATTCGCGTAAAACTAAAAAGTATTGTAGATCTTCTATACTGCATTCACATTTACCTATGTACGTATCTTTTCATCGATAGAACGAACAGAGCTGTATTTAGAAACTACGTTAATTTTAAGTGCGGACAGTTATTCAATACAAAAATTATGTAACAATAATGGATGAGTCGATGTAGTAAAGTAATAAATAAAACTGTTATTATATCTATATCATTATAGATGGAAACAGCTGGACAGTTTTGGATGAAATTTAGTACACACGTACATTATATTGTGACTTGAAGTAATACAATATAGATAACTGTTAGCTATATATGTCAATACTAAAGGCACCAAAGGACGTACCCGAGTGAAGCAAGGGTAACTCGCTAGTAAATTATAAAAATAATCAAATTCTTTTTTAAGCTTTCATAAGTTTTTGTGGGTGACAATAGTTCGTACACAATAGCTTCAAAACACGTACGTCTGGACAAAAAGAAAAAAAGCTCAATCACTCGAACACCTGCGATTGATTTCAATACCCTTCATTTATCGATTAGCAGTTCCATTACATTGTTTAAGAAAAATATATCTTATGTCCTCGTAACAAAAGCTAGATTTCCTTAGATGTGTTTTATTTATGCGTTGCACGTTTTATCCTGAGGCGAAAGGATTATAATGCAAAAACTAAATAACAGAATGACCAAATTACTTCGACCTTATTGAATATGGCGTATACATTTATATTTGTAGTAATTTTGAGGGTATCCGATAACCGTGAAGGGAATGACAGGGAAAAAATTAGAGTTAAATGCACTCAGTCTTTGCCTACTCCTTTTGTATAAAAAAGGTGGTTATCCTTGGTATAGCTATTGCTATATTAATCATTGTATACTTTTATAATTTTAATCTATACTAGCGACTCACCCTGGCTTCGCTCGAGTTCGTCCCTACTTACGTTTTAACGTTTAGTATAAATTTCTCAGAGATGAAATATTTTTCCGCAGTAAAAAGTATCCTATATATTGACCCGGATAACCAGCTTTCATCAGATCAAAATTCCTCCAGTGATTCCGTGACACGGCCACAGACAGACAGATAAAAATTCTAAAAACTATATAATCGACCTCCGTATCGATAATAATGTCTATTTCAATAATATTTTCCAAAAAATATTTAATGTACAGATTCGACTTAGTTGCAATTTTATTATATGTATAAATTTAAAGTTAACGCAGCCCGCATGCCCTTTACTCACGAACAAAAACGACCTTCAAAGCAATCTATACATCAATAAAACATCTATTAGTTTATCCAAGGATACCGACCTTGCACCACTATGCAGTATTCATAGGAAAAATTATATATACTGTATTCATATATGCTACTATACCTACTTCACACACGTGTTAGAGTCATGCGTATTGTAAATAAATGAATGATTTCGCAATATTGTGATAGTGAAGAACTGTTTTGCCTTGTAATACTTGTTTTGTTATTATATAAACTTGCATATACTTTTATTTATTGTAATAACGCGATATTTTTACCAATTATTTGTCATAACCATGAAATATTTGAAACAATACTTTCAAATATTTCATGATAGCTAGGCTATCCCGGTCAACATTTAGGATACTTTTTACTGTGGGTAAATATTTCATCACTGAGAAATCCATACTAACCGTTAGAACTTAGGGACAAACTCGAGCGGAGCGAGAGTGAGTCGAGATGATTATATACAAATATAAATAAATAAATAAATATGTTAGGACATTAACACACAGCACCATCTAGTTCCACGGTAAGCTACGAGGCCTGTGTTATGGATACCAGATAGTTGATACACTATACATATATAACTTTAAATACATACATATTATAAATATAAACACCCATGACTGGAGTACAAACATTCGTGCTCATCACACAAATGAATGCCCCCAGTGGGATTCGAACCCGCGACCGCTGGCACAGCAAGTAAGGTCACTACAAACTGAGCCAAACGTGTCGTATAATATATTACGTACGAATACAACAGCCGCGCCCATACATTATCTCACTACTCATTCACTTAATATATGTTAATTGCATGAAAACGAACAAGTTGTTATGAATCATAAATAATATAGTAAAAGGAAACTATTAGCTTACAACGTAATTTTCTATTGTTCAATAAAGCAAACCTTTTTTCTTTGACAAAAAAATTGTTAGATTAAATTTTTATTAATTATATATTGTAATATTTTAGAGAATTTGATTGAATAGATAAACTAAATATACAATATACATACTCTTTATGTTTCTAGAATGCTTGTATTCAGCCCTATTTTAAGTCCCACTGCTGGGAACGGGCCTACTTTTAATAGGGGAGGGGGGATGGAGGGATTAGGTTTTCACCATGCTGGCGAAGTGCTGGTTAGTGGATTTCACATGTCTTTAGAAAACTTGCTAGGTACTCTTAGACATGCAGGTTTCCTCACGATGTTTTTCGTCGCCTTAAGACAAGTAGTAATCACGTTGGAAATGATTCGCAATGAAAATATCAGAGGTGCGATACCTAGGATTTGAACCCGCTTCCATTGTTTCCTATTCAAGCGTTACCATTGAGCTACAACTGCCTCAATTCTAGAATGCTTAAATTGAAATTTTAGTATTTATCAAAATTTTCTTTATCAAAACTGTCTTATATAAGAATACAATCACAAATACGTCTTTTGTTTTGTATAGGCGACACACAAACATTTACCGCATATGAAAATCGAACCTGCGAATTCCAGCATAGCATACAATACCTATCTGATACAAGTTACAATACTTTACAATGTATGCTATTGTATTGTATTCAGCTCTTTTTAACGTCCCACTGCTGGGCACGGGCCTCTCTTCAATACGAGGGGAATCAGGCCATAGTCCACCACGCTGGCCAAGTGCGGGTTGGCGGACTTCACAGGTCTTTCAAAAACTTGCTAGGTTCTCTCAGACATGTAGGTTTCCTCACGATGTTTTCCTTCACCGTAATTTCACACATGAAAATATCAGAGGTGCGAAATCCGGAATTTGAACCCACTTCACTCGGTTTCCCAAGCGAGCGTGTTACCACTGGGCTACCACTGCATGTATGCTATTAATTGTCTTTATTCACTAGTAAAGTCCATTCAATACATCACAATAGGACCAAATTATATCAATATTTAATAACATTCTAACTCTAGTAATATCATATCGATCCCGATTCTCCAAAACATACACTTTGATGATTCAAACTAATCATGTAACGTCAATAAGCTCTATAAAACAAAGGAACATTAACAAAATATTTCTACTTATTAACAAGTTGTCGCCATAAAACAATATACAAAGGAGTTTTTAATAAAATTCGACAGACGCTCTTTACCTATTTTACGCTGTGGTCTAAGTTAAAAATGTACAGATTATTAAGTATTTATTTATACTAGTAATCGCCACGTGGTTGAAATTCAACCATAATTCATTAAGTTATATATTTATTGTCTCGCGTATATTACATTATTAATCTATTCTCAATTTGACCACAGACTTTAATAATAAACAAAAGAGTATATATACGATTGTGTGTCAAGTACATCGTAGTGTGTGTAATGTTTTTTCTTATTGATTTAATGTATTTTTTATTCATAATTAAAAAAAAATATTAGCATTCTGTACTTCTTCTCTATATAAACTATAAGTGTGGGAAATTTCATACTTCTCCGTCCGCGCAATTTTCGTAAGAAGGGGTACAAAGTTTTTGCTTCACGTATTAATAAATTAATATATAAATATGTATGAATTTAATGTAATTAAAAGGAGTTAATGAACTCGCTTTGGTATTAGACTGAAGTGGGTTCAATTATCGAGTTTGAGATTTTCATGTGCTTGAGAGTTCGAATTACGTGTGGAACCCATCATCCCGCATTTTTTTGGCTTGGTTGACTATGACTACTTCCCCTTTGCTTTAAGTGAAAGCCTGTGTCCAGCACTCTAAGGAGAGGAGAAGAGAATGCCAGCTATGGGACCTTGAAAAAGCTGAACTATTATAATGTTACCGAATATTTACTAATACCTATTAAAAAGCGTAAGGCCTGGATTTCAAATCTCAGGGCTAGCTGAAACTCTACTTGTGTGTTACCTACTTAACCTATAGAGTCGAAGTACTGTTCTGTTATCGACTCTACCGGTGAAAAGTTCTCATGGTTATTTTTATGTAAATGCTTACACGCCCCGAAAACTTAAAAAAAAAGCAGTCATGAGGACTGCCAATAGAAGTGAAAACTTAAAACTATAAAGAAACAGTTATTACTTTTGGATATTCAAATTAATTGTTTGATCTTAAATTAAAATTTGTAAATTAAAACTGTTTACATTTATCTGGTTTCGACATCTATCGGCACTCTGAGTGTTAGCGTTAACACGTCACGTGACCATGTCGATGACGACTTTCATGAATTTACTCCCCATCCAAACCTGCCTATAGAAGTTTTCACTTCAAAAAAAAACAATTATAATTAACTTAGACCATACTCTATAGTTATCTTCAGCAAACAGTTGGTATATATCAACTCATTTGTGAACACTTGACGTCTTTCGTCATGCTTCATTAGCGATAAGAGATCTTTTGTTTAGTTACACGCAGTTACAAAAGCTCGATATCGGTCGCTATCCTTATGAAATACTTTTATATTACATTTATATCTGCATATTATGGTATAGTACCTAGGCGATTGAGCTTCGCTCAGCGTTTTTCGAAAAAGACATAAAAATTGCATTTTTTTGAAAAAGCACAATCTCATCTAAATACAAAATTTGATCCAAATCGTGGGAGCCGTTTCCGAGTTACACTAAATAATTTTATATATTATGTATCATAATATGCCTTGGTGGTGTAGTGGCTAGCATGTACGGCTGCACATCCTGAGGTCCTGGGTTCGAGTCCCGGGTCGGGCCAAGTTTAGTTATTGAGTCTTTCTGTATAGTAAGCCTCAGTAACAGCCCGAAGTTGGGAAGTTGGCGGTGTTTCACCCCCGTGCCTCGGAGAGCACGTAAAGCCGTCGGTCCTGCGCCTTAACTCTCACCGGTCGTGTCGAGTAGTCGTCCCACCGGAGTATGAGAGTGACAGGAATAGAGAGTGCACTTGTGTCTGCGCGTACACTTGTGCACTATAATATCTCCTGCGCAGTTGGCTAGTCTCAATGAGATTGGCCGCCGTGGCCGGAAACGGTCAGGAGGACATTATTATTATCATAATATGTACCTAAGAATCATCGATCAAAAAAGTACTAGATACACAGTCAGAGACAAAAAATGTCCTCACCAAATGAGCGCTCATTTGAACATTTGAGCGCGTTTTAAATATTTTTTTTGTGAAAACAACTTTAAGCATTGCATTTAAGGTTCAGTTTACATTGTCCTATGTTTATTTCAACTGATATAATTACCTAAACACAATGGGTGACAGTTATAAGAGAACTTTTGCATGGGATTCTGGTATTTTTTATTCGATGTTAAGAATGTACGAATTACACATTTAATATTAAAAGATATTATAGTCTGTTGATATAACTTTTTAAAGTATATTTTATAATCCATATTATACATAACACATAAGTTATCTGATGATTTTAATATCGGCCCTTAGTAAATAAAATTATAGCTAATGGAGTGAGACATCACTTTATGACATCTAATATTACTCAATCTGTAGGCTCTAACTTAAAAAAGGTCAAGGGGAGTTCTAATTTTATAGTTTGGTGACCTCAACCTTGACCTCTTGAAAAGAAATTGGTCAAGTGCGAAGCGAAATGAGTGTTATGCTAAAAGAAATACTTTGTATCTCAAAATTAAAAATTCTAAATGCAGTAACTGACATTTAGTTATAGAGTATATTAATATTTTCTCGTTTCATGTACACATTATCTAACAGATTACCGTCAGAGTTATTGATGTTTTAGATAGCAAATAGAGGTACTAAGAGGTATTTTAAAGATCTTATACCACTTGTTGTAATATCTATAAGTATTTTATAGGACAAGATGGATACATAAAAATAACAGAGAATTTTCTTATCAATATCCTACTAATATTATAAACGCGAAAGTTTGTAAGAATGTATGTATGTATGTATGTATGTATGTATGTATGTATGTATGTATGTTATTCTTTCACGCCAGAACGGCTGAACGAATTTGGATGAAAGGCACAGAAATAGATTATAGTCTGGAATAGCATATAGGCTACTTTTTATGCCGGAAAAATGTGCGGTTCCCATGGGATAGGTTTGTTTTTGTTTTCCTACATAAATATTAGAATAGATTTACAGCTAAAGAAAATAGCATTACATAGTATTTTTTAAAGGATTATAAAACTTTAAACTATTTAAAGCATAAATGTAAGACGTTCCATAAAAAAAATCTATCAAAGAACGAACATAATAAAATACTTTGTAATCAAAAAAAACCAGTGACTTCCCATCAAACAGAATAAGGAAGTCAGTCAAAATTTACGTGATTTTTGATTTAGGACCTATAAAGTGACACTATTATGAGTTGACATTTTAAATCGTTAAGTAGGGCATTATTCAACGTCACGTCGCATAACCGTTATTTGGAATAACCGTGTAATGGGAGATTAAAGAACGATCATAGTATAACAATGTAAGATATATTTTTCTTTTTTTAATGTAAAGGAAAACTCAAATTTACTTATTAGGGGAGACTGGGTACGGTTGTAACAGGGTACGGTTGTAACAACTCGAATATCACCGAACCTATGCGTGGTAGGTGCAAAGTACAAAGGGAGGAAATACTCGGGGAACAAGTCCCGACACGACTCCAGCGTTGCTTCGTCTTTCGCGCGGTGAGTGCGTTTACGAGGAGGCCTATTGTCTTTTGCCAACCAAAAGTAAGTATTTTTGGCGAATTTATTTATGATATAGCTCAAATATTAATATTATTATTGTATTTCAAAATGTATTTACGTAATCCTCGTATTTTAGAGATTATAATACGCTGATTCATTTTTGTGTAGGTTATGTTATCTCGTTACTATGACAGCCTTATGACCAAAAAAGGGATGTGGGGACGGTTGTAACGATTTTCATGGGGACGGTTGTAACAGTAATTTTATAATATTTTTTATTGCAGATACCTAGGAAACGTATAAGAAAAACTTTGTGAGGTAAAACTGATATAATGTCGTGTAAGGACGCTTACGATGAAGTCAAATTAGGCACTTCATTAAGACGAGCTGCTTTTCTGCTCAAGAAGACTAACCCACCACCCGAATTATCTGAAGAAGATAAATATTATTGCCTTCTTTGTCAAGACGTATTCAGCGAGTCGATCTGGAGAGAATTGAAATCAGTGTTAAGGGGGCTGCAAGCAATGGTCTCACGTAGCTTGTACTGATGGGCGTAAATATTATATATACCATAACTGCGATGAGTCTGATTAAATATTACACGGAAAAAATATATTTTGTTTTAACTTAGATTTTGTAGATTCGTTTTTTTTTTAATTATTATTTAGAAATTATTTTTGTTTGGCAAGTCTAATAATAAAACTACTCAAGTGATAAACTCCAAAGAAAGAAGTATTATTTCTGTTGACTTGTTTTAGTTTAGTTTTAATAATTATCTCTCTTAAACGTGCCTTAAACATTTTTAATATGTTTTAAGTATATTTCAGTGTTTTTGAAATAATAAAACTGATTTTAAATGATTATTCTTGTGTGTTACAACTGTCCCCCATTGATGTTACAACCGCCCCTGGTATGGGGACGGTTGTAACAATCGCACACACTCATTAAAATGACATATTCCTGCCAAACTGTTATACCTGAGCTATTGGTTTTGATATTATTTTAAAGACAAATAATTATGCTTTCATCGCAAAGGCTTTAATCGCTGCTTCTAGCTATAATAGCTTTGCTGTGGACATTTAAAGAAAAATTGTTACAACCGTACCCAGTCTCCCCTACTGTAAATTTAAGCAAAAGTTGAAATAAATCCGAAATGATAGTTTTATTTAAAACTAGCGACTCATCCTCGCTCCGCTCGGTTTCGTCCCAAGTTACGTTTTAACGTTTAGTATAGATTTCTCGGAGATGAGATATTTTCTCCTACTAAAAAGTATCCTATATGTTGACCCGGATAACCAGCTATCATCATACCAAATTTCATCAAAATCCCTCCAGTGGTTTTTCCGTGATGCGGTAACAAACAGACAGACAGACAAAAATTCAAAAAAAAAAAATAGATTCGGCCTCTTCTGTATCGATAATAATGTCTATTTCAATAAGGTTTTCCAAAAAATATTTAATGTACAAATTCGGCTTAGTTACAATTTTATTATACGTGTAGATGTCAAATATTCGCGTGAATGTAAGAAAATATTATGTAAAGGAAAACGTTGTGAGAAAACCTATCTGAGAGTACCTAAATAGCAGCGGAAACTGTGAATTTAAAGGGGCTCAATAGTTTATGATTCACGTTATATCAATGTAAGTTATATAATATTTTGATTAAAATTGAGTCTGAGGAAATAAATGGACACCTTACTATGTTTATAGTATACGTACTAATTAAAGGTTCTTCAATAACATGATGAGTAATATAGCTCATATTATACATATAAAAATTAGCCCCGTCGTAATTATGCCATTTTTCGCTTTTACGCTAATACATAGTTTTGGGCACGCTTCTTAAAAATATCATCTGTACTTATTGTATACTGCAAAATAAAATATTAGACTTTCTCGTCAACTTTACAAGAAATTGTTTTTAAAGTTCAATATATATATATATTTATTTAAAAAGGTTTTTTTTTAAATGTAGCTTCAAATAAATGAAACTCTTTATTTAAATTTAAAAATGATCACCTCCTCCTTTTGGAAGTCGGTTAACAAAATAATCATAATCATAGTTATATTTATTTCTAACTTCTAATCTCTCATACCATAAAGAAATATTACATTATTTAATTATTTTTCTATGGAATACAATCTCCATTTAACCTTTTGTTAACTTTACATTCTAATAGACGACAGTACATGATTAATATTGGTCATTTGGAAAATATTGTCATTGTCAGCAACAGTGGTCAAAATAGCCATTTTTTAATTAAATTTCAAACCAAATAAACCCTTATATTAATGTAAATACAGAATATATTACTGTAACATATTTATTAGAAATGGTCTCCCTCTTTATATTCAAACGGGCCTAATTATAAAATGAATCGTTTAAATGTTAAATATTTTCGGCATGAAATAGAGAAAAAAATATTTGAAGACATCGTCTGGAGTTTGGTCAACGTCGCGGAAGAACAAAAACGCCGTGGAGACGAATTTTAATAAAAGTTTTGAGATATATTATTATAATTTTTATAATTCAATTCAATTCTTTAGTTTCGTGGCTTCTAGGAGTGCCTTTGGACACAATTTACTTCGCCAATGTCATAATTTTTAAAGTTTATTTTTCATTGCTCTGTTAAATTTTATATTTCAGGTATTATGTTAGTAGAGAATGACAAATTATAAAAAAATAATGTATCTAAGCCTATGTGAAGGCAGTAGCTCAGTGGTAACATACTTGAGAAACCAAGTAAAGCAGGTTCAAATCCTGAGTGCGTCTCCTCCGATATTCTCATGAATCATTTTCAACATGATTGCTACTTGCAAAAAAGTACTTTAGTAAAAGCAAAGGTCGTGAGGAAACCTGCATGTCTGAGAGAACCTATTTAATATAACTTTATATGTATTAATGACAAAAAATACTAATTCACTCTGAAATAGCAGGATGGAATTGGATGAAGATTATTATACAGATAGATTATTAAGTAACACGTAAGTTATTGTTAATAATAAAATTTCTAAAATGTTAAAAATGTGGATTTGTTTTCAATACAAAAGGCACCAAAGGCACACCCGAACAAAGCGAGGGCAACTTACTAGTATAGAATATAATTATATATCCAACTTATCAGTTTTGCATGACGTTAATAATAAAACGAAATAATATAACTTAATATTCTAAAGTCGTCTCTACACCATCCGGTTTCATCTCGATGACTCACAAAACGGTACACGGTACGAGTAGGCACAGTGAAAAAAACGCAGTGTGTACACACCTTATCTGTTGCATCAGATTATACAGGATGACTCACTGTTACTATGCAGAGATCCGACTAAATACTTGTATGTAGAGTGCTAGAATGAAAAATTACGTTTGATGATTCACATAGGTTTAGACTTTTCTATTGTGTAAGTCTAGAAATTCGTAGGGGTTGAATAATTTAGCTTTACAACGCGCCATAGACGTATAGTGTAACGACTCGCCCTCGCTTCAGTAACTTGCATGTCTATAGAAACCCGGGCTTATTTTTCTACCGGCGTGAACTAGAATTGCTACATTTAAAAATAATGTACTTGTAGGTTATCTATGTAGCTAAGTTTTATTTAAATCTATACTAATATTATAAAGCTGAAGAGTTTGTTTCTTTGTTTGTTTGATTGAATACGCTAATCTATGGAACTATTAATCCGATTTGAAAAATTCTTTTTGCATTAGATAGCCCGTTAACTGAGGAAGGCTATAGGCTTTATATCATCCTGGAAAAATGTGCGGTTCCCGTGAGATAAATTTGTTTTTGTCTAGGGACGAACCCGAAGCGAAGCAAGGGTGAGTCGCTAGTCTGAGATAATTTCCATATTATAAACAGAGTCATGTGAATTATGCTAGTGATTTTAGAATTATTTACTGACGAATTTAGTAGACACGATATGTTTGATTATATCATGTATTTAAATGGTTTTAGTTTTTGTTAAACCATCAGAAAATATTCTTTCTTTTTTCATTTGTAAAGTGAAATTTCTATACAAAAATATTCATCTAGAATTATTCTCCATTAAGGCTCTATTTTTATCAAAGTTACAAAGCTAAAGGATAGTGATAATTTTAATCTTATTCCAAAATAAAAGATAAAATCATGAAAAAAATATCATTTTTAAATATTCTGTGAATAAAAAAAGCGTATCTCTCAAATTGTTACTAATATTTTAAATCTAATAGATAAAATCGGAAAGAAAACAGATGCTCTCCACTTATTTATCCTCCAAAGTCTAATATAACCCTAGCACACACTGTCTAGACCTGTCAGTGCGTCTGTGTCAACCTCGTTTACTTTGTTAACATGTCGTAACTGTCTCTGTAAAGTACAAACCAGATTGAAAATAATTAAAATCTTTGTAGAATAGAATTGAAATTACAGTATACGTTGTAATAGAAATAGTTCTCTATGGATTGTAGTAATAAAAATATCTTTTGCTGTACAATGTTTTAAGATATTTTTATTAATATCTGTTTTTTTTTTTAGTTTTAAAGTTTTAGCTATAAGGATGACTTATTATCTTCGGCTTTACTTGCATTATAAGCGGTAAAAAGTTAGGATAAAAATACAGTTATATCCTAATTTTTGTCCTTGTCTTTCATCGAAATCTGTTCAGCGGTTTAAGTGTGATGGGTAACAAACAGACAGAGCGTTACTTTTACATTTATAATATTAGTATAGATTTGGTAAACTTTTAGTAACCTCTTTGAAAAAAATATTGAGAACGTCACTATTGGACTAAACTGTGCCAGAAAATCAACACTTCCAAAGAACAACATTGTAACAACAATTTAATTATTATATACATTATTTTCTCATAATATATTTAGATTTAGAACATTTTTAATTTAAATTATTACAATACTAAGTTGCAATATTATCCATCACTAGCGACTCACCCTCGCTTCGCTTCGGGTTTGTCCCTAAACAAAAACAAATCTATCCCACGGGAACCGTACATTTTTCCGGGATGTATAGCCTATAGCCTTCCTCAGTTAACGGGCTATTCAGTGCAAAAAGAATTTTTCAAATCGGATTAGTAGTTCCTGAGATTAGCGCGTTCAACCAAACAAACAAATAAACAAACAAACAAACTCTTGAGCTTTATAATATTAAGTATAGATTAAACATTTTTAGCTCAACATTTATTTTAATATATTAATTCATGAAATAAAATATTTACAACAACTACATATTTTCATTATTCAAGTAATATAAGTTATACAACTTGTAGAAAGCAACCTGTTTCGCGTATTATCAATTCTGTAATTTCATCATCCTGTAGCTATGCGCCGACGCATGACTCACACTCGTCACTCTCACAAAGGGAGGAATAAAAAATGTGTATTAGTTGACCGACAATTTATGCGCATTTTGAAAAATTACTATTAGACTATAATAATATATACTAAATATGAAATTCTATGAAATTCGGTATGATGATAGCTGATTATCCAGGTCCAACATATAGGATACTTTTTACTGCGGGAAAATATCTCATCTCCGAGAAATCTTTACTAAACGTTAAACGTAAGTAGGGACGAACCCGAGCGGAGCGAGGGTGAGTTGCTAGTATAATATATATCTGTAACTTATTAATTATGATTAATTAAAAAAAAATGCACTAAAAGATTCATTTATTGATTTTTTTTATAATAACACCATATTACTATTTTAATATCTCGTAAATTGTAAGAGAAAAAATCGATGGACGTTAAAAGCGGGTGAAACTGTGAGTAATACCAAAATATATTGAAAGAAAATTATATCTACCACACCGACGCCATAGGTAGTGGATTCGATTCATATTAAAGCCATCCCGTTTAAGCCAGAGGTATTGAGTACCACCATAGCCAATCATATACATATATAAAAATCGATGTGTGTATACTTTGTGTATGTGGCCTATAGAATTCAAAAGGGCTAGAGGGATTTGATGAAATTTTCAGTCAATCTTCAAATTAACCCAGCGGGTGATCTTGTGAAGTTTGATAGCGATTGGATTGGAAGTATGAAAGTGGGTGAAGCCATAAGTAAAGTGTTTATGTACTCGTCACAAATATTGTTAAGATATTTATTTTACTACATTTTTATTATATGTTTTTACTATGATAATAGTAAGACTAAAATATTATTTTCATGTTTTTATGTACTACCCTTCCACCTCCATACTATATTAATTATATGATTAAACTCTTAGAGCGTTTTTGCTTGTTCTTGAAAACCGTTTAAGATGTAAAGACGTGACGATATTTTAACAGATATTCTCAATTCTATATACACCTAAAAGTGTTTAAGTAAAATATTTTTGTGCGAATATGAGTTCTAAATTAAAATTAAACTTAATATTTCTGTTAAATGTGCAACTTGTAATACGTAAGTATTATTGAAAGCTATTTAAATAACGCAACTAGTCTATAAGATAAAAAATACATAAGTCCGCGCTTCTTCTATATATAATTCGAAATATCAATCTTTTAATTTTTTTATATCACTGTCTGACTGAGTAATAAAAAATTTACTAAAGCAAGAGTTAGATTAAATAAGACATTTTTGAAAATTTTTAAAGAGACGGAAAGATTTTTTATGAAAATTTTTGCTTTATAATATCTAAATAGCTATGTCATTAAAATTATTATTATTATTTATTTATTATATAATACTAGAAATAACATAAGTTTATTTACAGCACAGCACATCCCTAAGATATTCATTAGATACATGATCTATCGATCATCGATCTCGATGATAGCAAAATTTAAAAAGCTTTTTTCACTATCATCATAATTGATTTATGTAAAACTTTTTGAGCTTTTTTAATACAGTTTCAATTACTTCGTTCCGGATGACATAAAAATTAAAATATACTGTAGTAAACCTAGGTACATTGAATCTACCTCATGGAGGCAGTGTTCTTATTGTTTATCTTATTACTGTCAAGCTAATTTAAAGTAAAAAATTACTTAAATGTAAATTATGTACTATATAAAGGACGCTTTTATCCACCAATAATTCTTATCAAAGTAATTATTACAAAGTATTCAAAAATAAATTAATAAATTATATTGGTTATTGATTTTACTGTCATATGTTCAAAGGAAAATAAATGCTCTTGTTTAGTAAAATACTGTAATGTCAATAATATTTTGAAACTAGCGACTCACTTCCCTTTGCTCGGGCTTGTCTCTGGTCGATTCTTTAAACTGACATAACTTTTTTATTTATAAACCGGTTGAAATAAAACAAACACTAATTATTAAGTGAAGCTTACCATAATGCATTAGAGAACTGCGTTATTACTGCACCCATATCGGTTAGGCTGTTTCTGTGATTATCGCGCACAAACGCACAGACAAACAGATAAACCGACAAATAGACAAATATTCTAAAAAAATATTGTTTTGGGTTCTATTGCGTTAATAAAGACCCCTAATAATAGTTTTTCTCAAATATTTTCCATGCAGACAGCGATCAATTACAAATTCATTATAATATGTATGATGATGTATAATGATGTTATGATGATGATGATATTATATTATGAAGTTAGCTATAGTGTAAAAATATAAACATTTTAAAGTTAAATATACTGTATTTTATTGCGGATAAACAAACCAATTGCGTTTTGTATAGACTTAATGCGGTTACTTACGGCACCTTGCGGTTTTAGATACGTGCACTATCAAGCAATATGTAACGAGTAAAACGAGATACTTGTTTTAATAATCTATCTATATATATACAAAAAATGCTTTGTCCTGACTGACTGACTGATCGATCAACGCACAGCCTAAACCGCTGGTCGTAGAAACGTGAAATTTGGAAAACATATTCCTTATACAATGTAGGCATCCGCTAAGAAAGGATTTTTCGAAATTCATCCCCTAAGGGGGTAAAATAGCGGATAAAAGATTGTATGGAACTCTGTCATTCTTAACACGAAATGCACGGAAAGTGGTATTTAGCTTTAAGATAAAAAATAAGAAATATATATCTTAAATTTTTTTCAAAATTCATCCCTTAAAAGGGTAAAAGGGGGTGATTAAGTTTATATGGGCAAATAATTATTTATAATCAGAATTACTTGAAACGTAGTATTAATGCTCTTTAATACAATTAAATAAATACGTATTTTAGCATTTTTTGAAATTCATCCCATAAGGCTGTCAAATATGGGATGAAAGTTTGTATGAAACTCTGTAAGTGATGCACGGAAAATGGTATTTACTTTTAAAATGAAAACTAAAACAATACAAATTTCATTTTTTTTCGAAATTCATCCCTTAAAAGGATAAAAGGGGGTTGTGCTGTTTATATGAGGAAAAGATTGCTTATGGTCAGAATTACTCGAAACTTGGTATTAATGCTCTTCAATACAATTAAATAAACATGTATTGTAGATTTTTTTTAAATTCAGCCCCTAAGTGGGTAAAAGTGGGCGGTGAAGTTTGAGTTGTTGAATATATTTAAGTAGAGTAACATGGCTCAACTTCTCTGTAAGTGCACACTTACTGTTTATTTACAGGATATACGCTTAACATCTTAGATATATTTTTGTAAGTAATAAAGTATTTATTGCGAAAAAGTTTTTTTTTTCGTGGTTTGTTCGCGGGCGAAGCCGCGGGTTCTGCTAGTATTAACATATAAAAGAAAAATATAAAGTGAACTTTATTCCTGTATTACAATATTCTTACTAAACTAAATATGAAAATCTATTAAAATGGTTGTATTGAATGCTTAATATCTATACATATAATAAAACTAGCAACTCACCCTCGCTCCGCTCGGGTTCGCCCCTCGTTTATGTTTTAATGTTGAGTATAGATTTCTTGGAGATATCTTGCCGCAGTAAAAAGTATCCTATATGTTGTCCCGGATAACCAGCTATCATCATACCAAATTTTATCAAAATCTGTCCAGTACTTTACTTGCGATGCGTTCCCAGATAGACAGACAGAGACTAAAATTCTAAAAACTATAGATTCGGCCTCTGAATCAATAATACTATTTCAATAAGATTTTCCAAAAAATATTTAATGTACAGATTCGACTCAGTTAGAATTTTATTATATGTATAGATAGTGGCAAAGCGAAATCTGTACATAAAATATTTTCTATAAAATAATGAACGTTACGTATTATGAATAATCGTTTGTAAAATATTAAGCGGCCAAACATTAAAATTTTACAAGACGTAAAAAGAAATATATTATTATTTTTTAATTTGTAGTTTCTTATTTGCACTTAAGTCTTTATTGGTATTCTATCGATTTATGTCCTTTTTACGCTATTTCATCAAGTGTATTTTTCAAGTAAAATAATTTGATATTATTAACTAAATTAAATTAAATTTTTATATATTTCTTTTAATAAACGCTTAAATAGGTCACTGATAAACGAATCAAAGAATAAAACTAAGTAAAAATTATTAATTATTGTTGTTATTTATGTATTTTATTACATACTAGTTTTCCTCAGCGGCTTTGCTTGCAAGGTAAGAGGTAAGTGGTTATGTAGACTTATGTCTATCCCCATGATACAATCTATATCTATACCAAAATTTCATTAAAATGTTTTCAGTGGTTTAACCACTTTAAGCGCGAAGTGGCAACAAACAGACAGAGCTACATTAATATTTATAATACTAACGACTCACCCTTGCTTCGCTCGGGTTCGTCCCTAGGTTTCTTCCCAAAACAAAATTAATTAATTAATTTGGTTTTAATTTTTTTTCGTGGGACCCGATTTTTTTCTAAAACAAAAGTAGCCTAAGTTACTCCTTATTACATTAGCTATCTAGAAAGTCCCGTCTATCTAGTGAAAGTCCCGTCAAAATCGGTTCAGCCATTTCAGAGATTAGCCGGAACAAACAGACAGACAGACAAAAATTGTAAAAAAAAAATTTGTTTTGTTGTATGTACGTTACATCTATACGCATTTAGTAAAAAGCCCTTATTTTAATATTACGAGCAGACACTCCAATTTTATTTATCTGTATAGATTAGTATGAATAATATCGTATGAAGTGATCCATTTTTAAACAGTTATTGGAGCATGTCGATTGCATTTGACAAGTGCTATTGACCTTAAAACAAATAATACATTGCAGTTATTAACGAAATTAAAGCTTACTTTTATTTAATTAGAAAGTATTACATTGTATTAATCAATAGAAATAGTACAAGAAAAATCCTTTACGGTATTGTAAATAAACTTTACTAAATTCTAGCTAATTGAACTTGGTCAGGACATATGTCACTAACACTTGTTCAAATATTTAAAGCGAGCGGACCATTTGTACGTCATGATATGTTTACTGAGTGCTGAGCTTCAGTACTTGTCTATGAATACCTACTAAATGGCTTAGTACATAATCAAAATCACTATATTTATATATATAAAACAAAGTCGTTTTAGTTACACGGTACACCATTTATAACTCAAGAACGGCTGAACCAATTTTTATGATATTCGATTTTTTGGATTTCTCTTAGTCCGGAATAGGATAATGAGTATTAAAACATTTGAAAAATAAAAAAAAAAATTATATGGCTAACGCTAGTAAATAACAATTTTAAATATCTATGTAAAACGTACCTAGCGACAAACCCGAACAAAACGAGGGTGAGCCGCTAGGATCATGTATAAAGCTATATGTTTTAAAAATTCAATGACTTTCTTGGTTCAGTTTTTTGCATTCTTGTTTTTTAGAACTTTTGATAGATTGATATAAATGATAAATTACATTAAAAATGTAGTTTTAAGTGGTTTCGTATTATTTTTTAAATAAGATATTTATATAATTTCATATATATCGTGTATCTTATTTCTGAATCTTTTCTGCATAATATTCTAATGACACTTCTACTACGAGTATCTCATCATAGGCTTTCAGAAATACCTAAATTATTTAAAAAATCGAAAAGAAAAAAGGCATATTTTGATATTTTATTAAAAAAACAACTTATTATTATATTTCTAACAATTAGGTATTTCTATCACGTAACTATGTGATTTGTCGCCAACTTTGAATGGGTTCCATTCAATGGCACAGTAAATTAAAAAACCACTCCCAGATTTTAGATAATGATTCATCAAACGATCGCTAGCCATTATAGTGACTCATTTAACTACTCAATACAAAATTACATTAAAATCGATATTCCTTAAGCTTTATTGTCAAAGACAGGCTGTTAAAGATATAATTAGTATTAAAATAAGTTATAATATAATACGAACTACAGAAATGTATATTTTGCTAGTAAGTCTCTGGTAAGTTAGTACCTAATTGATTTTTTTTTTTATCTCTACACTTCACCCAATAATAACAAGTACCTATGTATGAAAGTGACAAAATATCAGCTTCAAAGTATACAACAATACGCACAGTACAGAACGCATTACAAGAAAATCATTGAACAGATTCTGATGAAATTTGTTATGATGATAGCTGGTTGTTCGGGCAACATATATGATATTTTATACTGCTGTTTTATACACCGTTAAAATAAAACGTATCGCTAGTAAATAATATAGTGAAGAACTATAAATTAACTAAAATACTAAAACCAAGTATTATATATTAATTGCAATTGGACAAAACAAATATAATATTTTTAAAATTAAATATATAAAAAAATATATATCTACATGTAATAGGAAGCGTAGATCTAGAAAACGAACTTTATTCAAATTAAGCAGGTATCTTATATACCCACTTATTTAATAGAAAATTCTCGTCTAATACTCTTTTTTATGTATAAATTGTATAGTTAAATACATTTCATTTAAATTTTATCAAAATGAACGAAACGCCACTGTATTTCTAAGTAAATCTCAACGGTTTTAAGGCTTTTCTACACAAGACGCAATAAATGCTCCTTAAACTTTGTAGGCGCTTATTCTGCTGTTGCTTATTGTGAAAAAGCTAAAATAATATTTTTCATTTTCCTTACTTTAATAATAATTTTAGTTCAAAGAATAACATAATAACAAATAAGGTACAACAACTTCAAAATCACTACAAATATACATTTTTCTTATTCCAAACTTTTTGTGGATAATGTCTGAATATAGGACCACTTTTTGACATAACGATTCATTAACATAATCAAAAACGATGTATGAATTAAATCATTGGCAAAGAACGTGGCGTAGCCATTTAAAAAAAATCTGCCGTTTCGAATACATTTTTGAAATTGAAGGCGGCCAAGAAGGAAGCTATAATATGTTCAGACAGTATTTTTCGTGAAACAAAAATAAATAAAAAAATAAAATAATTGAACGTTTTATGCTAGCTTGCTATATTTAATTAATATCGTAATACAGATATATGATGCAATCGGACACTGATGGTGTGGTATTGTGGTAAATACCTAATTGTCACCGCTAAAAAATACATCTCCTTATTCCGTGGGATGAAATTTTGCTCTATATCATTGACTTTCTCAAATAAAACTTGTAATCATCTAATCTATAATAAAGCTTGAAGAGTGTGTTTGTTTTTGTTTGAACTTACTAATATCCGGAACTGGAATCTAAGGATTTAAAAATAATGCATTTGATAGTCCATTTCTTTTGATTTTCTCACGGTGTTTTCCTTCATAGTAAGACAAGTGGTAATCATGTTGGAAATGATTTGCACACAAAAAATGAGGGTCGAGATCCGTGATTTGAACCCGCTCTACTCGATTCCCGAAGCGAGCACGCTAACACTGGGCTACCAATGCCTTACAACAGTTGGCAATTTTATTATAAATATTTATTTATTATTTAACATATAGATTAAAATAATATTAACAAATGATAAATATTTTATTGGCTTTACTGGGACTTATGTGGTTTTATCAAAAAGACCTTGCAATATATCGTGTTACAGATAACCACTAGTGTTGTTTGCATCGATTTGAATACATTAACCAAATCGTTGTATAAAGCATTGCTATGCGCTTATTAGATAACATATAAAATATATTGACATTATAGCATATTATTATAACTATGGCTCAGTTTCATGAGTCTTTTATCGTTAAATTTGGCAATTTTTCTATTTATTATTACAAATTATGAAAATATATGTGATTATAAGATTTTAATATTTTTTTTTACATAAAAAGGTGAAGGAAAACATCGTAAGGAAAACCTGCATGTCTGAGAGAACCTAGCAAGTTTACGAAAGACATGTGAAGTCCGCCAACCCGCACTTGGCCTGTGTGGTGGACTATGGCCTGATGCCCCTCGTACTGAAGGGAGGCCCGTGCCCAGCAATGGGACGTTAAAAAGAGCTAAATACATACTATACAAATATAAAAAGCTTATTATGAAGTAAAACATCGTGAAGAAACCTGCATATGAGAGAACTAAACTAGTTTTCGAAAGACATGTGCAGTCCGCCTACCTACACATGACCAGCGTAGTCTATGCCTGATCCCCTTGCATTGAAGGGAATCCCACGCCCAGCTGTGGGATTGTAAATTACATGATTACAGTAATGGCTGACCGATTTAACTTTTCCTCGAAATACTAACAAAACAATGTACGTTTGAACACAAGATCCTTTTCAATGTCCTGATAACGATACTTATTCACGCTCATCGACCAGAACGTGTAAATTACGAATGTCAAAACCACACTAATAATTACAATTGCTGTGTGAAAACCTCTATATACCATCATTTGAATATGAACCTTATGTTTATGTAATAGAATATATTTTGCCCATACCATGTACATTGCCCATGTGACATGCCTTGTAGACTAAGAGAGTGTTAAGCGAATATCGCAAATGATGATCTCTTCTCAGAATTGTTTCCTCTGGTTGTTTTTAAACTTTGAATCGGAGGCTTATTCTGTATAGTGTTTTTTCTAAGTAGTTAAGTTATAATATCGAAAAGTATAAAAAGCAATTATGAGTTCTTGACCGGTTTAAAAAGGAAGAATTCAGTTCAGGTTTAAGCAATTATTGCAAATTACATATAGATTCTTAATAATAACTTGACTGAATACTTGACCTCGCTTCACTTGAGTGCTTCCCCACATTTCACAATTATAATATAATCTAGATACATATTATAATAAAATTGTAACTAAACCGAATTTGTACTTTAAATATTTTATGGGAAATTTTATTGAAATAGACATTATTATCGATACAGAGGCCAAATCTATAGATTTTAGAATTATGTCTGTCTGTCTGTGACCGCATCACGGAAAAACCACTGGAGGGATTTTGATGGAATTTGATATGATGATAGCTGATTATCCGGGTCAACATTTAGGATACTTTTTACTGCGGGAAAATATCTCATCTCTGAGAAATCTATACTACTAAACTCTAAAACGTAAATAAGGAAAAACCAGAGCGAAGCGAGCGTCAGTCGGTAGTCTATACATATAATAAAATAGTAGCAAAGCGAAATTTGTACATGAAATATTTTTTAAAAACAATGACTATTACGTATTGTGTACAGAATATATACCCCAAAACAATAGTTATTTAAATTTTTGTTTGTTTGTCTGCATGTCTGTTTGCTTGTATATCTGTAATTACTCGGTTCCACATTTAGGAAACTTTTGTAACGGGAAAAGTGAAGGAATAACAAAAAAGTAAAGTACTGGCACACGCAATATGCGCACATACATTTATTTAAACTTACTATATTATCGCATTTACATTCATATTTAGAATTTCTATATTTCTGACTTTTATTGACTTTTATTCAAACTCAAATAGTTTGTATTTTATTATTTCCTCTTTCTTTGTATTTTTTTTTATTATCGACTGACGAGACGTAACAAAAGAATTAATTATGGCACTTGGAAGTCTCGTGATATATCACTTACCGTTTCATACGAATTATTCAGAATAACACACTTATGATTCATTTACTGCCTAAATTAATACCAAATTAAAATGTTGACCTAGTTTTGTGAGGTGACTTTAGAAAGAGAAAGTTTTATTTTGTTTTGTCTGGCTTCATAATGTTTATTTACGTTATACTTGTACAAAATTTATTATTAATAATATTTTAATTATCATTTTTATTTAACTTTAACATATTTTAACTTTAATAATAATCTTTATAACACGGTTTCTTACAAGGCTTGTAGCTGCCTTCGTTACAGAGATACGCTCGAACTTTCTTTGCCAAAGGGCAATCCAGTCTTCCACAAGGACCATGTACATCCCTCTTGTTAACAAATTGTCCATGTTGATATTTGCCTTTCACCATCTCCCCAAATATGAACTGATGTTGACTGCCCCTATATTCCATTCTTTTAGGACAGTTAGTACCCCCACAAGGACCCTTAGGAAATCCCATGGCAAGTATAGCTAACTCACTAGCTGTGTAAGGCGCAACAAAGTCATCGTACACTTTCGGTTCTTCCACAGGTCTTATTGGTTCACGAACTATATCTGGAGCGCCAAAGAAATAAGCCACAGGTGGAACAGCGTCTATCGTTGTTTCTTCCCAATGCCTGACCACCTCGACGTCTTTTAATTTCAATTCATCAGACAAATATTTACGGCCGGGCAGTCTCTCCATTTCTGGTAGCGCTACAAAATAACTTATGACCCTATTACCCATACACGTCAGTCGGATGAAAAATTCGATTTCACCTGACGCTTTCAAATCTTCCTCACACTGCAAAGGTCGGGTCAATTCTACTGTATTCGTTACCATTTCTGGTCGAGTAGTATCTCTATATTCGGCTTGGTCCATATTTACTGGGTTTAGTTCGGCGGCTTTTTGAAGACAATCAAAAAATGATTCATGCCATTCAACTATACAAAATCCTATACAATTCATCTCTTGATCTCTATTCCAGACTGTTATATAGATGGGCGTTTTTCTTAAGACTTCTTCTAATTTTGAGGGCCTTGATAGAAATGTTATTGCGTTGCCAACACCGAAGTAAGGCGGTTGAGGCAAAGGTTCAGATGGAAGTACTAATTTTTGAACAGGAAGCTTACCTTTCTTTCCTTTGGGTTTTGGCGGTTTTTTGCCCTTCTTACCCGGTGGTGGTGGTGGAGGAGGCGGTATAAAGTTATCATGGGCCACATAAAAATCAAAAACAGGTAAACAATTTATCTGCATCGTGCAGGTTTGCATAAACTTCATTTCTTCCTCGGACGGCATAGGAGGTTCTTTGCCTTTTTTCTTAGGTTTTGGGGGCTTTGCACCTTTTTTCCCCTTTTTTGCCGCTTCAGCAGCAGCCAATGCTTCTGCCTCTCTTTTTCTCTCCTCTTCTTCCATTCGAAGTTCATATTCGTCTTTTTCTGGTGGCTCAATTTTCAAGACTATTTTCTTTACAAAAACCTCAATCATGAATATTTGCTCCATGTTTTAATCTGTATAAACAGGACAAAATATTAATAAATAAAAAGCACTTTCTTTAGATTCCCATATAAATAATATTGTCTTACTATAATATATTCCTACATACATTTAAAACATGGTAGATGGTACTCGTATATAAATAAGCAATAAATATTAATAATATTAGTAATGTTATTCATCAATCCAAATTAGTATTTTTTAAAACTTCTGTTGAAAAAGATATTATACAATTAAACTTACTTTTTTACCTATTAATATAGCACAAATGTATATCTAAATTCAGTTCATTGAGCATAAAATATTGCATATTCCCTCCGAGCTGAAAATCACTGTTAATTTATTTTATTATTTCATTGGAAAATGACCTGAAAATTTTATATAAACTTAAAATTTTGACATTTATAACCACAATGAATTATCTCTATGGCAATTATTGTTATATATGCGTTGTTTTGAATTCTGCATGCAAAAAGTTTTTACATTGTTTATATAGATAACCTTGAGGCATAACAACAGTGAGTCGGTAGTTTGATACCTGCACAGGGAAAATAATTAATAATGTATTTATTAAAAAATAGCGATGTCATATTAGTATAGGTATTAGGAATATATCTTTACTACCTTTATAATAAAAAATATATCTCCTTCGTGTCTTCTCCATTCTACCTGACAATGGCGAAATAATCTGAGCTCAACTGTTAAGCGTTGAATCACAAGAAAATGTAATTGAATTGAATGGAACAAAAATATTGTGTTTCAATAATAAACTTAAACATTAATTGTTCACTCCTAGAGAGGCATTTTTCTTATAATCACACCCTTGAACTATTCATTAAAAAAAAAATAAACATTACAATTGGTAAAAACAACGCGTAATATTCATTCAAAACGTTGATTCCGTACCCTTTTATTTAATTATTGGCCAAATAAAGACTATGTTTTGAAATATTATGAAATAAAAACATTGCCAAGTTTATCTTGTCGTATAAGTAAACATAAAGATACAGTATGAGACGTCCGTTTTGTGGGCTATTATATAAAGTAGTTGTCATAATATTTAATAGAAGAAAACCATAGTGTATTAAAGCTATTTTTTCGGTCCTTCATGTTCATTTTCTGTTTAGCATTCGAAATGTTGGGAATCAAAAATCTAAATCAAATGTAAAAAATCTGTAAAAATAGAATATCACCTATATAGAGTATACAATCAATATGAAAGTTCACTATGAAAGTTGAACGATAGAAAGATACTTTATACAAGATATAAATAATAACGTCTATTCTTATATTCATTCTGCTAAATAAAATTCTAACAGTGATTTACAAGTTTTCAACAATAATACCTATAGTAATTTGAAAATTGTCAAGACCTAAGCTATTTAAATACGGGATAAAAATATGTAGGGAAGTTCATTAATTATAAGCTAGAAACATAGAAATTAATGTCTAAAATTTTGTTTATATTCAATGGGAAATCCCATCGCATCACAAATCATTGCATATATTGTACAAAGTTCATAATATTTCGATTAAATTACAGTTAGTTTTATATAATCCGCATATTCTTCATACATATTAAATTCAGTACTAAATGTCAAAATTAATATCCACCCAACATTGATATGAAACGTTTTTTGTATACAGACCAATCAGCTACCGAATCATAATAAGACGATATAAATAAAAGATAATAAAAGAAAAAGACTTGCTGCGTCGTAGTTGAGTTCAACTGAGAGGTCGCATTTACGCACGCGGGTAGCGTAGAGGGGAGGGGCTCGGGGCGGGAGGTGAGACAAGTCTGTTTGTCATAGATTTATAGTTAACTGGATGGTTGGGTTAAATTGTTTTGTTATTATTGAAGGTTTTGACCGGGTTAAAGTTTCGTTTGATTTTAAATTGATCGTAATTAGGTATATTGCTAGTCTAAAAAAACTTGGAAAGTCTATCTGCGTTCTAAATTTCATCCAAATCCCTCCCTCCCTCCTTCCTCCCTCCCCCTTCCTCCCTCCCCCTTCCTCTCTCTCCCTCCTCCCTTCCTCCTCCCTTCCTCTCCCTCCCTCCCTTTCCTGAAAGGTCGGCAACGCATCTGCAAGCCCTTCAGTGTTGCAGATGTCCATGGGCGGAGGTGATCACTTACTATCAGGTGAGCCTCTTGCCCGTTTGCCCTCTTTGTCCCTTATAAAATAAATCGGTTGAGCTGTCTTAACATAAGGAAGTAACAAACAGACATACACTTACAAACTTTCTCTTTTGTAATAAATACTAGTTTGATAATAAAAATGGAATTGACCTACTAAAGATTTATAATTTTTTGTCAATTTGCGTGTTTTCTTCAAGAATCGAACCTGTGATTTTAAATGTAAAGAAAATATCAAAAATACATATATTATATCAAATAAAAAAAAAACGTCTCTTCCAGTATAAATGGCTTGACAACGATGCGCACGAGTACACTTTCCATCTCTCTCGCACGTTGATATTTAAATTTAGAATCGCGTTGCACGTTATACCTTTTGCGGAGTATTTAACTCTACCACAATATAGCTAGGTATAGGTCGGGTACAGGTTATGCATTCAAATACTAAATGTAGGTTTCTAAGTGCTGATTTATCTGTTGACTAGATATTAGATCTAAGATTATGTCTCAAAGATATAACTGTAGGTAGTTTATAATTAAAAATATACATAGGTACTATATATCAAAGTACATATTTCAGTATTTCATGTTATAGACATGTTTAATAATATTTTGATTGGTGATTTTGAAATTTAATGCCTTCATGTTTTAGGTTTGTTTGGCATTTTCAATTTTCAATTAAATTCGTTGTTTTATAGCTTTGAGGAGTGCCATTTAACGTAATTTACTTTACCAATGACATAGAATGGTAAATAAATAGTTGGTATATTTTGCTTGATACTCAAGTTAGGTATGATTAAGTTTACCATTAAAAAAAATTAAAGAGTGGTTATCGGTACTCTTTATGAAATTCAATTAAATAATTAAGATATATGAGATACTAAAAATAACGTTACCATGGTAAGAAACGTACGTACATTTTTTCGTAACGCATTCACCAGATTACCCACCCCCCCCCCCCCCCCATCCCCCCAAGTCAAGCGCGCGGAAAAAAGTTTTACTTCAAAAATATTTTTAATTTGTATCTTCCAAAGGAAATAAAACCATAGTTTATTAACCTAGAGAACTAGTCTTACCATTTTAAAATCATTAATTTTGATGAAATTTTAAAATTTAATCGAATATTTGATGTAAATGTCCTTATAATATAAAACGTGTACGCGTACAAAGTCACGTAGCTATAGCAATTAATTAAGACGTCGCAACGAAGAGTTGATGTCCACAACACTATATGCTATATATGTATATTGTATAATGTTATAGGTATATATTTTAAACAATATTAAATAGCCTTCTTGATAGGTATAAGGTGATTGTCGAAGTTCAGTATGTGTCCTACAGAGGACTATAATTGCTTACTAAGTGTTTTAGGTTCGAATTTCTCACACGAAAAGTCACGAGACTTATATTTGTCTTAAAAAAGAAAACAAGACGTTGATTTTAGTCCTACTAAATAAGGTGTTCTATATTAATATATATATATATATATATATACATACATACATATAAATATTGATTTGCTTGTAAAGCATATTAAATGTAGTTTTTTTTTAATGAAACAATTATTAATTTTAGATTACAATCGAAAATATATATTATAACTAGCGATTTACACTCGCTTCGCTCTGCGATTTTAATTTATTTGAGCGTAACCCTAATTCTTTTTTTTTAAGTTGTAGTAGCTTAAGTTACTCTTTATAACATCAGTCATCTACCAGTGAAAGTCCCATCAAAATCAATCCAGCCGTTTCGGAGTTTAGCTAGAACAAACAGACATACAAACAAAATTTTAAGAAAATGTGGTTTTCGTATAAATATCATGGTAAATAATTTCATATGCATATAATAAAAAGCTGTTATTTTAACATTACAAACAGACACTTCAATTTTATTTATCTGTATAGATATAAAAAATACAAAATACTACCGTACGATTAAGTTTAAAGTGATATGGAAAACAAGTTTAAAAACGTGTATTAAAATATAATTTCATAAAACATACACCGTCTTTTACAAATATAATAAAATACGTGAGTCTCAGATTATTTAAATAATTTAAAGTGTAACCCAAAATCCCACATCAACAATCATTATGTTGATCGTAATAAGAAAATGTTAGTCGATCGATGCGCAGGAGCTGAGAACTGGTAGCTAGCGCAGCTGCATTATAAGGCCACGTTTATATTGAAGCTACTAATCAGTAAAGTTTAAAATTTATAATACTTTCTTAGATTAATGTGAATTTTTAACCGACTTAAAGAAAGAGGAGGTTTTCAATTCGACACGTATATTTTTTTAAATAGGACTATTATTTGAGACGTCAAAAATCTCAGTCTCTTCCGAGACCATTATTGCTATGAAGCATTTGAAACGTCGGAAACCAAAAATCAAAATAGAACCATAAGAAATCCTATAAATTAATGTTATTTAAGATTAAAATTATATTTATCTCTGTACAGTTATTTTTACGCATCTTTGAATAAAAAAGAAGTTTGTTTTAAACTTACTGCAAGTATAAGCGTCTATTGCATAGTAGTTTTTAGAGTCGTTTTTAAGTTAAAAACTAAAGTTTCTGGATTTATTTAAAATCAAACTAATACTAGTATATTAGATCGCTATGATTTTTTATTTAATATCGTATTTTTTTTATTTTATTTCATAAATTAGCCCAATTTGTTAAAGAAATTCACAGAATAAGAAGTGAAGCTTAAATGTAAACATTTGTATGTATAATAATAAACATTGTTGTTGAAGTCCATCCAAACGAACAGAAAAAAAACTTAAATCTGTTAAATTAGCATATTACCTAATCTGAAATATTTCGAATCACATTTTCTTCTAAAAACATTTAGTGAACAATTTGACCTCCTTATAATTTTAATTTTACGGTATAACATTTACTACAGCACAGCCAAAATTTTTGACAATAAATCGCTATATAGAAAAAAAATACACGTTATTGTGCGGCATTTTTTTTGTTTTAATTTTAAACAAACATATTTTAAACATACGGTAAGACATAATTCATTCATTCATTTTATTATTTATTTTCCAAATAAAAATTCATCAATAATAATCTTCAATATTTATATAAACAAGCGAAGTCAGGAGAAAATTACAGTATGCCAGCAAAGATTAGATATAATAATGAACTTAAATCACTCCATGACAGTGCGTAATTATTTTAATACGACCGAAGCTCTTGTTACGACGAAGAAAAAGCCTTCAAACGTTGTCAATCAAAGCTAATAGGCTTTATTAAAGGTAATAACCAATAGAATAATATAACGATCGGATAAATTTATTTGATATGATGGAAGTCAGTAGATTTGTTATGAAAAATATATTTTTATTTAGTAAAATGATGTGTTGGTTTAGACTTGCTTATAAAATAGTAAATGTGAGAGTGATTTTTGTGTTCAAGATAAATTGTTTTCAGCCCTTTTTTACGTCCCACTGCTAGGCACGGGCCTCAATTCTATACGAGGAGGATCAGACCATAGTCCACCACGCTGGCCAAGTGCGGGTTGGCGGACTTCACATGTCTTTCGAAAACTTGCTAGGTTCTCTCAAACATGCAGGTTTCCTCACGATGTTTTCCTTCTCCGTAAGACAAGTGGTAATCATGTTGGGAATGGTTCGCATATAAAAATATCAGAAGTACGAGACCCGGGATTTGAACCCGCTTCGCTCGGTTTCCCAAGCGGACGCGTTACCATTTAAAAAGTTAGATATACAGATATAATATTATATAAATTAGAATATATATGATATAGGTATAGTAAAGATAATATATTTAGAAGTAGATACTATATACCTATCAAAATTCTCATTGTTGTCTTTTTATTTAAAAGATAAATTGACTTCAAAATCTGTTTAAGTTAATTATATACATATGACTTAAAATTTTCTAAGCTCTAACTTCTTATATAATACTAGCGACTCACTTTCGCTCGACTCGGGTACGTCCCCACTTACGTTTTAATATTTAGTATAGATTTCTCAGAGACGAGATATATTCCCGCAGTAAAAATTATCCTATTTGTTGACCCGGATAAACAGGTATCATCATGCCAAATTTCATCAAAATCCTTCCAGTTGTTGTTCCATAACGCGGTCACAGATAGACAGACAAAAATTCTAAAAACTATAGATTCGGCCTCTATATTGATAATAATATCTATTTCAATAAGATTTTCCAAAAAATATTTAATGTACAGATTGAACTCAGAATTTTATTATATGTATAGATTTCTAAAATTTTTTTACCCCCTAAATATAACCGAAAAATATAGTAATATTTAAAGTTAAATAAACTTACTATGAGCGGACCTTTACAACCCGTCACAAATGTATACTTATAGCTACCAACGCTATATAGTTACAGTGCTTTGATAATATACAATTATGGTCGCTACTACGTTTAGGTGTTGATTTTAAAGTTTTTTTCTATCTTATTAATTAAATTACTTTTATTATTTACTAGTTTATGCCCGCGACTTCATGCGACATTAAAAGTGGTAGTTTAGTCTTGGAAGCTTTCTCCATTCGTAATTTCACTTCAATACACTGAATTGTTACAGCATGGAGATAACAATGAGTGTGTACGCTCACTGCTTTCTCATAAATATTATTAGTATAATACTTTCTTAGATTTACGCAAATATTTGACATTTTAAATAAAAGGCAGGCAGGGTAGGTACTGTTTGTAACTTGTATAAAATGACCTTTGAAACGTCTAAAACCTTAGTCTCTCCCGTGAACATGATTGCTGTAAAGCATTCAAAACGTTGGGAACCAAAAATCAAAGTAAATCCGCGAAAAAATCCAAAAAGATAATTTTATTTAAAATATTACTAGTATAATTGTATACATGAGTATTTTTTAAATTCATGTTTAAGTTGAAGACTAAGGCAAGATATTTTGTTTGCCTCTCTTTTTAAATAGTAGGTATATTGTAAGTTACTTTGGTGCCATTTTTGAATTTTTTGAAATCATTTTTGTAAAATAGTGGGTAGGCACTGTCAGTAACAAGTATATAACGCCTTTGAGATGTTTAACACCTTAGTCTCTCCCGTGACCATGATTGCTGTAAAGCAATCGAAACGTCGGGAACCAAAAATCAAAATAAATCCGCGAAATAATCCGAAAAGATAGTTTTATTTAAAATGTCAAATATTCGCGTAAATCTAAGAAAGTATTATTGCCTGTCTTTTTTAAACACGATTTAATCAAAGTGGCAATAAAATATTGAAAAATCCTCTCACGATTTTAATGAAACTCTTCATGATGTATAATAGTATTTATACATTAGTTTATATTCTGTACGAAATGCTTTATTTAACTGGCGTACCCACGTAAGCGGAACTGCGGACATAATCTAGTGAAATTATATACCAACTCTCCCATATTTTCATTGTAAAACAAGAATATTAACGTCTATAAAAGATCACAATAAACGCTATTTACCAAGAAATAAGATGCATATTTTTGTAATAAAAATGTAATATTGTCCTATTTTTCATAAACTCACAATGTTGCTTTATAAAGCGAAGCAAGAAAGCTATTATGTTACTAGTATTTGTTTTGATTTTGTTTGTAAGATATTGTAAAGTCAGTGGAAATTAAAAACTTTATTTGAATTTTTACTTGATAATATAAAATATTTATAAAACAACTAGCGACTCACCCTCGCTCCGCTTGGGTTCGTCCCTAGATATGTTTTTAATATAGATTTCTCATAGATGGAATATTTTCGCAGTAAAAAGTATCCTATGTTGACCCGGATAACCAGCTACCATCATACCAAATTTCATCAAAATCTGTCCAGTGAAATTCTCGTGATACGTTCCCAGACAGACAGACAGACAAACAAAAATTCTAAAAACTATAGATTTGACCACTGTATCGATAATAATTTTTCCAAAAGATATTTAATGTACAGATTCGACTCAGACTCTTATTATATGTATTTCAAATATAGTATAAATTATAAAAATAATACTATACCTAGTGTAAGTCTGCTTTGTTGTTAAGAATTTCTCTTAAAAATATGTGATCTGATGCTAAAAGAACATTAAGAAGATGTACGTTGTAGTAAACTCGAAGGGTTTTTACGGGACTCAATTATTAGCCTTCGCTATCCGTCCGTCTGTCTGTCAGCGGGCTGTATCTCATAAACCGTAATAGGTAGAGAGCTGAAATTTTCACAGAGTGTGTAATTCTATTGGCACTATAACTACAAATAATAAAAAAAAAAATATGATGAATTTAAAAATGGCCGTAATGTAAATTGAAAATTATCGTTTAGTACATAGTGTTTTCATATTTGTATAATAACATTCTGTATTTTTTTTTAATATTATGTAAATGACACTCTTTACAACTAGGCAATAAACAGACTCTAAAAGCTTTTCGAGTGAAAATGCAAGCGATGCCACGAGCAAAAGCTAGCTTTTATTGAAAATTAAGCTTTGAATGAAAAATAAAAGTAAACACTAAACTTATTTATTATTCTAAAAGTATGTTCATTTTACTTTTCGAGGTTTAAATTAAAATTGATGAGTCCAGAAGTCAAAGTTATGAAGAACTTTGGACCTATCACCTATTATTAAAGAAAATTTTAACTTAATCTGTAATTTTTAAGTATTAGACATAATAATGTAACAAACGTGTAATTTTGTTTACGTTTCCTAAAAATTCAAAGACTCACTTAAAACTTAAAAAGTATTGACATAAAGAGGACATTAAATTTTATAACTTCGTTGAAAAAACTTTGTAAGTAATTTTTAAACTGTCAATATTCTCATACATAGTTAAATGAAATGGTTTTTGTAGAATTGTAGTTTTTGTAGCCGAATTGTTTTTATAATATAATGTCACGCGATATATTATTTCATAATAATTTGCCTTATATTTTTTATTGAATACACCATAATACCTTCTTAGATTTACGCGAATATTTGAAATTTTAAATTAAACTATCTTTTTGGATTATTTCGCGAATTTCAGACATCTAAAACCTTAGTCTCTCCCGTGATCATGATTGCTGTAAAGCAGCGGTCGGCAACCTTTTAGCAGACAGGGGCCACAAGGTGGCTATACCTGGTGAAGGCGGGCCGCACTTGTGAGAGCAAAAAAAAAAAAAAAAAATGTGACAATTTCTACAATGACTCTTAAATGCTTATCTATGAGACGAGGAACATTTTCATTTTTTCGGTAATTACAAATTCAAAATACTTAAAAAACATAAAAACTTTTCTTTATAAAACAGTCACAGGCCGCGGGCCGCATGGAGGCACCTCGCGGGCCGCGGGTTGCCGACCGCTGCTGTAAAGCATTCGAAACGTCGGGAACCAAAATCCGCGAAAAAATCCGAAAAGATAGTTTTATTTGAATACACCATATTAAAATTTTAAGTTAAATTCCACCACCCCAAAAATGTTAGATTGTGGTAAGTTTTCAGTTTTGGTGCTTACATACATATACATACATAGTACTTACATAGGTACCTACTTATGTATATATTTTTAAGTCGATTTTCTCATTGACCGACTTCAAAAAATAACTCTTGTATTCATTTCGGATGTATATTATTTGTTTGTAAATTGTGAACCGATATTCATGATCTTTTACTTACGTTTTCTTTCGTATTTAGTTAATGAATTGTGTTTTAACTGTTTATTTTTAATTTGCACTAGAATACATTTGAAAACTTTTGCTTTTGTAAAATCAATTAAAAGGTCACTGTACAGTATAATTTTAGATTATTTAAATAAACTGTAAGCTTCTACTTTGAGTTTGGCGGCATTCAAATCATGTTACAACATGTCTTAACCAGACTACGGTTTCACCCTGAATGATCATTTAAGTATAAGGATGCATACTGAAATCAAACCCGTAACTTTCGATGTACTTAACAATACCAGTCCACAAGAACACGAAGAGACAGTCGTCAATTCGTCGTGATGATCTTTTAATAGATAATATTACCCAATTAAGATAAAAAACAAAAACATAATATGATCCGTTGAAATAACAAATCGCTGATTCGGTTGTAGAGTTATTGATTTGGTGGTACAATGTAGAAGAAAATATATAATAAATTCTGTTAGTTATTTTTTTTATTTATTTACTTAACAAAAAAAAATCTTGCAAATCATTTTTTTTATTATATAGTCATATTCTTACTTTATTTTATCATATTATTTTTACTATTTTGTTATAAATTATTATAAAAATTAATAAATATAAATATCCTAAAATATAAATATGTACCTCTGAATAAATTGACTAAAACGGTAAGAAAATTTTATAGGATCGATATATTTTGACAATTTAAATCCGTAAAATCGGTCAAGCAGTGTCTAAGAAATCCGTGAATATATTATAAAAAATATAGGTCTCGAACATAGTATTTGTTAAAATTTCCCAAGAAATAATAACTTCAGCCTATATAAAGATGCAGAGTTTGTTTGTTTGTTTGAGCGTGCTAATCTTTATGCGTTAGATAATAAAAATAATTATTTTAGCATTAGATAGCCCGTTTATTGAGTACGTTGTACGAAAATGTACTGTTTCCGTGGGATAGATTTGAGTGAAGTGTGAGTCGCTTGTATGTAATACAGTGATTAAAAAGTCCTCTTTTTAACTCGAATAGTATATCTCCATAGGGATAAAACCGCTACAGCTTCTAAACTAAGTCCCTTACTCAGGATTACACGCCAAATTTATTAGATATGATTGAAAATATTGTGCCTGAGCTCGTTTTATGTGTTTTCTCGCATTACATTAATGTTTCTTGATGGCAAATTATGCTCAGAATAAATCGTGAACGTGACTTAAGTTTACTTTATTAGTACTTCCGTACTAAATTGAATACTATATTTATGGGGGGCATGACTGCCTTTTGACTTTTGTCCAGTTTGGTGGTTTAACGTTTGAAATATGCAATTTTTCTTATCCTTAACTACATACATATATGATACTATGTATTAAAGAACTGTAACTTTATTATATAAATAACTAAAATGTAGTACATCAAACAGAATATAATTATTTTTTAAAGAAATATCATGAGAAAATAAAATAAGGACTAAATCTCTGTAATATTCGTTATATTCGTTTAATAAAAAATATGCTTAAAATAATTGAAATTTTGTAAGGTTTTTCACTTTACGACAGTGGTCGAGGGTTCGAGTCCCGCTGGGGGCATTCATATGTCCCAACGTATTTACAACATGTTTAATTTCATTTTAGTTAGGGTACCTAAGACTAGAATATTCAAAATTGCAAGTGATAATAATAACGTTATTAGTTGGCACTTTGTGTTATGCACCACACAACTATATTTAGCACGAATTTTAAAAACACTTGTACTTAATTATTAAAAAAAGTAAGTCTTAAAATAATAAACATTTTACAGGGTTTAAATCAACATTGAACTTAATATGTCAAACAGTCCTATGCCAATAATAGTATTTAGTATGAAAACAACTTTCAGATGCTAACTATTTAGTTAGACAGCAACACGACCCTTCTGCAAAGTTGGTCAATTTGCAAAGCTTATTAAGTAATAGTTTGGCGGCTTGTATAAGCAAAGGTTGAATTAAATAAAGCTGGCCTTTGAGTATAGTTGTGTAAAAAATACAAATCACTATTTTTGTAGGTATTCTTTTATTTTATTTATGTTAACGTGTGTAATTACTACTGTAATCGATCATTTGGTAAAAATTTTTGATGTGAAAACTTCTATAGGTAGGTTTCGATGGGGAGTAAATTCATGTAAGTTATCATCGACATAGTCACGTGAGTGCCGATAGATGTCAAAACCAAATAAATTTAAACAGTTTCAATTTACAAATTTTTATTTAATATCAAACAATTAATTTGAATATCCAAAAATAACAACTGTTTGTTTATAGTTTTAAGTTTTCACTTCTGTCGGCAGTCCTCGTGACTGCTTTTTTTTTCATAAATATAATATAAATATCCTTTATTGCACTTTTATTATTTTTAAATGTAAACTATTACCAAATAATCAAGTAACAGAAAGTTACAAATAAAAGACTTCCAAAATATGTTACCTTATATTGATAATTATAAAATTATACCTTTTTTTTATAAATAAATAAAAAGTATATGTTAACACTTTTATACACGATTATCCTGCCACTAACGCTTAATCAATAGGAAAAACACTTACTCCACTTTGCATATGCAAACAATATGCCACTGGCATTATCTTTCATGTAGAATTGTTCAGTTAAAAAAGAGCTTAATAACTATAAGCTTAGAGTTTAGTATTATTTGTCACTTCTCAAACGCTGAGTCTGTCAGCTCTAATGTGTTAATCACAAATTGGCAAAGGTCTCCATATACAGGTATATTTTGAATAATATTATTTTTTTATAAAAATGTGTCATATTTCTTTATAATTTAAATTAAACTAAAATAAATCCATAAAATTATATTGCACTCAAATACGTATATAATGATTGACGTGGTTAAATCAATTTTCAGTACAATTCAATTCAATGCAATTTCAATCCAATTTTTTTTTTACATTTAACTTGTTGTTTTCACTAATGTTAAGTACAATATTTAATGTTCGAACGAGTATTTGCTTCAAATATATATTCAGAAAAAATATTACTTAAAAGCCCAAAAATATCATGAAAAACATTCCTAAAATTTAATGTCCATCATTAAAAAAACTAAAAAATAACACAACACAGCGACTCCATTCATGTCGTTACTCATTAACCAAAAGATGTCTGTTTTAGTTTGCACCGAACTAATTGGTTATGCAAAATTTGAGAGGCCATCCAAGTCTGCTGCAGAATATCAGCTCGAACAGGGTCGTAATTGAGTTGGTTCACTTGAGTTTTTGTCTTCTCAAGTGCTTTTGGTACTTGCTATACGTTTTTTTTAGTAAAAATAATCTTATCTTTGTGTAAAGTTGTTAAACTTTGTAGTTGTTATGGTGTGATTAATGATTCTGCTGAAAATCTAAAGGTTTAGAGAATAAGTGGATAGTGTTAGTGAAACTTGAATAATTAATAATAATACTTTCTTAGATTTACGCGAATATTTGACATTTTAAATAAAACTATCTTTTCGGATTCTTTCGCGGATTTATTTTGATTTTTGGTTCCCGACGTTTCGAATGCTTTACCGCAATCATGGTCAGGGGATAGACTAAGGTGTTAGATGTCTCAATGGCATTATATAGTTGTTACAGACGGCTTACCCACAAAATAACAAAATGAATGAAATTTAAAATAGTAAATAATAAGTTTAATTTGTGTATTAAAATATTTTTATTATTATTATTATTAATATTTATTCAATAAAAAATATATCATGTGCTTATTTAAGATCAAATTATAATATTTTACAGATACAACACTTATATAAAAATGAAATTGTAATACTTTAGGAATAAGTAAGGCATAGAGTAAGTGTAATGTATATTAATATTAAAAGTTCTTTTAAATTAGACTGTTTAAATCAAACTCTAAACAAAAACATTCGGCTGCAAAAAAAAATATTCACGGGACATTTCACCATGGTCGATGTCCATCATTTCAATTTTCTGTTAAAAACCCATAGAGTTGTAAAAATAAATGAGACATGGCAAACGTAGGGAGAACACAATAGTTGGGTCATTATACTCGGTCATTTGCAGGGGACGAGATAACCTGAGTGTTGGATTGTAAGCACACTGTGATTTATTTTTTATCGCGTTTGTGTACGGACGTTATAACATTTTTTTATTTAAAATGAAAAAAAAAATCTTATTGTTATATCATTTAATTATATTTTCATTAATACCAAAAAAACTTGAACTATTTGGTAATTTATGGCAAAAAAAAAATTATGGCAATTTCGTAATTCAAAATCTATTGACAGTAACAGAAAATCCTGTGAGAACGCTACACAAAATTTTTAACAATATTTTTTTTAGTTATAAGGTTACGTACTTTTAACTATTATATCACCTTTTTCCCAATCATTTATAATTTTAGTGAGTTAGAACTGTCTGTGCAAAATCTAACAATGTTTGCTGTGCTTGCAGCAAACGTAGATTCGAAATATCACGAACAAAAAATTAAAACGTCATCGCCAAAACACCCCAAAAAATATATTAAAAAGTGAATCCGAAGGATGCAATGCTATATTTATTCCTCCACATAACCAACAGTATAACTCATCTAAAATTAAAATTTAGAAAATACACACAAAAAAAACAAGCGATTCTCTGATAAACATACCAATAACCACATTCAAAATGACGGTATCGTTACATTAATTTTAACGATAAAGCCTTAAGCTTTTACACTTTTAAGGGGACGCTAAAAAGGCCTATTCGAGTGTGGCTGCCATAAAAACGTGTACAAAAATTTCTCATTTCGCTATAAAGGGAACAGTAATTGTAATTCTTTCGGTAGAATTGTAATTTTGCGTACAATTTGACATTAAGATGGCTTTCAGCAAGAATTATTCGGTGCAATATGCTTCCTGGTATATTCAATGCAAAGTGCGCAGTGGAAATTTAAATGTATTGCTAGATTTAGAGCAAACAAAGATTATGATAATGTTTTTAATATATGTTTTTTTTAATATTTATTGCATTTCATAATGGAGACTTAAAAATATTTTACAGTTAAATTGTATGTGTTCAATTTTATCGTCCCACTGCTAAGCTTAGGCCTCACTTCAATAGAGTTTAAAATCATATAATTACTTTTTTCCTTTTTTTAGTTATAACATGATTTCGTCGTCTCAATGCTTATATGTATGTCCAAACGACCAATTTACCAAAAGTTTTTAATACAGAATTATAGACTTTTAAGTTAATTCTATTGCTATAAAATACTTATTTTACCTTAAAAAAGCAGAAAAAATGTATTTTATCTTTATACATTAGGTATATTGTATATATATATATATATATATATATATATATATATATATATAAATTTTAGTAATAAGAATTTGTTTTTAAATTAGAGGAAAACATTATCTACTGTAAAGTACTGCAGCAAGCGGTAGTTTGACCAATTAGGACTAAGGCGACGATTTATACATATAACACCGGAACAAGTATTATACGTATCACACATATTATATAATGTACATCCCTACAAATTATAGAAAGAAAACTAATTAAATTAATGTAAATTAATTGAAAAAAAAAACCATCAAACATTAGATAGTTATCATCTAAAAACGACACGGATGTAGCGCGTGTCGTGAAATTAATTCATATAGCATTCATTTACAGTAATTCCAATAATGATGAACTTTTCAACAAAATTATTGGTGAATCTTATTTTGTTAATCATAAAGACCATAATTCAACAACAATTAACGCTATAAGTGGTAAAATTAAAATGGTAAATACAAGAAACGGTGTGCACGAAGAACTTTTTATTGAAAACAATGATCGTGGGAAAATTCTTCTTTAACTAACTGTATCGGGGAAAGCAAGAAGTAGTAATTATTGTATGAATCATAAGGTTAGCCAGTTACTATATAACGTGCCGCTTTCTTAATCGCAAATATGTATAGCGGTTGATATGTTGTTACATGTTCTAACAAGTTGCTTTTTTTAAAAAAATGCTTTTATAGTAATAAGTCATGAGCTTTTTATCTCCAATGTATGTTTATGAATTATCTACATACATATTGTATTTTTGGTGAAGAAATTCGCACTATGAGTCGCAGGCAATTTTCTATCAAATTTGAGTCATACGTCATTTTAGAGTTTAATTAAAGTATTATTGCATCAAACTGGGTAAATCAAAATCAAATATCTCACTTTGCTATGCTCAAAAGTTTAAATATTTTTGGGCGGCCTTCAAAAAGGAAGAGTTACCCATTCGGGTGTATTTTTAAGTGTATGTTTCGAGATATCGTCGCCAATAATTGTCAATCAATTTTCATAATTCTTTTCTTAATCACATACCAATAAAATCCACATAAATTAAATAATAATCCACTCTTAGATAAAATAACTAAAAATCACTGAAAATTAAAGTGATTATTTATGATCACTAAAAATGTAATATTTTTTAGTAAAAATTAATTATAGTAATCATAATACATAATATTTATATAAAAAGTGTGTGGCTATAGGAAAATAAGTGTGAACACCTTAAAATTCTATATAGATGAGCCCTATAAATCTATCATGCAGATCCAACTCGCACTTAACCATTTTATCACATTCAATCACCATCCAACAACGAAAGTAAATCATTTTGTTACTCAAAATTAATTAACTATACAAAAGATAGCGGAAGCATTCGATAAATAATTTCCGTTAAACATGTATGTAGGTACTGTGTTATAATATCCGCTATATTTGAATGTTATAAAATGGATTTTTTATCTGATATAATAATATATTGATTAAAAATTTAAAGCTTTCATGTTACAAAGTGTAAGTTAGACTCATTCACATAGAGTTTTGTAACATAATATTTTATAAATAATAGACATCTGAAAACCGTATTCTCCATTTTAATTATATTGCGCGTACAGAGAAGTATTTATGTAGGTCCAGATCCATACATCAAAAAAGTTCTCACTCCTCAGTGTGAATATCTCTTTTTAAATCGATCAATTCTCTATCTCTACCATGTCTTCTCCATTTTACACGATATTGGCAAAGTAATTTGTGCCCAATTGGCACACCTATATTCCACAGAACAAAGAACATTGAACATTGAGAAGTATATAAGTTTAAGTTAAAGTTTATATAGAGAAGGTTAGCAAAAAAAGGTAGTGCAGATAAGCAATAGAACGGATTGTATATTCTTACTAATTATAGGCTATTCCGGCTTATTATAGATTCGCTACATACCGAATGCAATTTAAAATTTTTACAATTCTCTACAAGGTATCTATACTAAAAAAGGCAAGTGAGTCATCAGTCCTGTAGTCACGCAGCACTTCCATCGTCATCAAACCGTAACAAGCGCTTAGAATTTAATTTATACCTTTCGTTTACACGTAGAATGCGTAAAGCTGAAATATCATGCTATTCATGTATGAGACTGTACTACTACAAGTGCCACTGTTGGGCAGGAACCTTCCTTGAATACAAGGGAGATCCGGTCATAGTCCATCACACCGGCCAAGTGCTGATTGCCGAACTTCACACGTTTTAAGAAACTAGCTAGGTTCTCTCAGACATGCAGGTTTCCTCACGTTGTTTTCCTTCACCGTAAGACACGTGATAATCATGTTGGAAATGATTCGCCCATGAAAATGTCAGAGGTGCGAGACCCGGGATTTGAACCCGCTTTACTCGGTTTCCCAAGCGAGTGCGTTACCACTGGGCTACCACTGCCTTTAAAATAGTATATAAGATTATATTATTTATTATTCCTGAAAATTATTAGTCAAGATATTATTAGGCTTTACCTTTGTATTGTAAGGGTTCTAAATTAAAGAGCAAAATTATTTTACTCGTTTAATATAATTTTCTACACACGTAAAGCCGCAGGCATGAACTAGTTGTACAAATTTGAAACAAAAACTCAGATAACGTATATTTTTTAATATTAGTAACTAATTGACGGTAATCACCGTTACTTTTAATACCTATCTTGAACTTCACGCTCGAATTGACTGCAAGTCTGATCTTGACCTGACGCACGCAAAAACAGTATAACGCTGTTCTGCAACACAGAGATGTTTTGTATCTGGCTGCTGTTAGTTATTAGATAAAATCGGACAAATAAGATATAATTATTCATCCGATTATATTTGTCAGCCAATTATTGTCGGTTTTTCATGATCTGCCACTTTTTATGTTTTAATAAAATAACTGATTTTGATATGCAAGAGTTTTTTTAAAGATTTTTAGTTCGTATGTGTAACAAAAGAAAAAAAACACATAGTCTACTGATCTTATGTGTATTCGAAATTTAATATTTGAACTATTGATATCCAATAATTAAAGTCAAAAAAAGTCGCAGTTATTTATAACAAAACGAATATTCGTGAGTTGGACGAATAATATGTTTTATTCAGCCGATTTCACCTGACGAAAGTGAGGACCGAAAGTAAACCGAGAGAAAATAATCAAAATGTTCGATTTTAGGCGTTTTTTAACAAAATACGTAAAATACCTTGTTGATAAAACATAATTTCTAACACAACCTTATTTTTATTGTGCTTTGAAATGTTAATTAAACTTAATTTAAAGGATTATAAAGATAATTCGACATCTTATTATTACTTCAATATCAAACAAAGTTTATGAAGTAATTCCAACATGATTGTAGTTTAGATCTCTTTAAGTCCTTTGTCTTAAGCTAGTTTATCTTTCTGATCGTTGGATTAATTATCTTGCGAAATCTATCGCCTAATTGGGTTTATTGGCTGTCAAAATTCAATATAGATTAGAATACTATTATAGATTGTATTCGTTTAGTGAAATATTTTGATTTGTTTCTTGCGACATATTGATTTACGTGGGTCGATCTGTAAAACAAGTCCTGGCTTTATTACTATATTTTTTCACTTAGATTTTTATAGGTATACCTACTTATTATATATAATTTATAATTCAGTATCTTAATATTATGAAAATATATTACAAAATAAGAATCAATTCGTACAAATATATATTTTTTTAAAATACAAACATTGCTATAAATTATTTAAAGCATATAAATCCAACCAATTAATGACTGCGATAAAATTAACTAACAACCGTTTCTTACAAAAGTCAAAATTTCCAAATATAATGTGCCAGAATTAGAAATCTTTTGTCTCCATTTGAAGCTTGTACATAGTAAATTGTATGAGCTCTAAAATCAATCACTAGAGGCAATATAAATACAAACATAAAGACATTACGACCACATTAAATCTTATAGGCATTCTCATAGTAACACCATGAAGCTATATTTTATACTGTAAAGGAATCTGTGAATGAAGCTATAAAATGATAGATATGTTTTTTATTTCACAATTCGCTACTGCTTAAGATTTCACTTGTCTAAGTAAATTTACGCTACGCTCGGATGCTTAGTAGTAGCTTATATATTACTCCAGCTCATGGACTATTTGTATACTAAATTTCATAGAAATCGATCAAGTCATTTCTGCGTGGAGCAACAAACAAACACGCTTATTTACAAATTTTCGTATAATAGTCCGATTATCTAATATGTGCGAATCATATCCAACATGAATACCATTTATATTTCAATGAAGAAAAACATACTACCGTCATAAGGAAGAAGGTCGTAACTAACAATTTTGTCAAAAATGACTTATAGGCAGATTCGGAATCAGCAAAAAAAATGCTACTTGATTTGATTTGATTGTCTTACTCATAAAGCTCTAAGTGTTTTGAATCCGGTGATACCATAACCATTTTAATCATAACTATGTCAAAACTAGTAGTAATTTTGACGTAGGAGTAAGACAAAACTTTAAATATCTCGAAATCAATTTTGACGAAGTTACGGCCTTCTTTCTTATAACGGCTCGGAGAAAACATGCATGTCTGAGAGAACCTAGCAAGTTTTCGAAAGACATGTGAAGTCCGCCCCGCACTTGGCCAGCGTGGTGGACTATGGCTTGATCCCCCTCGTATTGAAAGGCCCGTGCCCAGCAGTGGGACGTTAGAAAGGATTCAATACGTAATACTCCGATTATGTGAACAGTAAAATAATATTTATGGTAATTCAACCTGAATAAAGTAGTAAAACTGTTATACAAAATTTGTTTCAATTTTATTAACATGCTGTCCACTTTAAATTAATCTGAATAAATAATGACTGTTTATTACTTATGTAAATGTTGATTTACTACAAATATAAATTTTCATAAATAATGTGTTCGGTAAATATATTATTTATTTTAATATTAACGACTCACGACTCCAAAAAAATAATACACTGAAAGTATCTCCTAAAAATGAAGTCGTTCAAAAAGTGAATTAAATTTTGTAATCTTCTTTCTATACATACATAAAATAAAATTCTGAGTCGAATCTGTACATTCAATATTTTTTTGGAAAATCCACGCGGAATCTATAGTTTTTTGAATTTTTGTCTGTCTGTCTGTGACCGCATCACGAGACCGATTTTAATGAAATTTGGTATGATAATAGCTGGTTATCCGGGTCAATATAAAGGATACTTTTTACTGCGAGAAAATATCTCATCTCTGAGAAATCTATACTAAACGTTAAAACGTAATTAGGGACGAACCTAAGCGGAGCAAGGGTGAGTCACTAGTTTAATATATGAACATATATAAGCTCTATGAAACGGAAAAGCTTATATTATTTATACTGCGGACTATAAAGCTAAAGCTGTGTTAAATATCGCGCCCCAAAAGCTCCCTATTATCTTAAACTTAGAACAAACCGACTTTAATTGCCGATAAAATATTAAATACCGCCTTCAAGTAGCTAGATCAATGATACCCTGTTTTTTGATACCTTATCTACCAATATAATTTGACCCCACAGATGTTCGAGCTTTGAGTTAAGAAACTACGCACACTTAAGTGAAGAAAATTTGTTTTTATTTCAACAAAAGAAATTGCTGAGAAAAGCTCGATAAATATGTATAGATACATACATGTGTAATGTATGCTAATCAAATCGAAATAAGTAGTCCGATTTTATTTAATTACAATGCTCCATTATAATAAACAAAAAGTGCTTTACTTGTTCAATAACATGATTCTGAAGTAATTTCCTTTTTATTTGACCTAAATTAAGTCCAACCTAAATTAAAGTCTGAAAGATGCTAATACTAGACCTAAACACTAAGATAATATCATCATTATTATCTATTTTAAAGTCTCTCAATTATAGAGTATAGTGTTTTTTTATGTTACTTTGTTCTACGTTTATTGTAAAGCGATTTTAATAATGTTGCATATAATAAATAGTCCAAATATAAAGTCAAGACCTCAATGATAGTTTCAAATTGAAAAAAAAATACTTATAATATGATTAGAAGTATTTTTTTTTTTTATTTAAAATTAGCGACTTATCCTCGCTTCGCTCAAGTGCGTGCCTGGGTACGGGGATTTTGTTAACAATTTCATAGGTTTTAATATGTGTTTCATGTTTTAATTTTTGGTGCGGAACGCTGATTCTTTTTTAAAAATACCAGCTGCCTAAGTTATTTCTTATGACATCAGCTATCTGCCAGTAAAAGTCCCATTAAAATCCGACCAGCCTTTTCGGAGATTAGCCGGAACAAACAAACAGACAGACAGAAAATTTAAAAATTGCTTTTTTTATTAGTAACGTATATAATTTATGCATTTAGTAAAAAGCTGTTATTGTGACATTACAAACAGACACTTCAATTTTATTTATCTGTATTAGTTAAAATGTTAATATTTTAATCAACACTGTCTTAAGACTGTCGCATGCATGCAAAAGTTCAAGCAACCGTGACAGGTCAACGTTCTAAGTGAAATACTTAGAATGTTTTTATGATACTGTTTTGTATATAGCGTCTTAAACGACACTCGGCCGACAATTTATGTTTACCATAATTTTATTTGAAACAATGGTTTAATTATGTTAGACGATAACTTCTTTGCGTAAAAAATATTAACGCACATTTTATTGGACTTGGATTTTATTTTATTTATTTTTGTATTATATAGGTTTTGCTTTGTGCAGTGTGACGAGAACATAATTAACATCCCAATATCTATATCTATACAGATAAATAATATTGGAGTGTCTGTTTGTAATATTAAAATAACCGCTTTTTACTAAATACATATGGATGTATACACGGTACATATACCAAAACAAAATTTTTTACAACTTTTGTCTGTCTGCCTGTCTGTTTGTTCCGGCTAATCTCTGAAATGGCTGGACCGATTTTGACGGGACTTTCACTCACAGATAGCTGATGTAATAAGGAGTAACTTAGGCTACTTTTATTTTAGAAAAAAAATAGGGTCATATGAAAAAAAATTAAAACCAAATTAATTAATTAATTTTGTTTTGGGAAGCAATCTAACCCGAACCCGAGCGAAGCGAGGGTGAGTCGCTAGTCTATATATAAATAGGCAAGGAAATAATAGTTCAGTACCTTTTCCTTCTTTGATTTACTTGTATTTTGTTTAGTGGCTATTGAGCTTTAGTGTATACAGTATGTATTCAGCAATTTTTAACGTCCCACTGCTGGGCACAGACCTCCCTTAATAACGAAGGGGATCAGGCCACAGTCCACCACGCTGGCCAAGTGCGAGTTGGTGTTAGTGTCATAAAAACAATTGAAATCAATTTTTTTTTATATAGCTAAGCAAATTCTTCTTGTCTTGTTTTTGGGATGTATCTACTCAAGCGCGGCAGATTAACATAAGGGAGTATATTAACATAAGGGAGTAAACAAGTATAAGTCCTCTGTATAAGGCCGCGCGTCTATGGAAACTGGTTAAAATAATTAAAAAATATTTTGATAAGTTAGAAATACTTAAAACCGTCAGATTAAGGTGTGTTGAGCTAATTACATGCTGTAAAGTGTGCATTTCAATAATCTACCGATTCCCACGAGCCGAAGAAACAAAAATCGCCCATAAAAATTGTGGATTCAACGATTGTTCAACGATTTTTTGTGAAATTGAAGAAAAATTTTGGGAGATAGCGTTCTAGATCAACACATATCTAAGCTACTTTTTACCCTTGATTGGGCTGATTGTGGAAAATAACATACTAGTTTTTAAGTTACCCGAAAGCTTATTTTCCCATACTAACACTTTGTCATACTTAGAGCCAACTTGATCCCTTCACTGTAACGAAAACACATTAAACTAAAAATAAGTTAAAGCATAAACAACGTGTTAAGAAGCGTATGGAATAATTATTGTCATCTTAAAGTATCGACATGCTGAAACATAATTTATAGTGTTTTTATAAGATACCTATGTTTTATATATATTTACTTTTCTTTGCATCCATATTATACGTATACCAATACACCGTTTATAATATTTATGGGATTTCACTGGATTTGAACTGACAATTACTTACTTTTAAATTAAATGAAGTACACACAAGTTAAATGCTTTTGTGAGACAGAGGTCTTATATCTACGGAAAGAGGGTCCGGATTTCATTTGTATTTTTAATAAAATACTAGCGGCTCACCCTCGCTTCGCTCGGGTTCGTCGCTAGGTACGTTTTACATAGATATTTAAAATAGTTATTTGCCAGCGTTAGCCATATAAATTTTAATATATATATTTTTTTTATTTTTCTGATGTTTTAATACTTATTATCCTATTCCGGACTAAGAGAAATCCAAAAAATCAAATATCATAAAAATTGGTTTAACTAACAAAACCAAATATATATATTAACACATTAAAAAATAGGACCGTTTGGCGAAAAAAATATTTCGAGTTGATTAAACGTTTTTCCATACAAAATGTATGGAAAAAGATTTTGACGATTTCTGTCATTTCTAGTACTCAAACCTTAAATGGTCCCATAGAGTCTTTTGATCCTTACATGAAATAGGATCGATTGACATGAAAAAATTTTTTTTCGTATTTTGGCGTTTTTCTCGCTGACTGTAAATTTTTTCCAAAATCTGTGAATGCAGTTCAGAATATCTCAAAAAGTTATGGATGGTCTCCTAGGAACGTTTTCCTGTAACTAAAGTATTTAAGGTACCTGCCCTTACTGTCCCGTCTCAAAAATCCACCCTGTATATTGACTGCCTCGGTGGTGTAGTGGCTAGCATGTACGGCTGCACACCCGGAGGTCCTGGGTTCGAGTCCCGGGTCGGGCCAAGTTTAGTTATTGAGTCTTTCTGTCTAGTTAGCCTCAATAGCAGCCCGGAGTTGGGAAGTTGGCGGTGTTTCACCCCCGTGCCTCGGAGAGCACGTAAAGCCGTCGGTCCTGCGCCTTAACTCTCACCGGTCGTGTCGAATAGTCGTCCCACCGGAGTATGAGAGTGACAGGAATAGAGAGTACACTTGTGTCTGCGCGTACATTTGTACACATAATATCTCCTGCGCAGTTGGCTAGTCTTAATGAGATTGGCTGCCGTAGCTGGAATCGGTCAGGAGGACACCATATATATATATATATATATATATATATATATATATATATATATATATATATATATATATATATATATATATATAATTCATTATATAATTCAAAGGACTATGCTGGCAAATTATACAACGTATTAAATATGACATTAATAATACAAATGAATTGAATTATCATACTTATTATTATTATTTATCTATCTACAATAATATTATAAAGAGGCAGAGTTTGTTTGTTTGATTGAACGCGCTAATCTCAAGAACTACTAATCCGATTTGAAAAAATATTTTTGCATTAGATAGCCCGTTTATTGAGGAAAGCTATAGGCTATATATCATCATGTTACTACCCAAGGGAGCGGAGCAGTAACCATAATTGTCAACAAATCGGGCAGACTTCCATACATTATTAGTAATAGTATAAAGCCAAAGAGTTTTTTATGTAGTTTTAGCGCAAGCGAAGTCACGGGTTCTGCTAGTTATTATTATATACATAAAAAGTAATATAAACTGCAATTAAAGTATCTATGACAAAAGCATAAAAACTATAAACACAAATACACACACTTTTTATATTTATTTTATATATATATTGAAACAAACCTGCCTGGGTGGTCTACTGCTTAGCATGTATGGCTGGGTTCGAGTCCCGGATATGACCAAAAAGTTACTAGTTTTTAAGGCAATAAATACATTAAAAGTTTAATATTGAGAAGATGGCGGTATGTGAAATCTGTTTGGAGGATATTACTATATTGTATTACTATATTTAAACTCTTTTATAACTTTTTGATAGTTGATTAAAGATACTTGTTCAAGATTGCATAATCTAAGTATAACATCGCAATCGCCATAAAATAAAATATGTCATCGAAATCTATCTGAATGCGAGCCTAATGGTACCTGCATGGGAAAACCTAAGCGATTCCATAACAAAACCATGGATCATTAGATTAACGATGTCCCATAATCGAATGTTCCATGCAATATAATTATTAACTGTGTCCTGTCGTTAAAAAAAACGATGCATTTATTTTTTATTTTGTGGTTATTATTATTGTATTGTTATAGGTTGTTGGTTGTAGGTACTGTAGTCGCGATTTCAATTCCTGCAGATTTGTTTTTGAGTTTGAAACATTTCTTATTATGCATTTGAATATTACAATTTTTGTTGAACGCCATTGATTTTATCGCTTTTTCTGGAAAAAAAGCCTTAGTCCTTAGAATAGCTTACTAAAACTTACTACTTAGATGAGGGTTTATTTATTGCTGATGTATACTAATCCAGATTTAATTCTATTATTATTACTAATGTTATAAAATTTGGAGAAGTATGTTTGTTTGACCCTCTATTTTTTATTTGCACGCAGCAAAGGAATTACGTAACTCGTTGGTAGAAATTCTTTTGAGGAATAAAATTAAAATAATACCTTTCTTATTCAAATATACGAAATATCTACCTTACTAAAATAAAACTTAAAAAAATGTCCTAAAGTTAGAAGAACTACTTTACTATTTAAAATTTTATTTCTTAGACATTATCTATTTCACGTCGGCTAAGAGTAATTAATAGAGTATAGGTTACAGAATCCATACTAATTTTATAAATGTGATAGTATGTTTGTTTTTTTTTTTATTTGTTTGCTTTTCGGATTTTTTCGCGGATTTATTTTGATTTTTGGTTCCGACGTTTCGAATGTTCTACACAATCATGGTCACGGAAGAGACTAAGGTTTCAGATGTCTAAAAGGTATTATATAGTTATTACAGACAGCCTACCCACAAAATAACAATAAGAATCCAAAAAAACTTGGAAATTGGCACCAAAGTACCTTACAATATTTGTTAATTTTAATTTTACACATTTTTATAATTTTAATTACTTTTATACTAGAATATGGAATATTATTTATATAATTTTAGCTGTTATTATTATAATTATTACCTTTTTTTAGAAAACTTTATTGATTAGTAATTTATAATTAAAGATCAATTATTATGGTTCCAAATAAATTTGGTACCTATTCATAAGAAATATTATAAAATGGCTTCCTAATGGACGAAGATACGTAACATATCTATCATATCCTTAAATAGAATACCCGTATTTGAAATCAGTCAGAAATGGTAAACAGCTCAATAATAGTGGCAATATAAACCGGATACAATTATTACTTTGTCGATAAAATAGATTTCTGTTATACATTGTTCTTAATGAGTCATTAGCTAAATGTGTACTCATATCCTGTTGAGAAAGTTAAGTAAAGTGTTTAGTTAGTTCCTTTGTAATAGAATAATTTGTTATAGTAACAGGTTATAGCGATTACATTTCCATTGTTTGGCCATGGTACAGTAATTTTCATACTGTCCCTTCGAGTAACATTTAAGAGTTTTAAGTCAATCAGTCTCTACGAAAAATCCGAAAAGATGGTTTTATTTAAAATGTCAAATATTCACGTAATTCTAAGAAAATTAAATAAAATTACTATCTTACTTACCTTTACCTATTTAACATCCTCAGAAAAAAATAATAATTATAAAAGAAATTAGGCTAATTTAAAACAGTTGCACTACTACACTACTTTAATACTTGTCTATGCGTAAAATAATAGAAAAGACAATATTATATTATACGAGAGAAATATCTTTCATAAAAAAATCAAACACATACATATACATCTACATACAGATGTGCCACTCAACGTTGTAGCCCCTCAGTACTACTCAGTACCGATTATTAGAAGCAAGTCTGAAAACAGAACTAAATATAATTTTTGCAGGAGCAATTTAAAAAATGTATTAATTACTCTTTGTTAAAAATCTAACTTCTTCGTACTGTCACTTCTATAATATGTTTTACTGAATATTTTCTATAATACTATAGCAATAAGTTCTCATGTAAATGTTTCTGTTATAATCTTCTATATATTATACTAGCGACTCACCCTCGCTTCGCTCAAGTTCGTCCCTAGGTAAGTTCTTTTTTTTTGGAGCGAAACCTTAATTCTTTTTCTAAAATAAAAGTAGCCTAAGTTACTTCTTATAATATCAACTATCTGCCAATGAAAGTCCCGTTGAAATTGGTTCAGTTGTTTCGGAGATTAGCCGGAACAAACAGACAGAAATTTAAAAATTGTGTTTTTCTTACCGTACCGTATATAATTCCATATACATTTAGAGTACTCGTATAAAGCTGTTATTTTGACATTACAAACAGACACATCAATTTTATTTATTTGTATAGATAAAAATCGTAAAGTGTATGAAATTTTCAATCAATCTTCACATTAGCCCAATAGCATCCTGTAAAATTTGGTAGCGATCGGAACTTGAAATGTGGGCAAAGCTGTGGGTACTGCTAGTGCTAGACTAGAAATAAAGCTCTTTAAATCGGAACTAACTTACGCTTTAACAATAATTTAACTTTAAAATACAACAGTATAAATAACAGCGACATATCAAAAGATATACAAAAAGATAGTTATAAGTAACTAATTTCTCACAGCGTGAAACATTAAAAATATTAAAAACTAATTTACATTTCAACGAATTCACAAATAACAGCATAAGTTAAAAATGCCATTAGTCCTTAGAGTAAACAAAGATTTTTCGACGCCAAATTGATATCTTGTACTCACTAATGTGTACTTTGAGGGGACATTTTGGTAGATTTCAATCTGCTAATGATTTTACAGTTTTAGGTTTTACCAGAATATAGAATCGAATACTGGACTGCTATAAGTTTAACAATAACTTTGGAAATTACAAATTGTATCAGTTATATTTTATCGGATCTGATATATGATAAACTAGCGGCTCACCCTTGCTTCGCTCGGATTCGTCCCTAGGTACGTTTTAACGGTTAGTATGGAATAGATAGACTATATATTATATTACTGCTCCCGTCCACTACCTTGGGTAGCAGCTTGAAGATATAATATAGTCTATAGCCTTCCTCAATAAACGGGCTATCTAATACAAAAGTAATATTCCAAATCGGATTAGTAGTTCTCGAGACTAATTCGTTCAAACAAACAAACAAATCTGCCTCTTTATAATATTAGTATGTATGGACATAGCGAAACAAATTTCGAGTTTATTAATTAACATGGAAGCGAATAGTAGCCAGTAAATATAATAAATGTACAAAACTGCGAGAGAGTGACGCACATATCTACCACACAAATATAACTGGGCAAAAATAAATCTATACATATAATAAAATTGTAACTAAGCTGAATCTGTACATTAGATATTTTTTGGAAAATGTTATTAAAACAGACATTATTATGGATACAAAGGCCGAATTTTTAGAATTTTCATCTATCTGTCTGTTACCGCATCACGGAAAAACCACTGGAGTAACTTTGATTAAATTTGGTATGATGATAGCTGGTTATCCGGGTCAACGTATAAGATATTTTTTACTACGGGAAAATATCTCATCTCTGAGAAATCTATATTAAACGTTAAAACATAAGCAGGGACGAACTCGAGTGGATTGAGGGTGAATCGGTAGTAAGTTATATTTTATAAAATTATAGTGATGTTGGTATGTATGTTCAGCAACTTAAGTAAGAAATCTCTTCAGATAATCTTAAATGAATATCTTAAGATGTAATTATTGACAAAATTATTGGACACTATAAGCTTTTATGAGCAAGATTGAGTTTGATTAAATTTCCTTATTATTTTCATTAATTTTATACTACACTAGCAACTTACCCTCGTTTCGCTCGGGTGCGTCCCTAAATGCGAATAATTCCGTAAATACATTTGTATAAAACAAAACAAATGTGACTTTGTTTTATAATATGTATAAACATTAATTGTTTATACTAATTTCTTAATTATATACGTAAACTTTTACATTTTATGCTACTCATTTAATATTAACAAAGAACGTTCTTCACAAATACTACATAAAGATAAATCCATCGTTGTATCATATATGATCAAGCAGTTACAACATTAATAGAACGTATAAGCAAAAAGACCTACAAAAACGATTACAGATTTTATGACCTAACTAATACAAACACGTCAAAATCTAGATTAAGGCTGTCCAATCAACCTAGATTTAATTTTAGACTTCAAAAGTTCTTTGTTCCTGTATTTTATTAAAACTAGGCTACCTTCCTCTGTGTCCCGGGCCTATAGGGAGTCGTAATCTCTACTACGGAAGTCGCGTGTTTGAGTCCAGCTGTGGGCAACTATTTATGAAGGCCATACAAGTTTTTTTTCTAAGTGTCTAACCATGTGCTATGTGATTCATGGCTCGATACAGATGATCTGCTGTTAACGTAATGTTATTTAGTATTCATATTGTAATAGTTTAGCTCTATAGACTCTCGCAATATTTTTTTTTTTTACTATTTTTTTGATGACGTGTTGGCTTAGACCTATATATATATATTTTCTTTACTAACTTGATTCAAGCAAATTTCTGTATGCAGTATTGCATTCTCTCCCGTGACCATGTTTGCTGTAAAGCATTTGAAATATTGAGAACCAAAATATTTATAATCTATGCATATAATAAAATTCTAACTGAGTCGAACCTGTACATAAAATATTCTTTGGAAAATTTTATTAAAATAGTCATTATTATCGATACAGAGACCGAACCTATAGTTTTTAGAAATTTTGTCTGTTTGTCTGTCTGTGACCGTATCACAGAAAAACCATTCGAGGGATTTTGATGAAATTTGGTATGATGATAGTTGGTTATTCGGGTCAACATACAGGATACTTTTTACTGCGGGAAAATGTCTCATCTCTGAGAAATCTATACTAAACATTAAAATGCAACAAGTAACGAACCCGAGCAGAGGGAGGGTGAGTCGCTAGTATTTTTATATTTTTCATAATAAAACTATAATAATAAGTATAAGCACTACGTTTACTTTCGCAACAACATTGTAACTAAAAGTGAAATCTTAATTATACGCTATCAGATACCACCATATAAGGAAATCCGTATTGTTTTTAATAATAGAACCTTATCTCTGTTCTAATGGGGCTCCCTTTATCTGTTAATGGCTTTACAAACTTACTAATATTTTTTGTTATGTTTTTTTATACAAAATCCTCAACACAGGTCAGTTTTTTTTGTAATAGCGCTATTTACGCAGTAGGAAACAGTTTTAGGGTAAACAGCTCTATGATTGAATATCTATTTATTTGTTTTATTTTCTGACCTAAATGATCTGAAAATAAAACAACTCGCTTACATACAGGAACAATAGCATTTTAAGTATTGATAATTGACTTATATTTTTTAAACGACAAATTTTTCACAAATTGACATAACAACACATTTTCTTATTTATAATATTAGTGAGAACATGCTTTTCTCAAAAAATGAAATTTTTATACTAAATGTGTTTTTGTATCAAAATATAAATAAACTATGATTAAAATATTGCAATCATCAAAATAATAAATAAAGTAGTATTTATACTTATATTTATTCCATGTATGTACGTATATTTATTGCATATATGATGCAACGAGCTGTTAAAAAGTCGAAATTATCTCCTTTACCCTACTTTCGTCCACAACTTGTCCGAACCTGAGTTGATGTAAAAAATTGTTTACATTTTTTATAATACTCAGCTGCAAAGATTAACTATTGGTTGCTCTTTATACCCGACCCTTAAGATAGAAGTGCTATTTGTAAACACAGGCTTAACAAGTTTTCGACACTAAAGTAGCTAACTTAACATACACATATTTAAAATAAAACTATCTTTTTGGATTATTTCGTGGGTTTATTTTCAAATATGTTTCATTATAATTTTATTTCATAATAATTTCAAAATTGGAAAATCAAAGTAAATCCGAAAAAATAGTTTAATTTTAAAATGTCAAATATTCGCGTAAATCTAAGAAAGTATTAACATACACACTTAAAGTAATTTTATATAAACGTTTTGTAGAACATATAGTACAAAACGCTGTTTAAAATTAAAAAAAAAAATAAATTCAGACAGACGCTAATGATATTTCTAAATTTTAAACTAGAGATATTTTACTAACTTAACAGGCAAATATTTAAGTCTATACTAATATTATAAAGAGGTAAAATTTGTGAGTTTGTGATTTTGTGAGTTTGTGAGATTGTAGGGGGTAATCTTTAGATCTACTGAAGCGATTTAGATGAAATTTGATAAGAAGATAGTTTTAGACCCTGGAAAGGACATAGAATACTTTTTATTCCGGAAATTATCCCTTAAGGGGGTGAAAATGGGGATGAACGTTTCTATGGGGAAGCAAGCTAAGGACAAACCCGAGCGAAGCGAGGGTGAATCGCTAGTTGTAAAATAAAATTTAATACACAGTTAACAAAGAAAATAAATCTGTTGCTACAGAAATTAAAACCATAGACAACAATAGTGCTATTTACCTCAAAACATCGCCTTCTATTCGTCTTGTTGTAACCTGTATGTTCTTGAAAAAAAAATTCTTTATAGCATTTACCTGCAAGAGTTTGCTTTTTTTACTTTGAAGTCAAAGGTAGAAGTGCTATCAGTATACACTCACTAATTTAAAAAAATAAACTTTAATTTGAAGTGTGGCTTTGTTGAATAAGTTATTATAATCTTATTCAAACGTTTCTTAATACGTTACTATTAAAAAGAAAATGTAAAAAAAGTATTTTGTTTAATAAAGCAAATATAGATTTAGCATATATAGATTTAGAACTAGATATCTGTATCTAGTTCTAATTCTGAGTCATTATCTGGCATATGCATATAGTGCATACATACATACATATATGTAGCCTATACTTATCAAGTGATTAAGATGACCTATGAGTTTAAAACCTAGGAACCAACCCAAGCGAAGTAAGGACAAACCACTAGCTTAATTATAAATACTTATTTACACAATGACAGTAAAAACTTTTACTTTACATTTCCCACAGTTTCCAACCAGCATTACTAAATGAAAGTCCAAGCGAAAATAATATGAATTTGAAATAACAGGTGCTATATGGCAATCTGCCTTCATAACTCCGTCACGTAGTGGATTACATGTGGAATGTAAAGAGTTGATATTGATTTTGTGAAACTCTACATATTTTTTTCATTTTATATGCATTAACTAGATTTAATGAACAATATGTAAAACAAACTTCATAAATATATATAGATGACAAAATGTGTTCGTTCAATTATAATAGATATATCTATACAGATAAATTTAAAGTGTCTGTTTGTAATGTCAAAATAACAGCTTTTTATTAAATGTATGTGAAAGTTTATATGGTACTTATAAGAACAAAACAATTTTTAAAATTTTTGTATGTCTGTCTGTCTGTTTGTTCCGGCTAATCTCCGAAACGGCTGGACCGATTTTGACGGGAATTTCACTAGCAGATAGCTGATGTTATAGGGAGTAACTTAGATTACTTTTTTATTTTAGAAAAAGAATCAGGGTTCCGCGAAAAAAATTATAACCCATGAAATTCTGACCAAAATTCGCGTAAAAGCGAGGGTAAATCGCTATATAATTTAAATGAATATCTTAGGAGTAGCAAGGTACTATTTATGTATAAACATAGCTAACGCTAATAAAATTAATATTTAATATATTTTTATCAGCTCTATAAATATTAAGGTTATCAAAAACTTTAGGTTTGTCGCTAAACTGGCTACGAATTGCAATTTATTAACTACACTCGTACTGTACGAGCATTACATATATAGATAGTAGATACTGTACTGTACCTATATGAAATAAAAAGAATATTTGTATGTCTTGTGTACTAAAAATTACTATTATTTTACTTCTTGGCACTTTTTTTAAAGACGATATTTGTATGTATATAATATTATGAAGATATAATTTTTATGATTTTTTTTGTTATTTTTTTTAAATGCCTTGATTATTTTTTTCTTCATTTATTGATACCCCATACAAAATTTCATTCCCATTTTCACCCCCTTAAGGGATGATTTCCGGTATAAAAAGTACCCTATGTCCTTTCCAGTGTCTCAAAGTATCTCCTTACCAAATTTCATCTAAATCGCAGTAGAACCAGAGATTACCCCCTACAACCTTACAAACTCACAAACTTTACCTCTTTATAATATTGGTATAGATAAGTTAAATCAAGTCATTTTAATATTTTGCGTTAGTTTGAAAGTAATTATGTAAAAAAAATCTTTTCTATTGCATTTTTTTTTTCTTTTATTAAGACATAAAAGTGCACAATACTTTAACTTGAAACATATTTGTAACGTACAATGTCTAAACTTTAAAAAACTATGTTTCATACCTAATATCCAAATCTCTGGTATCTATGTTATTTATCTAAAGCATTTGATATTGTTCGTAATATTATTATGAAGAAATCACTTAACAATATATAGGTACTTACTTATAGGACTAAGCAATTACCACAACATATATGTATTTAGCCCTTTTTAACATCCCATTGCTGGGCAAGGGTCTCCCTTCAATATCAGTGGGATCACGCCATAATCTACCACCAGGGCCGGATTTAAGGGAGGGCAAGCGGGGCTGCAGCCCCGGGGCCTCCACAAGAGAGGGGCCTCCACAAAAGAGATTTAATAAAAAAAAAACAAACTGACTGATCGATAACTTTTTCGTTTTTATTTTTAACAAATATGATTGATTATACATATTATATAATTGTTATTAAATATTAAAAACAATTTATCCATATTGGTTCACCGCAGTTCATCGCAGTCGGGTAAAAAGAAGTTACAGAGCGGTTATAATTAATTATCAAGCGTTTTTTTTCGCGTGAGTTTATTTATTTTATAATTTTAAGGTCTGCAATATTATCATCAAATGCCAATATTTTATAGGTAAATTCACGTTTGTTAATTCAAATTTGAAAGAAATTCTCTTCGATCCTTTCCTATTTTTGTTTTTTGTATTTTTAAGTGCATGCACATAACTAATAATAATAATAATAATAATGTCCTCCTGACCGATTCCGGCCACGGCGGCCAATCTCATTGAGACTAGCCAACTGCGCAGGAGATATTATAGTGCACAAATGTACGCGCAGACACAAGTGCACTCTCTATTCCTGTCACTCTCATACTCCGGTGGGACGACTATTCGACACGACCGGTGAGAGTTAAGGCGCAGGACCGACGGCTTTACGTGCTCTCCGAGGCACGGGGGTGAAACACCGCCAACTTCCCAACTCCGGGCTGTTACTGAGGCTTACTATACAGAAAGACTCAATAACTAAACTTGGCCAGACCCGGGACTCGAACCCAGGACCTCAGGATGTGCAGCCGTACATGCTAGCCACTACACCACCGAGGCAGTCAATATCTATTCCATAGGTTTAGGTAGTTAACTAAAGGTAAACAAAGAGCTCATGGGGATTTAACCTTTTATTATAAAAAATTTAACACATATTGTCAACTAGCGACTTACCCTCGCTTCGCTCGGGTGCGTCCCTAGGCACGCGGATTTAATTAGCAATTTCATGGGTTTTAATTTTTTGCGCGGAACCCTGATTTTTTTTCTAAAATAATTGTAGCCTGAGTTACTCCTTATAATATCAGCTATATTCTAGTGAAAGTTCCGTCAAAATCAGTCCAGCCGTTTCAGAGTTTAGCCGGAACAAACAGACAAAAATTTTAAAAATTTAAACCATATGTGTATTTAATATGAATTTAGTAAAAAACTGTTATTTTGACATTACAAACAGACATAGAAATTTTATTTATCTGTAGGTATAGATAAAATAACTGCATTTTTTATTGAATTCATCCACAATCAAAACATAAATAAAATTAATTTAGACTTATACAAATTCATAGACAATATAATACTTAAATTGATGATGTATGTTACGTCTACGCGACGGCAGAATCTAGCTTAAGTGTAAATAAAATACAATAAGAATTTAGACTCACAGGAGCATATCTAAAAGATTAAACGCACAGTAGCTTATCTAATAAGATTGTTGATTAGAAATAAAAAAAAAAGAGGTTTTGTTCATTGTTTACCATTCGTCGAATAGCCATAGAAGAGGCAACTAGCAAGAAAAGCTAAGGAAGAATCAATCAACGAGAGTTCCATTTTGAAACCCTTAATGCCCTTATGCAGTCCACCATAATATTTAAATTTAAAAGTTTCCATGTGGGTATATCATGTTAAAACAAGTGAATAAGGTTTATTTATATGCTGTTGCTGATGTTATTTAATGTAGATGTTTGCTTTTTACCCGACTGCGGCGAAACAGGGTTATGTGTTTAACCTGTATGTATGTCTGATTCTATGTTCGTTCGTAATCACTAAATGGCTTAACCAATTTTAATGATCCATACGTAATTCGATAAGTATTGATAACGCGAATGTCATAGGCTATATACTCGTAGATATTACATTGAAAAAAAAATTTTCCTCCGAATAAATCGAGTGGGGTATCGAAATACACCATTAAGAGGCGATTACAGAAATATTTATAACTTATATGATCAAAAGGAATTTAGGATAAGAAATTGTTAAATAAAACTAAAAATGTCTAACTCTCCTAAAAAGAAGAGAGCAGATTGACGAAGGAGCATAGTATTATGCAGTCGGAGACATACATATACTATGTACCTACATGTTTTAGTATAGCTGCGTGTGTGTATGTCTCTGACTACAAAATAATAATAACATTATGTTCCTTCGTCAACTTGTTCTCTTCTTTTTAGGTCGCTTTTTATGCAGTCGGTTTTTCATTTTTGTAAAAAAAAAAATCTGGAGTGGTTGTCTGTATTGTCCATCAAGAATATCCGTAGTATTAGCATAGTAAAACAGTACTTATCCACATCTCAAAATTATTTGTGTCTATTCCAATATAAAAAAATAGCTCTCTGGCTCCATCTAATCAATTGATGGAATTAAAATACAATTTTAAATTATTTATTGATCAACTACCTATCTCAGTATATTTTATTAAAATAATGTATATTCTTTTACTTAAAAAGTAACTTTATCATAGATTATTTAAGCTTACGTTAAGTCTACAATTTATAAGGTCATTTTATTTATATGGGTAATTTAAGACTTCTATCCATAATAAAAAAGAATTAATGTTCAGCGAAATCATCAACTATTTTTCGTCAAAAAAGCTCGCAAGGTTCCATTCATTAACGCTGTAATTTAATTTCGAATAATTCTTGTATTGACTATATCTACATATGTTTATTGAAATAATTTAATTTGTTTCGCAATAAATACTTAAATCACTTGACTAAAAAAATTGTTCATTTTATTCGAAAAATAATTAGGGGCCTCCACTCCGTTATTGCCCCGGGGCCTCCACACCCCTAAATCCGGCCCTGTCTACCACGCTGGTCAAGCTGGTGCGGGCGGACTTCACATGTCTTTCGAAAACTTGCTAGGTTCTCTCAGACATTCAGGTTTCCAATCAATGTTTTCCTGTGGATTTCCCATGAAAATATCAGAGCTAGACTGGGATTTGAACCCGCTTTTTCGGTTTCCCAAACGAGTGCTTTACTACGCTACCACTGCTTTTATAGCACAATAATAATATTTATAAAAAAAAAAATGTAAACATTGCCATACTTACTCTATAAACTATTAAAAACATCATTTTATTCGCAATATTGGAGAGCTTTCGAATGATTGCCTCCCCTTTAGGTTTACATATTGCACTTTTTTAATAGTTTTTAAGCTCGCTTCAATCCAGTGATGAAAAAAAAGTTGCATTTTTCATAAATCGTGAATGTAAATTGACAAGTATTTATTAACAGTCATCTCTGTACGATATGATTGATGTTTCTTCTATCACGTAGGTACACACATATTACATATACTATACTACATATAAATATTATAGTATCCTATGTATATTTAATTTACCTCGTTAATATTACGTTACGTTATCTATACCAATATTATAAAGCTGAAGAGTTTGTTTGTTTGTTTGGTTGAACGTGCTAATCTCCGAAACTACTAATCTGATTTGAAAAACTCTTTTTTCATTAGATAGCCCATTCTTTAGGCTATATATCATCCCGGAAAAATGTACGGTTTCCGTGGGATAGATTTGTTTTTGTCTAGGGACGAACTCGAAGCGAAGCGAGGGTGAGTCGCTAGTTATTTATAATGTTAAGAAGAAAGAATATTTTAATTTATGCAGAAGCTTATTTGTTTGTTTATCTATTTTGTATACCAGCCCTGAATCTGTGCTATTTTGATATACTGATACGCTATCATCACGATATACATATTTTGAAAAAAAAAAATTATATTCTTCTTCATTCTACGTGACATTGGCATAGTAATCTGTGCTCAAGTGGCATGCTTTGAAGCCAAGCCACAAAGAATTGAATTGAAAAAATTATAAGAATAGGTTATTCAGCTTATTGTTAGAAAAACGGCATAATTTGCATAATTATTACGGCATTAGAGGGACCTATAGTTACAATATTAAGTAAATATTAAGATAAGTAGTTGGCTTGATTTTTGTTTTCATAATCAAAAATGTTTTTATTAAGCCTATAACCAGTATTATAATAAATTATTATAATACTATAATTATTTTTAATAATGTTCACACATCACTACTGCTGTGCACTCAATTTTGTTAATACGGCCGTGACGCGGAAAATCGACGATACGATGAATTTATGATTTTAAAAGCATTTTTCATTTTGCAAATGTAAGCTATAAATTTGCACTTAAATAGTCATATTTATTCTATGTGTATAATAAAATTATAATGGAATCAAAATTTACACTGCATGTTCAATAATTTTTTAGTAAAAAAAATGAAAGTACTACCTACCTACTTGGTTAAGATTTGACATTGCATTGACAAAGAATGGTTGGATTTCATATCGAACTACTATAGTAAATTGCAAAAGTTTGTGTATGTATGTACGTACGTTACTTCTTATAGGCAGTGGTAGCACAGTGGTAACGCTTGGGAAACCGAGTGAAGCGGGTTCAAACCCCGGGTCTCCCACTTCTAATATTTTCATGTGTGAATCAATTTCTAACATGATTACCATTCACGTTACAGTGAAGGAAAACAACGTGAGGAAACCTGCATGTCTGGGAAAACCTAGCAAGTTTTCGAAAGACATGTGAAGTCCGATAACCCGTGCTTGGCCAGCGTGGTGGACTATGGCCTAATCCACCTCGTGTTGAAGGGAGGCCCGTGCACAGCAGTGGGACGTTAAAAAGGGCTGAATACATACATACATACATACGTTACTTCTTAACGCTACAACCGCTAGACACATTTGGATGAAATTTAGTATACAGATGAGTATGACTTGAAGTAACACATACTGTTAATACTGTTACATAAGTAGGGTCTAGCCCGGTCGAAGCAAGGGTAAGTCGCTAGTGTATAAAAATTAGCAGTGCGTCCGACGGAAATTGTCATTTATACCTACAGATAAATGAAATTGAAGTGTCTGTTTGTAATATCAAAATAAAAGCTTTTTACTAAATGCATATGAAATTATAATAACTTATAAGAAAAACACAGTTTTTAAAATTTTTGTCTGTCTGTTTGTTCCGGCTAATCTCCGAAACGGCTGCACTGATTTTGACGGGACTTTCACTGACAGATAGCTGCTGTTATAAGGAGTAACTTAGGCTACTTTTATTTTAGAAAAAGAATTAGGGTTCTATTGAAAAAATTAAAACGTTATATCCCTAGGTCGCTAGTCAGCTATAAAAACATTACCTATTCTAGTAGTCTTTTATTTTCCTATTTGTCTCTATTTGATTGATTCCTAAAACATTGGCAAAATTTATATTTTCGTTTTCTATATCCTCCTGGGACCCGAACTACAAATTATTGAATTTAAGCAGCGTTTTTCTATTTACTGGGCTATTTGACGTTAGACTAATGCAAAACTATCGATTAAATGTTACACAAATATTTATTTCAGGATTTTCAGGTGGTATCATATATGATACTTTGGGACACAAAAGAAAAAATACTATGTTATTTCAATGTTATTAATTTATTTCTAAATCAGTATAATTTTCACATTTAATGCTCATGAAAAGTTTTATAACAATTCCTAGTGAAATTAAAACATAATTAATAAATACACATCACACTCCTGACATTTTATAAAAGTCAAAGTTTTACAACCTTCAGTACCTTGCTAATTATTTTTCATTAAAATGGCCGTTCTGTTACATACTCTTTCCCTTCCGACATCCAAAAGTAGTGAAGAGGTAAAATCACAATCCATGTAAATTGAAGTGCGTACTGGTAGGGTATCCTGCAAATGCTATCCTGCTATCCTGCTAATTTTTCTGGTGTTGGGTACAAAACCGATTCCACTGAAGACAGTAAATCGTCAGAATTCACTGCGATATCTTTATATCAGAATATGAATTCTGAGTGAATAAAACTTTTTTTATCCCTTCCGGATTTGGCTTAACTAATAACCAGCCTTTCACCAGTTGCTTTTTGACACATCTTTCTGTGTAAAGTAAGATCTGCTCATCGTTGGAGACATTTTCATCGCGATCATTTTCACGGCATGCTCTTTAAATCTCTAAAACTATTGGTCGTATTTTACAGAAGCAATCATTAGATCACGTTGATTCTAAAACATTAGCTCAATTAACAACTTTTAAGTACAAGCGAATCTCAGTATAACGACTTTTAGTCATTGCAGGTGCCACTAAGTCGCACTTGTTGCTAAAGGCCAGTATTGTTTTATTCTTGGCATACCTAAAAGTCTAATAACCATGTTACATCCAAAAAACGTTTAATTTCTGCAGCAGTAGAGTTCACTGATTTTTCTGTGCGCACAAAGGACATGACATTTCGACAAAAATCCATGTTTTTAAAGAATTCGGTATTCAACTTCCACTCAAAATATTCCGCTGTCTTTTTAACATCAGGTTTCAGGTTGTTCTTTGAGAGGTTCACTGCACCTAATGTGGATGCGATAAAAATGGCTCTAAAATCAGTTGTATGCTTACAAATTACTGGTCTACTTGTAAAAATATGCCTCATTGAACAGGACAGTTGTTGAAACGGGTTATCATCAGAGGAATCCCAATCACTATTTGGTCCCTGCAAACTTGGCTGTTCCTCAATCTTATCTATGTCCTGGTTCTGCATGTCATCCTCGTCTACATCAGAGTCCTTCCCTTCATAATCGGTGATGTTGAAGTCCAGTAATTCATGGTGAATTGTTTCGTCAGACATACCTGAAATCATTGTAAATAGTTAATATTGTTTCCAATAGTGCCCAAAGTATCACATTTGATATGCTCAATTTATCGTATGATATTCACGTTAAAGTAAAATTTTACATGATTTAATCACTTAAAATACAAAGAAGAGAGCTTAACCTTTATACAACAACAGTAATTTACTTAGGAATCCATAATTTAATAACTACTTACCCTTATGTAAAGTTGACATGGCGAAAACTTTGAATTTGTGAAAAATAACTGTCCTACTCGTTTAAACTTTAAGCACTTTAAATGACGAAAATTGTAGTTTTAAATCATTAGAGGTCTACTCTATGGCTTAAATAAAAAATATTCAGGAAAACATAACGGATGACGCTTTCAGGAAGTTTTTACTTCAAGTATCAAATATGATACCCTGGTTCCCAAGAGGATATACAAATAAAATAATAAAAACTTCTTTAAAATAAAATCATCTCCTTTTCACATTGTCTATATATAATACTAGCGACTCACCCTTGCTTCGCTTCGGGTTCGTCCCTAGACAAAAACAAATCTATCCCACGGGAACCGTACATTTTTTCGGGATGATATATAGCCTATAGCCTTCTTCGGTTAACGGGCTATTTAATGCCAAAAGAATTTTTCAAATCGGATTAGTAGTTTCTAAGATTAGCGCGTTCAACCAAACAAACAAACAAACAAACAAACAAACAAACAAACTCTTCAGCTTTATAATATTAAGTATAGATATGTATTCACAATACTGCTAACTTGTTTATTTTGTACACTTATTCAGATAATTTTAATTGGCCTATCAGTGTATTGTGTCATTTGCATTTCCATATCCGCTTGTAATATGAAATTGAAAACGAATATTATGGTAATGGAAGCCCCATAAATTAATGTATGCAAACAGTGATGTCAAATGAGATGTTTTAACAGGATTTAAATCAAATCCATTTAATTTTAACGTGTGAATAATAGGAAGGAAATTTTAAAATTATTATTATATTTTACTGAATGTTTGGAATGATTGTGTGGTTTGATTAAGATATTTATTAATTCATGTTATCTGTATTATTTAATATAGATCTTTAAGTTTATTAAGCACTAGCGACTCACGCTCGCTACGCTCGCGTTCGTCCCTAGGTACGTTTTCACGGTTAGCTATGTTTATACATAAATAGTAGCTTGCTACTCCTAACATATTCATTTAAATTATATAGCGATTTACCCTCCCTTTGCTCGGGTGCGTACGCCGTACGCGGATTTTGTTCACAATTTCATGGGTTTTAATTTTTTTTCGCGGAACCCTAATTCTTTTTCTAAAATAAAAGTAGCCTAAGTTACTTCTTATAACATCAGCTATCTGCCAGTGAAAGTCCCGTCAAAATCGGTCTAGCCGTTTCGAAGATAAGCCAGAACAAACAGACAGGCAGACAGACAGACAGACCGACAGACAGACAGACAGACAGACAGACAAAAATTGTAAAAAATGTTGTTTTGGTATATGTACCGTGTATACAGCCATATGCATATAGTAAAAAGCGGTTATTTTAATATTACAAACAGACACTCCAATTTTATTTAACTGTATAGATTTCAAGGACTACCTATAGCTAAAAAATGGGTGCGTGTAACCTTTACGCGCGGTTAAAGTAAAACTTCTTTGGCAAATATCGCAATTAAATTAAAATAAATCAATAATTAAATACGGCATATAAGGCATATTACAGTCATTTATTTATAGAATATCATACAGGGAATGAATATTATATTATAATCGTTTGTCAGACAATAACAACGGTTACCATGGCAACATTCATTTTTATAAGTAATAATTATTATAAAAATATGAATATATATATATATATATATATATATATATATATATATATATATATATATATATATATATATATATATATATATATATAAAATTATTAATAATAAATTTGACTCTCACTTCCGCTACACTCGTTTTTCCACCCCCTTAGTCAAGCCTAAAGAAGTTTTACTTCAAAAAGTAAGATTTAAAGTTTGTTGCTAGATATTCATATTATTAGTGTACTGAAATATGAACAAGAATACTACATAATATAAGCTTTGAGATGTCTAACACCTTATCTCTCCCGTGATCATAATTGCTGTAAAGCATTCGAGACATCGGGAACCAAAAATCAAAATAAATCCGCAAAATAATCCAAAAAGATAGAGTTATTTAAATTTCAAATATTCGCGTAAATCTAAGAAAGTATTATACATATAAGCTGTTATATAACATATCTAACTAAAAATAGCTATCATAATGAAGATGAAACAAAAAAGAACATAATACAGTAATATCATACATCTCTCCATACAGTTAACTGTAAACTCTTAATAGTAACGCCATCTAGTGACACTTTTACTTTCTCTTTCTACACAAGACTTGTCATCGCAAACAACAAGTTGTAAGGATTAAATGATAGTTTTGTTTATATCCCAAATATTTCATAGAATATTGGATTCGTATTAATTTTTGAAATAACTAAAATAGATAGATATTTTAGATTAAGAGTAAATATTTTTTTAGTAATATTTATATAAATTACAAAGTTTGTAGATAGGTCGCGTAAATCGTAATCTATGTGTATACGAGTATATGTAAGTATATTCCATTCAGGATATGAGCTATATTCATTTTAATTTTTACTCAAATTGATTAGGCAATCCCACTAATATTATAAAGGCGTAAGTTTGTAAGAATGTATCTATGTATGTTTGTTGCTCTTTCACGCCAGAACGGCTGAACGGATCTGGATGAAATTTGGCACAGAGATAGATTATAGTCTGAAATAGCATATAGGTTACTTTTTATCCCGGAAAAATGTACGGTTGCCGTGGAATAGGTTTGTTTTTGTTTTGCTAGGGACGAGTGAGCCGCTAGTTATGTATAACGTAAAACAGCAAAGATCACATATACTCAAAAATTTCCTCATTTATAGGAACTTGCTTACCCAGTGATCAAAATTCATAATAAAAACTTGACGAACAGAGGAGAAAAAGTCATGAACAGTTGTGTCCTTGCTTATTTATATATACTCATATATTAACGTGTTATATGTATGTATGTACATACGTAAAACGTATTTATTTAGTACTAGTGGTCGCCGCGTGGTTGAAAATCAACCATAATTCATTAAGTTATACATTTATTGTCTTGCGTATATTACAATATTAATCTATTCTCAATTTGACCACAGACTTTAACAATAAACAAAAGAGTATATATGCGTGTGTGTCAAATACATCGTAGTGTGTGTAATGTTTTTTTTATTGATTTAATGTATTTTTTATGCATAATTTAAAAAAAAAATATAAGCATTCTGCACTCCTTCTCTATATGAATTACTATAAGTGTGGTAAATTTCATACTCCTCCGTCCGCGCAATTTTCGTAAAAAGGAGTATAAAGATTTTGCTTCACATATTAATATATAGGTAAAGAAAATTATTGAACATTTTTGTCATATATATATATATTGTTTTTTTATTAAAATTAAATGTTATTTAGTGATAGTAGTAGATGTATGTGTGTGAATTTTTATAATGAATTTATTAAATAGTTAAAGAGATTATCCTATGAAATATTTATAAAAAAATTGGAAATAATATATTAAAATATTATATTTTATTTTTATTATAATGTCATTGTACTTAATTTATAAGATTCAATAAAGCTATAGTTTTATAAACGTTTTCTTAGTAAATAATAAATACATAATGTTCCTTTTTTTTTAAATATTTTAGATAACTTAGCAAAGAAATATGAAGTTATCAGAATCAGGTTTAAATTATAATATTACCTACTTCAGAGCAAAAACTTAAATAAGTTAACAACAGGTTTGTGCTGAACAGGAATCGAATCTGCAACTTCTTCTTTAAAAGTACATAGATACTTTATTGCGAAATATGAAAAAAATGTAATTTATATCCATTTCATCAAAATTTGTTCAGCGGATTAAGCGTAATAATGGCAACATACATGCAGAGTTAGTTTTAAATGTATAATATTAGTACGTACAATTTATATTTATTTTTAAGAGATAACCACTATTTAAATAATACTAGCGGTTCACCCTCACTTCGTTCGGGTTCGTCGCTGGTTACATTTTACATAGATATTTAAAATTGTTATTTGCCAGCGTTGGCCATATATTTTTTTCTTTATTTCTGATGTTTTAATACTTATTTACTACTCACTTATTTAATTTACTACTTTTATATTATTCCGGACTAAGAGAAATCCAAAAAATCAAATATCATAAAAATTGGTCCAACCGTTCTTGAGTTATAAATGGTGTACCTAACTAAAACGACTTTATTTTATATATATATATATATATATATATATATATATATATATATATATATATATATGTGTGTGTGTGTGTGTGTGTGTGTGTAATATATAAATTATTACGAAACGAATTTTCAAATGAGAAACATATTTTGTATCATAACAATATCAAAATGTTTATTTAAATCGATCCACTAGATATTATTATCAAAAGCAAACGTATCAAAGTTGTTTACGTTACTCATCGCCCCACATCCAACAAAGCGAATTTGTACCTGAGCGAGGTCCCGTTGTATGCAAGTTGGAAATTGCGTCATGTTTGTTTAAATGTTAATATTTATACTTAAAACAAGATAATATTCTACTATCGCTATAGAATAGAAAACTTAAAAATAGTAAACTGACATATTTTGGAGCCACATCTTGAATATGTTATTCCTGTATATTTTTTGAATTTTTTTAGCGATGTCAATTGTAGAAAGTTAATCTAAGAGAACTAGATGAGAATGAAATAAGTTTTTTTAATTTGTTTTTTTGTTTTATCTATAAGTAAATTAATATGTTTTACTTTTATAATTTAAACTCTCCATTTGTAGAGATTTTATTTATAGAGTCGTAATATTAAATCTTAATATATTTAAATTTATAGCGTGTGCTGTATTTAGTGTATTAAATGTTTTTAATAAGTTTCTTATAAGTGTATATCATTGAATTTAGTTTTTACTAAAAATCAAATGTAATTTTTTGCTAAGTTTTAGTAATTTAAAGTATACTTATAAAAGTAATGTAGGTAACTCAGTCATAAATTTTTTTAATGAACTAAAAGTTACTAAAATCAATATCAAATATTAATATAGAACACTATATATTAGCAAGGCCAAAGCAATTAATTGAAGAGATTGTAGTAGTGTATAAATTTTCATGAATAATATATTTTATATTCCAAATATATTTGGGTGTTATAGCTCTAACTAAAATATGTTTAACAGCACTTTTTTATGAATAATTATGAAAGATTTTTTTTATTAAAAAAATATGCGTAAAAACTTCTTGATTGCATATTTATTTTGTGATTGAGGGCTGACGTGTAGAGTCGATACATCTGAAAAACAATAACATTCCATAGCTTTTGCATACGATTTCATACGTTAGCCAAGTATATTTTCATTTGATATTGCGTGATACGTGAAAAACGACGTAAAAAGATTCTAAGTCAATTTTTTATAAAAAAAAATGTAAAAAAAGGTTTTATACTACAAATTATTTTTTTTATCTATAATTTTAAGTAACACTGTTATGATAATAAAAAACGTTAAACACTTCGACCGACACTAAATTATAAAGTAAGCAACGCACAGTTTCGAAATCACATGTATTTTTTATGAAACGGTTTACATCTCAAAAGCAGTTATCATTTTTATTACCCGTATTGAGTAAGTCTAAACAAAGGTTTCCACTCGGTTCTAAACGCCAATAAACCCAAAAACACCTTCGCACAAACCTATCGATAGCAAAACCGCGACCGTAAAACAGTTTATACGAGAGCTCGACTACAAACATTACCAAATTACTAACATAAAATGCACGCGTAATCTTGTCCCGGTATTGCAATCCTAAACTCACATTAGATCGGCTTACGAGAACAAAGAGCTGTTAAATTACGTCACGCAAATCGCAATAGCAGAGTCACACTCGCAAGCTCATACCCGAGTGAACGGGCCTCGTTTAACAACCCCGTGGTCTGAGTCCTCGGTCCTCACGTCACCTCACCCCATACAAAATAAGCAACCCCATTGGTTGATTCACTTTGGCGCGCTTTCTAGTAACCAAAATAAAAACCCTCTTTCAACTCTCCATCCCTCTTGCTAAGGGATTTTAACCAAATATCAGACCGAGAAAGCACCTTTCAAGCTATTCTGTTGTCGAAATGATGTAACCGATTTGAAAAGAGACGCAAAATACAAAAACACATGGGAGAGAAAGAGATGGAATATCGGTGTCGCAGTTTATTGTAGTGGTAGAGTGCGAAGGGAACGTGCTACCGTGCGTTCAACTATTAGTGCTTACATTATGCACCTCACGCACACATGTAGAGTCTGCCGAGGCAATGATGTGCACGAAGTATTATCCCTTATTACACGATCCGCTTCCGCGCAGGCCGCACGTACAGTTGTCCGACCTCTATTGTAGAGTCGAGGTGTCAGCTTGTTTACATCGAAAAGCTGGAGCGATGCATAGTGCGTTAGTTAGCGCGATTGTGTCATCGACCGAGCGTTGATTATCGTTAAATTGCGAGTGAATCACAGACTATATTTCGTACTGTGTTTTGACTGAAACTTTTGTGAAATTGTGAACTTTTTACGCGAAGTGATTTTGCTAGCCAAATTGAACTGTGTCATAATATTTTTGATGCTCTCTAAGTGAAATTATTGAGTATCATAAAACTCTATGTAGAGAAAATTATTTTATAAACTTTTATGAACTTAAAATTTTTTGAAGAATAGAAAGTTTTACTAAGTGTCATTTAACCTAGTCTTCTAAAGAAGCCAGTCGTAAAACCGATATAATCCAGTGAAAAATCTAACACAAAAAGTGGGGCATAAAAAACAGAAGGGAATCGAAACCCAAACGCTCGCAAGCATTTATGCATACAAAACAAACCGCAATCTGTCCACGCTTCTTTCGTAGAAAAAGGCGTTGTGAGAAACAAAGATGGCTATAGCATTCAACTTGCCGAGCGAGAGAGAGGCAGCAGAGGAGAACTTTTCACGTTTGAACCGGCTCCTTGCCGAGTTGTACGAGGTTTTATGCCACATCTTGGTTTCACGGCAACCTGGCCAAGAAGTTCAGGAGAGCCGGCGAGGTGAGTGCCCTCGAGAGCCCTATATACCACCTTACCACTTAAGATGCAATTCGACCTACATCGTGAATTTGGTTATGGTAGTCGCCATCCTAAAAGTGTCTCTCGCCTCGTCTCTCTTCAATGCGGTCAGATAAAAAGAAGACAATTAGATAAGTATTGTTAACGGTGATACTGCAAAGCAGATCTGGACAGTTGTTACGTATTTTTAAGTCCATCGAAAAGTTCTTTTGTATTTTATTTTTTTTATATTCGAGATGTTGTGTCAAACTGCACTTAAATTGTAAATGGTGGTTCGAAACGAATTAAAAATGAATGGTGCAAATCCCTTCATTTTTTATTTGTTTCTGCATTTTTAATACACTTACATGCGCTTTTGATGACTTTGCTTCTCGATTCAAAATTTGAGTGAAGTTCGACAAAACGCCTCCACGATTGTTTATATGGATAATGTAATAATATTCGTAACGTAAGTCATAGTGTATGCATTTAAAAATTGATTTAAATCAGATATGGAAATGTGCTTTATAAAAAGATCTTGATTTAAATATAAATCATGATTCACATTTGGCTCTAGAAATAATTTTGTGACTTAAGAAATTTCAAAGTTCTCAGTGACGAATATTTTCATGACCATTTAGTGTTGTTAAGTTTTGTATTTAGTTATTTCCATTTGATCTCTTTATTTTGTTTTATCGATTTTAATTAGCGTAATTACTACTAGTTTAATTTATTACACGTTTAGTTCAAGTGAATTCTTTTAATAAAGCATTTTGATTTTATAATATTATAAAAAAATTGATGTCCAAGGATCTCGATCTTATTTTAATTCCAAATATTCATAGTCATATCTATATTCTAGGTTTTTATTTGTGCTATTATCTCAATTCGATTAGACGCCAAATATTAGTTGTACGGAATCGTTAAAAGCTTTTACGGATCTCGACGCTTTTCGCAATGGTTTAGCGAAAAGTTTAATGAAATGTAAATAAACGTCTAATTATTTTGTTAGAAATCAAAAGTTTGTTCAAATTTGTTCTGTTTCAATAACAAAAAATGTAGAAAAAAATTTACATGTAAAAAAAGACGTAGTTTTAAATATTTTTTTTGTGTTGTAAATATTGCATTTAATATGTGATGCTTTATGTAAGCAATTATTTTACTATACCCATATAATAAGACACATGTAACCATTTATGCATAACTGGATTGTGTTAAACTTCTATGACCTCGACTTGAGGGAACTTGTGAAATAAATTTATTATTTTTTAAAGCAATGAGATTTTTCATTGTATACGCCTCCTTATCGACATGAAATCAAAGTATGATTGAAAGTTATAAATTATATAAATTACATTTTATTCTATAACATATTGGCAACTTTAAAAAACTTGTATTGAACTTAAAGAAATTTGAATTAGACATTTCCTAATGTACGTTTTTTTTAAATTAGTAGGGGAAATGTTACGCCTAAATTAAAGTTACCCAAATTAGTAAAAAGTCTTGCAAGTGCGAAATAATATATTTAATTATAAATATTTTATAAAAGTCAACTCTACATTTTTACAAGTAAAATATTTTTAACGTTTATTAAATACAAAATAGTGATCAAAAAAATATATTTATTGGCACATTCTTAGATAAATTTATTAAAAAAAAAACAAGATTTAATTATTATTAAATGAAACACATTTATTTGATATCGAAATTTTAACATCTATACATATAATAAAATTCTAAATGAATCGAATCTGTACATTAAATATTTTTTGGAAAATCTTATTGAAATAGTCATTATTATCGGTACAGAGGCCGAACATATAGTTATTAGAATTTTTATCTGTCTGTCTGTATGTCTGGGAACGCATCACGTGTAAACTACTGGACAAATTTTGATAAAATTTCGTATGATGATAGCTGGTTATCTGGGTCAACATATGGGATATTTTTTACTTCGGAAAAATATCTCATCTCTGAGCTAAACGTTAAAACGTAACCCTAGTAACTAAAATCGTAAAAAAATCCCAAGCTAAATTACAGTTATGGCATTTTATTAGTGTACATGAAAACTGTAACATAAGCTGTCAGGCGGTCGGTCCGTCAATCGAGACGAAAATATCTTGTTTACGCAAGAGCCTCAACTTGTTCAAACATGTACGGTGCAATAATTATTGTTTTAACGCGTATTGTACTTTTAATAGATCACAGAAAATCATGACTCTACATTATCTATTTTTCAATATTAAACAAATTATTTGTTATTTAATAATATTTTTAATTTAATATAATAACTTTAAATTAAAAGAAATAATAAATCCTTAATAATTATTGCTTTATGAGGTTTTTAATACTTTCTATAATGATTTAAATAATCGTAGTAATAGTTTAAACGCAACAAACCGACATGATCTCAAGGGGTTTTTGTCGCAAAAAAAAATATTTTTGTGTGTTAATAATAACAACATAGAAATAACAGAAATTAATAATAAAAATATATAAAAAATATAACATAAGTATAAATATGAGTAATGTATAAATTATATTATGTCATAGTAAAAAATAGAGTCGTCTTATATATAGAGTTAGCCCTTTCGAGGCAGGTAACGTAAACTAGTTCAAACTTGAATCTAAACTTGCTCCGTTTCGAGTCACGAACGAAACTGCCCCAAGTTCAACACAACAGCGGAAACTATATACGAGAAAAAAAATATTAAACAAAGTTTTTACTATATTTTTAAATGTTTATCAAAATATATAAATTCTGTTTGGAAAAAAATATCTTTATTATTTATAAACGTTATAAAATATGTTTTGTAATTGTTCTATATTCTTTATAGCATTTGAAAGTTAGAATAAAGCCTTTGATAATTACAGGTTCGATTCCGGGTCTAGTCAAATTCTTATATAATTTTCATGCAGATATTATTTATAGCTATATATAATAATAATAGAATATAATAATTATTTAAAATTAATATTTATAAATAAATACAACAAAAGACAGTTAATAGTAAAATAATAACTTACTCAATATGAGTAATCTTTTAACTTAAAGCCAAGCTCTACACTGGTAATGTAAAACGAGTCGAGTACGAAAGGAAAATCGATATAATTCAATGTTACTTGGACAAAGAAATCGAAAACGAATGAATTTCATTTGCTGGATGACTGTACACTATCTATAACTCTATACTAATACGAGTATTATAAAGAGGAAAGATTTGTTTGTTTGTTTGTACCGAATAAGCTCCGAAACTACTGAACCGAGTTAGATGGAATTTGGTAATGCAATATTTTGAGGCCCTGGAATAGACATAGAATAGTTTTTATCCCGGAAATCATCCCTTAAGGTGGTAAAAATGGGGACGAAAATAGTAGATGAGGGTGAGTCGGTAGTTAAATATAAATAATTTAAGCGATAATATAAAAAATGGTGTATGATTTCTAATGCAAGAAACAAATTCAAATCTTGTAATACATACTAATATAGAAATGGGTAAAGACGAAACCGTTCAGTACTTTTTTTCTGTTTGTCAACCGGTTTTCTTTTACTTTTTGCTAAGTAACTATTGCCGAGCTTTATTGTAATCAATAAAAAAAAAAAGCTTTTTTTATAATATATGGATAAATTCATATATTTCAAATTTTCAATAATGGCTATGTTAGAATTTTAATCAGCAGGCGACCACTGGTCTATATAAAAATCGGCAAGGACAAAATAGTTCAGTACCTTTTTCTCTTCTGTTTGTCAACCGATTTTCTTTTTTTTTTTGTTTCGTAACTGTTGATAAAATTTAGTGTTATAATAACTATAAATATTTCTAAATAGTATTTTTTTTTCATGTACATATAAAATTCAGTATTATTATTTATAAATTTTCAGTTGCGAGATAATCTCTAAAACTACACTACGGATAGTTAAAAACTTTCACTATCTTATAGAAAACTGTACTATAGGTGATAATTAGTAAATCATAAAGTTAGTAAACTTTAAAAAATATAATTTTTCTTCTATATATTTAAAGTCGAAATAGACACGGCATAACATTTAATCAAGTTTAAGATGTAAATTGTACCATTACAGATAAATTGAGTACTGGTGTATGTTATAAAAATATAAAAATTATAATATCAAATCTATAGTAATATTACTAATATTATTGCAGCTTTGTGTATTTATTTGTCTGTCTGTTTAATTTTAAGAGTCACATGGCTAAAGTGATTTAGGGATATTGGATATATCATATAGGGTACACTATTAGAGTTCAAAGAAACCCCGAAAAAAAACAGGACTTATGTTTTTTTTTTTATATCTATCGTCTAAGTGTTTTTTTTTTATTAAAAGCGAGAAGTTTAGCAGTTATAATAGTAAAAGCGTATCAACAAACACATAAATATTGAATTAAAAAAAACTCTGGTGGAGCCGGGGAACTTAACTAATATAGAAATAAATTACACTGTTTCGATTTAACTTTGATACCGTTCTTGCATCGTACTTCATAAATATTGCTTACCAGTTTTGCCCGCGGCTTCGCTTATGATAAGCGGGACGGTAATCAAGCCTATGTTCGATCTCAGGACACAATCTATGTCCATGCCAAATTTTATCGAAATCTGTTTAGCAGTTTATGCGTGAAAGGTTGACAGACAGAATTACTGTCACATATAATATCTATAATATATAACGCTAAATAAAATTGAAGTGTCTGTTTGTAATATTAAAATAACCGCTTTTTACTAAATGCATATGGGTGTATACGCAGTACATATACCAAAACAACATTTTTTTTCAATTTTTGTCTCTCTGTTTGTCTGTTCTGGCTAATCTTTGAAACGGCTGGACTAATTTTGACGGGACTTTCACTGGCAGATAGCTGTTGTAATAAGGAGTAACTTAGGCTACTTTTATTTAAAAAAAAAAATATAGTGTCCCACGAAAAAAATTTAAAACCAATGAAAATTGAATAATATCTGATTCAAATAGGGAAGTTATATACATACATTATATTTTATCTATATTTCTTCTATTTAAACTATAAACTATATATAATGTACCTATATAAAATATATATTAGTATGGACATTTAGTTAAAATTAGTTAACATTAGACATTTAGTTAAAAAAATGAATAAATAATGCCTTTAATAAATATATTTCAACTAAGACCTGATAATTATATATTTATTACTTGTCGAACTTCATGATAAATTAATCGGAAGCAAAGTTCATCATTGCGCTGTGTGGTCTCCATGTTATTGTTAAAAAACTATCCTTTTTCCACAAAAGCAGTCTAAGCCTTTTGCCTTCACAATAAGAACCTAAGCGGTAAATAATTTGACATCATAGTACATAAGTCACGGTCCCAAATCATACTGATTTCATTCGAAGTGGAAAGTGACGCTTGAATAAGTTCAATGAGCATAATATTTTTTGTTCTACAATCGGTTATAAATGCTTTCTTCATTGTGGTTTGGGTGATAGCTTGTAAAAAACACAATGGTAAATTATAGGATCTTATACAGTTTCATATTTAAGGCAAGTAGGGGTTCGATTACCATCGTTGACGAATAGGTCAACAAGGTTCTTAAAAACTGTTACATGATAATCTATACTAATATTATAAAGAGACAGAGTTTGTTTGAATGCGCTAATCTCAGGAACAACTGATCCGATTTGAAAAATTCTTTTTGTATTAGATAGCCCGCTTATTGATGAAGGCTATAGACTATATATCATATAATATCATAGTCTATCTATCCCATACTAACCTTTAAAACGTATAATATTTTCTTAACTCAAGTTTAGGTAAGAAAACGTTAATTTGAAAGGTAAAATTCATAGCTCATCGATTGCTTCACAATTCTTAAAAGTATTTAAATATATTTTTTCTTATTCATTATACTTACGTTTGAAAATTTTTAATTTAATTAATAAATGTGTTATGGATACCAGATAGTTGATACACTACACATATATAACTTACAATGTGCATGTCTAAAATATTCGACCTATTGTGCCAAGTTTTCGTAGTTATTATGTACATGACTTGAAATATTTCTAATATACGACTATAAACGTACGATGCTACTTCTTCGTGTATGCTATTGTTACGTCTTCGCGTTGTTACATCTGAAACAATATAAATTAAATTTTAAATAGATACCTTATATTTTATACTATACGAGTGAAGGCGGGATATGTAGGTAAGTAGTTTACAAAATAAACTTTTGTACAGATTTTTTTTGTAATAAGCTCTCCATGCGTGATATGAGGGGATAAAAATATTAATCACAGGTGTTATTCGACACAGGTGTTCATATTTTATCCTTTATTTAATAGCACTATAAGTTATGTTCACTGAACTTTTGTTACTTTATAGTAAGAACTGAAGACCTAGAATATTTTTGTATTAAAAGATTTATTAAAATTACAAGGATTTTAAGTCTGTTTGTTGTATGAAGTCTATGCTTGTATTTAAAATATAATATTTTAAGGTATCTGTCTCTTTCAATATGAATATTGTGTGATAGTTCTTTACTTTATGAGACTTTGAATAAAAAAATAATATAAATAAATATATTGGAACATTAACACACAGCACCATCTAGTTCCATGGTAAGCTACGAGACCTGTGTTATGGATACGAGATTGTTGGTACACTACACATATATAACTTTAAATACATACATATTATAAATATAAACACCCATGACTGGAGTATAAGCATTCGTGCTCATTGCACAAATGAATGACCCCAACGGAACTTGAAGCCGCTACCGCTGGCACAGCAAGTACTACACTACAAACTGAGCCAAATGTGTCGTCAAAATATCAAGAAATATTCTCAATACAATACTAAAATTATGTATTTTGTTCAATTTTAAAGCCAGTAATTCCTCGGCAAGATAAAATGTAGAGCTTTTCAAAGCTCTTAAAAAATTAAAACACTCCATAGACAATTAAAATTATTTTTTGAAGTAAAACTTCTTTAGGCATGACTGAGGGGTAAATCAAAACACTGGAAAAATTTGTGTCGCGAAAGTGAGAGTCAAATTTAAAAAAAAATTATAATAACATAGTATTTATTATTTATTAAAAATAAATTTATTATTACTAATTTTATAAAAAAAAATATATTTATATTTTGATTTGCTTTATTTTTATTGCGGTATCTGAGAAAGCGCCAAAGAAGTTTTACTTCAACCGCACAGAAAGGTTACACGCGCTCATTTTTTTTCTCTTAGTTAATATCTCTCTATACATCTTAACTATCAGTTTTTATAACAAAAGTCTATAAAAACCGATCGAAAATGTTATATTTATTTAAATTTCAAAAAACCCTTTTTTTATTCTTATCACGTTGTCAATTATTATTCGTTCCAAGCAATCAGATAAAGAAGTGACCAATGATCGTACTATACTCAATATGTTTAAACATGTCTATGTTACGGTCAAGTAAACACGGTAGAAGTTAGAAACTATGTATAATAACATTTAGGAGCTTTTCTGTGGTTAGTTCTACTAGAAAAACCACTAAAAATAACTTAGAAAAATGACATTCTGCTTTTGCTTTGGAATAAAATAATACAATACGTCATTATTTTAAATTTTGAGAATCTAAATAGGTATGACATCTATACATTTATACAGATAAATAAAATTGAAGTGTCTGTTTGTAATATCAAACTAATAGCTTTTTACTAAGTGCATATGAAAATATATGAAGGTAGTTGAAAAAACAATTTTTAAATTTATTGTCTGCTTGTTTATGCTAATATTCGAAACGGCTGGACCTATTTTGATGATTTCATTCATAGATAGCTGATGTTTTAAAGAGTAACTTAGATTGCTTTTAATTTAGAAAAACGATTAGGGTTTTGCGCAAAAATTAAAACCCATGAAATTGTAAACAAAATCCGCGTGCCCAGTAACGGTAAGTCGCTAGTTACCATATAGGTATATTTTATTTTTATTTTTATTCGTAATTGTCTAAAACCTACTTTACTAAAGAAGCAGATTTGATCTCAAAAGGTAAGTTAATAACAAGTTTCAAATAAAAGATACTCAATATTGACTGACCTCAATAAAAGCAAGAGACTTAATTAGGCTGTAGATTTTGTGTTTGTATTCAGCCCTTTTTAACGTCCCACTGCTGGGCACGGGCCTCCTTTCAATACGAGGGGAATCCGGCCATAGTCCCCCACGCTGACCAAGTGCGAGTTGGCGGACTACACATGTCTTTCGAAAACTTACTAAGTTCTCTCAGACACGCAGATTTCTTCACGATGTTTTCCTTCACCGTAATACAAGTGGTAATCATTTTGGAAATGATTCGCACATGAAAATATCAGAGGTGCGAGACCCGGGATTTGAACCCGCTTCACTCGGTTTCCCAAGTAAGCGCGTTACCACTGGCCTACCACTGCCTTGGTATGATATACATATATAAATAAAATACCAATATAATTGTTTTAAATGTTAATAATTCTGTTTTAAAAACTTTTTCGGTAAATTAATCGTTTAACGAAATAAGCACTGAGACAACGTATTGTTACAACATTTGTGAGCATAACTTATTCAAGCATCTTAACAGGGATGAATTCTGTAAAGCCTTATAATAAATTACAAGGCAACTAACGGTATTACGAAATATGTTTAAGCGATAGTTAGTACTTGTTGAGAACAGGTTTAGCTACAGGTTTATATCCTAGGTCTTAACTTAACTGGTTTAAAGTTTTGGTGTGAAATATGGTATAGTATATTTATGTAGTGCTAGTTAAGTTTAAACGTTAAATTTTAAAGATAGAGTTAGGAAACTGTTAAATCTAAAATGTGTATGGACTGTAAAATTGTATAATGTTAAAAAAAATGTTAACAATAGTAAAATGAGGTCAAAGTGCTTTGAGGATGTTTTAGATGCAATAATACTATAATACTAAATAATGAATACTTTAATATGACGACACGTTTGGCTCAGTTTGCAACTAACAGTACTACAGTCGCGGGTTCGAGTCCCGCTGGGGGCATTCATTTGTGTGATGAGCACGAATGTTTGTACTCCAGTCATGGGTGTTTATATTTATAATATGTATGTATTCAAAGTTATATATGTATAATGTATCAACTATCTGGTATCCATAACACAGGCCTCAGAGCTTACCATGGAACTAAATGGTGTTGTGTGTTAATGTCTCAACATGAAAAAAAAAAGTTAAAATTGACATCCAAAATTTCTTTATTACAAGCTAAGTTAGTAAAAACTTAAAAAAATATCACTTAAAGAAAATAAACAATTTTGCATAAAAACATCCATTACTACGGCTATGTGTACAAGAAAGATAAAGTAGATAACACTTTTTCTCATTTATAATGTTGAAGTACGGATACAATTGTTCCATTATGAGAAAATAGAACCCAAGACAAGTAGCGTAATAGCCAGTGCCACTACATCACATCAATCACACTATTATTATTATTATAAATGCGAAATGTTATGTATGTTTGTAACTCTTTTATATCAAAAGGGCTAAATAGATTTGGATGAGTAAACCGATAAGCTATGACCTGAAGTAATACTTAACCCAAGTACTGTTGGTAGTAAAATTTTCCATAACAAATTGCTTATACATGTATTATACAACTAGCGGCTCACCCTCGCTTCGCTCGGGTTCGCCTCAAGGCATACAAAAACAAATCTATTCCACGGGAACCATTTATTTTTCCGGGATAAAAATTAGCTTATTTGTTATTTTGATGTATGAACTATATTATTATAAAGTTTCATTAAAATCCAATTAGTAGTTTTTGTGTACTAAACTGTATAAGTTACTATAGTTTTTTAACTATCCCACGGGTACTCTATCATTTTCCTGGATGAAAAGTATCTACGATGTTGACCGAGAATATAAGGTACCACCATAGAAAATTTCATTTAAATCGGTCCAATAGTTTCGGAGATTAGCCCGTACAAACAGACAAACAGACAGAGAAACAAAAAATTTGAAAAAATCTGGGTTTGTTCCATTACTCTTCTTAAATCCCCCTGACTCGGTTTTTAGATTTTTTTTCTATGTACATATATTCAACCTCTACAGTTTTTAAATAAAACTATCTTTTCGGATTTTTTCGCGGATTTATTTTGATTTTTGGTTCCCGACGTTCCATACTACCATCGTCATGGGATCCTGTCATTAATATAATAAAATCAAATAATATATCTAAACAAAACAGAGAGTTAGATGTAGTAAGTTCTTACTGTGCGGATCAAAATAACAGTAATTTAAATTAGTATTCAAATTAATATTTTCATTTGCAAATAGTAATTCTTAATTAATTTTAATTTTTAAATTACACATAGAATAATAATGTGGCTTAAATAATTAATAATTTATTTTTTCTTTATAGTTATAAATATAATAATGGCAACACTAAATATAGATTATTAATCAATAAATTTTCTAAAAAATTGTAATAATTATAATAATAAAGCTAAAATTATATAAATAATATAAAATTATATAATATAAAAGTAATTAAAATTATAAAAATGTTTTAAAATTAAAATTAACAAATATTGTAAGGTACTTTGGTGCCAATTTTCAAGTTTTTTGAATTCATTTTGTTATTTGTGGGTAGGCTGTCTGTAACAACTATATAACGCCTTTGAGACATCTAACACCTTAGTCTCTCCCGTGACCATGATTGCTGTAAAGCAATCGAAACGTCGGGAACCAAAAATCAAAATAAATCCGCGAAAAAATCCGAAAAGATAGTTTTATTTAAATGTCAAACATTCGCGTAAATCTAAAAAAAAACTCTACAGTTTTATTATATGTATAAATATTGTAAATAGGTAGTGTATCGAGAAAAGGTGCTAGTTCCTTGTAACTTCGAATATCGTCTTCGAAATTTATGTGTCTAAATTATACTTAAAACGTGATATGAAGTGAACAATCAATAGGTACCCTTAAACTCATGTTCGTACGATTGGGACACTAAAATGTCAAGAACTTTGCGGGGCGTGTAAGGCTTTTCTGTAGGTTAGTATGTCATTTGGTGTTTTGAAATATCCTATTCTATATATTAAATATTGAAATCCATTTTAATACAATAATATTAATATTATAAATGTGAAAGTGTGTTTGTTTGTTTGTCCTTCTTTCACGTCGAAACAGTGTGACGTATTGGCGTGATTTTTTTTGTGGAGATTGTGTGAGGGTTGGAGAGTGTCATAGGCTCCTTTTTACCACGGGACAGGAAAACATGTTATAATACAACCCACAACAACTCATAATACCTATGTATATATAAAGTCTATATTATATCCCATACTAACCGTTAAAATGTACCTAGGTATTAGTCGCTAGTACCATATATAAATGTGTAAGTACTTTTGTTTGTTTATCAAAGATGAATTTTTTTGTTATTCTTAGTTCAAGAATTAAAAAAAACATTTCTTTTTAAATGTGAATCAAAATTTCAGAGATCCATAGAAATTAATAAAAAAAATGTCCGCCAATTCGCACTTGGCCAGCGTGGTGGACTATTACCTGATCCCGTCGTATTGAAGGGAGGCCCGTGCCCAGCAGTGAGAAGTTAAAAAGAGCCAAATACAGAATAAAAAAAATCCGGACAAGTGCGAGTCGGACTCGCCCACCGAGGATTCCGTACAAATTTGTAGCAAATCTGTTTAACTTTAATTTTCAACTTTTTATTTTTTGAAATTTTTCCTTTATTTGTGTTGGAACTACCATATGGATTTTCGATCCAAAACCTATAGGGTACTTCCTATGGTTGACCTAGAATTATTGGTTTTGGTTAAAAGCTAGGTCTTACAGCACAAGTAAATGGAAAATTCCGAAAAATAAAAAAGATAAAAATTAAGGTACATTTTGGTACTTACAAGTTTGGACCTTGATTTTTATACACCTAATAGGCCTAATAGACCTCAGTATCTGGTATAAATCTTAACTTACTAGGTCTACACGTTCCTGAGCAAATCGGTGGTGACACACGGACTGACAGACGAACAGACGGACAAGAGAGTGATCTTATAAGGGTTGCTTTTTTTACCTTTTGAGGTACGGAACCCTAAAAAGAGAAACCAATTACTTTACTATTACTTTATTTTAATCTTTAATAGCTGTTGGACATTAAAGATGAAAACAATAGGTGAGGATATATCGATATTTACTTTTCAAAATCGGATTACTATTATAAATTTGAAAGATTGCATGTGCGTGAATGTATACGCCTCCTTCACGTTGAAATGGTTTGACAAATTTGTATGAAATTTAGTACACATATAAACTATGATCTAGACTAACGCATAGACTTCTGTAAAAGACCTACGGACGAATCAGAGTAAAGCGAGAGTAAGTCGGTAGTATTCAATCGCACTAGCAAATAATTTTTAGATCCTACTAATATTATAAACGCGAAAGTTTTTAAGAATGTATGTATGTTTGTTACTCTTTCACGCCAGAACGGCTAAACGGATTTGGATGAAATTTAGCACAGAGATAGATTATAGTCTGGAATAACACATAGGCTACTTTTTATCCCGGAAAAATGTGAGGTTCCCGTGGGATAGGTTTGCTTTTGGTTTCCTAGAGGCGAACCCGAGCGAAGCGAGGGTGAGCCGCTAGTTACTAAATAAAAATCAAGTGTCATAATGTTTTATTCAATTCAATTATAAAGACAATGGAGAAGACACGGAGGAAGAAGGTCGGCAAAATAAGATATTAAAACTATATTAGAATATGATGTGTAAAAAGGTAGTAAATCATTAATTAAACTTGGACCTACAACAAAGACAGCACAATAACTATATGTATATACATAAAAACCTTAATTAGAGATAAAAAAAAAATATTTTTTTATTATATTTATATACTAATTTAAAAAATAAAGAAATCTAGAAATCGTAATAAAAAAATTACAAGCTTAGTTAACATATTTTCGCAATCAGTCTCCTCACATTTGCGATAGATGGCGCTACTGGTTAGTAACGATAGTCCCCGTTCACAAACAAGCGTGAGATTGATTTTGTATAAAATAATTTATCACTACCTATTTATTTTATTATAATATACATAATTATAATAAAATTATAACTAAGCCGAATCTGTACATTAAATATTTTAGGAAAAATCTTATTGAAATAGACATTGTTATCGATACAGAGGCCGAATCTATAGTTTTTAGAATTTTTGTCTGTCTGCCTGTCACCGGATTTTGATGAAATTTGGTATGATGACAGCTGGTTATGCGGATCAATATATAGGATACTTTTACTGCAGGAAAATATCTCATCGCTGAGAAATCTATAGGTACTAAACGTTAAAGCGTAAGGGCCGAAACCGAGAAAAACAAGGGTGAGTCGCTAGTATTAAATATATTTGCAAATGTTAAATTTTAGTTGTAGAAATATAAGTCAATACACTTTAAACTTTCCGAAAGTTAAGTCTACGAACTCCTGAACTTAAGATCTTATAGGAATTTGGAAAAAATAAATATTATTTTACTTTCAAGTGTATCATTAACTGTAATGAAAAGGAGCTTCACTCATGAAAATTTCGGAGTATTTTTCATGGTTTTTACTTCAAAATAATAATAAAATACGCATCATTTCTGTAATATCTAGATAAAAACATATATTATTTAGAAATTATATTCTAATAAAAGCTTAAGTAGCAGTAGTAAAGGAAGCTCGTACAGTAATTACTCTTGACCCTCATATGTTAGTCGTTTCTTGTCATAGTTTGTAATAACTGTAATCTCACACCATAAGAAAGACGCAAAATTTGTTTGTTTGTTTATAATCTATATACATAAAAATTTTACGTTTCTGTACGAGTGAAGACGAGTATGCATAACTTTTTCAAACTGCAGAGCTTATTTTAAAAGCTCTTTTTAACCCCTGACGCAAAAACGACAGGTTGTTAGGTTTAACGCATATGTGTGTTTGTGTGTGTGTCACTCTGTCTGTGGCATCGTAGCTCCCTAACGGATGAACCGATTTTGTTTTTTTGTTTGAAAGGTGAATTAGTCGGGAGTGTTCTTAGCTATGTTTGATGAAAATATATAAAAATATAGGAAATTCCTATATTTTTTTTACATAACATAGAGTATAACCATTTTCGAGAAAGTCAGAAAAGACAATGAAATTTCAGATATGTAAATGGATCTAATTAGTTTTTTTTAACTTCTAATTAACAAGGCTGGCATATCTGATTAGGTATCTATACTCTACAGTAAATTAAAATCTGCGTTCAGTTATTTTTTACTTTTAAATGTTTAAAAATCGGAATTGTATATTATGGCACATAGTTACAGAATAAAATATCATAGACTAAATTATATAAAAATCCTAGTAGAATTCTTCATAATTTTGTACTTTTTATTTAGTAAATCACGCAATTTTTAATTAATAATTACTATAATATACAATATTAACATATAAAAAAGACAAAAGTCAGGATTAACAGCAGAATAAACGGATATTTGTCGCATGGGAAAATCGAACTCCTGACCACCGAGTTTATCAAGAACTCCACTCCACTTCCACTGCGCTAACACAGATTGTATGATTACTCAATATTACTACATAATTACGTAATATTACCAGATGTTTACTACAAAGCTGAGCACGTGTGAACAATTACAAGACAAAGGCTTTAGTGTCGCGTTCAAGCAGGCATTAGTGGGTATTACTGAGTGCAACCTTAGCAATTATTTATAATTATATTATATCATGCTGTATAAGTATGTTTTATAGCAATAATATTTTTTTAAATTATATTTCTCGTTAAGCTTTTTCTACGAAACAAAGGAAACAGGACTTAAAGCATATAAAAAGCTTTTATCTATGTGTCAATTTAGGCGTAGCTTTTCCTTTATATGTCGCATAATACTATAATTCATTTTAAAGTACCTATCCTGAGATTAAGGCAATTATTTGATTCTTATTACTTATATTTTTGTTACTAACCAGTAGCATCACTCGGGTTTGTTCTTACGTGCCTTTTTTATTCACAACTAGCGGCTTACCCTCGCTTCGCTCAGGTTTGTCTCTAGGAAAAAATAACAAGTCTATCCCACAGATATCGTACATTTCACGGGACTCAAAGTAGCCTATGTATTATTGTAAAGTTTCATTAAAATCCAATCAGTAGTTTTTGTGTACTAAGATGTATATGTTACTATAGTTTTTTAACTATCCCACGAGAACTCTTTAATTTTTCGGGATGAAAAGTATCTTACATGTTGACCGGGGATATAAGGTATTACCGTACAAAATTTCATTAAAATTAGTCCAACAGTTTCGAAGCGTAAGGAGGAACAAAAAAATTGAAAAAATCTGGATTTGTTCTATTTCTCTTCTTACATCCCCTGACTCGGTTTTTAGCATTTTTTTCTATGTACAGACATTCGACCTCTACAGTTTTATTATATGTGTAGGTATATAACGTACAAGCTTTCGCATTTAAAATACCGGTGTCATTATACTAACTTTTGCTAATTATATTATTTAGCATTAGCATTTTAGTTTTAAACAATGCAATATATTTTGATGCAGTTTTAACTATCAGTTAGAAAATTTCTTCAAAGCTTATGAGTTGAAGCAGTTAGGGAGTGGAACAAAACTGGTTATTTTCATGGAACTTAAAACGTTAAAATGATTAAAGCTACTTAATTTAAGTGTAATCTAATTATAATTTCATATTTTATTACTTCGATATGTTCAAAATTACATACATGTACATGGGAAATGCCATGCTTCATTGCCTGAGAAAGGAATGCATCGTTTAAGTCCAAATTATTCCATTACGACGCTTCTTTGTTTTATTGACAATTAAATCAAGAGCTTTATAGTTTCCAGTAACTGGTATGTAGTTGTGTTGTTATCATCACTTACTCCATTAAAGACATTTAGAAGTTAAATGCTTTTGTGCATAACCGTTTGTTATATTAAAATCGTGCACGAACGTTTGTAACAAAAAAATATTTCATTACTAGCGACTCACCCTCGCTTCGCTCGGATTCGTCCCTAGGTTGTTTTCCAAAACTAACTTTTTTTTAATTTTTTTGTTCTTAATTTTTTTTTTCGTGGGACCCTATTTTTTTTCTAAAATAAAGGTACTCCTTATTATATCAGCTATCTGCCAGTGAAAGTTCCGTCATAATCGGTCCAGCCGTTTCAGAGATTAGCCGGAACAAACAGACAGACGAGACAAAGAACAAAGAGACGGACAGACAGACAGACAGACAGACAGACAAAAATTGTAAAAAATGTTATTTGGGTATATGTACCGTGTATACATCCATATGCATTTAGTAAAAAGCGGTGATTTTAATATTACAAACAGACACTCCAATTTTATTTATCTGTATAGAGTATAGATTTGGGTATGATCGGACTACTGTTGTTAGTTGTTTGTATGTTTGTTTATTACTCCTTCACGCTGAAACTGGTCGACGAATTTGTTCAAATTCAATTCACAAATAAACTATAACCTGGAGTAACACACAGGTTACTGTAACACACCTACGGACGGACACACTACTACTACATAACTATGCACCTACTTTTACATATTTATATTCTAAGTTCTCTCATGTACGTCGATAAACGTAGATAAGCTTACTAATATTATAAACTACCAACTCACTTCGTCCCTAGTGAAAAACAAAAACAAATCTATCCCACGGTAATTCTACATTTTTCCAGGATAAAAGTGATCTATGTGCTATTCCGGACCATAATCTATCTCTGTGCCAAATTTCATCTAGATCCGTTCAACCGTTCTGGCGTGATTAAAAAAACATCCATTTATCGAAACTTTCGCATTTATAAATTTTGCACAGAGATAGATTATTGTCTGAAATAGCACATAAGCTGCTTATTATCCCGGAAAAATGTACAGTCCCCGTGGGATAGATTTCTTTTTGTTTTTCTAGAGCGAAACAAGGGTGAGCCGCAAGTCTAATAATAAAGGAATTTGAATGATATTTGAATAGTTATTACTTAACAAAAACAAACAAAGGAATACATATATTTTTCTACTTACAAACTTAAAACAATATCGGCGTTAAGATTAAGAATCGTAATAAAATAAGTATAATCTTCACACTTACTGTAATTTACTTAAGAGTAACTACTCGATCAATCTTTTAGAAGCTGAAACCCGAAATGTTTCATACAAGATTATAGTACTCAACAACGTAATTTGTGTTACGTATACTAATGACCATTATGGTTTATAAAATCATAGGACTTATGCAAGAATTGAACCTACGACCTCCAGCATGACAGATATCTTTAATTACTAATCAATCTTTAATTGTATATTGTAAAGCTTATTAGTTAGTGTTGGTCATTTGCAAAACATGAACACAATATTACACATCTCAAACGAGAATCAAACTCCCGATCTACAACGTAATGAGACAAAAAAAAGAAATGGAAATAAGCATTAAGCATTTATTAAATAAATAATTATGGAGTAAAGTCGGAGGAAAAATTAGTTTTCCTCAAGATTAAAACGAAAGTCGTGACATGTACACAGTTTTTATGATGAGTTCGGGTAAAGGATCCACTCATCAAGCTTTTGAGGGCAATCAAAAACCAGTTTAGAAGTAATATTTTTTATCGTCGAAATTTTTTGATGAACCTAATTTGGGTGTTCCGATTTGAGACTTATTTGAAAATTAAGCTTTTTTATTCTTTGAGTATTGGCGATTTAATTTTGCGAGTGTTTTTTTTTTTTTTTATAAAGGACTGGGCCGTTGTGGCCCTTGAACCTTCTGTTTCGAAACTCGTTATCTAATATATAAAGTTCTCGTGTCACAGCGTTTGTAACAAAACTTCTTCGAAACGGCTTGACCGATTCTTATGAAATTTTGTGTGTATATTCAGTAGGTCTGAGAATAGGACGTAAACTTTTTTTCATACTCCTAAGTGTTAAGGGTGGTCTACCCTAGGGACGAACCCGAGCGAAGCAAGTATCAGTCGCTAGTCTATACATATAAATAAGCAAACACAAAACAAATAGTACCCTTTCCTGTGTTTGTCCACCGATTTTCTTCTATGTTTTGTTTATTAGCTATTAACATTTTTTTGAAAACAGTTTCATTTATATAATAACTAGCGACTCGCACTCGCTCCACTTGGGTTTCGTCCCTAGTTACGTTTTAATATTTAGTATGAATTTCTAAGAGATGAGATATTTTCCCACAGTAAAAAATATCCTATATGGGGACCCAAATAACCGGCTATCATTATATCAAATTTAATCAAAATCTGTCCAGTTGTTTTCATGTGATGCGTTCCAAGACCTACAGACAGATAGACAGAGAAAAATTCTAAAAACTATAGATTCGGCCCCTGTATCGATAATAATGACTATTTCAATAAGATTTTCCAAAAAATATTTATTATATAGACTCCACTCATAATTTTATTATATGTATAGAGTAGGGTCGAATTTCAATCACTGGGCGAACACTAGTTGTCAGAAATATACAAGTTTATATCTGGTATCTCAATCAAAAGAAGTAATAGAGAACTAAGTTATGAATCAGTGGACACTGAAAAATTAGTCTATACATATAATAAAATTGTAACTTATCCGAATCTGTACATTAAATATTTTTTTGGAGAATTTTATTGAAATAGTCATTATTACCGATACAGAGGCTGAATCTATAGTTTTTAGAATTTTTGTCTGTCTGTCTGTTACCGCATCACAGCAAAACCACTGGAGAGATTTTTATGAAAGGGTATAGCCGGATATACATATGAAATTTGCCCCCGCGGAATTTTCTCTTCGTACTTTGGGGATCGTTTAGGTACCAAATAAAAATAATTCTGTCAAAATTTCAGCTTTTTATCTCAAGCCGTTATCGAGATATTCAAAAAAAACTATTTTTTAGATTTTATTTTTTTATTCATAGTAAAATTGAAATTTGATAATCGCCGATTTTTTCACTAATACTTACGAGTAAAAGGCATGAAAAAAAATTTTTTTTATGATTCCCAGAAAAAAAGCCAATTTTTTAGAAAAGAAATAAAACTAAAATTATTTTTTTGACCGTATTTTTGAAAAGTGTCCACCTCCAAATTTTGTCAAAAAATGTCTTTTGTACTCCTTTATACTCAGGAATTTTTTCAATTTTTTTGATGTGGTGGAACAATGTGAAAAAAATTAAAAACATTTTTTTTCTTACATTCCAATGAAGTAATATTTTATTATTGATAGAAAAGGACTAGGTGGCGAATGTTAGAGAAAAAGCAGTATGCAAGTATATTCATGGAAAAAAGAGTGGAAAAAATGATAGAAATGGATGGAATGCAAGATAAGTAAGTGGATGAATGTTGGAATGAAACTGTTTGGAGAAACGAAAGGGAACGGTACTATTGATACACTAGGTGGTGAAGTGATGAGGTACAGAGAGCTCTGAAAGAAAAAAAAGATGCATTTAAAACATGGAAAAATAAGAATGGGAGTGAAAGAATTAATGAAGTTAGAAAGTGTGTATACAAAGAACGGAAAAAGAAGGCAAAAATGCGGTAGCAATAGCCATAGCTTAAGCTCAAAACAATATGTACAGCCATCTTCAAGAACCAAAAGGACAAAAACAAATATACCGCATTGCAAAGAGCAGGAAAGAGAGGGCAAAAGACATTAAGCATGTGAGATGTATGTAAGATGAAGAGGAAAGGGTGTTGATAAAAGATGAAGATATAAAAGATAGATTGAAGACTTATTTCGAAAAACTTATGAATGAGGACAATGATTGAAGCGGGGTGTATAACGATGTGCTTGTAAATATAGGATTAGTGCATGAGATTAGTATGAACGAAGTTAGAATGGCAGTACGAAGTATGAAAAATGGTAAAGCAGTTGAGCCCGATGGTATACCAGTTGAAGTTTGAAAGTTATTGAAAGAGGACGGATATCAGTGGCTAACTTTATTCTTCAATGAGTTGTTGCATGAAGGAGTAGTCCCTGAGGAATGGTGTCTCTGTTCTCTCGTGCCCATCACATAATCACAAAATAAAGGAGATGTACAAGAATGCAACAATTATCGGGGAATAAAGCTCTATGATAAGTTTATGCCAGGACGCGGGGCAATAGATGTCATATTCGCAATACGCTAACTATGTGAGAAATACAGAAAAACACACAAAACTTGCATATGGTGTTTGTTGATCTAGAAAAGGCGTATGATAAGATTCCCCGAGAGGTTTCGTGGTGGGCTTTGACAGAAGAAGGAGTGCCTGCTAAGTAGGTTTACACCAAGGATTGGCTTTAAGTCCATACCTCTGCCTGTTGGCATTGGATGCTCTGAAAACGGATATACAGGGGGAGGCACCTTGGTGCGTGATGTTTGCAGACGATATTGTGTTGATCGGTGAAGATGGGTACGAGGTCCAGAGCAAACTGGCAAAATGGCAACAAAGATTGGAGAATGTTGGTTCGAAAATCAGCAGAACGAAAACTGTATACATAAGTCCAGTCCAGTCCAGTCCTCAAACTATTTCGCTGGATAGACGAGCGATAACAGTCTCCACCGACTTCACGGTTCGTAAACGGTATTTAAGAGTATTTATGATGGAACATATATTCGCCATCAAAAAAGTACAAATAATGAATACCAGAGAAAATCATATTCTTATCAAAAAAAGTACCTCTGTGCAAACCATTTACAATAAGCACTACGAATGGTTTTGTTCTAGTTATGCTTGGGGCTTACCTTACACAGCTAACACGAACGATGCTGAAATTATGAAAATCGTCTCGAGCAAGCCTAATGGTCTCATTAAGTTACTTAAAGAAGATGATATTATCGTAGTAGATCGAGGCTTTCGTGATCTAACAGAATATTAGGAACAACTAGGATTCAAAGTGTTAATGTCGACTCTTAAAGGGAAACGAAATCAGCTTATTATAGTCGAGTCAAATCAATTCTGTATTGTTACTAAAGTGCGCTGGGTATTTGAAGCAGGTCATGGTAATATCAAGCAAAAGTCCAAATTTTTGATCATAAGCTATACAATAAACTATTTCCTAAAACTAGTTTTTTTTGTCGAGTTTCCTGTTTTCTACACAATGAATTTGGTACGGGACTTGATTCAGATGTTAAGCACAATGTTAATGGAAGGCGTACTACTGGATGCTGCTCTCATATTGCTACAGTTATATATTATCTTGCCCAGGTTTGATATTTGGCTAAGATAATAAGACCTGCCGAAATATTGAGTCATCTGTTTATAGATGAAAAGTTAATGTTATAGTAAATAAAGATAGTGACGAAGATTAACTGAGATGTTCTTACGGTCAAAAATATTTATTTATGTATTTTTCTATCAATAACAAATATTAGTTTTGATAGTAAAACACATATATAAAAATTTTTTTCTTACATTGGAATGTGAGAAAAAAAATGTTTTTAATTTTTTTCACATTGTTCCACCACATCAAAAAAATTGAAAAAATTCCTGAGTATAAAGGAGTACAAAAGACATTTTTTGACAAAATTTGGAGGTGGACACTTTTCAAAAATACGGTCAAAAAAATAATTTTAGTTTTATTTCTTTTCTAAAAAAATGGCTTTTTTTCTGGGAATCATAAAAAAATTTTTTTTTCATGCCTTTTACTCGTAAGTATTAGTGAAAAAATCGGCGATTATCAAATTTCAATTTTACTATGAATAAAAAAAAAATCTAAAAAATAGTTTTTTTTGAATATCTCGATAACGGCTTGAGATAAAAAGCTGAAATTTTGACAGAATTATTTTTATTTGGTACCTAAACGACCCCCAAAGTACGAAGAGAAAATTCCGCGGGGGCAAATTTCATATGTATATCCGGCTATACCCTTTGGTATGATAATAGCTGGTTATCCGGGTCAACATATAGGATACTTTTTACTGCGGAAAATATCTCATCTCTGAGAAATCTATACTAAACTTTAAATCATAAGCAGGGACGAACCTGAGCGATGCGACGGTGAGTCGCTAGTTTCCTATAAAAATATCAACTTTCAATATAACTTTAGCAAGTCTAAAGCTAGGCCCATAAATTTTAATTTGATTGATCTTGCTACAGATTTTTCTTAAAATTAGCTTTTTTTAATAGAAATATTACTATGCTTTTATAACTGGAAAAAAGCTACGATGAGACTGACTAATACGTTTTTTATTGCATTTAAACAAACTATATCTAAGAAAACAGTAATAAAATGTAAAGCGCTCGCTTAATTATTTTCTAAGATTTCATATCATAAAGTATAAACACGCGTTTGATTCAAGTTAAGTATAATTTTCGATGATTCCTTGGTGGCGTGTTTGATGATTTTCCTCCTGTCCTTCTAAGAATGAGCGGACTAATTCTCAGAGTAGATCTTCTTTGCGATCTTGTTTTTATATTTTATAGCCACATTAGGTTATCGAATGAGTCATTATATCTATAATATTAATATATAAGTTATCTTAATTAGATTTTTTAACTATTGGAGCAGATAATCTTTAATTTATTGTTCCATGTAAATTTAACTTGTAACAGGTATGTTGATAAATGTATTTCTTTCAACCCTTTATTATCATTTGCTGAGGCAGTTTTTCGCATCTCTTATTCTGTATATAGTCTATGTGTCTGTCTGTGTCTGTATGTCTGTCTGTCTGTCCATCTATCTTTCTGTCTGTCTGTCTCTCTGTCTATGTGTCTGTTTGTCTGTCTGTCTGGGAACGCATGACGAAAAAATCACTGGACAGATTTTGATGGATATGATGATACTAAACGTTAAAACGTAACTAGGGACGAAACTGAGTGGAGGGATAGTGAGTCACTAATTTGAATTATAAAGATACCTACGGAATCGATTCGATTCGATAATAAATAAAAGTTATACTCTTAAAGTTCAAGTTTAATCTATTTTGCTATTTAATTGAAAAGGGTATTGACTCCAAAATCATTTTAAAAGCAACTTCTAAAAAACATCTTTAAGGGTGGATTCCATTAATATAATAATCATAAAAATAACATTTATTACGAACATAAAACACATTCCTCCTTTTTTAATGTTGGTTCAGAAGTATTTTTAATGATCTATTTTAAATATTAATCAGTACCTATTGCTTTTGTTTTTCAGGTAAGTCTAGCTATCATTTGACGTTTCTTAACCGACTTGGTAAGTAGATAATTAATTTTATTAATTGAATAAATTAATTAATTTCATTATGTAGTCATATTTAGTTGTTCTCTAAAAGCTTTAAGTTAATAATGAATCTTATAATATTAAATGGGCAATACTTGTTATATGTACATATATTATAAATTTACTTCGTTTATTTCGGAAACGATTAACGATTTGGATCAAATTTTGTATTTAGATAAGGTTTTGCTTTTTAACTGTATCTAGTATAGTAATCTTTTCCAAAAAAAAAAAAAACTCAATTTTTATATCTTTTCCAAAACACGCCAAGTTCTTCTAAGGTACTTGGACTTTATATGATCAAGACTTAGCAAATATTTATATGTGAGTCTAGAATGATTTCTTGAAAGCTGTATCTGACCCACCCCTCTTTTTAATATTTACCAAAATATGTTTAAAGCCGCAAAAAAAAAGAAAGAAATTTTAAAAAAATAATAATTTCTAACTTAACTTATTAACTTAACTAACTTAACTTTCTAAAATAACACTAAATATCATTAACATCAATATTAACGATTTGATTTATACTTAAACCCTATGTGTGTTTAAATGAAATTAAAAATTCATACAAGTGGCCTTAATCATGATTTTTGAGTTCCAATAATTCAAATCGTAAACGTGTAGAGTAAAATCAAGTCAACCATAAAGTTCAATCATATCTAATTCTCAACCCATTATAGCTATTAAAATAAAATTGATATTAAACAAGTAAAACACAATATAACCTTTATTCTATAAGCAATAAAGATTATTTTATTGATATAAACAAAAATAAAAGGAGAAAGAACTAACATAGTGTAAAATAGGTCAATCCATCATACAAAGTTTATTAACTGTCAGATTAACTTTCTTTTTTAAGTAAGACTTGTATCTGTATGACACGTTTGAAACAAGCTTATAGTGGATGACCACAGATCGAAAAAGTACTACATACACAATGAGCGACAAAAAATGTCCTCACTGAATGAGCGCTCATTTAAACATTTGAGCGCGCTTTTATTTTTTGTGAAAACAACTTTAAGCATTGAATTTAAAGTTCAATTTACATTGTTGTTTATTTATTTCAACTAGAATAATTACCTAAACACAATTGGTGACAGTTTTAAGAGAGCTTTTGCATGGGATTGTGGATCTAGTACTTTTTTGTTCGATGTCGATGACGTTATGCTTAACCACAATTGTGGCTACCTTTCTTATATTTCAAGTGATTTGATACGTAGAGTCGCAAGTTCGATGCCTAGTGTAGGTTACTATCCATGTTTGGAAGAAGGGTGGGTGATAAAAGGTAACGTAAAAGGTAACATTTTCGTCCCCATGATACAATCTATATCTTTAATTATTTAATCTAAATCTGTTTAGTTTAACAAATGGATAAAAAAAGTATTCCATATGCATGTTACAGCAATAGTTTTGTAATGCATATGTATAATTTAATACTTAGGTAAGCTTGAAGGTCTATAATATTATTTGTATTTATATAGTTACGTTTTAACGTTTAGTATAGATTACTCAGAGATGAGATATTTCCCGCAGTAAAAAGTATCCTATATGTTGACCCGAATAATGAGCTATCATCATATCAAATTTCATAAAAATCTGTCCAGTAGTTTTCTCGTGATGCGGTCACAGACAGACAGGCAGACAGACAAAAATTCTAAGAATTATAGATCTTATACTACATCTTCTATCAAACAAAATTAGCTATAGTAAAAATAAAAAAAAAAGTCATAAATCATTTATATATCCAATAGTGGGTGCCAATACATAATAAGATGGTTTGACAATAATCTGTCAAGTAAATTCCTAACTAAATGCTATAAAAATAAGGTTTAAATTTGAACTTTCTTTATTCCATTTTACAGTGAGCTTAGTTATACAAAACCATAAGGCTACGCTTCATTTAGCAAACGTATATCGAATTCATCTTCTATAGTTGCGTTTTTACTAAATTGTTCTGGAACGTAATGGGAAACTTGATGGGTTCAGAAATTAGTACTTTAGTACGCTTTTTATAATATATACCATATTGGCAACGACGTATTCGCTATTATGTTACTTACTTGTACTCCACTTTTTCTGCACTCTATAAATTTGTATGTAGAGCTTTTACTATTATCGATGAAAACTATAAAAACATAGATAAGTTTTAACGTTTAGTATAGATTTCTCAGAGATGAGATATTTTCCCGCAGTAAAAACTATCCTATATGTTGACCCGGATAACCAGCTATCATTATATCAAATTTCATCAAAATCTGCCCAATATTTTTCTCGTAATACGTTCCCAGACAGACAAACAGGCGAAAATTTTAAAAGCTAATTATAGATTCAGCCCCTGTATCGATAATAATGACTATTTCAATACGATTTTCTAAAAATTATATTTTATTGTACTGATTGGCTTAGTTAATTTTATTATATGTATAGATAGATAAATAATGTTATAAATGTTACCAGTGTCAGAAATAAAGTTGAGTCTAACCGGAATCGAACCCGGGACCAGGATCTACATTTTAGCCGCTAGACCAAATTAAATTGTCAGATAAGTGTTTGACATGATTTGAGTGCTTGCGACTCGCGACTTCCATGTATCTTTTGCGGAACCCCGGCACCCTAGTTGAGACCGTTGCGAATATTGCATTATAATAAATCAGAAATTGATAATTAGATCTTGAAGCTATACCTATAGTAAATCATTGAATTATTTACATATTTTATAGATATTATCATTATTTTGGTACATTAAATTACTCGACTCGACTTACGTCCATTTTGAAATATGAAAAAAGTACAAAAACAATTAAAACAAACTACATAAATGCAAATTCCATGATAATAAATTCTTTACATTTTTTCATAATATTATCATTTTGATAAAGTCAAAAGTAAAAGTAAAAAACATTTAATACGTCACAACTTCTTTGGATATTATTGAATCGAACACTACAGAAAGCTTTTCTTTTAACTGAGGCCTAAGTTGTAGGCCTTTTATAAGTTACTCCATGCTACTCTGTCTTACATAAATAGAGTCAAACGATAATCGAACTCATTATCTAATGCACATAACGCAGAAATATTATAGATATTACAAAGCAAAATAAATCAGTTGTGTATCAAAGGTAATGGACAGCACATTTGCAAATAGTCACGACGACAGTGGCATTCCTTGTTATCTCGCATACACACAGTACTGGGGGGCACTTTTACGTTGATGAACTATCACGATTTTGAATGCGTGTCTCATATTTTAGTTATTTCTTTTTATTATATTGTATGACAATTGAAGTGTCATAAAACCCTTATTATTCATACTACTTACTATTAAAAATTTGAAAGGTTGTATGTGTGTCATGAATTTGCTGGGTTTGGATGTAATTTAGTATAAAAAGGACTACTATGAGTAACGTAATTCAAAAGACCATGTTACGTAAGATATAATATTATAAATATATAAGGCACCTAGTATTATATAATACTAGCAGTTGATTACCCATACAAACTTTCATCCTCATTTTCACCCCTTTGAGGGCTGATGTCAAAAAAGTATCCTATGTCCTTCCCAGGGCCTCAAATTATCTTGTTACCAAATTTTATCTAAATCGATTCAGTAGATCCAAAGATTACCTCCTACAACATCACAAACTTACAAACTTTACCTCTTTATAATATTAGTATAAATTTGAAATTGTCTGTTGGTGTGTTAGCCTATTTTTCAGGCATAAATTGCACAATAGATCAAAATAACTTAAGTTGACAGCGCTAAATATCTATCTCAAAAGACGTTTTAAACTATTTTTATTATTATATTACAATTTTATTTCACTTTTACGTAAACCAATAAACAAATTCATAACTTACTCCTTCAAATATTAATAGTAACGAGTTAAACTTTAAAAAAATCCTTTACCGTTATTAAAATTATAATTTACTATAACAAAATATGACAATGGGATAAAATAATCAACAATCTGTAAGTATCTAAAAACAGAACTAGCAGGATAAGCTATAGCCATAATGCGAAGCCATTAAGACCACCATATCATTACACAACCATTACATCTGACATTATATCGTAATAAGTAACTTCTAACGTTTGTAAATCATCCATGGTTAAAAAGCTTCTAGGGCAACCATAAAAATTTTTACACGTGAGCTTTTGATAAGTATTATATGGGTATTGGGTATATTATACTTGTCTTCGATATGGTTTTAAAAATTAATAGTTGTTATTTATGTGTGGATATTTCAAGTACCAGAGCTCTTTATGATGTATGCAATAACAAAGGCGATAGAAATAATAGAAATATTTAATTATTTTTTTCCAGTACCTTACCATTTAAGGAACCTCAAAGCAAATTTCAAGGGTTTTGAAATGTATAAAAGAAATGATATAAAAACATTTTTGCTAATAACACTAACCTAAATAAAGCTAAATAATCCTATCTAAAAGGCTTAAATAAAAAAAATATCCTTTTAAAACATTACAAATTTTAGTATTATTATACTTGATTTGGTAGGTATTAAAAACTAGCGAATTATTCCTAGGTAATATATCTTGGTATACTTTTTATAGCTTTATTTTAGGTAACGCCCGTTGATAAAATAACTCAACCGTAATTTTTTTCGACTTTAATTAAAGTTAACATGATTATTGACGGTAAAA